>JBBDGP010000042.1:6567500-7262500 GCA_037952835.1 Lithobates septentrionalis | reverse complement strand
TAAATGATTCATTTTCCATATAATTAATTTCAGCTTTTTCAAGAATCCATATTACAGAACTGAGAGATATTAATGGCAAGTTCGTTAAAATTATAACCTGTATAAGACCTGGGGCTTTAATGTTAATACGTTATGAGCTTTCACACGTATATATCCCACTTTATGTAATTACAACAGCTTAGTAGCTTGCTGGAGACATCAAGTGCAGAGAGTAAAACATTGTACTTACACAGCCCCAGTGATTTCAACAGCAATCATTGTAGGATTTAGCTAATGGCAGGGTTTAGAGGCCTGACTCCTGCTGAGATTCCATTACCTTGTAATTTGCAGCTTGTTCACTTTTGCAATGAAGATCCTCTGTCTTGTAATTCCTCCAGCATTCCTGTCTCATCTTCAGAGGACTTGAAAAACATAAGATGCATTCTACTGGGGATTTATTGAGATAAGTTACTAGAGTCAAACAGAGAGACAAGAAAGTAGTATAGCATTTGTCAGATTCGTTTTCTTGCTTTTTTTTTTTTTTTACAGACGTCTTTGAAAGCATAATGTGATAGCAAACAATGTGTTTTGTAGATGTTAAAAAATTCATCAGTTTTTTGTACATTAAAGAAGGTAATCGAAGAACAGTAATCGAAGAACATCTAGATGTCACAAAATAAGAACTAAAAGATGCCCCCCCGCCAAATAAAACCAAAAAACATGATTTACAATATGTGAAATAATATTCCTAGTTGCAACGAGTGTTCCTATTTGCAGCTGCATACCTCTTTCTTGAATAGTTAAGTTTTCAGGATAAAGCTGAATTCCAAGCAGATTAAAAAAACACATTATTACAGCTCTGTATTAATTAATAGATCATTAAAGTGATACAAAATTCTCGTTTTTGTTTGTATACTTACCTCCTCTGTGAAGTGGTTTTGCACAGAGCAGCCCGGATCCTCCTTTTCTCGGGTCCCTCTTTGGTGCTCCTGGCTCCTCCTTCCTTTTGAGTGCCCCCACAGCAAGCAGCTTGCTATGGGGGCACCCGAGCCGAGCTGCAGCTTCCTGTGTCCTTTCAGTTTCAGAGCCGCAGCCCCGACCCCACCCCCTTTCTCTCCTCATTGGCCCACTGACTATGATTATAATAAAAGTGTACACTGCGCTAAATTGAAAGAAAATATGGTGCGGAGCAGCTACTTACAAGGTGACAACAACCAAAGAAACATGTGAAAATGAAATAAAAAGTAGCGCATAAATGGTGCCAAAAGTCTTCAATCAAGAAAACAACTGAAAAAAACAAATGTCCACAAATAATAAACATAACAGTGAAAAAACTTGTAAGTCTCTCAATATAGGTGAATAAAATCCTGTCAGTGAGTGGGAAACAAATGACATGGAATGTCCCACTGAAAACCATGCGTGGATGCAGGGAGACAGAAGTTAAAACGCAGGTGAATCAACAAATCATCCCCAAGTTGTATCTCTCAACAACATGCGACTTGGTAAAGGTGGTGTGTAAGAAACTCTTACCAGATATGATGGACTCCCTTGTCAGCGACAGGGAGTTACTCGAGCGGGTTCCCTCTCAGGGCCAGTAAACAGACATCACAGCTCTGCGAACCTTCTGGGTCAAACTCTGCGCGGATCTCCCGGGGTCGCCAGGTGGGTCCTCCCAAAGGATGGCCAAGGTGCGGATCAGAGGGAACAATGCGTCACGTACAAAGGCTGGAGTGAAGGCTGGTTGAATCTCTCAGTAAGTATGTGGAGAAAAAATAAACAAGCTCCACATAGTGTAGATGAGCAAAAATAGGATTTTTATTGCTAAAAACGCCAGGTAACAATAAAATGTGATCACAGAGTATAAAATCGAAAATGGGCAACAAGGAGGATGCTGGAAGCGCCCGAAGCTTTTCGATCAATGGATCGTCTACTGGGGCATGCAGCATCCCCTCCAAGTTGCCTGATATTTATAAAAAACATTCCAAAAGAGCAAATTGTGTGTGCTGTCAAACAACCTTCCCCATTGGATGAATGGGGTCACATGATCACACCTGGGTGGACCTGACAGGTGTGAAACATCATGCATTAGTATACATAGTGTGTGATTAACCTGTTGTATGTCACCAAACAGACCTCACATAGAAAAATAATTGAATAATACAACCTCAGACTGTTCAAAAATGAAATAAACAGGGAACGGAATATGACCTGTTATATATCACCAAAAAGACCTTACATAGATAAATAGTAGCATGATATCACATCAGAATGTTCAAACATTTTGTAATGAAGTGGAATGAACAAGAAACTGACTTTTATGCACAATACTCCCATTGCTGACACTTCTGTGTCAGCTCTAAAGCAACAGGGAGTCAGTGCCAATCAGGGACTATGTTTCAGGGGGCGGGCGGAGCCAACCACCAATCGCTGTGAAGACAGGAAGTCACTGGTGGCGCCGCCCAACCTCCATGAGACAGACATGAGGAAGTGACGTCGGAGCGCAGAACCAGCTCCACGTCCATCCCCTGTCATGTGATACCTCTCTCTGGAAGTCAGAGAGAGGAAGAGGGAGGGGGGACGAGCGTCAGATAGAACGTTCCCAACACCGGTGCCCAGGCTCCTTCCCCGTGTCTCCGCAAGTAACAAAAAACGTGAATAGCAGCCAGAAATCCCACCTCAATGATGGAAAACTGGCAAAAAGTTACCTAAGAAATGGGGAAGGGGACGCACCACTCAACAGACGGCAAGGCACAAGGGCAAGGGCCATGCAGTTGAGTAGCGCGCCTGAAAGGAAGGGTTGAAAATCGAGAGACCAAAAACCAGCACTAAATACATCAATGCTGGCGAGAGCCCCCAAAGTGTAATAATAATCCCTTCCTATCAAAACAACAGACAAGATGAATGAATAAAATGCAATGTCTTCTAAAAACATGATATAAAATGGGTTCATGAACATTGCATCTACAAAGTAAGAGCCATCCTCATAATGTTAACCGTGCACAAGCCAGTGTGAAAAGCCAACATGCGGAAGGTGTAGCTCACCTCTGAATATAATGTAAGCGCACCCCCAAAAAATTGCGCCAACACAGGGGAAAATGGAATAATGTGGAAATAAACATAGGTGGTAGTATTAAAGGGGAGCACCTGAAAATATATGCAGATGTGATGAAATGAATACAAAAAAGGGGGTGTTAGGATGAATTGATAAACGAGTTGAGGTCCCACTCCACGTTCATCCCAAACGGGAAGAAGGACCTCAACTCGTGAATCCAGTATGTCTCGAGACGTGAAACCCCACGCAGACGAGACTCACCCCTCCAGTGCGGGACAAACTTGTCAATAACCTGGAACAGAGTGCCTGTGGGATCCCTGTCATGGTGTTCCAGGTAGTGACGTGGCACAGTGTGCTTGTCCCTACCTTTTTTGATTGCAGCCACATGTTCATTAACACGAACAGAAAAAGTTCTGATCGTGCGACCCACATATTGTTTGTGGCAAGGACAGGTTATCAGATAAACGATGTATTGTGAGGAACACGTGGTGAAATGCTTCATGGAGTAGGTGCGGGAAGTGACAGTGGACTTAAAAGTGACACTCTTGCGTCTTCCCCCAATATTATGTAGGCAGACCTGGCACTTACGACAGGGGTAGTAACCTTTACACTCCTGAAAGAACGACACTTTTTTGGGGGGTCTATTATATTTGGGGCGATCTGTCCCTGAATGGACCTAGCGCCTCTAAAGACTACCGAGGCCTGCTTGGGTAAAACAGGACCAAGTAGTCTATCGTTCTGTAATATTCCCCAATGTTTTTTAATAATACGTTTAATCTGTTTAGATTGAATGGAATGGGTGGTAAAAAAGGATAGCTTAGCATTAAATGTAGTGTTGTCTTTAGAGCGTTCTATAAGCGTAGCCTGCCTTTCAGTGAGTAGTGCTCTATTGATTTCGCTGTCTAGCAGGTGAGGGTCGTAACCCTTATCCAGGAATCTGCTTCTGAGGACTTGAGATTGGAATAAAAAATCTGAAGTCTGGGTACAGTTGCGCCTCAATCTTAAAAACTGGCTGCGGGGGACTGACCGAAGCCATTCTTCACGATGGCAGCTGTCGATCGGAATGTACCCATTCCGATCTGTGGGTTTGAAGTAGGTACGGAACTCTAGGTGTTGGTGCACAACTGAAATTTCCAGATCGAGGAAATGCACCTTGGTTGTGCTGGCTTCAAAACTCAACGAAATCCCCCTGTCGTTGGCATTGAGAGTATTCATGAAGCCCTCGAGTGATGGCCGATCTCATTCCCAAAGGAGGAGGATGTCGTCTATGTACCTGGCCCAAAGAACCAATTCGGGTCTCCGGGCAGCATAGACGACATCCTCCTCCCACTGGGCCATGAAGAGGTTAGCGAGACTGGGGGCAAATTTGGCCCCCATGGCCACGCCCCTCTGTTGTAAAAAGAATTTGTCCTGAAACCAGAAATAATTATGCCTGGTTGCAAATTTTAACAGCTGCATAATGAAGTTTCGTTGTAGTGTGGGGAGTCTTCCATCTCTGGAGAGATGGTTTTCGACTGCTTCAAAACCCAGATGGTGTGGTATGCATGTATATAACGCTGCAACGTCAGCTGTAACCGGGAAAGTATCTTTCTTAATTACAACAGTCTCCAATAGTTTAATTGTGTCTCGGGTGTCCTTCAGATAGGAGGGGGTGGCCTGGACAAGTGGTTGTAAGTAGAAGTCCACGTATTTGCCAATCCTCGCCGTAACCGAATCTATCCCGCTGACAATGGGTCGGCCGGGAGGATTGGTTGGGTTCTTATGAACCTTGGGAAGATAGTATATGGCGGGAATACATGGTACTTGGGGGACCAAAAAGCATTTTTCCTTTTTGTTGAGAATTCCCAAGGAAAAGCCTTCCTCTACCAATTCAACCAAAGCTTTTTTGAAGGAAATTGTGGGATCCCTAGGGATGCACTGATAAGTATCAGAGTCCCCTAAAATCCTATTCATCTCTTGAAGATAATCAGCTTTATCAAGAACAACGATGCCTCCGCCCTTATCCGCCGGGCGGATGACCAGGTTCTTATTTTCACACAGTGATTTTAAACCCGTCTTGATGTCAGGTTTGACATAAAAGCGTTTCCGACATTTAGCCAGTCTATCCAGGTCCTCCAAGACCAAATTCTTGAAGACCTGGATAGAAGGGGCCAAGGTGACAGGGGGATTGAACACTTTTATTATATTTGCACTTGTTGGTTTGACTTTTTACACAGCGGCTATATACATTTTTTTATTTATTTTATATTTTCTTTATCCTCCACATTTTTTCATGGATGTGTTCGAATACAGGACCTCTAGGTCCTGAAATACTGATGGTGTATTTACGAATACTAATCCCAATACTGAACTAGGGGGTATGTTCATCAGACTCAAAAATCTGATGATTAGCGAACTTCACCTTCAATGGGATACCGCTTTCCTTGAGCAATACGTCAAGGAACAGATGGTCCCTAGAGGTCTGAGGTGGGACATCCATCCTCAGCAAGATGAGGTAGATTTAGAAGCATGGTTCAAATTTTTCAATGAGGCGGGCTTGAGATTGTTGAGATTCCTATTAGACAAAAAACAGACTAAACTGTCCCTCATTGATATTGAAATTAAGGATTTGAAGGAAAAATTAACTCCACATAAAACAACCGCAGAATATATCTCACTATCCACTAGTTTGAGAAATACGTTAGAAAAAGAGGAGAAAGAACAAAGGAATAAAAAACAAAAAAAGTACAACAGAGATTATACTGATTATACCACACTTTCGGTCTTCAATTGGCAGAGAAAGCTCAATTCTCTCCCGGTTGCCAACGGTGATCCTCCTTCTATAGAGACCACCATGGCAACAACTACCAATTCAGACCGAACTCTGATATACCAACCCGCATACAAACCAGAATCCAGAGAACCCCCACCTCCCAAAAGAAGTGCAGAACAAGGACCACCCAGACCACCCGGGGGTCCCCCCCCACCGGGAGGCCGGGGTGGGAGGGGCGCCCCGAGGACAAGAGGTCGGTCTAGAGGACACCCGGTAGATCCTCACAATAAGGTTAACTTGCGGGTTCCCCCTTCTAATTATGTAGACCCCCGTAATTATCACACCCCACCACGGCGGAGTTTTGATCATAGCTATCACTCTCCGATTCGTGTGAACAACAGATTCAGCCCTCTTAGGGACAATGTCCCCTATGAGAGATACGGAGGTACATACTCTCATTATGAAAGAGAGGATGATTATTACCATCGTTCCCCTTACATTTACAATCAAAGTAGGCCAGGCCCCCACCATCCTCAGGGTTTTCAGAGGACCACAGACTACCATCCAGGAAATTTAGACAGAAAAGAGGGACCAGAGGGGGGAGGAGGGTCCAACGCCAAAAGGAAAAGAGTGTAAGAGGAATGGGTATTTTCAATTTGAGTTCTGCTGTACTAACAGAAGCTGAGAAATCAGTCCTGGACAGAGGACTCAAATTTGTACCCCCCAAACCACTTAACCACTCACCCGGAAGTTGAGTGTACAGAGGCATTTTCTCACCAAAATCACTCCCCCTATACACCACACCACTGTTCCAGTCACCACCCCAGCGGTGACATCTACTCACAATAGAACCGTACCTTTTACCGAGGGAACGTGTTTGCAGCCTCAGGTAATCCATTCGGGATTGTCCAACTCGTCCCTATTCAATCCCCCTGGCACCTTGGCCCATTCTATCCAGGTCTTCAAGAATTTGGTCTTGGAGGACCTGGATAGACTGGCTAAATGTCGGAAACGCTTTTATGTCAAACCTGACATCAAGACGGGTTTAAAATCACTGTGTGAAAATAAGAACCTGGTCATCCGCCTGGCGGATAAGGGCAAAGGCATCGTTGTTCTTGATAAAGCTGATTATCTTCAAGAGATGAATAGGATTTTAGGGGACTCTGATACTTATCAGTGCATCCCTAGCGATCCCACAATTTCCTTCAAAAAAGCTTTGGTTGAATTGGTAGAGGAAGGCTTTTCCTTGGGAATTCTCAACAAAAAGGAAAAATGCTTTTTGGTCCCCCAAGTACCACGTATTCCCGCCATATACTATTTTCCCAAGGTTCATAAGAACCCAACCAATCCTCCCGGCCGACCTATTGTCAGCAGGATAGATTCGGTTACGGTGAGGATTGGCAAATGCGTGGACTTCTACTTACAACCACTTGTCCAGGCCACCCCCTCCTATCTGAAGGACACCCGAGACACAATTAAACTATTGGAGTCTGTTGTAATTAAGAAAGATACTTTCCTGGTTACAGCTGACGTTGCAGCGTTATATACGTGCATACCACACCATCTGGGTTTTGAAGCAGTCGAAAACCATCTCTCCAGAGATGGAAGACTCCCCACACTACAACGAAACTTCATTATGCAGCTGTTAAAATTTGCAACCAGGCATAATTATTTCTGGTTTCAGGACAAATTCTTTTTACAACAGAGGGGCGTGGCCATGGGGGCCAAATTTGCCCCCAGTCTCGCTAACCTCTTCATGGCCCAGTGGGAGGAGGATGTCGTCTATGCTGCCCGGAGACCCAAATTGGTTCTTTGGGCCAGGTACATAGACGACATCCTCCTCCTTTGGGAAGGAGATCGGCCATCATTCGAGGGCTTCATGAATACTCTCAACGCCAACGACAGGGGGATTTCGTTGAGTTTTGAAGCCAGCACAACCAAGGTGCATTTCCTTGATCTGGAAATTTCAGTTGTGCACCAACACCTAGAGTTCCGTACCTACTTCAAACCCACAGATCGGAATGGGTACATTCCGATCGACAGCTGCCATCATGAAGAATGGCTTCGGTCAGTCCCCCGCAGCCAGTTTTTAAGATTGAGGCGCAACTGTACCCAGACTTCAGATTTTTTATCCCAATCTCAAGTCCTCAGAAGCAGATTCCTGGATAAGGGTTACGACCCTCACCTGCTAGACAGCGAAATCAATAGAGCACTACTCACTGAAAGGCAGGCTACGCTTATAGAACGCTCTAAAGACAACACTACATTTAATGCTAAGCTATCCTTTTTTACCACCCATTCCATTCAATCTAAACAGATTAAACGTATTATTAAAAAACATTGGGGAATATTACAGAACGATAGACTACTTGGTCCTGTTTTACCCAAGCAGGCCTCGGTAGTCTTTAGAGGCGCTAGGTCCATTCAGGGACAGATCGCCCCAAATATAATAGACCCCCCCAAAAAAGTGTCGTTCTTTCAGGAGTGTAAAGGTTACTACCCCTGTCGTAAGTGCCAGGTCTGCCTACATAATATTGGGGGAAGACGCAAGAGTGTCACTTTTAAGTCCACTGTCACTTCCCGCACCTACTCCATGAAGCATTTCACCACGTGTTCCTCACAATACATCGTTTATCTGATAACCTGTCCTTGCCACAAACAATATGTGGGTCGCACGATCAGAACTTTTTCTGTTCGTGTTAATGAACACGTGGCTGCAATCAAAAAAGGTAGGGACAAGCACACTGTGCCACGTCACTACCTGGAACACCATGACAGGGATCCCACAGGCACTCTGTTCCAGGTTATTGACAAGTTTGTCCCGCACTGGAGGGGTGAGTCTCGTCTGCGTGGGGTTTCATGTCTCGAGACATACTGGATTCACGAGTTGAGGTCCTTCTTCCCGTTTGGGATGAACGTGGAGTGGGACCTCAACTCGTTTATCAATTCATCCTAACACCCCCTTTTTTGTATTCATTTCATCACATCTGCATATATTTTCAGGTGCTCCCCTTTAATACTACCACCTATGTTTATTTCCACATTATTCCATTTTCCCCTGTGTTGGCGCAATTTTTTGGTGGTGCGCTTACATTATATTCAGAGGTGAGCTACACCTTCTGCATGTTGGCTTTTCACACTGGCTTGTGCACGGTTAACATTATGAGGATGGCTCTTACTTTGTAGATGCAATGTTCATGAACCCATTTTATATCATGTTTTTAGAAGACATTGCATTTTATTCATTCATCTTGTCTGTTGTTTTGATAGGAAGGGATTATTACACTTTGGGGGCTCTCGCCAGCATTGATGTATTTAGTGCTGGTTTTTGGTCTCTCGATTTTCAACCCTTCCTTTCAGGCGCGCTACTCAACTGCATGGCCCTTGCCCTTGTGCCTTGCCGTCTGTTGAGTGGTGCGTCCCCTTCCCCATTTCTTAGGTAACTTTTTGCCAGTTTTCCATCATTGAGGTGGGATTTCTGGCTGCTATTCACGTTTTTTGTTACTTCCGGAGACACGGGGGAGGAGCCTGGGCACCGGCGTTGGGAACGTTCTATCTGACGCTCGTCCCCCCTCCCTCTTCCTCTCCCTGACTTCCAGAGAGAGGTATCACATGACAGGGGATGGACGTGGAGCTGGTTCTGCGCTCCGACATCACTTCCTCATGTCTGTCTCATGGAGGTTGGGCGGCGCCACCAGTGACTTCCTGTCTTCACAGCGATTGGTGGTTGGCTCCGCCCGCCCCCTGAAACATAGTCCCTGATTGGCACTGACTCCCTGTTGCTTTAGAGCTGACACAGAAGTGTCAGCAATGGGAGTATTGTGCATAAAAGTCCGTTTCTTGTTCATTCCACTTCATTACAAAATGTTTGAACATTCTGATGTGATATCATGCTACTATTTATCTATGTAAGGTCTTTTTGGTGATATATAACAGGTCATATTCCGTTCCCTGTTTATTTCATTTTTGAACAGTCTGAGGTTGTATTATTCAATTATTTTTCTATGTGAGGTCTGTTTGGTGACATACAACAGGTTAATCACACACTATGTATACTAATGCATGATGTTTCACACCTGTCAGGTCCACCCAGGTGTGATCATGTGACCCCATTCATCCAATGGGGAAGGTTGTTTGACAGCACACACAATTTGCTCTTTTGGAATGTTTTTTATAAATATCAGGCAACTTGGAGGGGATGCTGCATGCCCCAGTAGACGATCCATTGATCGAAAAGCTTCGGGCGCTTCCAGCATCCTCCTTGTTGCCCATTTTCGATTTTATACTCTGTGATCACATTTTATTGTTACCTGGTGTTTTTAGCAATAAAAATCCTATTTTTGCTCATCTACACTATGTGGAGCTTGTTTATTTTTTCTCCACATACTTACTGAGAGATTCAACCAGCCTTCACTCCAGCCTTTGTACGTGACGCATTGTTCCCTCTGATCCGCACCTTGGCCATCCTTTGGGAGGACCCACCTGGCGACCCCGGGAGATCCGCGCAGAGTTTGACCCAGAAGGTTCGCAGAGCTGTGATGTCTGTTTACTGGCCCTGAGAGGCAACCCGCTCGAGTAACTCCCTGTCGCTGACAAGGGAGTCCATCATATCTGGTAAGAGTTTCTTACACACCACCTTTACCAAGTCGCATGTTGTTGAGAGATACAACTTGGGGATGATTTGTTGATTCACCTTCGTTTTAACTTCTGTCTCCCTGCATCCACGCATGGTTTTCAGTGGGACATTCCATGTCATTTGTTTCCCACTCACCGACAGGATTTTATTCACCTATATTGAGAGACTTACAAGTTTTTTCACTGTTATGTTTATTATTTGTGGACATTTGTTTTTTTCAGTTGTTTTCTTGATTGAAGACTTTTGGCACCATTTATGCGCTACTTTTTATTTCATTTTCACTGACTATGATTGACAGCAGGGGGAGCCAATGGCTCTTCGCTGCTGTCTCAGCCAGTGAGGAGGGAGCATCCCGGACAGCCGAGTCTTTCATGCAACATTGCTGGATCGAGATGGGGCTCAGGTAAGTATTAGGGGAGGCTGAGGGGGGGCTGCTGCACACAGAAGGCTTTTTATCTTAATGCATAGAGTGCATTAAGATAAAAAAAAAAACTTCTGCCTTTACAACCACTTTAAATGCATTTTTATGTGTATGTATTGAATATACGTATTGAAACTTGATTTGGTATCAGCCTCATACTGTACAGAAAAACTCAGAAAGAGAAAGGAAAACCAGCACAGGGAGATAATCAAGAGTGTGGCAGTACAATGAGAATGCTGATATGAGCTAAGAGCAACGTGACAAAGAGATGAGCTCACCAGCCTACTGCTTCTCCTTTCACTCTACAGTGAAAAGCTGGAGGAGAGGAGGGGACACGTAAGTGAAAATAAAGGTCCCTTTCCCTGGTAGACAGGGCTGTGCTTGTTTTTTGGAGCTGCATACATCTTAGGACAGGATACACAGAAATACGAATCCTTCAGCAAGTAAAACAGCTCCAGTGTATTTAACTGTTCACTTATGCCGCGTACACACGGTCGTACTTTTCGTCTACAAAAGTCCAACGGACGCTGACGGACTAAAGCTGGCTGGTAATCCGATCGTGTGTGGGCTTCTCCGGACTTTCAACTGACTTTTTTAGCCTCAAATCCGACGTACTTTAGATTTGAAACATGCTTTAAAACTTTACTTCGTAACTACGACGGACCCCGAAATCCGCTCGTCTGTGTGCTAGTCCGACGGACAAAAAGCCACGCTAGGGCACCTATTGGCTACTGGCTATGAACTTCCTTATTTTAGTCCGGTGTACGTCATCACGTACGAATCCGACCGACTTTTGTGTGGTCGTGTGTAGGCAAGTCCGTTCGTTAGAAAGTAGGCCGCAAGTCCGCCGCAAGTCCACCGAAAGTCTGCCGGAAGTCTGTCGGACAGGCTGTCTGACTTTTGTAGACGAAAAGTACGACCGTGTGTACGCGGCATTAGAGTTCCCACTTCTCCCCACAACATACCAATAGGGATGGAAGCATGCATGTATGGACAGCAATTTTTGACACTTGTATTCTTTCCCCTTGTGCATTCATGGGTAAAGATATTAGGGCAGTTTAGTCCTAATATGCTGCATACACACCTGTATGCAGCACATAATCATGCATCCATGGCGCAGTAGTTTGGTGAGTGGGCACAGTGGACTGCTGGGTACTGCTGTGGCTAGTCATGCCCCGGGAGCTGCGACGCGCACCGTGGGTACCCCCTTTCCCTCCATGCTCCCCAGAATGGGGGGGTCGGGTGGATGTTTCGCTGCGCGTCGACGCCACGCCCCCAGTCCCGGGCGCATGGCGCGGATCCGGTTGACGCCAGGGTGCCGGAGTCTTGGGTGTTGGCTGTCATGGACAAGTGAGCGTGGTTGGCGTCATTCGCTGGACGGTTATCGCTCAGGTTGATGCCTCCCCTCTTCTCCATGCCTACCAACGTGACGCTGTGATGTGTTATGTGGGCCCCCTCCTCCTCCTCCCTATTCTATTGGAGGAGCCTTGGGTGTTCCCCTGCACGCCAATGCCACGCCCCTGGTCTCTGGACGCGTGACGTTGATCCGGCCTGTGCCGGCGCGCGGGCACTCTGGGATATACATCCGGCATTGTAGATGAGGGAGGTTGTTTGGCGCCATTCGCCGGGCGGTTATCGCTCGGGTAGACGCCTTCCCTCTCTCCCATATTTTCCGGCGTGACGTTGGTGGCAACCAGTGGTTATGGGGGTATACTTACACTCCCCATTGCACGAACGGGTACTCTCTGGATGGACCGGCACTCTCTGGGTAGCAGACCTGGTCATTACACATACTTGCATATGCACATACAAGGTAATCCTCATTTCACATTATTTCATGATTTCTTCCTTTCTTTTTTTGCATTATTCATTTCTCTTCTTCACCTTTGCACCCTTTTTTCCCCAACGTTTAGGCACTTTTACATTATTGTTTTTTCTTTTTTAGTGTAGTGTTTTCCATGTCCTTTTTCACTTATCACTTTTCATTACACCAGTCACCTATACTTACACAGATTGGAACCTTTGCCTCACCAGTTAAATTATCATCAGTCTCACACAACTTTCACACATTTTTTACACACATTTTCACATTTATTCACAGATAATCTTATGAACCATGCACACACTTGGATTTTGGTGGGGTTCACCTCCCCAGTCACGCCGCATCCTTCAGGGTTTCCCGCCGTCCATCCACTGTTTTTCCGCCTCTGCTCCCGGGGGAGACATTTTGTCCGCAGCTCTGCCTAGGCATCCACTGCCGCACCCCACACCCATGCAGAACCTGTAAGTATGGGAGAATATGTAATATTTCCCCGTCTCCTTCTTTTGGTATGATCTACACAATTATTGCTCACCTTTCAATTTCAATTTTATAGACATCCCTACAGCGTCTGCTCCTGAAGAGTGACCAAATAGTCACGAAACGCGTCGAGCTATAGACGCAACAATCATGGATACACATCCAGTTGTTTGAACTAATTATGCTGCTACATTATGTTTACAGTCAGTGACCATTTTACCTTTATATATGGGATGTCCTACATGAATTGTATTTTATGTTTATATATATTTATTATGATCTATTATGTAATTTACTCTAGAAGGTTTGCAGGTTGCAATGTCTATCTGTGCCATTGACATTTCTTATTGTATGTTGCAATCATGGAATACATTTTATAGTACAATATCCCAAGTGTCTTCTTGCTCTCCAGCTGCATGCTTCACACAAAGTCCCAAACTCTTCCTTTTTTTCTTTGCTGCGCAAAAACCGGGATGGAGGCACCCCTGATCTTCAGAGGCCTCATATAAAGTCCCACTTCTCCCCACAACATACCAATAGGGATGGAAGCATGCATGTATGGACAGCAATTTTTGACACTTGTATTCTTTCCCCTTGTGCATTCATGGGTAAAGATATTAGGGCAGTTTAGTCCTAATATGCTGCATACACACCTGTATGCAGCACATAATCATGCATCCATGGCGCAGTAGTTTGGTGAGTGGGCACAGTGGACTGCTGGGTACTGCTGTGGCTATTCATGCCCCGGGAGCTGCGACGCGCACCGTGGGTCCCCCCTTTCCCTCCATGCTCCCCAGAATGGGGGGGTCGGGTGGATGTTTCGCTGCGCGTCAACGCCACGCCCCCAGTCCCGGGCGCATGGCGCGGATCCGGTTGACGCCAGGGTGCCGGAGTCTTGGGTGTTGGCTGTCATGGCCAAGTGAGCGTGGTTGGCGTCATTCGCTGGGCGGTTATCGCTCAGGTTGATGCCTCCCCTCTTCTTTATGCCTACCAACGTGACGCTGTGATGTGCTATGTGGGCCCCCTCCTCCTCCTCCCTATACTATTGGAGGAGCCTTGGGTGTTCCCCTGCACGCCAACGCCACGCCCCTGGTCTCTGGACGCGTGATGTTGATCCGGCCTGCGCCGGCGCACGGGCACTCTGGGATATACATAGTTACATAGTAGGTGAGGTTGAAAAAAGACACAAGTCCATCAAGTCCAACCTATGTGTGTGATTATGTGTCAGTATTACATTACATATCCCTGTATATTGCGGTCATTCAGGTGATTATCTAATAGTTTCTTGAAGCTATCAATGCTCCCCGCTGAGACCACCGCCTGTGGAAGGGAATTCCACATCCTTGCCGCTCTTACAGTAAAGAACCCTCTACGTAGTTTAAGGTTAAACCTCTTTTCCTCTAATTGCAATGAGTGGCCACGAGTCTTATTAAACTCTCTTCTGCGAAAAAGTTTTATCCCTATTGTGGGGTCACCAGTACAGTATTTGTAAATTGAAATCATATCCCCTCTCAAGCGTCTCTTCTCCAGAGAGAATAAGTTCAGTGCTCGCAACCTTTCCTCATAACTAAGATCCTCCAGACCCTTTATTAGCTTTGTTGCCCTTCTTTGTACTCGCTCCATTTCCAGTACGTCCCTCCTGAGGACTGGTGCCCAGAACTGGACAGCATACTCCAGGTGCGGGCGGACCAGAGTCTTGTAGAGCGGGAGAATTATCGTTTTATCTCTGCAGTTGATCCCCCTTTTAATGCATGCCAATATTCTGTTTGCTTTATTAGCAGCAGCTTGGCATTGCATGCCGTTGCTGAGCCTATCATCTACTAGGACCCCCAAGTCCTTTTCCATCCTAGATTCCCCCAGAGGTTCTCCCCCCAGTGTATAGATTGCATTCATATTTTTGACACCCAAATGCATTATTTTACATTTTTCTACATTGAACCTCATTTGCCATGTAGTCGCCCACCCCATTAATTTGTTCAGGTCTTTTTGCAAGATTTCCACATCCTGCGGAGAAGTTATTGCCCTGCTTAGCTTAGTATCGTCTGCAAATACAGAGCTGGAACTGTTTATCCCATCCTCCAGGTCATTTATGAACAAATTAAATAGGATTGGTCCCAGCACAGAACCCTGGGGGACCCCACTACCCACCCCTGACCATTCTGAGTACTCCCCATTTATCACCACCCTCTGAACACGCCCTTGTAGCCAGTTTTCAATCCATGTACTCACCCTATGGTCCATGCCAACGCACCTTATTTTGTACAGTAAACGTTTATGGGGAACTGTGTCAAATGCTTTTGCAAAATCCAGATACACCACGTCCACGGGCCTTCCTTTATCTAGATGGCAACTCACCTCCTCATAGAAGGTTAATAGATTGGTTTGGCAAGAACGATTCTTCATGAATCCATGCTGATTACTGCTAATGATATCATTCTTATTACTAAAATCTTGTATATAGTCCCTTATCATCCCCTCCAAGAGTTTACATACTATTGATGTTAGGCTAACTGGTCTGTAATTCCCAGGGATGTTTTTTGGGCCCTTTTTAAATATTGGTGATATACATCCGGCATTGTAGATGAGGGAGGTTGTTTGGCGCCATTCGCCGGGCGGTTATCGCTCGGGTAGACGCCTTCCCTCTCTCCCATATTTGCCGGCGTGACGTTGGTGGCAAACAGTAGTTATGGGGGTATACTTACACTCCCCATTGCACGAACGGGTACTCTCTGGATGGACCGGCGCTCTCTGGGTAGCAGACCTGGTCATTACACATACTTGCATATGCACATACAAGGTAATCCTTATTTCACATTATTTCATGATTTCTTCCTTTCTTTTTTTGCATTATTCATTTCTCTTCTTCACCTTTGCACTCTTTTTTCCCCAACGTTTAGGCACTTTTACATTATTGTTTTTTCTTTTTTAGTGTAGTGTTTTCCATGTCCTTTTTCACTTATCACTTTTCATTACACCAGTCACCTATACATACACAGAGTGGAACCTTTGCCTCACCAGTTAAATTATCATCAGTCTCACACAACTTTCACACATTTTTTACACACATTTTTTCACAGATAATCTCATGAACCATGCACACACTTGAATTTTGGTGGGGTTCACCTCCCCAGTCACGCCGCATCCTTCAGGGTTTCCCGCCGTCCATCCACTGTTTTTCCGCCTCTGCTCCCGGGGGAGACATTTTGTCCGCAGCTCTGCCTAGGCATCCACTGCCGCACCCCACACCCATGCAGAACCTGTAAGTATGGGTGAATATGTAATATTTCCCCATCTCCTTCTTTTGGTATGATCTACACAATTATTGCTCACCTTTCAATTTCAATTTTATAGACATCCCTACAGCGTCTGCTCCTGAAGAGTGACCAAATAGTCACAAAATGCGTCGAGCTATAGACGCAACAATCATGGATACACATCCAGTTGTTTGAACTAATTATGCTGCTACATTATGTTTACAGTCAGTGACCATTTTACCTTTATATATGGGATGTCCTACATGAATTGTATTTTATGTTTATATATATTTATTATGATCTATTATGTAATTTACTCTAGAAGGTTTGCAGGTTGCAATGTCTATCTGTGCCATTGACATTTCTTATTGTATGTTGCAATCATGGAATAAATTTTATAGTACAATATCCCAAGTGTCTTCTTGCTCTCCAGCTGCATGCTTCACACAAAGTCCCAAACTCTTCCTTTTTTTCTTTGCTGCGCAAAAACAGGGATGGAGGCACACCTGATCTTCAGAGGCCTCATATAAAGTCCCACTTCTCCCCACAACAAATAAAGGTCCCTTTCCCTGGTAGACAGGGCTGTGCTTGTTTTTTGGAGCTGCATACATCTTAGGACAGGATACACAGAAATACGAATCCTTCAACAAGTAAAACAGCTCCAGTGTATTTAACTGTTCACTTAGAGTTCAGTTTTAATATATGTTTTTCTATGGGTAACACTGTTATTTAAAGCCAAGCCTAGTCATATCATAGCCCAAATCAATAATTCAGCCTCAAGTTGCACATTCCTATGGTCAACAGACCTAAAATGTTTACCTTTCTTCCTGTTGCCCTTCCCCTTTAGCTTATTACTTCCACATTCCCCTAGATCTTCTATTGATCTGACACCTATCAGAGGCAGAATGTTGCAAAGGTTGATAAGTTCTGAATGTGTTCCCTTACAGTCCGGCATATTAAAATGTCAGTGCTAAAACATTTGTCATAGCTTTCAATCAGATGCAAACCCGCTCTGAAAGAGTTATTCTTTTTAAATTTCACTGTGTATTATTGGTAATTTTTTTAAGAAAGTCACTATAGTGTGATAAAACTATGTGAAGGTATAACAAACACTGTTATGCTGAGAGGTAGAGTTGGACGAACGGTTCAGCATTAGTCCAGGCCGAACATTGGCTGTCCGCCCTGTTTGGGGAACACCCGCATTTGCAGAGTGTTCGGTGAGTGCTCGCCCCGCTGAATGCCTTGCAATGCACTGCGCACTGCACAGTGCATTTTGCGCCCTGATTGGGCAAAGCTTTACCCAATCAGGGTGCAGTAAAAGCTGATTGTTAAGGAGTGGCCCTGGGAAGCCAAATGGAGCGTCCTTAACAAAAGATGAGTCATCAGCTGTCAATAGGCTTCCCTGCTGACAGTTGAATAAAAAAACAAAAAAAAATAGAACCATACCAGGCCACATGCCCTCAACATGAGGGTGTGGGTGCCACCCACCCCAAAGCACCATGTCCCCATCAACATGGGGACAAGGGTCTCTTCCCCACAACCCTGGCCAGTGGTTGTGGGAGTATGTGGGCAGGGGGCTTATCGGTATCTGGAAACCCCCTTTAACAAGTGTTAAATTCATTATCAGTCACACCGCCGCTGCCACCGCCGGTCCCGAAGAAACCCCAAAAAACTCCCCTGCCCCAAAGCACCCCCCCAATGTTGAGGGCATGTGGCCTGGCATGGTTCAGGAGAGGGGGGGGGCGCTTGCCAGGCTGCTTGCTCGGATAAAGGTCTGGTATTGATTTTGGGGGACCCCACACTGTTTTTTTTTACATTTTGGCGTTTTTTTCAATAGCTGGGTGCTGGAAATTGCAACCGCTAGTCAATTTAAATGTGATTTGACTCATTTTTTTTTCTTTAGAAATGTCATTCTTGCTGCAGCATATTCTATGCATGCTACAGATGTGCCACTTTGTCGCGTGTCGACGTGTCGCGCGATAGTGTCAAAGCTTAGCTCCGCCTGACATGTTTCGTCACACGTGACATCTTCCTGGGACACGGGCGATGCACTGAGCCTTCGCTATAAATAGAGCAACCAAGCCTCGTTCTCACATGGTGGCCATATTGTGTTCAAGTCTCCTTCCCATTCTTCTCAGAATTAACCACATCGTGATTAGGGAGAATGATGCGTACACCAGACCAAATGATCAAGTCTTGGTTTCAGTATACTAATGCTAATAAAAGCATCAGAAACCATGAAATCAGGCCAAGACAGAAGTACAGTTAAATCACACCTGTTTAATAATAAAAGTAAAAAGAACAAACATAGTCAAAACATAGCCAAATTTCAGTAACCGGAACGGATAGTCAGCCAAGCCAGAAGTCAGGGATCAGTGTAGTGGAAGCAAGCAGAATCTAGAACCAGAAGGGATGTCAGTAAAGCAAGTCTTGCACAGGATCGCAGGAGAAAAAATAATTTATTTCTCAGTTTAGGCCGATATGTATTTTTATACATATTTTTGGTAAAAAAATTGCAATAAGCGTATATTGATTGGTTTGCGCAAAAGTTATAGTGTCTACAAAATAGGGGATAGATTTATGGTATTTTTATTATTGATTTTTTTTATTAGTAATGGCGGCGATCTGCTATTTTTATTGTGACTGCGACATTATGACGGACAGATCGGACACTTTTGACACTATTTTGGGACCATTGTCATTTATACAGCGTTCAGTGCTATAAAAATGCACTGGTTACTGTGTAAATGACACTGGCAGGGAAAGGGTTAAACACTAGGGGGCGATCAAGGGGTTAAGTGTGTCCTAGGGAGTGATTCTAACTGTAGGGGGGATTGTCTCACTAGAACATGACAGAGATCACTGCTCCCGATGATAGGGAGCAGTAGATCTAAGTCATGTTGCTAGGCAGAACAGGGAAATGCCTTGTTTACATCTCCCTGTTCTGCCGCTCCGTGACATGATCGCAGGCCCCTGGCAGACATCGAGTTTGCGGGACCCGCGGGCACCCTCACGGAGTATGTGAGACATACCCATGTAGGGGGACGTACCTATACACCCATTTGCCCAGCCGTGCCATTGTGCTGACGTATATCATCATGCACTGGTCGGTAAGGGGTTAAAACCTCTTTAGATATTGCAAATATGTTCATTGAGCCTAACTTGTAAGGGGTGTATTGTGCGCACCACATACTGTAACCCGCATGGACAAGTGAGGAGATATACTACATTCGGGGTGGAACATGTAATAGAGGTCCTAATTTGAAAAACTGGAGATGTACTGTAAGATGTGAACTGTTTTTTAATTGCTAATATTATTAACACAACACACAGGACATCCCTTACATTTGTAAAATCCATATTCTGAAAGAACATCAATTTGGTATTTGGCGGATTACACACATTAGGGGCCACTATATCTCTAAGGGATAAAACTCCCCTGAACACCACCTGTGGTTGTTCAGGGAGAGTCTCACCCAGGATATTGTCATTTTTAAGGCTATGCCAGTGTTTACGCATACATTTTTTTATCGTATAGTGTTACTGATATAAGACATGAGGGGCAGGGGAAATTGGGTCTTTAATTGAAATTACGGCCTGGTAAGGTCACATATTTCCATCCCTGTCATTATGACTATACATTTATTTAAAAAAAACCCGCAAGCGAGTCGCTAGCGAGTAAAGGAGGAAAAGTTGGGACTTTAAATGAAGCCAATGGTTTGCAAGCCAACACATAACTGGTGGGTGAATAAGCTTTTTAATGGTTTACATACAAACAATGGTATCAAACAATGTCTTATTAACACTTAGCAAGATATCTGAGATGAGTAATAGCACTAATAAACAGTGGTCAGCATACAGATTGCTAACATCAATTGGCAAGACAGGTAAAACAGATAATAACACTGGTACAAACATCATTGCTGGGTAAAACCAAGGGACCACCAATGTCAGAATGGGTAAACAATTATTGCACGGTAATGCCTGCCTGATTTCTGGCCTCAAAACTCGTGTTACAAGGAATAATCCATGTGTACGATGAAATTAGTGAATAAAAGATGGCTGGTAGCTTGACGCATATTGTGGCCCAAGTGTTACTGAGAATATGATGTAATAAAAGGTAAAAGGAACTTATTATCTTCCTCTTTCACCCTTGGATTTTCCACCAGGAGAGACCCTCTATCTATTCCTTGTGTAGTTAGCACAGCCTGATTCAAAGTATCCATTGTATAACCCTTGTCAGTGAATATTTTAGTCAAAACATCTGCTTGTATTTTAAAATCAATAATTCTGCTACAATTGCATTGTAAATGCATATATTGACTTTTGGGGACAGAGTCTAACCACGACTGATGATGGCAACTGTCACGGGGGATAAAGGAATTCCTAGCAGTTGGTTTGAAATAAGTGGAGGTCAGAAGTTGGTCTCCCTCCGCCCAAATTTTTAGGTCTAAGAAATGTATAGTATGTTGATCCGCCTCATATTTGAATTTAATCCCTCTATAGTTAGTATTTAGGGACTCCATGAAAATTCCCAAAGCCTCACAGAAGCCATTCCATAGGAGGACAATGTCATCAATATACCTTGCCCACAAGACCCATTCTGGTATATGTTGGACATAGATGACGTCCTCCTCCCACTTCACCATAAATAGATTGGCTTGGCTAGGGCAAATTTTGCCCCCATTGCTATGCCTCTATTTTGAAGAAAAAACAGTTTTTTAAACTAGAAATAATTATGCGTGGTGGCAAATTTCAAAAGATCCATAATAAATGTTCTCTGTTGAGCAGATATAGAGGAGTCCCTATCTAGAAAGTGTTCTACTGATGTAATCCCCCATTGATGTGGAATGATGGTATAAAGAGACGTGACATCCGCTGTGACCAGCCAAAACCCTTCTTTAAAAGTACAACTTTTCAATATATTAATAGTGTGTCTACTGTCCTTAATGTAAGAGGGGCATAGTTTGACTAGTGGTTGGAGATAGTGATCAATGTACTTGCCCACTCTAGATGTTATTGAATCTATCCCACTAACAAGGGGGGCGACCTGGTGGATTAACTGGGTCTTTATAAACATTAGGAAGATAGTAGCTAATCGGAGTACGTGGAGCTAGGGGTACCAATAGGCCTTTTCCTTTTTGTTAAGTATGCCTGAAACAAACCTTCTATCAATAATTTTTTCCAGCTCAATTTTATACTTATGACGGGGATCAGAACGAAGAGGTGTATAGGTATCTTGATCACCCACTATCCTGTTCTGTTAAATAATCACATTTATCTAGGATAACGATCCCTACCCCTTTATCTGCTGGTCTAATAGCCAAATCTTTCTGCTGGCACAATTGATTTAAACCTTCTTGTAAGTCCTTAGTCATTTTTACATTTTTGACCCTTAATTTTTCTAGATCTCTAAGGAGAACATCCCTGAATACTCTCAAAGAGGGAGCCAATCCCCCAGGTGGATTAAAAAGAGAAGCGTTCGCTAATTGAGAATGCTGGATGTCATTAGGGACACTACTATTATTTTTTATAGGGTTAGATAGTAGATACCATTTGAAGTTGAGTTTTCTGGTATGCTTATGTATATCCATATAAGTTTCAAATTTATTTAATTTCTTCGGAGGGACGAATTTAAGGCCTTTGTCTAAAATTGATGTTTCAGCCTGGGTAAGGACAGTTTTACTGAGATTGTAAATACCCTCACATGTTATTCTCTTTTCCCTTTGGATCTTTGATCCCCTTCCCCCTCCAGTTCTTCTCTTTCTTCTATGGGGCATGATTATCCTTGCCCTGACCTGGGAAAACCCCAATGTTGGGGATAGCCTTGATTCCCACATTGTTGATGTGGGGAATTCTAGGGGGGTCTCCCACCCCTATGTTGTTGTGTAGGAGGATACCAAGCTGGTTTATCCCCTCGGGTTCCTCTTTGTGGGGTATGATAATTAGATGGATAGCAATCATGGGATTCTTCTTCATAGGGATAGTCCCTACCCTGTAGTGGATAGAATCTGCTGTGAGTAGGAACTGCATGATTGGAATATTGGTCCTCATTATGCGCTCATTTAGGGGGGCACCCATAACCAAAGTTGTCTTGTTGATATGGCTGGTTATGTTTCCAGGTATTGGGTTCTTGATTTCTTTGTCCCTGATAGGGAGATCTATATTGGCGCACCTTTGGGGGGGTCCTGATGGATGAGGTCTCGGTGGGGGTGGTCTCTGGTTCCTATCAGGAGACCTATATGACGGTCTGCTCAGAACCAGAGGACGTTGATTGGGGTATTAGTAGTTTGAGGGCGAAAATTGTCTGTCTAAAATGACCACCGGCTTCCTGTGGAGGAGGAACAGTGTTCATAGAAGAATGGGCCCTTTGGTCCTTTCCTTATTCTTTTTACTGAATTCATTTTAGCTTTGTTTTAACTTCATTTTGTAATATGTTCCTGATGGCGTATTGTTATACTTATGCCTTTTATTAGTATTAGTATACTGTAACCAAGACTTGGTATACGCATAGTTCTCCCTAATCACGATGTGGTTAATTCTGAGAAGAATGGGAAGGAGACTTGAACACAATATGGCCGCCGTGTGGTTGCATTATTTATAGCGATGGCTCAGTGCGTCGCCCGTGCCTCAGGAAGACGTCACGTTTTACGAAACATGTCAGGCGGAGCTACGCGCTGACACCATCGCGCGGCAGATTTCTTTTAGAATTTGCCAGCAGATCTGTTTTATCTATGCGAGATTACATTTTACTTATTGTAAGTAGCCTATTGGCCCCATTTTTTTTCAATAAATAATTTAAACGGTATTACACTATTGAATTTTTTTTTGTATGATCCACATCTGGTCGTATTGATTCCGCTGTGAGTGTGACTACCATAGAGGATCTGGTTTATCATTGGAGTGTCTCAGAGGAGTCCTGGTCCCATATACCCTGCAGAGGTTGTTTCTGCCAGCCTGTTTGACCATCCTATGGATAGGTGGTCTCTACCATCTGGTAAGTTTTCCTGCTAACTGGGTGTGGAGTGTCATTATAAGTTCTGCATGACTACTAGGTGGTGGATTACCTGTTTTGATGGAATTTTGGACTTTCATTTGTTCCTACTATAAAGACTTTTTTTCTGCACATATTCATATTTATGTATTTTCACGTTTTAGATCCATACACTGCACTTAATAATGTATGACTACATTATTTATTTTTTATTACACATGTTTGCCTTGTTTATATCACTGGGATTATTCGCTACAGCCTTATAGATGTTATTTATTCAGTCTATTTTGGCATGGTATAAAACTACATTTTTGGATTGTTGCACGTTAAGCATAATTAAAATCACTGGTCCTAAAAAAAATGATCATTTAAAAAAAAAAAATTTGCATTGATATATGTCCTCCAGGGTGGTGCTCGGAACCCCATACCCTTTTTATGGCCAATTACTTGAATATAAGCCTTCAAAATTGGGACTTGGGGCTCCCATAGACTTCAATGGGGTTTGCCATTCGGGTTAGAACTTTACCCCTGTTCTACCCATCTCTACTGACAGGCAATATCATTCTGTTTGTTCTACTTTTCATGTATTCCTAAAGGGAAGCACTGTTACTTGCCCTGTGCTGGATTATCAATAGGAATATTCTGTAATTTATAAAAGAAGACTTAGGTTAACCACTTGCCGCCCTCCCTATTACCAAATGATGGCGGCAAAGTGGTTTGATATTCCTGAACGGACGTCATATGACATGATCAGGATATCGAGCCGCTGCGCGCCCCAGGGGCGCGCATCGCGGCGATCATTGTTGCGGGGTGTCAGTCTGACACCCTGCAACACAGATCTAGGTAAAGAGTCTCTGATGGAGACTCTTTACCACATGATCAGCCGTGTCCAATTACGATGTAAATAGGAAGAGCCGGTGATCGGCTTTTCTTCACTCGCGTCTGACAGACGCGAGTAGAGGAGAGCCGATCGACTGCTCTCCTGACAGGGGGGGTCTGTGCTGATTGTTTATCAGCACAGCCCCCCCTCGGATCCCACCCAGGACCACCAGGGAAGCCGCCCAGGACCACCAGGGAAGCCATCCACACTAGACCACCAGGTATGCCCCTAGACCCCCAGGGAAATACCACTATGTGCCCAGGCAGCTGCCAATCTGTGCCCAGGCAGCTGCCAATCAGTGCCCACTCCAATGCCTACCACTGCAGCTGCCTATCAGTGCCTCATATCAGTGCCGCGTATCAGTGCCACGTATCAGTGCCCATCAGTGCTGCATATCAGTGCCTATCAGTGCCCAGCAGTGCCTCCTATCAGTGCCCATAAGTGCCAAGCAGTGCCGCCTATCAGTGCCCATCAGTGCCCAGCAGTGCCGCCTATCGGTGCCACCCTATCAGTGCCCATCCGTGCCGCCTTTCAGTGCCCATCAGTGTTGCCTATCAGTGCCCATCAGTGCCAACCAGTGCCACTCAGTGCCACCCATGAGTGTCCATCAGTGCCGCCTATCAATGCCCATCAGTGCTGCATATCAGTGCCACCTATCAGTGCTGCCTACCAGTGCCCATCAGTGCCGCATATCAGTGCCCATCGTCAGTGCCCGCTCATTGGTGCCACCTCATCGGTGCCGCCGTATCAGTGCCTGTCAGTGCCGCCTTATCAGTGCCCATCAGTGAAAGAGAAAACTTACTTATTTACAAATTTTTTTAACAGAAACAAAAGCAAAACTTTTATTTTTTTCAAAATTTTCGGTCTTTTTTTATTTGTTTAGCAAAAAATAAAAACCGCAGAGGTGATCAAATACCACCAAAAGAAAGCTCTATTTGTGGGAACAAAATGATAAAAATTTAGTTTGGGTACAGTGTAGCATGTCAAGATAATGTTGTATGTACCCGCCCTATCCACAACAATGCTCCGCGCTTAGAACGATATACCCAACAGTATATATAGCATATATATAAGTAAGCACATAAATAAATAAATAGCAGCTGCTTAAATAATAGGTAATATATATGTAGGCAATAATGAGTCAATTAAGTCAATAACGTTCCTTCAGTATTGCAGCAGCGCTGTGTGCCCCAAATAAATAGGACCCTTTTTCCAATCAAGTTCATAAAGTGCAAAGAGGGAAAACAGATGATAGGAATCCCACTAGTCAATATTATCGTGTTCTGTGAGGGCAGTTAATCTATTCACCAAGCGATACACCATGTGCTGGGATCCCCAATGAAAAACTCACTCACCAGAAATTCAACCAATCTGACAGGGATGACTACTGTGTGTAGTTGAGGCGTGCGCGAGCACGCCCTCAGAAGAAGTCCGGGAAAGGACGAAACGTCAGGGTGTGACGCACCGGAAGTGACACATGCGCTCCATCGACTGAGGAATCAGGAAGCGCACAGCTATAACTACACCCAGTGAGCGCTCCTGTCATCCCTGTCAGATTGAAGGACGCAACAGGCACAGTGCACTTTGTTTTCTTTGCTCTTATCTAATGATTATCTGGCATGTTTTTAAAGGGAAATGTTTGGATGTTTTAATAAAAGCCGAGAGTTAGACTGACATCTGGTGGTCGTTTGGAAAGTGGTGCAGACCAACTAATACTAATTAAGGCTCATATTGGTTGAATTTCTGGTGAGTGAGTTTTTCATTGGGGATCCCAGTACGTGGTGTATCGCTTGGTGAATGGATTAACTGCCCTCACAGAACACGATAATATTGACTAGTGGGATTCCTATCATTTGTTTTCCCTCTTTGCACTTTATTAACTTGATTGGAAAAAGGACCCTATTTATTTGGGGCACACAGCGCTGCTGCAATACTGAAGGAACGTTATTGACTTAATTGACTCATTATTGCCTACATATATAATACAGTGCAGCATGACCATGCAATTGTCATTCAAACTGCGACAGCACTGAAAGCTTAAAATTGGTCTGGGCAGGAAGGTGTATAAGTGCCCTGTATTGAAGTGGTTAATGTACACGGAACGTTTTGAAACCTCTCCTGAACGATTTAACTTGACTGGTAGTAACCCACTATTTTGTCATGTTTTTATGCCGCGTTTAGCCACGTTTAGCCGAGGTTGCTTCTAGAAGCGTTTTTTTTTCAAATAGTTATACAAAATGTATCTCTGTTAACCACTTGCCTACCAGACACTTACACCCCCTTCCTGCCCAAGCCATTTTTCAGCTTTCAGCGCTGTCGCACTTTGAATGACAATTGGGCAGTCATGCTACACTGTAAACCAAACAAATTTTTTTATCAATTTCTTCACACAACCAGAGCTTTCTTTTGGTGGTATTTAATCACTGCTGGATTTTTTATTTATTTATTAATTTATTTTTTAGTTTTCAAAAGAGCTTTATTGTAAATAAAGAAAGTAACATTAGGGCAAAATTCACCCACGCAGGGGTGAGGGAGGGATACAAATAGGGATGACAAAATATAGACTCTTGTCCAAAACGATCAAGCTTGATCAATCAGTATAATGAAGGATAAGGTATACAAAATACAAAATGGAAAAATGCGTAACTGGAGTACACCCTAGACCACGGGGGGTCAAACGAGGTCCGCCCATGCCCCCTGACACCCCAACTGGGAGCAATCTGTGCCATTGGACATTAGGCCAAATCCGCATAGGCCCCCAGAGGCCAACCTCCAACCCCACTGGGTAAAAACACAAGTTACTTAAAACTGATTAGGAGTAAATATTAGAAGTGCTAATAGGAAAACACAGAAGGGCAAGGTGTCCTATTAGAAGGACTTTAGCATATAAAACACCCAGTAAATAAAGGGGCGTATATAGAAGGATACGTTGGAGGAATGTTACTATCTCATTCAAAGTTCCCCATTAGATAGGTCCAATGGGGTGTATGAGGAAGACGAAAGACTAGAGGGGAGAGGAAAGACCAGTTAAGAGAGAAAGGTAGATACAGACAGAAAGGAGGAAGAGGGAGTCCAGGTGCAACTTCATTAATGGCTAGATGCTGAAGGGGAAATGTAAATCAAAAGGGCTACGGTAGGGGTAGTAAAGCCGTAATTTATATAGAGGTGCCGATGTGTTGGGCTCAGGGTTCCCAAATGCATTTAAAGGATTCGGATTTATCAAGAATAATGCTGGAGGTTTTCTCCTGAATCATAATCCAAGTGATTTTTTGCTTGGCTAAATGAAAGGATACTGAGGGGGACTTCCAGGCCCGCCCTATCATTATTTTAGCTCCAAGGAGCATGAAGTGTATCAGCCTCTGTTTGTATTTCGTGATATTGGGAATCTTCTTGTTCAGAAGGGCTATTGTTGGGTCCTGGCTAAGGACTGCCCCAGTGACTGTACGAATTAGGTTAAAAACTTTGGTCCAAAAGCTCCTGATCTTGGGGCACTACCAAAGGATATGGAGGTGGGAGCCCAGGAGATTGCATCCTCTGAAACAAAGGAGCAATGATTGAGGGAAAAATTTGATTAGTCGAGTCGGGACCAGGTACCAGCGGGTTATGACCTTAAGGTTCGCTTAGACTAGGAATACATTAAGGATTCCTTTAAAGGCTTTTGCTACTTGAAAGTTCCAAGTGTCCAAATCCCACTCGATATCAAGGTCGCTCTCCCAGTTAAGCATGTAAGACGCTTTCTCCGAAGGGTCAGCAAGCGCTGAGTATATTAGGGAGATACCTCCCCGCACCTCCATGGCCTTGGAGCACCACTGTTCATACGGGGTGACCATGAGGGGGGTATTGTCCTTTGGTTTAAGAGAAAGTAAGAAGTGTGATATTTGATGAAAGCGGAATTTTTTGGATGGGGGCATATCTAGTTTAGAGGTGTAGTATCTAAGTGTTAGGGGGCCGTTGGAGTTAAAAAAGTGTCCAATCCTATAAAGGCCTTTATCCAGCCACCAATGAAAGGCCTTAATATCCATTCCAGTGGGGAATTGAGGATTGTGAAAGATATAGGCGAGGGGGCACCACCAAGATGTTATAGAATTCAATTTATGAAGAGAGTCACATAAGGTGAACGAGTGGGACAGGGTAGGAGAGAGGATAGAGGGCCTAGATTTAGGGGGCCGACACAAAAGGAAATCTAAAGTGAAGTTAGGGACAGCTTGTTTTTCTATTCCCACCCAGTCTGGTTTAGGGCCCCTGGAGTAAATGATGGAAAATTGGGTTAATTGGGCTGCCTGGTAGTACCACCAGAGGTTAGGGAGTCCTAGGCCTCCTTTCTTTCTGGGTCTAAACAGTGTTTGTTTGGGAAGACGGTGATTTAGCTTGCCCCAAGTGAAGCGGATAATCGCCAATTGGAGGTTTGTTATATGTAGTTTGGGGACTGAAATGGGAAGGGAGCGAAAAAGATAAAGGATCCTGGGGAGGAGGGTCATTTTAACTGCATTTATCCTGCCTAGCCAGGACAGATTGTAGAGTGACCATTGGTCCATGTCGGACTTGAGTTTCCGAAACATGGGTGGGTAATTAGATTTGTATAGCTGGTCTATGGAGGCTGAGAGATGGACACCTAGGTAAGGGATAGAGGAGGAACTCCAAGTTACAGGAAGTGTTCTTTAAGTCTATCTAGCAGGGGTGACGGGATAGAGATATTAAGTGCGGTGGATTTGGACATGTTAATCTTAAGTCCTGAGGCCAGGCCAAAATTGTTTAGTAGCTGCATTAAATTAGGGGTCGAAATGAGGGGGGAAGTGACGAAGAGGAGGATATCGTCCGCGAAGAGTGCACATTTGTGTGTTGAAGGGCCACAATTAACTCTGTGTATGTCTGGGTGTTCTCTTATAGCAATGGCCAAGGTCTCAATTGCTATGGCGAAGAGGAGGGGGGAAAGGGGGCACTCCTGTCGAGTTCCTTTAGAGATAGGGAATGGGTCAGATAGGGATCCTTGATGAGCTCCCCATAAGGAATTGGGTGTACCAGTCAGTATTGTCATTAAGGAGGAAATATTCCTTCAAGTCATTTTCTAAAATGGTGCAATGTACTGGATTGCAGAGAAGGGATTCCTTAAGGCGCCATTGAGGTGGGCTAACTCAAGTGGGGGAGCTTGTGATTTTGAGAGTAACTATAGAGTGAAAATAAACAAAAAACACTGCGCTTACTATAATGACAAAACAAGAAAGCGGCTACATACGTTGTGACAAAAAAACAAGGAAAGAAAAGTGTAAAAATGCAGCGTTAGGTGAAAAATTGACAAAATAACATCAAGTCCACAAATCTTTAAACTCGATGGTGCGTCTTAGAATAAAAAAATCATAATGTCTCAAAGTGGAAAACTGTGAAATAATAAAGTGTCCAATTGTGTCAGAACATGGAAGGGGCCATTCCTGGATGGTGGGTAGCAGGCATGGGCTGACAGAGGTGGTGAGATCCGTAGATGGAACCAACATCAATAATACTCAACATCGATGGATGAGAAAAGATGGGTACTCTTACCAGATATGGTGGACTCCCCTGTCAGTGACATGGAGTCAGGCAATAAGCCCAGCCGGGCAGAAGACAGAATTTCAGGATGGTAGAGCTGGCTAGATGGACTTCAACCGAACCTCAAGGGGTCGTCAACTGAACCTCCAAGAATCTTCAAGGCAGGTCATCAGAGTGAGGATTCAGGTCTGGTATGAATATTAAGGTAAACCCGCGCCAAAATTAAAAAAAAAGGGTACAAATGGTCCTCGTTTACGTAACCAGGTGACCCCGCCCCCCTCTGACAACACGGGGAAAGCCACAGGGAAGTCCCCGTGAAGTCCCTGTGTGTCAGAGGAAGGCGGGGTCACCGGGTGACCCCGCCCTCTGCTATATAAGAAGTGTCAGAAGAACCGAAGCATCAAACGGTGGAAGACTCCCACTGAGGCAGATCATGTGGACGGAGCGAAGAAGAAGCCGGAGGAAGATGCGGGACAAGAAGAGTGGAGGAAGAAGAAGATGGAGAAGAAGAAGATGGAGGAAGAAGAACACTGAAGAAAGACCAGAAGAAAGAAGATGGAAGAAGGAGAAATTAATAAAGGACTTGTCAAAAACCGTCTCTTGTTTGGGGACCCTGAAGGGTCTGGCATGGATTTTGAGGGGGACCCCCACGCCATTTTTTTTTAAATTTTGGCGCAGGGTTCCCCGTAATATCCATACCAGACCTGAAGGGCCTGGTATGGAATTTAGGGGGACTCCCACACAGTTTTTTTTAAATTTTGGTTCCGGGTTCCCCTGTGGGGGAATCCCGTGCTGTTTTTATCAATGAACTTTTATGTGTATTGCCGCACCGACAATTCATTATAGCCGACGCTAGCTATAGTAGTTTTACAGTAGTTAGTAGTGATAGTAGCGATTAGGGTTGTCCCGATACCGATACTAGTATCGGTATCGGCACCGATACCGAGCATTTGCCCAAGTACTTGTACTCGGGCAAATGCTCCCGATGCTTCCACCGATACCTGTACAGTCAGCTGTGATCGGCGCGTGGGGGAGTTACAAGATTCTCCCCCAGCGGCTTTCAGCTGCTTTAGTGACATACAGCGGTGATCGCTCACCGCTGACTGTCACTGCATCCTCCTCCATGTCCCCTCCGTTCCTCTCTCCTTTTCTGTCCCCCTCCGCTGTCCCCTTCCGTTCCTCTTTCATTATCTGTGCCTCTCCTGTCCCCTCCGCTCCTCTCTCCTTTTCTGTCCCCTCCGTTCCTCTCTCCTTTTCTGTCCCCCTCCGCTGTCCCCTCCGTTCTGCTGTGCCTCTCCGCTGTCCCCTCCGTTGTCCCCTCCGTTCCCCTCTCCTTCTCTCTCCCCCTCCGTTCCGCCGTCCTCCTCCTCCTTCCTTTGTGAATGGACAGAGTCAGCTGACTCTGTCCATTCACATAACTGAAACATTGTAATCTCCTGTGATTACGATGTCTCAGTTTATGAATGGAGAGGAGCCGCTGTCTTCTCTCCATTCATTCTCAGTGCAGCTGAGGCTGCAGAGAAAGGGACTGGGGAATCTCTATCCTCGGTCTCTTTCTCTGTCTCAAGGGGGAGATATCAGAGGTCTGTTAAGACCCCTGATATCTCACCAAAGCTCCCCAACAGTGCTGATTAAAAAAAAAAAAAAAAAAAAAACACATATTGCAATAAAGAATAAAAAAAAATTATTGTACAAAATAAAAATTGTAAATAAAAAAAAAAACACACACACATACAACGTTCACCCCCTCCCCCCCCCCCAAAAAAAAGCACTGTTAAAAAAAAACAAAAAAAAAACACTGTCACGTGACATTAAAAAAAAAGCATCGGTAATCGGTATCGGCGAGTACTTGAGAAAAAGTATCGGTACTTGTACTCGGTCCTAAAAAAAGTGGTATCGGGACAACCCTAGTAGCGATAGTAGTTTTACGTGACTTTTTTCCTTTAGAAATGTAATTTTGCTGTCAGACTGTTCTAAACATGGGAAACATGCGCCCCTTTACATGCATACTATAGACACCCCTTCGGGTAGTAGTGATAGTAACAATAGTAGTTTTACATGACTTTTTTTCCTTTAGAAATGCCATTTTGCTGTCAGTCTGTTCTAAACACGGGAAACATGCGCCCCTTTACAGGCATACTATAGACACCCCCCAGTACGAAATTTAAAGGAATATTACACTTTTATTGTTTCACTTTAAGCATTATTAAAATCACTGCTCCCGAAAAAAACAGCCGTTTTAAAAACTTTTTTTTGCATTGATCCACGTCCCCTGGGGCAGGACCCAGGTCCTCAAACACTTTTTATGACAATACCATGCATATAAGCCTTTAAAATTAGCACTTTTGATTTCTCCCATAGACTTTTAAAGGGTGTTCCACGGCTTTCGAATTTGCCGCAAACACCTCAAATTGTTCGCTGTTCGGCGAACGGGCAAACAGCCAATGTTTGAGTCGAACTCATGTTTTACCCGAACATAAAGCCCATCCCTAATGAGGAGGCACTAATATGCTGCACTTATAGGCATTGATAGGTGGCACTGATATGTGGCACTGATGAGCACTGATAGGCGGCACTGACGGGCACTAATAGGCGACACTGGTGGGCACTGATAGGCGGCACGGATAGGCAGCACGGATAGGCGGTACAGATGGGCACTGATGGGCATTGATGGGTGGCACTGATGGGTGACACTGATGGGCATTGCTCAGCAGCAGTGATGGGCATTAATGGGCAGCACTGATAGGCGGCGCTGATTGCCAGCACTGACTGGCAATGCTAATGGGCACTGATTGGTGGCACTTGTGGGCAGTGGTGGGCACTGATTGTTGCCACTGGCGGGCACTATATGCTGGCATTGGTGGGCAATGGTGGGCACTGTTTTGTGACACTGTATTTATTTATTGTAATCAGGGCACTGATGATCAGTGCCTTGATTACATCCCTAGATGTCCCCCTGTGAGGAGATGCCACTGATCGGCTCTCCTCTCCTTACACTCTGTCAGTGTGAGGCGAGGAGAGCCGATTACCGGCAACTCCTTGTTTACATGTGGCCGGCTGTGATTGGACACAGCCGATCACATGGTTAAAGAGCCACGGACACGGCTCTTTACAGAGATTGGGGTCGCTCCGTGTCCTAGCAACACGGCGCGGCCGCGATCGCCGTGCTGTTCGCCCCCACAGGCGCGCGGGAGCAGCCGCTCTGGGACACCGTCATATGACGTCTTCCCAGAACGAGAGCTGCACCGCCCCACCGTCATTTGACGGTGGGCGGGCAGCAAGCAGTTAAAAACGCCTGTTAACAAAATGCGGCTAAACGCAAGTTAGCTAGTTTACAAGCTGTTACAGGCATTTGGCGTTTCAAATGTCTCTGAACATCCATCCTGAACGCATTTTTTTGCTTTCCAAATAATGTTTCTAAACTCAAATTCCTAGAAATGACTATAAACAATCCTGTGTATATGTACTGATAAGATAACATAAAGGAGAGTACAGGGGCATCTGAAAAATAAGCCCAATTGCTCCTAAACGTCCGTGTACATGAAGCCTACTATTTTTATGCCTAGATCTTTTTTGTTGAAGGCTGCCATGACTCTAAAATATGATGTTCTTTCTAGCATAGAAGCTGTACTGTAATCCTGGTTTGTATTTCACTGTGAGCTAGTTATAAAAAATGGGCTTTCATTTCTCCTTTCCAGTGACATGCACGTAAATTTTAAAGCAGTAGTAAAGTCATTTTTTTAAACTTGTACCTGCGGGTAAGCTTATAATTAGGGATGGGCCAAATGGAACCCTGTTTGGTTTGCACCAGAACTTTCGAACACTGCGAAAGTTCGGACCTGAATAACGAACCCCATTAAAGTCAATGGGACCCGAACGTCAAAAATCAAAAGTGCCCATTTTGAAGGCTTAAATGCAAGTAATTGGGCATACAATGGTTATAGGGGTCCGGGTCCTGCCCAGGGGGACATGTATCAATAAAAAAAAAAAAAGACATTTTCCCTGCAAGCTGCCTTTATTTTTCTCAGCAACAGCTGGGAAGCCAGTGTGTATGATGGGGCCACAATGTAGTACACTGGGAACAAGATTAGAGATTTTTGGATACATTCTGGTGTCACTTTGACTTTGGATAGAAGTAACGGGTGTGTAAAAATTGGTCTTTGGGTGTCGGTGGCACCTTCCCACCATAACCCTATAGAGGTAATCTTGATGAAAGCAAGAATTGGCCTTGCTGTAAAAAATTGCAATGATATGCACCTGTCAAACAGGTGCAGAAAAATTGGTCTTTGGATGTCGGTGGCGCCTCCCCACCGTAACCCTATAGAGGTACTCTTGATTAAAGCAAAAATTGGCCTTGCTGTAAAAATTGCAATAATATGCACCTGTCAAACAGGTGCAGAAAAATTATTTGGGTGTCTGTGGCGCCTTCCCACCATAACCTTATAAAGGTATTCTTGATAAAAACAAGAATTGGCCTTGCTGTAAAAAATTGCAATGATATGCACCAGTCAAATAGGTGCATAAAAATTGGTCTTTGGGTGTTAATTGTGCCCGTGAAACCTATACCAAAAACATTCTTGCAGATGAAATGATTGAACACTCTCAAAGCTAGGCAGCCTCGAAGTCCTGCAGATATTCCTCATCCCAAAAAGACTTAATCAGTGACATCGGCATCAGGGGTTTCATAGCTGGCAATCCAGGACTGATTCATTTTTATAAAAGTCAAACAGTCCAGAGAGTCTGTGGACAGACGCGTTCTATGATCAGTAACAAAACCTCCTGCAGCACTGAATGCCCATTCTGAAAGCACGCTGGATGCAGGGCTGACCAACAACTCAATAGCATACTGGGCAAGTTCCGGCCAGTGGTCTATTCTCATGACCCAGTAAGTCAGTGGATCGTCAGCTGGAAAGCTCTCCATCTCTGTTTTGGCCCTGAGGCAATCATCCACCATGTGATGCAGACACTGCCGATGGGATGTGGAAGCTGACAGTCCCGGGCGGGAAGGACTAAAAAAATTCCAAAATGCCTCACTTAGGCGGGCGCCTTTTCCAACGCTCCTCTCTTGACCAACAGAAGACTCAAAACTACGTTTTCCACGACACTGTAACCTACTGGAGTCAGGAAAAATGTTCAATAAAATCCTCTTTAACGTGTCCTCAAGAGATTTTATCTCTGCACTCTCTGTGGGGACAGGATGAGTTCTGAGACCTTCCCCTTATAACGGTGGTCAAGGAGGGTTGCCAACCAGTAGTCATCCTTATGCCACGTATTCTTGGGTTCTTTCACAGGCTTTGAAGCATGAGGGTGGCCATGAGCCTCAAATTTGCTGAGGCTTGAGAAGCAGACTCCTCAGGGTCAGTCAGGATGACAGCATCTGTAATTTCCATCTCCCAACCACGTACTACTCCCAAGGGTCCTGGGGTTGGAAAGCGACCACTTACAGATTGACGCATGTCTTCCTCTTCTTCGAAGCCTATGAAAGTGCCAGAATCCTCCTTCTCATCCTCCTCCCCTCTATCCTCCTGTGTGTTCTGTGACATAGGAATGATTGTGTCTGGATAAAGTGGGCCTTGAAAGGAAAGGAAGTCCTCCTCTTCCTCCTGCTGCTCTGCCTCCAGTGCCCTATCTATAATGCCATGCAGAGTCTGCTCCAGCAGGAACACAACAGAGCTTGTGTCACTGATGCATGCACTGTCATGGCTCACCATCCTTGTGGCCTCCTCAAATGGTGACAATATAGTGCATGCATCCTTAATGATCAGCCATTGGTGTGGGGAAAAAAAGCTGAGGCTGCCTGAGCCTGTCGTTGTGCCATACTGGCACAGGTACTCGTTGATGGCCCTCTGTTGTATGTATAGCCAATGCAGCATTCCCAAAGTTGAGTTCCACCTGGTGGGCATGTCACAAATCAGGTGGTTTACGGACAGGTGGAATTCCCGCTGAATTTCAGCCAACAGAGCACTGGCTGTGTATGACTGCCTGAAATGGCTACAGACTCTTCTGGCCTGCTTTAGTACATCTTGCAACCCCAGGTACGTGCTTAGCAAATGCTGCGCCACCAACTTGAGGACATGTGTCAGGCATGGCACACGTGTCAACTTTCCCTGTCTGAGGGCAGCTAGGAGGTTTGAGCCATTATCGGACACCACCATTCCTGGCTCCAGCTGGCGTGGTGTGAACCACCTCTGGGCCTGTCCCTTCAGAGCTGCAAGAATCTCTGCTCCAGTGTGGTTCCTGTCCCCTAAACACACCAGCTAAAGCACTGCATGGCACCTTTTAGCCTGACTCTAAGAATAGCCCTTTGAATGCTTAGGTGGTACCTGATGTTCATAGGACAATTCTGCAGAGGAGGGCATAGAGGTGGCAGAGAAGGAGGAGGAGGGAGTAGAGCTCACAGGTCTGGCATCATCACCACCAGCTGTATGGAGACGTGGGGGCACAACAAGCTACAGCACTGAGCCCTGTCCTGCATCCTTTTGAGTTGCAAGCAGCATTACCCAGTGTGCTGTGAACGAAATATATCATCCCTGCCCATGCTTGCTGGACCACGTGTCAGCAGTAAGGTGAATTTTACGGCTGACTGCCTTGCCCAATGATGCCAGAACATTCTCTTCCACGTGATGGTAGAGAGATGGAACAGCCTTACATGAAAAGTAGTAGCAACTGGGAACCTGCCATTGTGGTACAGCACATTGTGCGAATTCACGGAAGGGGGCAGAATCCACCAGGCTGAAAGGCAGAAGTTGGAGAGCCAACAGCTTTGACAAACTTACATTCAGACACTCGGCATGTGGTTGGCAGGGACTGTATTTTTTTTCCACTGCAGCAGATGGGGCAGAGAAATTTGATGGCTACAGTCTACAGCTGGTGGTGTGTTGCTGGCAGATGTGCTGCTAGGACCTGGGACACCCTGTGCTATACCATCATCCCTGTCAGTGGAGGCTGCTGAGATGTAATGACTCAGTATCGAGCAGACTGAAGTGGGTAAGGAGGAGGAGGATGGACAGATTTTTGCCCCTTTTTTGGGTAGCCCCCAAAAGTACCTTGTCCCCATGTTGATGGGGACAAGGGCCTCAACCCCACAACCCTTGCCCGGTGGTTGTGGGGGTCTGTGGGCAGGGGGCTTATCGGAATCTTGAAGCCCCCTTTAACAAGGGGGCCCCCAGATCCCGGCCCCCCTGTGTGAAATGGTAAGGGAGTACAAAAGACAGTTTTTGACAATTCCTTTATTTAAAATCCATGATGGAAGGCTCCCACTGGGTGACGCTTCTCGTCTTCTGACGGTTCTTAAATAACATTCAAAATCAAAAGTGCTAATTTTAAAGGCTAATTTGCATGGTATTGTCCTAAAAAGGGTTTGGGGACCCGGGTCCTGCCCCAGGGGACATGTATCAATGCAAAAAAAGTTTTAAAAACGGCAGTTTTTTCGGGAGCAGTGATTTTATTAATGCTTAAAGTGAAACGATAAAAGTGTAATATTCCTTTAAATTTCGTACCTGGGGGGTGTCTATAGTATGCCTGTAAAGGGGCGCATGTTTCCCGTGTTTAGAACAGTCTGACAGCAAAATGACATTTCAAAGGAAAAAAAGGCATTTAAAACTACGTAACTACGTAGCGGGTGACCCCGCCCCCTCTGAGGTCACGGGGAAAGCCTCAGGGAAGTCCCTGTCAAGTCCCCGTGCGTCAGAGGGGGGCGGGGTCACTCCGTTATTTAAGAACCGTCAGAAGATGAGAAGCGTCACATAGCGGGAGCCTCCCATCATGGATGCGGAGTGGCCCGAGAACGAAGAAGGGAGGAAGCCGCCGCGGAGGAAGATGCCGGACGAGAACACCGGAGCAAGAAGCAGAGGATCGGAGGAAGAACCAGAGGAAGAAGAAGATGGAGGAAGAAACCGAAGGAAGATAGAAGAAAGAAGATAAAAGAAAGAAGATGGAAAGAAGAAGATTTTAAATAAAGGAATTGTCAAAAACTGTCTTTTGTACCCCCTTACCATTTCACACGGGGAGGATGGGATCTGGGGGTCCCCTTGTTAAAGGGGGCTTCCAGATTCCGATAAGCCCCCCGCCCGCAGACCCCCACAACCACCGGGCAAGGGTTGTGGGAATGAGGCCCATATCCCCATCAACATCGACCCCAAAGCACCCTCCCAATGTTGAGGGCATCTGGCCTGGTACGGTTCAGGAGGGGGGGCTCTCTCGTCCCCCCCTCTTTTCCTGTGGCCTGCCAGGTTGCGTGCTTGGGTAAGCGTCTGGTATAGATTTTTGGGGGGACCCCCACGCCATTTTATTAAAATTTTGGCGCAGGGTTCCCCTGTGGGGAAATCCCATGCTGTTTTTTTCAATTAACTTTTATGTGTAATGTCAGGACCGACAATTCATTAATAGCCGCAAGTAGTTTTAAATGACTTTTTTTCCTTTGAAATGTCATTTTGCTGTCAGACTGTTCTAAACACGGAAAACATGCACCCCTTTACAGGCATACTATAGACACCCCCCAGGTATGAAATTTAAAGGGATATTACACTTTTATTGTTTGACTTTAAGCATTATTAAAATCACTGCTCCTGAAAAAACGGCCGTTTTTAAAACTTTTTTTTGCATTGATCCATGTCCCCTGGGGCAGGACCCAGGTCCCCAAACACTTTTTATGACAATAACTTGCATATAAGCCTTTAAAATGAGCACTTTTGATTATTCATGTTCGAGTCCCATAGACTTTAACGGTGTTCGCGTGTTCGAACAAATTTTTTGCCTGGTCCCATGTTCTGGTGCGAACCGAACAGGGGGGTGTTCGGGTCATCCCTACTGTGGACACATTTGTTGCTGGCCCCCTTACAGTGCCATAGGAATGTCTGCCTCTCCTTGTTGCCCTCCCAGACATTATTGGGAGGGAGGGGCGGTGCTTATAAGCAAATGTAAAGAAGTGGAAATCTGTACGTAGATGTACTTTAATCAATGTAAAAAGGTGTTTGGTGCACTTTAATTTGAGTATATACTGCAATATAATGTGCCAAATATACAGTGACGTACAGAACTATATGGCGTTAAACTGGCAGTAACGCACACAGAACTATATGGCGTTAAACTGGCAGTAACTCACACAGAACTATATGGCGTTAAACTGGCAGTAACGCACGCAAAACTATATGGCGTTAAACTGGCAGTAACGCACAGAGAAGTAAATGGCGTTTAACTGGCAGTAACGCACAAAACTATATGGCGTTAAAGTCAGAAGGGGATTGTGGTTTGACAGGCTGTTGTCCAAAATTCTTACCGTTAGTACGCTCCTTTCGACAATTGTTTTCCAATTTTCTTACAACAATTGTTGGATGACAGGCTAGTAAATTTTTGGCGAATGATGGCTCCACATCTGATTTTCGGATGGTCAGTACACAAATCTATCACACAAAAGTCGAAAGTACAACCATGCATGCTCGGAATCAAGGAATGACTGGGAAGAGTCCAGTCTTGTAAACTACCGTTCGTAGTCTAGAATTAACATTCGTGACTCGGCAATTGATGAAATGTCAAAATTCTCATCTTCTTTAATGAGATAATAATGAAGCTGCTTTGCATGTAGTTATGCCAAATGTTTTTTTAAAGGCATTTGTTTTGTACGATCTGAAAACCGCGAATCAACGCTCACCAAAATTCTACTAACTTCTACTAACACGAAATTAGCTTAAGGGGCCCATTGGGTGGCGCTTGAGAAATAAACTTTTTTTTATACTCTCATAGTATGTCACTACATTCGTGTTTGTCAAACGACAATTTGCCGATAGTTAGTATGCAAGAGAAAATCCTGCACACGCCCTTTTGACAAAAATCAGGCGCTTGTTCATCCAACAATCAGACCGTGTGTATGAGACTTAAGCCACTAGCCACTGCCAGTTGATAATGTTTATTACTTAGTCCTTCCAGCATTGTGACCCTAGTGGTGACATTTTATAAAAAAATGATTTTAATAGTATCAAAAATTACATGTAGAAATGACAAAATATAATTAAAACAATGTTGAGCTAGAATACTAGGCTAATGATTATAGAAGACAACATATTATATTATGATGTACATAACATTAGGCAACAACATTGCACAAAATGGCGTTGGCTGCACATACAGGATCTGCAGTGTGTGTGTATCACCTCCAACGACAGATGACGGTGCAATTAGATGCAGCGGCTACTCCAGGTCCGAAAGCAGAGCTTTAATGTCTTTTAATGTTGTCTCCTTGTCTTTTAAATAGTCTTACCTTATCACAAAGTCATCGGGAAACTACTTTAAAACATAACTATGATTGCCAAAGTCTTTTGGATATCGGCAGTATACACAAACATCAACTTTCACCGACGGCTATTGAGAAGCTACGAGACCTCTGTATGCTGAAACCTGACCCTGAGACTGCGGTTTCGCCTACTGGAGCTACCCGCACAAGACAGGGATGCAAGCGGTGTGAGAGGAGATGGAAACCCGGTAATTGTGGAGTTGTACGAGCTAGGCTAAGGGCTAACCCCACAAGGCCAGCTCTTCCAACACTTATGCTCTCTAATGTTCGCTCACTGGAAAATAGACTGGACTTAATTCAACTCAGTCGGTCTACACAGCATGAGACAAGGGATTGTTGTGTGTTTATCTTCACTGAAACATGGCTAAATAACAACATTCCGGATTCCGCCATTTAGCTACACTGGCTAACCTGCTACCAAGGGGATAGAGATTCATCACTGTCCGGTAAGACTCGTAGAGGTGGTCTGTGTGTGTACATCAACATAGAATGGTGTAACGATGCTGTGGTAGTAACAAAACACTGCTCAAATTGAATTGTCGAACATTCTATCTGCTGACGGAGTTCACTGCCATTATTATTGTCGCGGTTTACATTCCTCTGTGTGCAAACGCTAAGTACGAGCTTCACAAACTTTACAGCTCTGTCAGCAAACATCAAACAAACAACCCTGATGGCTTTTTCATTATTGCTGGTGACTTCAACCACGCAAACTTAAAGACAGTTTTGCTGAAGTTCTACCAACATATGAATTTTGCAACAAGGGGAAACAACATACTGGACTTTGTTTATACAACAGAGAAAATGTATACAAGGCTGAACCCCGCCCCCTTCTTGGGTATTCAGATCACATGTCTGTTATGCTAATTCCAGCATACAAACCATTGCCTACACTTGTGAAACTGGTTCAAACTGGTTCAAAAACAAATCACAGTATGGCCAGTACTATCCTAGTACTGCAGGACTGCTTTCAGCACACAGACTGGAACATATTTAAAGAGGCAGCCAATTACAACAATCATACAGACATACAAGAGTACACTGAAACAGTGACTGCTTACATCAAAAAGTGCATAGATGATGTGACAGTCACCAAGATTATCACCACACGTGCCAATCAGAAGCCATGGATGACAGCAGACGTTCATGACCTGCTAAAGATCAGTATTCAGATCAGGAGATAAAGCAGCTCTCAAAACAGCAAGAACCAATCTGTCTCATGGCATCTAGAAGGCAAAACAACAATATGCTCAAAAAATCATTAAATACTTTAGCAACAGCAAAGATATACGGACCCTGTGGCAAGCCATCCAGACCATCACTGACTACAAGCCCCTGACACAGGCCAGTGACAATGACACGTCCCTCCTGGATGCACTCAACCACTTTTATGCACGGTTTGAGATGCAGAACCAAACACCTTCACAAAAACTACCCATATCCCAAAAACACTGGGCGCTCTGCTTTTCTCCAGCCTAAGTAAGGAAGACCCTGTTCAGGATCAACCGACGGAAGGATACTGGCCCTGATGACATACTTGGATGTGTACTGAGAGACTGTGCAGTACAGCAGACAGGACAGATGTCCTTACAGATATCTTTAACAATTTGCTGAGCCAGGCGGTTGTCCCTACGTGTCTTAAATCCACCACCATAATTCCAGTGCCACAGAAGACACCTGTGTCCTGTTTGAATGACTATCGTCCCATAACTCCAATAATGATGAAGTGCTTTGAGAGGTTAGTTATGCATCACATTAAGTCCAGCCTTCCAAACATGCTGGACCCATATCAGTTTGCATACTGTCCAAACCATTCCACGGACGATGCAGTATCCTCTACCCTCCACTTGGCCTTTACCCACTTAGAACAGAAAGACTCTTATGTTAGAATGCTGTTCATTGACTTTAGCTCAGCATTTAATACAATACTTCCTTAGCAACTTATCACTAAATTGAATTTGCTGGGCCTCAACCTGCCCCTCTGTAATTGGATCCTGGACTTTTTAACCGGAAGACCTCCAACCAAATCATCAAGTTTGCATATGACACAACTGTGGTGGGTCTCATCAGCAACAATGATGAAAAACTCTACAGATAGGAAGTGGCACAACTGGGTAAATGGTGTAGTACAAACATCCTGTCCCTTAATGTAAGCAAAACAAAGGAGGTTGTGATGGATTTCAGGAGAAATTCTGTTAATCACCCCCTCACTGACCATCGACAGCTTGACTGTGGAGAGAGTAAGCAGTATTACATTCCTGGGAGTGCACATCTGAGAGGATCTTACCTGGACAACCAACATCACGTCAATAACCAAGAAGACACAAGAGCTCCTATATTTTCTTTGCCGCCTTAAAAAAGCCAATCTCCCTCCACCCATCCTTACTACATTCTATAGGAGAACCACTGAAAGCGTGCCGACCAGCTGCATCATTGTCCGCAAGACCCTGCAACGGCTATTGAAGATTAGGGATGAGCTGAACACCCCCGGTTCGGTTCACACCAGAACTTGCGAATGGACCAAAACTTCGCACGAACGTTAGAACCCCATTGAAGTCTGTGGGACTCAAATGTTCGAAATCAAAAGTGCTAATTTTAAAAGCTAATTTGCATCGTATTGTCCTAAAAAGGGTTTGGGGACCCGGGTCCTGCCCCAGGGGACATGTATCAATGCAAAAAAAAGTTTTAAAAAGGCCGTTTTTTCGGGAGCAGTAATTTTAATAATGCTTAAAGTGAAACAATAAAAGTGTAATATTCCTTTAAATTTCTTAACTGGACTGGGTGTCTATAGTATGCCTGTAAAGGGGCCCATGTTTCCCATGTTTAGAACAGTCTGACAGCAAAATGACATTTCAAAGGAAAAAAAGGCATTTAAAACTAGGTAACTACATAACGGGTGACCCCACCCCCTCTGACATCACAGGGAATGCCAGAGGGATGCAGCAGTCAAGTCCCCGTGTGTCAGAGGGGGGGTGTCACCGGATGGCCCCACCCTCCGTTATTTAAGAAGTGTCAGAAGACGAGAAGCGTCACACAGTGGGAGCCTCCCATCATGGATGCGGAGCGGCCCGAGAACGAAGAAGGGAAAAATACGCTGCAGAGGAAGATGCCAGGCGAGAACACCGGAGCAAGAAGCAGAGGATCAGAGGAAGAAGAAGATGGAGGAAGAAACCAAAGGAAGATAGAAGAAAGAAGATAGAAGAAAGAAGATGGAAAGAAGAAGACTTTAAATAAAGGAATTGTCAAAAACTGTCTCTTGTAATTTTTAACATTTTTGACGCTTTTTTGTGAAATGGTAGGGGTACTTTTGTACCCCATTACCATTTCACATGGGGGGCTGGATCTGGGGGTCCCCTTGTTAAAGGGGGCTTCCAGATTCCGATAAGCCCCCCCACCCGCAGACCCCCACATCCACCGGCCAAGGGTTGTGGGGATAAGGCCCTTGTCCTCATCAACATGGGGACAAGGTGCTTTGGGGGGCTACCCCAAAGCACCCTCCCAATGTTGAGGGCATGTGGCCTGGTACGGATCAGGTGGGGGTCGCTCTCTCTTCCCCCCTCTTTTCCTGCGGCCTGCCAGTTTGCGTGCTTGGATAAGGGTCTGGAAAGGATTTTTGGGGGGACCCCACGCCATTTTTTTTTAAAATTTTGGCGCGGGGTTCCCCTTAATATCCATACCAGACCTAAAGGGCCTTGTATGGAATTTAGGGGGACCCCCATGCCATTTTTAAAAAAACGTTGGTATGGGGTTCCCCTGTGGGGAAATCCCATGCAGTTTTTATCAATGAACTTTTATGTGTATTGTCGGACCGGCAATTCATTAATAGCCGCGAGTAGTTTTAAATTACTTTTTTTTTCTTTGAAATGTCATTTTGCATTCAGACTGTTCTAAACACAGGAAATATGCGCCCCTTTACAGGCATACTATAGACACCCCCCAGGTACGAAATTTAAAGGAATATTACACTTTTATTGTTTCACTTTAAGCATTATTAAAATCACTGCTCCCGAAAAAAACAGCTGTTTTTAAAACTTTTTTTGCATTGATACATGTCCCCTGGGGCAAGACCCAGGTCCCCAAACACTTTTTATGACAATACCATGCATATAAGCCTTTAAAATTAGCACTTTTGATTTCTCCCATAAACTTTTAAAGGGTGTTCCGCGGCTTTCGAATTTGCCGCAAACACCCCAAATTGTTTGCTGTTCGGCGAACTTGTGAACAGCAGATGTTCGTGTCGAACATGAGTTTGACTCAAACTCGAAGCTCATCCCTATTGAAGATGGCTGAAAAAATTATTGGTGTTTCTCTCCCCTCCATCCTGCACATTTTCCATACACAATGCTTCAGCAAAGCTATTAGTATCGTGAAGGATCCTACCCATCCCTCCCACAGTCTCTTCCAGCTCCTGCCATCAGTTAGAAGACACCGGAGTATCAAAACCTGGACTGTCAGACTGCTCAACAGTTTTTTTCCCCCAGGCTGTGAGAGCCCTCAACTCCAATCCTCTTTGAAACCTCTTCTACAACCTATATATTGTGACCAGGAACATCTCACTTCCTCTCCTTTTTACTCTTGAATATGCACTAGACACTTTTATAAAGACTTGCTTCTACAAAGACTTTTAGAAATATACAGTGTATGTACAGTTGCATAGTTCCCAGATGTGTATAGGTTTTTATTAGTTCTTTGCTGTGTTTTTATTCTTTGTATATTTATAATTATGTTTAATTCGTATGTAGCGCTGTGGCCCTGTGAGATACGACATTTTGTTCTACTGTATGTCCTCATGTGTAGTAGAATGACAATAATGCTTGACTTGACATGATAGAAGAGTGATGGCAGAAAAAAAGACCAAGTGTTCCATCGAGTCTGCTTCGTTTTTTTAATTTATTTTTATGCTGTTTTTCTTTAACTTTTTTTGTATAGATCTATGTTTGTCCCAATCATAGTTATAGTTTTGTAGTTTGTAAGGTTGAATAAAGACACTAGTCCATCCAGTTCAAACTGTGTGGGTGTATGTTCATGTCGATAATCATTTCCCATATCCCTGTATATTGTGTTTGCTCAGATGCATGTCCAAGAGTCTTTTAAAACTATCAATACTTACTGCTGACACCAGAGATTGAGGAGAGAGAGAGAGTTCCACATCCTTATTGCCCTGACAGTGAAAAATCCCCTATGCAGCTTAAGGTTAAACTGCTTCTCCTCTAATCTCATTGTGTGGCCCTGTGCCTTCGTACACTCTCTGAGACTGAATAGTTTCCTACCTAAGCTGGTATCCCCATTGATCCCACCGGATCATGTAGCCACCATGACTATCTGGCATCCCTCCTCTGCCATTCCCGCCAGCTTTAGGTGCTGCATGGGGCTTGGGGGGATCCAGATGTGTCCCCCCCATGGTCAGATCACCCCCCAACTGCCACCGCACCCCCGATCTATGGCTGCTCTGAGCAGCATCTCTCCTTCCCCTCCCACTGCCTGCAGCTTCTCTTTGCACTGATTTCCATCATCTGTCAGGCTGGGGAGCTCATCAGGGGGAGGGAGGGTGAGCGGTGCAGGCGGGGGTGAAGTAGGGGCTTGAGGGGGCTTGATAAACATGTCTTTACCAAGCCCCCTGTAGTAAAGAGGGCGCAGGCAGCGATAACTACAGATTGCTCCTAGACCTCCCACTGACACTGACAGCTGATACAGTTAACTGCTATTGTTACAATGTATCAGATTGTCATTTTCTGAATGAATTAGGAATCTCTATGCAGATTCCTTATTTATTCAAGTAAAGTGCTACAGAGAAAAGGACTATCTTCAGTCCCTTTCTCTGTCTCAGAGAAATAGATATGGGGGTCTGACAAGTAAAAAAGTAAAACATAAAAAAAACACAAACTAAGTAAGACTCCCTAGGTCCGCCCGCACTCACCCCTCCACGATGACGGCCCCCCCGCACTCACCCCTCCATGGCTTCCTCAGCTTCCTCAGGTTCTCCTCCCGGCTAACCCTATCCTGATTGGCCAGGAGGAGAAGACGGAAGACAATAGCGAATAATAATTCGCTATTGTCACAAGTGGGTGGGTTCGGGGTGCAATGCTCTGCACCCCAAGCCCAACCTTTTTCAAGTCAATTAGAGCCTCAGGTTCTAATCATGTGGCTTACAAAAAAGGCATACAAACATATAAGCCCAGCACCCTGGCGCCCCTAATGGACCAGGTAAGACCCCTTTCACATGGAGCGGACTCTGTCAAGCAGATTTGCCTGCTCAACAGGGATCTGTCTGCTGATCCCTGCTGAGCATGCAGATGACAGGTCCGCATCTGCTACACTGATGCAGAGCGGACACGGACACAGCTCGTTATTCTCTATGGGGTGGTCGGATGGAAACGGACTGCCTGTCCATTTCCATTGGATACCATCCCATCCGTTCTGCTAGATAGATGGGGAATGGTCCCCATCCCTCTGTTTTTAGCAGACTGGACTTGACCGGATGCAGACGGGTGTAAACGGACACATGTCCATTTACATCAGCCCCTACATAGAGAACAAAGGGTGGTCTGATTGGGCCCGCCTCAAAAACGTACAGGCAGATCCGATCGGTTCAAAATGTAAACAAAAAAGATTAATTCCTGCGCTCGTGGGGGCATTGTTGGTTTGGGTACGTAGTGCTGTTATGATGGCCAAACTGGAGAAAGTGATTATGTATGTCCCGCTGCCTGGACTGACCCAGGGTGGTCTGAAGAAGACAGTGTGGGAGGAATGGATGGAAGGCGCGTGATCAGACACTGGCATCACATCATACAGTTTATTCATAAGCAATAAAATACATACATGTAAGGAGTATAAACATACTACGTTTTGTGAAGGGGGGGTTACAAAATGTACATTCATAGTGTTACAAGTGGGACATGCCCAGACAGGGGCAAGTGCTAAAAGAATTGCTGGCGCATTTTGAGGATAACCTCTTCATCAGAGCTTTAAAATGTGAAACAGTCTGTACCAACACATATGCACATGGAAAGCGGTGGCTAGTGGAGAGACATATCATGTGGAGGGTAGTTAGTTCTCCTTAGCTCCATGTAGGTCCACATCAGAGCGCTATAGATAGAAAGTAGATAGATAAATAAATAGGGGTCATAAGTGCGTAATGCAGAGTGCATAGTGGATGTGTGTTTGTACGGGACAGACTGGAGATGTGTGATAACTGAATAAAATCAAAATGATATGGTACAAAATAGTTACACATATTGGGTGGTGCACATGCATGTAACTGTGTATGGGTTTGTATATATGTACATGAACATCCATGTGCATGTGTGTGTGTGTATATATATATCTATCTATATATATATATCTATATACAGTGGCTTGCGAAAGTATTCGGCCCCCTTGAACTTTTCAACCTTTTGCAACATTTCAGGCTTCAAACATAAAGATATAAATTTATTTTTTTTGTGAAGAATCACCAACAAGTGGGACACAATTGTGAAGTGGAACAAAATCTTTTGGATTTCTGAAACTTTTTTAACTAATAGAAAAATGAAAAGTGGGGCGTGCAAAATTATTCGGCCCCCTTGCGTTAATACTTTGTAGAGCCACCTTTTGCTGCGATTACAGCTGCAAGTCGCTTGGGGTATGTCTCTATCAGTTTTGCACATCGAGAGACTGAAATTCTTGCCCATTCTTCCTTGCAAAACAGCTCGAGCTCAGTGAGGTTGGATGGAGAGCGTTTGTGAACAGCAGTTTTCAGCTCTTTCCACAGATTCTTGATTGTATTCAGGTCTGGACTTTGACTTGGCCATTCTAACACCTGGATACGTTTATTTGTGAACCATTCCTTTGTAGATTTTGCTGTATGTTTGGGATCATTGTCTTGTTGGAAGATAAATCTCCGTCCCAGTTTCAGGTCTTTTGCAGACTCCAACAGGTTTTCATCCAGAATGGTCCTGTATTTGGCTGCATCCATCTTCCCCTCAATTTTAACCATCTTCCCTGTCCCTGCTGAAGAAAAGCAGGCCCAAACCATGATGCTGCCACCACCATGTTTGACAGTGGGGATGGTGTGTTGAGTGTGATGAGCTGTGTTGCTTTTACGCCAAACATATCGTTTTGCATTGTGGCCAAAAAGTTCGATTTTGGTTTCATCGGACCAGAGCACCTTCTTCCACATGTTTGGTGTGTCTCCTAGGTGGCTTGTGGCAAACTTTAGACGAGACTTTTTATGGATATCCTTGAGAAATGGCTTTCTTCTTGCCACTCTTCCATAAAGGCCAGATTTGTGCAGTGTACTACTGATGGTTGTCCTATGGACAGACTCTCCCACCTCAGCTGTAGTTCTCTGCAGTTCATCCAGAGTGATCATGGGCCTCTTGGCTGCATCTCTGATCAGATCAGTCTTCTCCTTGTCTGAGCTGAAAGTTTAGAGGGACAGCCAGGTCTTGGTAGATTTGCAGTGGTCTGATACTCCTACCATTTCAAAATGATCGCTTGCAGTGCTCCTTGGGATGTTTAAAGCTTGGGAAATCTTTTTGTATCCAAATCCGGCTTTAAACTTCTCCACAACAGTATTACGGACCTGCCTGGTGTGTTCCTTGGTCTTCATGATGCTCTCTGCGCTTTCAACAGAACCCTGAGACTATCACAGAGCAGGTGCATTTATACAGAGACTTGATTACACACAGGTGGATTCTATTTATCACCATCAGTCATTTAGGACAACATTGGATCATTCAGAGATCCTCGCTGAACTTCTGGAGTGAATTTTCTGCACTGAAAGTAAAGGGGCCGAATAATTTTGCACGCACCACTTTTCAGTTTTTTAATTGCTAAAAAAGTTTAAAATATCCAATAGATTTCGTTCCACTTCACAATTGTGTCCCACTTGTTGGTGATTCTTCACAAAAAATTACAATTTTATATCTTTATGTTTGAAGCCTGAAATGTGGCAAAAGTTTGAAAAGTTCAAGGGGGCCGAATACTTTCGCAAGCCACTGTATATAGATATAGATATATATAGATATATATATCTATATCTATATATATCTATATATATAGATATATATATCTATATATATAGATATATATAGATATATATATCTATATATATATATAGATATATATATCTATATATATCTATATATAGATATATATTCTATACTAATCATTTTAAGTGATACCAGTAACTTCCACCCACCATCTTACCTAGACTTCTGTATGGTCACACTACCATCAATTTGCAACAATCTTTATACATTTGTCATAGTTATGTTTTGCATGTTTCAATATGTTACCATTATATTAACTTTTATTGCATCAATTTTGATTTTATTTTATAAAAAAACATTTTTTATTTTATTTTATTTCATTAAATTTTTTTCATTTAATTGTATTTAATTTTATTGTATTTTATTTTATTATATGAATTATAATATTTTTTATCATATCACTTCATCATCGATTTGTAATATATTTTTAATATATTTAATATATTGGTATCTTCTTCAATACTACTAATATCACTCCAAACAAGTTATGTGCAACTATTTTGTACCATATCATTTTGATTTTATTCATTTATCACACATCTCCAGTCTGTCCCGTACAAACACACATCCACTATGCTCTCTGCATTATGCACTTATGACCCCTATTTATTTATCTATCTACTTTCTATCCAGAGTGCTCTGATGTGGACCTACATGGAGCTAAGGAGAACTAAATACCCTCCACATGATATGTCTCTCCACTAGCCACCGCTAAGGATGAGCTCTGGCGTGTTTGCATGCTGAACGTGCCGAGCACGCCAGGAAGTCGGCACGGCACAGCACTAATCACAGGTAGGGAGACATTTCCAGATCTCTGCAGCCACACATCGGGAAATGTCTCACTGATTGCGATTAGCGCTGTGCCGTGCCGACTTCCTGGCGGGCTCGGCACGTTCAGCATGCGAACACACCGGAGCTCATCCTTAGCCACCACTTTCCATGTGCATATGTGTTTGTACAGACTGTTTCCCCTTTTAAACCTCTGATAAAGAGGTTATCCTCGAAACGCATCAGCAATTCTTTTAGCACTTGCCCCTGTCTGGGCATGTCCCACTTGTAACACTACGAATGTACCTTTTGTAACCCTCCCTTCACAAAACGTAGTATGTTTATACTCCTTACATGTATGTATTTTATTGCTTATGAATAAACTGTATGATGTGATGCCAGTGTCTGATCACGCGCCTTCCATCCATAGATCGATCGGTGTGCTTGTGTGAAAGGGGCCTAAGGCCTTGTTCACACAGGGCATACACAGCGTACCTTTACAGGGATGCATAGGTGTTCAGTGCATCTCTGTGCAGGCAGTCCCATTGACGTAATTTGGGATGCAGCAACTGCATGATCAGAGCTGTTGCTCTCAATTTTACATCCATGTAGGTCCGCATGCATGTCCCTGAGCTCATACTGTCTGCATTTGGGGTCATGTACCCACACAGATGTCAGATTGGGAACAGCAGCTATGCCTGTGCAGCCGTTGCATCCCAATTGACATAAATGGGACTGGTACAAGGATGCATGGAAAACCTGTGCATTCCTGTGCAGGTAAACATGGCCCTCCGTGGGCATACAATTTAGTATACCATATGTGAACAAGGCTTTAGTAGCAATTTGGCAGGGATTTTGTAAGTTATGTTGTGTTTATGCGCACTATTAATGATGTTAGTGTATTTTTAGCGAAAATATTTTTTGCGATAAACATTTGTGCAAATATCGCAGAGCCTAAAAAATCAGTATCACCTTCTTTTTTTTTGTGCTGGCCATGTGCTTTCAGAAAATGTATGGTTTGGGGGGTCTTTTACAAATTCTGAAAGCTGTAAGTGAAAAAGGAAAACCTCCAGATTTTCTAAAACTTTTGTGCACATATGATTTTCACTATTTCTCAAAAAGGCGCAATTTAAAATTTACAAATAGTTTTTATTTATTAATTCAATACAGGTTAAGCTTTTATATTTAGTAGGAATTTAGCAGGAATTTTGTAAAATTTGCTGTGTTTGTATCTGCTAATAGTGATTTTAGAGTATTTTTAGTGAAAATATTGCTTTGGTAAACATTTGCGTAAATATCGTGGGGCCTTAAAAATCAATAGCATCTTCTTTTTATTCTACTGGTCCTATGCTTTCAGAAAATATATGGTTTGGGAAATCTTTCACAAATTCTGAATACTGTGAGGGAAAAATTAAACTCTTTCAATTTTTTGAGAAATTTGTATATTTACATTATTGCATACGTTCGATTTTAACAATTTAGCAAAAAGGTGCAATGTAAAAATTACAAAAATTGTTGTATATTAACTCCATACAGGTAAAGTTTTTATATTTAGTTGAGGAATTTTGTAAAATTTGCTGTGTTTTTGTCTGCTAATAATTGTTTTAGTGTATTTTAGCAAAAATATTGTTTTGATAAACAATTGCGCAAATACTGTTGGGCCTAAAAAATCTGTATTACCTTCTTTTTAGACCTTCTAGAGGTCATAAGCTTTCAGAAAATATATGGTTTTGGGGGTCTTTCACAAATTCTTAAAGCTGTAAGGGAAAAATGAAAACCTTTAGATTTATAGAGAAATTTGGATATTTACATTTTTGAGTACGTTCGATTTTTTTAGCAGGAATTTTGTAAAATTAGCTGTGTTTTTATCTGCTAATAATGGTTTTAGTGTATTTTTTGGGAATATATTGTTTTGATAAAGATTTGCGCAAATACCATGGGGTCTAAAGAATCAGCACCTTCTTTTTAGTGCAGAGGTTATATGCTTTCAGAAAATATATGGTTTTGGGGGTCTTTCACAAATTCTGAAAGCTATAAGGGAAAGATGAAAACCTTCAGATTTTTTGAGAAATTTGGATATTTACACTTTTGCGTCTGTTCACTTTTCACCATTTCGCAAAAAGGTGCAATTTAAAAGTTACAAATAATTGTTATTAATTAACTTAATATAGGGTAAGCTTTCCCATTCAGTAGTAATTTTGTAAAATTAACTGTTTTTATCTGCTAATAATGGTTTTAGTGTATGTTTTGAAAATATATTGGTTTGATAAACATTTGCACAAATACCGCAGGGTCTAAACAATCAGTAGCACCGTATTTTTATTCTACTGATCATGTGCTTTCAGAAAATATATGGTTTGGGGGGTCTTTTATAAACTCTGAAAGCTATAAGTGAAAAATAAAAAAGCCAAGGAAAAATTACAAAAATAGTATGGCCACCTGAGTGTACAAAATGGAGCACAGGGCCTGGCAGCGAAAGGGTAAATGCATGCTAATAGTCTGCTGGCTTTGCTTGCTGCGGCTTGACATTGCATGCTATTGCTCAGTTTGTCCTCTACTAGGACCCCCAGATCTTTCTCCATCCTGGATTCTCACAGAGATTCTCCCCCTAGTGAATAACTTGTGTTTATATTTTTAACCCCCAGGTCTGTTACTTTACATTTTTCAATATTAAACATCATTTGTCATGTAGTTGCCCACCCCATTAATTTATTGAGGTCTTCTTGTAAAGTTTCTATATCCTACTGTGATGTCATTGCCCTATTTATTTTTGTATTGCCAGCGAACACTGAGATTGAGTTATTTATCCCATCCTCTATATCATTTCTAAATAAATTAAACAGAATTGGTCCCAAGACAAAGCCTTGGGGTGCCCCACTTACCACTCCAGACCATTCTGAGTACACATTATATATCACCACCCTTTGGACGCGCCCCTGTAGCCAGTTTTTTTTATCCAAGAACAAACCCTACGGTCTATACCTACAGACTTCAGTTTATAGAGTAATAGTCTGTGGGGCACTGTATCAAATACTTACAAAATCCAGATACACCACATCCAAAGGCCTACCTTTATGTAGATGGCAACTCACTTCCTCGCAGAATGTTTTAATCATGTTTGAATCCACCTACTGTTGACTGACTCCCTACCTCTGCTGGAAGTCTATTCCAAGCATCAACTACCCTTTTGGTAAAATAATCTTTCTAAGATTAGTTTTAAACTTTCCTCCTGCATGTTTGAGGTCATGTTCCCGTGTCCTTGATCTTGGCTTCATATTAAAAAAACATTGCCCTCCTAAACCTTATTCACCCCATTGATATATTTAAAGGTTTCACCCTTTTGATGTATTTAAAGGGTTCAATCGTGTCCCCCCTTTCTCATCAAGGCCTCTCACCACTCCGGTAATGTGGTGTAGGCCTCCCAAATGCAGTCCGTTTCAGTGATGGCCACCCCACAATCTGGTTGTATGAAGAAAGAAACGAAGCCACAGCTCGTAAGTGGAATCAGGTGAAAGATAGGCCTCAGCACTGGATTAGTAACCCAGTAGCCCGGAATGGTAGTACAGCACACAGCATGCAGTCTCATAGAGTCACACAGTTTCCGGTGGGCACAGCAGCCAGCAACACACTGCTACAGCAGCACAAGCACAGCAACACATGGTCTTGGGGTTTCTGTAGCACTCATCCCAGATGATCCACAGCAGCCACATGCTTTCTCTTGCAGCTTTCCAGTGCACCGCCCAATACAGTTCTCTACCAATATCTCTGGCCTCTGCAACTAAGTCTCTTTAATTTAGGATGTCTGGCTACACTCCAGTGGTTCCCACCTGTGTTCTGCAGCTCAGGCTGCTTGTTCCCCAGGATATCTGGCCCAGCAACCAGAGCACCTTGGGCTAGGGTGACCAGGGACAGCCCCTGAATTGAGGACACAATGCCCGGAGCCCATCTGCCCCTGGATTTGTCCCTGGATTGCAGGAGTGGCACTCAGGGAAATATCTGCAGCGAGGCTGGGCAGCATTTTTTCATGGGAGCGGCGGCGCCACCAGCCTGCTTGCATGTTTATCCAGAGAGCGGAGCACAGTGACCGGCAGCAGGGCCGGGACTAGAGGGTGCGGAAGGAGCAGAAACTCCTTAGAAGTTAAGTGTGGTTTGCAGGCACCGTGGGGGCTAAAGTCTCCCGGCTGAAGATGGACAGACAAAAGCAGAGCTGCAGCGGGGTACTGAGTGTGCTCCTGCAGCCGACACCAGTCTAAACTACCGTACACAGGTTACATTCTCTGTCAGGCAGAGATCACTCTGCCTGACAGCTGACTTCTAGTCTCGGCCTCTGACGTGACATCATTCGGAGGCTGGGACAGGAAGGGAAAGTGGTGCCAGGGTGAAGAAACTGAAGTAAGTGGTAAACTTTGTAGCAGCAGATCCTGGTGCTGCTATGGTGTGGTATGTGGAGAATGGAGGGCAGGAGGAGCTGAGTGTACTGGGGGAGGGGAGGTGAGAGAAGAAGGGGGCACTTTGTCCTGGGGGGGCTCAGGGTCTGTTTACTAGAAGTGGAGAAGCTCTGTTCTGGGGGTGAGCTGTGCCCCTGGGGTTGGAAGTACAGGGAGAGCTCTGTGTTGGGGGGCTATGGGTGGTTGGAGCTCTGTAGTGGGGGAGGAGATAGCGGATGGGGAAGCTCTATGTACTGGGGGGAGAATGGGGGGTGGGGCTTATAGTGAGGAAAGGGGGTGGGTCAGAGTTGATGGAGGAGCACTGTACTTGGGGGGTGGAAGGAGGATTGGCTCTGTGTACTGGGGGTGGGAGCTCTGTGTAATGGGGGACATGGGGGTGAGGGGAGCTCAGTACTGGGAGGGAGAATGAGGGGCAGGGAAAAGCATTCTTAGTGACACTGCAACTACTGTTGCTTAGCTATTTAGCAACAGAAGTTGCAGTGTCACTAATAATGCTTTTCTATGGGGTGGGCAGGAGGAGTGGAGTGCTTTGGCACTAGTATGCTGTGAGGTCAAGGGGCGTGGCCAAGACCGGCATGTGAGAGGACGCACTTCTCACAGCTCCTGCCTGATCCTCAGATTGATCATTTCCCGGCACCCCTGATACTGATTTTTTCGGCCCCCCAGCTGGCTTCCGAGACCCTCTACCATCCGGACCCACCACCGGCCCTCTGTACAAGAGCTAAGACCCGCCGAGGCCCGTTGGAGATGGCGGGACCGGACTCTCAAGATGGCGCCGCCGCTGCAACAGCTAAAGCACAGCGCACGCCGCGCATAACGGACAAGCCCAGGGACAATACCAGCAAGAAGCAGCTGAAAGGACCGCGTAAGGAACACTACAGAGACATGACATATTACACACAGAAATGACAAAACCCGGAGGACACGAGGGGGACGGCGAGCAATGGGGAAGCTGCAGATCCTTTTTCACAAGCTGATTGGGGCCTTGATACAGAAAATATGCCTGAGCAGCTGCATGAGAACTCTAATCATCCTCCCTCCCCCCATCATCAGATGAAATAATAGAGACCCTGGAGCAGCCCACCCTGGCTGATATTTTGAAGGCTGTTAATGTGTGCACAGCCACAGTCACTGATATGAAGGAGCAGTTTGGGGGCCTAAGAGAAGAGGTTTCACTACTTAGACAAGACCTGCAAAAAGTTAGAGAAAGAGCAACTGCAGTTGAGAGCAGAGTGAGTGATCTGGAGGAGCAGGTACCCCCGTTGGCACGAGAAGCAAAGGCAGCTTATCAGTTGGCCCAAGACACATACAACAGAGCAGAAGACACGGAAAATAGTTTACGCAGAAACAATGTTCGTATCGTTGGCCTCCCCGAGAAATCAGAGGGCAGAGATCCTACATCGTTTGTGGAGAGCTGGCTGATTGAGTTATTTGGCCATGAAGCTTTTTCCCCATTCTTTACAGTGGAGAGGGCCCACAGAGTGCCGGGGCGTCCTCCCCCACAAGGTGCTCCCCCCGGATCAATGTTGGCCAAATTGCTACACTACCGTGACAGAGAGGCAGTGCTCAGATGTGCAAGAGAACAGGCCAATGTGAAGTTTAATGGAGTGAGAGTGTCATTCTATCCGGACTTTTCGGCTGAGGTGCAAAGAAATAGAGCTAAGTTCAGCGATGTGAAAAGACGCCTCAGAGCTTTACAACTGCCATACGCCATGCTATATCCGGCGAAGCTGCGAGTAACTGCGGAAGGTCATGCTCAATTCTTTGATTCTGCCAGAGAGGCGGCTGCCTGGCTAGATCATAATGAACAGGCGCTAAGACGCCACCGTGCGGATGTGGAGGGCGACTGACCGGGACACATTTCCAGTTGCTGAGAGTGCTGCCTATAAATTGAGATGTCGCACCCCCTCTTTCTCATCGTCTTTTTTGGACTGCAGAGTCATTACCATATCCTTTTAATTTTTGTTTTTATACCCTCTACCATTATCCACCAACACACCTGACCTTTTCCAAGTTACCCAAATGCCGGGAAACATCCTATATCTCTTCAGTGAAAGGAACTGAACTGTGAAACCCCCCCCTAGTCAACTTGAGATGTGTGACGTATTAGTTGGTCTGCTTTTAGGCCGTGTTGGGCCCTACAGGCCTACCTTGTTGGTATGGCTCACCAGGCTGTCCATTCTGTCTATTTTGGCTAGGTCTCTCACAGGAGTGAGAGAGTCAAATCACAAAAGGAAATACCCTAGTGCAGTTGCACTGATGTTTGTTGGCACCATTGTGCTATGTTATTTTTTACAATCTGTTTTTTACCACAGTCCAAGAAACTTAATCCCACTAACCCCATGGTACTTTGTTCACACTCAAGTCTACTGCTATTCCCCCCAACAGGATCTTGGTGGTCTCTATAAAAGGAGGCCACCATATGTCCTACCCTCGCAGCTAACTGTGTTTTTGCCATGTCAGGTTCCCCAGTGATCTCCTGGAATGTCAGGGGCATGAACTCCCCCCTGAAACGTACTATGATTTTCTCATGTCTAAAAAAGTTTTATCCTGCGATTACAGTTTACAGGAAACACATCTAACATCTGATTCTAAAAATTGTATGGGATATAGATGGATCGGGTGGTCGTACCACTCCACCCACACCTCCTTTTCTCGGGGGGTGAGTGTGGTGATACACAACTCCCTGGATTACCAGGAATTTGAATCAAAAATAGATCAGGAGGGTAGATTTGTTTTCCTGCATTGCCGTATTGGTACTCTGAGGTGTGTTCTGGCCTGTGTGTACATTCCTCCCCCGTTTAATGCTCGGGTACTCCGGCTCCTCCTGGAATTTCTGGAGGGGAAGCCGGATCTCCCATTGCTGTTAGTGGGAGATTTTAATAGTTGGTTGGCTCCGGCCCTGGATAAACACCCGGGCCCGAGCACCCTAACTCCATATAGGCTAACTCCTCTGGCCAGACTGCTACAGGAGGTGGGATGGTTGGACTTATGGAGACACCGGAATCCCACGGCCAAACAGTTCTCCTGTTTTTCGAAAGCACACGGCTCATTATCTAGAATAGATTTGGCAGTGGGAAACCCGGCTATGCTCCCCTCGGTCTTGGACATCTCGTATAAGCCTCGGTGTGTATCTGATCATTCCTATATGGTGATAAATCTTATTGTATCCCACCAATCCACGCTCCCTAAGGTACCGTGGAAATTTAACGCCTTTTGGCTTCAGCTTTTTACCTCCCCTGAGAAATTAGAAGGTAACATAAAAAAGTTTTTTTCATGTCAACCGGGCTCCTTGTCTGTCCTTGCAGAATGGGAGGGCTTTAAAACACACCTTAAGAAAATACTTAGCAATGAGATTACCCAGATTAAGAAACACTCTGAGGCGCTACGGGAAACATTGGAATCCCATGCTTGTTCCCTTGAGGCAAAATATGTTCAGGATCCAACTGATTCCGCAAGGGAGGCGTGGCAGTCGGCTCAATCAGCGTATGAGCATCTGCTGGCCTTCTCGGCGGACAAAAAGAGATTTTTCTCTAAGACTGCTTTTTTTGAGGAGGGGGAAACGACGGGACGTCTTTTAGCTAGAATAGCTAACTCTGAAAAGAGATCTCCAGTAATAGGTTCCATAAAGAAGGCTGATGGGTGGCTAGTACACTCCCCAGATCAGATACTCCAGACATTGGCGGAATTTTATGAACAGTTATACTGTTCATCTTCTAGACACGGTTCTGGAGAACTGTCTAACTACTTGGATGGCATTGTATTTCCACAGCTTACAGATTCCCAGAGAAAAAAAAAAAGTATGCTGTGAGGTCACACTCCTGCAGAGGTCCTGCCCGCACAGCATCATGCTGCTGTTCACATTCTCAAGTAGAAAGTACAGCACCTCAGCCACAGCACAAATTTAAAGGGGAAAACCTGCCTGAAACTTTAATGCCCCATACACATGATCAGAAATTCCGTCAGAAAAAACTTGGATGGTTTTTCCGACAGAATTCTGCTCAAGCTTGACTTGCATACACACAGTCACACAAAAGTTCTCTGAACTTTTGACCGCCAAGAATGCGGTGACGTACAACACTACGACGAGCCGAGAAAATGAAGTTCCATGCTTCCGAGCATGCATCGAATTGTTTCCGAGCATGCATGATTTTTTGCGCGTCTGAATTACATACAAACGAAAGCATTTTCGGATAGGAACTTTTTCCGACCGAAAAATAGAGAACCTGCTCTCAGTCTTTTGCTGGCTGGAATTCTGCTAGCAAAAGTCCAATGGAGCATACACATGGTCGGAATTTCTGACCAAAAGCTCACATCTGACTTTTGCTGGCAGAATTTCTGATCGTGTATATGGGGCATTAGACCTACTATATATTATGCAAAAGTATTCGCCCCCCCCCCCCTGGCTTTTTACCTATTTTATTACATTACAGCCTTTAGTTCAATGTTTTTTTATGTGATGTGATGTGATGGATCAGAACACAATAGTCTAAGTTGGTGAAGTAAAATTAGAAAAATATATACATAAAACTATTTTTCAGAAATAAAAAACTGATAATTGGCATGTGCGTATGTATTCACCCCCTTTGTTATGAAGCCCATAAAAAGCTCCGGTGCAACCAATTACCTTCAGGCTGGGTTCTCACTGGTGCGACAGGACAGCCGTCCTACTTTGGATCCGACTTTGCCCTGCGACATGAAGCCGGCATGCGTCTGACTTTCAATGAACGGGGATCCAGCTTGGATCCCCACCAATGCCCGATACTGTGTTTGGTATGAATCTTGAGGGGGAACTCAGCGACAAATTTTAAATAAAAAAAATGGCATGGGTTCCCCCTCCAAGAGCATACCAAGCCCTTGGGTCTGGTATGGATCTTAAGGGGAACCCCCTACACTGAAAAAACGGTGTGGGGGTCCCCCAAATCCATACCAGACCCTTATCCGAGCACGCAGCCCGGCCGGTAAGGAATGGGGGTGGGGACGAGTGAGCGCCCCCCCTCCTGAACCGTACCAGGCCGCATGCCCTCAACATGGGGGGGTGGGTGCTTTGAAGCAGGGGGGCACACTGCGGCCCCCCCACCCCAAAGCACCTTGTCCCCATGTTGATGAGGACAAGGCCCTTTTCCCGACAACCCTGGCCGTTGGTTGTTGGGGTCTGCGGGCGGGGGCTTATCGGAATCCTGGAGCCCCCTTTAATAAGGGGGCCCCCAGATCCTGGCCCCCCACCCTTTGTGAATGAGTATGGGGTACATCGTACCCCTACCCATTCACCTAGGGAAAAAAGTGGCAATGAAAAAACACAGTACACAGGTTTTTAAAGTAATTTATTAGGCAGCTCCGGGGTCTTCTTCCGACTTTGGGGGTCTTCTTCCGACTTCGGTGGTCTCTCCGGCATCTCCTCCCAGTGTCCTGGTCTTCTGCCGGCTCCTCCGCTATCTTCTGCAGCTCTTTTGCTAGCGGTGGCCCGGACTTCTGCCTTCTTGTCTTCTTCCGATGTTGACACAACGCTCTCTCCAGCTCCGCAATGGACTTATATAGGCGTGACCTCGCCCCCTTATGAGGTCACAGTCTCTGGGCATGCTGGGAACGTGTCGTCATAAGGGGGCGTGGTCACCGGGTGATGTTGACCACGCCCCTTATGACAGCACATTCCCAAAGCACCCACCTCCCATGTTGAGGGCATGCGGTCTGGTACGGTTCAGGAGGGGGGCCGCCCGCTCGTCCCCACCCCTTTCCTGACCGGCCAGGCTGCATGCTCGGATAAGGGTCTGGTATGGATTTGGGGGGACCCCCACGCCATTTTTTCGGCGTAGGAGGTTCCCCTTAAGATCCATACCAGACCCAAGGGCCTGGTATGCTCTTGGAGGGGGAACCCATGCCGGTTTTTTATTTAAAATTTGGCACAGAGTTCCCCCTCAAGATCATCTGAGCACAAGTCGCATGCCGAAGTCGGATCATGCAAGACGGCGATCCGACTTTGATCCGACTTCAATGATAGTCAATGGGCTGAAGTAGGATCAAAGTCGGACCAAAGTAGTACAGGGAGCATTTCTAAAGTCGGAATGACTTGTGTCGGACCAGTTAGGACGGCTCCCATAGGGAAACATTGAATTTCACATGTCATGCGACATGAGCTCCCAATGTCGGAGCGTTTGTCGGACCAGTGTGAACCCAGCCTCAGAAGTCACATAATTAGTGAAATGATGTCCACCTGTGTGCAATCTAATGCCACGTACACACGAGCGGACTTTACGGCGGACTTTGCCCGGCGGACTTTGCCCGGCGGACTTTTCGACGTACTTACCGACGGACTTTCTGAATGAACGGACTTGTCTACACACAATCCACCAAAGTCCGTCGAATTCGTACGTGATGACGTACGACTGGACTAAAACAAGGAAGTTCATAGCCAGTAGCCAATAGCTGCCCTAGCGTGGCTTTTTGTCCGTCGAACTAGCATACAGACGGCGGACTTTTCGACCGGACTCGATTTCAACGGATAAATTTTAAACAAGTTTCAAATCTAAGTCCGTCCAACTTTTGAGAAAACAAAGTCCGCTGATGCCCACACACATCGAATTGTCCGACGAAATCCAGTCCGCCGGGCAAAGTCTGCCGTAAAGTCCGCTCGTGTGTACGCGGCATTAGCGTCACATGATCTGTCATTACATATACACACCTTTTTGAAAGGCCCCAGAACACCTAAGCAAGAGGCATCACTAACCAAACACTGCCATGAAGCCCAATGAACTCTCCAAACAAGTAAGGGACATTTTTGTTGAGTTGTACGAGTCAGGGTTAGGTTATAAAAAATATCTAAATCTTTGATGATCCCTAGGAGCACCATCAAATCTATCATAACCAAATGGAAAGATTATGGCACAACAGCAAACCTGACCAGAGACCAGGGATGGGCTTTATGTTCAGGTTGAACATGAGTTTGACTCGAACATTGGCTGTTCGCCCATTCACGGAATAGCGAACAATTTGGGGTGTTCGCGGCAAATTTTAAAGCAGCGAAAAATCCTTTAAAAGTCTATGGGAGAAATCAAAAGTGCTAATTTTAAAGGCTTATATGCAAGCTATTGTCATAAAAAGTGTTTGGGGACCTGGGTCCTGCCCCAGGGGACATGTATCAATGCAAGAAAAAGTTTTAAAAACAGACATTTTTTCGGGAGCAGTGATTTTAATAATGCTTAAAGTGAAACAATAAAAGTATAATATTCCTTTAAATTTCGTACCTGGGGGGTGTCTATAGTATGCCTGTAAAGTGGCGCATCTTTCCCGTGTTTAGAACAGTCTGACAGCAAAATGACATTTCTAAAGGAAAAAAAAGAATTTTAAAAGTGCTAGCGCTAGTGCCGGCTATGAATGAATTGTCGGTCCCGACAATACACATAAAAGTTCATTGATAAAAATGGCATGGAATTTCCCCACAGAGGAACCCCGAACCAAAATTTTTTTTAAAAAATGCGTGGGGGTCCCCCCTAAATTTCATACCAGGCCCTTCAGGTCTGGTATGGATATTAAGGGGAACCCCGTGCCAAAATTTAAAAAAAAATGGCGTGGGGTCCCCCCAAAATCCATACCAGGCCCTCATCCGAGCACGCAACCTGGCAGGCCGCAGGAAGAGAGGGGTGGATGATAGAGCACCTCCCTCCTGAACCATACCAGGCCACATGGCCTCAACATTGGGAGGGTGCTTTGGGGTAGTGGGGGGCAGGGTCATCCGTTTACGTAAACAGGGTGACCCTGCCCCCTCTGACAACATGGGGAAAGCCATAGGGATATCCCCATGCGTCAGAGGGGGCGGGGTCACCAGGTGGCCCCACCCTCCATTGTATAAGAACTGTCACCTGATCAGAAGCATCACACAGCGGAACACTCCCACTGAGGTGGATCATGCGGCGGACGGAGCGGAGAAGAAGCTGGAGGAAGATGCCGGACGAGAAGACTGGAGAAGGAAGCGGATGATGAAGCGGGGGAAGAAGAAGATGTAGGAAGAAGAAGAACACCGAAGGAAGACCAGAAGAAAGAAGTAACGGGGAAAGAAGAAGAAATTAATAAAGGAATTGTCAAAAACCGTGTCTTGTCTTTTTTAACATTTTTGACACTTTTTTGTGAAATGGTAGGGATACATTTGTACCCCATTACCAATTCACACAGGGGGCCTGGATCTGGGGGTCCCCTTGTTAAAGTCGGCTTCCAGATTCCGATAAGCCCCCTGCCCGCAGACCCCCACAACCACCGGGCAAGGGTTGTGGGGATGAGGCCCTTCTCCCCATCAACATGGGGACAAGGTGCTTTGGGGGGCAGCTACCCCAAAACAACCTCCCAATGTTGAGGGCATGTGGCCTGGTATGGTTCAGGAGGGGGGGCGCTCTCTTGCCCCCCCTTTTTTTTCTGCGGCCTGCCAGGTTGCATGCTCGGATAAGGGTCTGGTATGGATTTTTGGGGGGTACACACCATTTTTTTTAAATGTTGGCGCGGGGTTCCCCTTAATATCCATACCAGACCTGAAGGGCCTAGTATGGAATTTAGGAGGACCCCCGTGCATTTTTTTTATTTTTGTTTGGGGTTCCCCTGTTGGGAAATTCCATGCCGTTTTTATCAATTAACTTTTATGTGTATTGGCGGACTGACAATTCATTATAGCCGGCACTAGCGCTAGCACTTTTAAATTACTTTTTTTCCTTTAGAAATGTCATTTGCTGTCAGACTGTTCTAAACACGGGTAACATGCACCACTTTACAGGCATACTATAGACACCCCCCAGTTATGAAATTTAAAGGAATATATACACTTTTATTGTTTCACTTTAAGCATTATTAAAAACACTGCTCCCGAAAAAACGTCCATTTTTATAACATTTTTTGCATTGATACATGTCCCCTGGGGCAGGATCCAGGTCCCCAAACAATTTTTATGACAATACCATGCATATAAGCCTTTATAATTAGCACTTTTGATTTTTCATGTTCGTGTCCCATAGACTTTAACGGTGTTCGCGCGTTCGAAGTTTTTGCCTGTTCGCATGTTCTGGATGCGAACCGAATGGGGGGGGTGTTCGGCTCATCCCTACAAGAGACAGTCGCACACCAAAACTCACGGACCAGGCAAGGAGGGCATTAATCAGAGAGGCAGCACAAGGACCTAAGGTAATCCTGGAGGAGCTGCACAGTTCCACAGCAGAGACTGGACTATCTGTACATAGGATGACAATAAGCCATATGCTCCATAGATTTGAGTGGCCAGAAGAAAGCCATTACTTTCAGCAAAAAACAAAATGGCACATTTTAAGTTTGCGAAAAGGCATGTGGGAGACTCAAAAAATGTATGGAGGAAGGTGCTCTGGTCTGATGATACTAAACTTTAACTTTTTGACCATCAAAGAAAACTCTGTCTGGCGCAAACCCAACACATCAAATCACCCAAAGAACACCATCCCCACAGTAAAACATGGTGGTGGCAGCATCATGCTGTGGGGATGTTTTTCAGCAGTCGGGACTAGGAAACTGGTCAGAGTTGAGGGTAAGATGGATGGTGCTAAATACAGGGATATTCTTGAGCTAAACCTGTACCACTCTGTGTGAGATTTGAGGCTAGGATGGAGGTTCACCTTCCAGCAGGACAATGACCCCAAACACACTGCTAAAGCAACACTTGAGTGGTTTAAGGGGAAACATGTAAATGTGTTGGAATGGCCTACTCAAAGCCAAGACCTCAATCCAATATAAAATCTGTGGTCAGACTTAAAGATTGCTGTTCATATGTTCAAACCATCCAACTTGAAGGAGCTGCAGTAGTTTTTCAAGGAGAAATTGGCAAAAATCCCAGTGGTAAGATGTGGCAAGCTCATAGAGACTTATCCAAAATGACTTGGAGCTGTGATAGCTGCAAAAGGTGGCTCTACAAAGTATTGACTTTAGGGGGGTGAATAGTTATGCACATTGACTTTTTCTGTTATGTTGTCCTATTTGTTGTTTGCTTCACAATAAAAAAAACATCTTCAAAGTTGTGGGCATGTTCTGTAAATTATAAATACAAAAAGAGCAGCGCTGTGACAAAAAAGAGGTATATATGATATAACCAAATCAGATATGTTGAATATTAGGCCCAAATTTGAGATAGGCTCCAAAGTTCATAAAGGTACATAATAAACAAGGTAAAACGTCCTATCCAAAATCGATCATAGATGGTGGATATAAAGGAAAGCGTAGATAGGTGGAAATCAAATAAATCAATATGTCCTTCACCGCACCACTGTGGTAATGATAAGAATGCGCGCTTACCAAACGGCAAGCTTAAGAAAGCTTGCGACTTTAACCCGGTCGGGGCCTTTCAGGATGGAACCATCAAAGGAAAAGCACACCACCTTCGCTTGGATTAAGCACGCTGTTCACCAATTATCACTGTATTGTGGAGATGTGACCCCTGGCTAGGGATAAACTTGGTGAAGGTCCTCCTTGTGAAGGTCCTCCTGGTGAAGGTCCTCCTGACCAAAGTCCTTCGCTCCAGGTAATGTCTCTCCTTGTAAATGAGAGCAGTCCAGAAGAAGGTTCCTCTGCATGTTCTGTAAATTAAATTATGCAAATCCTCAAACAATCCATGTTAATTCCAGGTTGTGAGGCAACAAAACACTAAAAATGCCAAGGGGGCTGAATACTTTTGCAAGGCACTGTATATATTGCATTATAGACCTACATATATTGAAACTTTAGTCCTGAGTTTTAAAATGGGTGAACAGGCAGGAATTTTAATGCAGAAGAGACATGCTTTCTGCATTAAAGTTACTTACCTGACTGTCCGTTGCTGTACGGTGCACCGTGCATGCCCTCTGCAGAGCCCACACTGCTCTATGGGCGATCAGATTTTAACAAACTCTGTGGTTCGTTTACACCCGACTGTAATCTGATCTGATCCATGCAGATGGAGGGGAAGAGAGACCTTTTCGTTTGTTTTTAGTGGACTGGATTGGATTGGCGATTACACCGGCTGCTCCATAGATAAGAGTGGAGGGTCTTATTGGGTCAGCCTGAAAAACAGACATGAAGATCTAATTGGACTGCTCACATAAAAGGGAGTGGTGAGACAAATTTAGATGGTGGGTGCCCAATTTTAGTCTTGCATTGCTGGGCACTGGTCAAGCTGCATAGATGGGCACTGGTTAGGCTGCATTGCTGGGCACTGGTGAGGCTGCATTGGATGGGCACTGGTGAGGCTGCATGGATGGGCACTGTTGAGGCTGCATAGATGGGCACTGATCAGGCTGAATAGATGGGCACTGGTCAGACTGCATAGATGGGCACTTGTGAGGCTGCATAGATGGGCCCTTGTGAGGCTGCATTGATGGGCACTGGTCAGGCTGCATTGCTGGGCACTGGTTAGGCTACATTGGATGGGCACTGTTGAGGCTGCATAGATGGGCACTGATTAGGATGCATAGATGGGCACTGGTCAGATTGCATAGATGGGCACTTATGAGGCTGCATAGATGGGCACTTGTGAGGCTGCATAGATAAGCACTGGTCAGGCTGCATTGATGGGCACTGGTCAAGTTGCATTGATGGGCACTGCTGAGTCCTGCATTCTTTATGTAGCACACTGCTGAGCCCTGCATTCTTTATGTAGCGCACTCCTGAGCCCTGCATTCTTCTAGAGATCAGTCCAGGAAGGAGACAATGAGGTTGGTTTACTAAAGGGAAATAGACAAATATTTCAAAAGAATTTTCACTTAGCTTAAAAAATATGGTGAAAATTCACTTTGCAAAGAATACCCCTTCACAAGCAAGGAATGGAGGATGGCAGTCAAAAGAGCTTAACCTCATTTGCTAACTGTCCCAGCCGGGAAAACACAGTGATTATTGCTAACGGCTATAATAATCACATGAGGCATTCAACAGGCTAGTTGTACCCAAGTTGATCGATCAATCAACTTGGGTACATTCAGCCTGCCCATTCATGGTTTGAATCTTTGCCGGTTCAGCAGGACAGCTTAAGGCAAGAATTCCTCTAAATGTGAGGAGATATTTTCTTACTTTCTGATGTGTCTGGTAAGATTCACCTCTCTATTTGTACTGGAGACCATTGTCATTGAGCAAAAGGGGAAGGAAAATCTTCCAATGAGAAAACATGTTCTGGTGACAACTGTCCAAGGCAAGAATGCCTCCCTGACGGTTTTCCCGGGTGTGGCTCGGGGTTAAATTTCAGCACCATTAGCGGTAACCCCGAGCCACACTCGGGATTACATTGCAGGATACTGGTGCGGTGTTACTTACCTTGTCCCTAGGATCCTGCGATGTTCCCCCGCGCTGTCTGCTGGCTCTGTCCTCCTCCGAAGCCTCTCTGTGCCAGGCTCTGCTCCCTGTGAGCGTTGCGACGCATGGGGCGGAGCCTGGCGCCAAATTAAAAAAAAAGTAAAAATCATAACATATACAGTACTGTAATCTTACAGATTACAGTACTGTATGAAATCATTTCACTTCCCTTTTGTTCCCAGTGCTTTGGCCCATGCCCTGCATGCAGTTTTATATTATATATACTGTTCTTTTTGCCTGGAAACTTGAGATTGTCCATAGCAACCAAAAACTGTCCCTTTACATCAAAAGTGGCTTTAGACCAGCTAGAAAACAGCGATAGTAAATTAGAACACTTGCAGCATTGAGCGATAGTGAATCATGGGGAAATTAATTTTATTATTATTATATATATATTTTTTTAATTATTTATATTTACCGGTATTTATTATATTATAATTTATGTTTTTGTGTTTCAAACTTCATCATACCCGGGATATCTACTAGACTCTTGGTGGACAGATTTAAGTGTGTTATTGTTAAGAATTACAGGCCTACAATATAAAACGCCAAATTTCCATGCAAAATAATTGTACCACTTTCAGCACCTAAAATCCAAAATAATCATACCGCCAGGGAGGTTAAGGGAAATCTCACCAGCAGGACACAGACAGTAAAAAATATCCTGATAGGGCTTTAGCCCTTCACTACTGTATCCAAAGCAAAAACAAAACATTTTGGCTATACATGCACTTTAACCACTTCAATACAGGGCATTTTCACCCCCTTCCTGCCCAGGCCAATTTTCAGTTTTCAGCGCTGTTGCATTTTGAATGACAATTGCGCGGTCATGCAACACCGCACCAAAATCAATTTTTATCTTTTTTCCCCCCACAAATAGAGCTTTCTTTTGGTGGTATTTGATCACCTCTGCGTTTTTTATTTTTTGCGCTATAAACAAAAGAAGAATGACAAGTTTGAAAAAAACACAATGGGGGTTATTTACGAAAGGCAAACCCACTTTGAACTGCAAGTGCACTTGAAAGTGCACTGAAAGTGCACTTGGAAGTGTAGTCGCTCTAAATCTAAGGGGTAGATCTGAAATGAGTGGAAGCTCTGCTGATTTTATCATTCGATCATGTGCAAGCTAAAATGCTGTTTTTTATTTTCCTTGCATGTCCCCCTCGGATCTACAGCACCTTTACTTCCAAGTGCACTTTCAGTGCCCTTTCAAGTGCACTTGCAGTGCAAAGTGGATTTTTCTTTAGTAAATAACCCCCAATATTTTTTACTTTTTGCTATAATAAAAATCCCAATTTAAAAAACAAAACAAAACAATTTCTTCCTCAGTTTAGGTCGATATGTATTCTTCTATATATTTTTGGTAAATAAAATCGCAATAAGTGTATATGGATTGGTTTGCGCAAAAGTCATAGCATCTACAAAATAGGGGATAGTTTTATGGCATTTTTATTTTTTTTATTTTTTTTTTACTAGTAACGGTGGTGATCTGTGACTTTTATTGTGACTGCGACATCGGACACTTTTGACACTATTTTGGGACCATTCACATTTCTACAGCGATCAGTGCTCTAAAAATGCACTGATTACTGTATAAATGTCACTTTCAGGGAAGGGGTTAACACTAGGGGGCGATCAAGGGGTTAAATGTGTTACCTAGGGAGTGATCCTAACTATAGGGGGAGGGGACTCACAAGGGGAGGAGACCAATCAGTGTTCCTCTGTACTGGGAACACACGATCGGTCTCCACTCACCTGACAGGACGTGGATCTGTGTGTTCTGCTCTGTTATCGGGCAATTGCGGGTGCCCGGCAGACATTGTGGCCACCGGGCACACGCATCGGCTGACGGGTGACGCCCCCTGGACGGCCGGGAAGCCCAGGACGTCATATGACGCCCGCCTAAGTTGGGAGATCCTTCCTGTGGACGTCATTTGACTATGGGCGGGATGTCAAGTGGCTAAAGGTGGTTATGGATAGGAAATTTTTTCCCAAGAGCAATGGGTTGGAAGATATTTATCTGTCCATGATTACTCTGTTTTGCCACTAGGACAAGCAGTGATCTTAGGAAAAGAAGCCATCAACATCAAATTGCAGACCAATTTGTAAACAAGTTGGAAATGATCCAATCAATAATGAATACTTCCAAAATACCATAAATGCTCATTATTACACTCTAAGGAACTTTGTACCAGCCAAGTTCTCATCTGGTTGTCACAAATGTTCAAATCAACAGCATTACCTGTATAAGGTAACCCTGAGATTTTAATTTGATAAAACACTCTTAGCTCCTAAACTGAAATATGGAAGGCCAATTGTACTTTGTTTCTTTGAGATGCTTTTTTTAAAAGGCTTTCTTAGTTATCACTTAGCAACATGTTTAATGTTATATGTAGCAGTAATTAGTTTTAATAACTTGATTACTGCAGGCATTATTTAACTTAATTATGTTGAGTTACACATTCACTATTGCCATAAAGAGAGAAAGTGGTTTAACCTTTACAGTGTGCTACATTAATTAGAACTCTTATAAAATAATTCATGGTAACTGCAGAACAAATAGTCATATCAGTAGGTCACATAATGGGTATAAAGCTCTGCATAAAAATTCTAAAAGAAAGTAATATTTTACATTCTATATATAATATACTGTATTTAGTATGTTTCATAACGTGTGAATTTGGCCCCTACTTAAAAAAGGCTGAATTATTATTTTGCCATTTTTAATTTTAACTGATTTGGCTATTTAATGGCTGCTTTACTCATTTTTGCCATTTTTTTGCAAAGGTGAAAGTCAAATAATTCAATATAGTATTCTTGGTCTGCCTCTCCAATCTAAGCACTGTAATGCCCTGTACACATGATCGGACATTGATCGGACATTCCGACAACAAAATCCATGGATTTTTTCCAACGGATGTTGGCTCAAACTTGTCTTGCATACACACGGTCGCACAAAGTTGTCGGAAAATCCGATCGTTCTGAACGCGGTGATGTAAAACACTACGTCGGGACTATAAATGAGGCAGTAGCCAATAGCTTTTGTCTTTTAATTTATTCTGAGCATGCGTGGCACTTTGTGCATCGGATTTCTGTACACATGATCGGAATTTAACTGATCGGATTTTGTTGTCGGAAAATTTTATAGCCTGCTCTCAAACTTTGTGTGTCAGAAATTCCGACGGAAAAAGTCAGATGGAGCCCACACACGATCGGAATTTCCAACAACAAAATCCGATCGCACTTTTTCCGTCAGAAAATCTGATTGTGTGTACAGGGCATTAGTGTGATCTCTATAACTGATCCAGTTGTGGCAAAATAGCCATAACTTACAGTCTCAGTAGAATTAGCAGGCAGTGGCTCTTTCCAAACTACATCTTGCGGGTTATTGAAAGCTTTAATCCACAGATGAGCAACAGATAGGTCAAAAAATCATAGTATGTCTAGCTACAGCAATTACATGTGCACAGAACATAAATAAAAGACAAAGTGCAAAGAGGATGGGACTGGCTATTCAGAGCATCTCCTAGCTATGGAGTGGGGAAGGGACAAAATGATTTAAAGGCAAACAAACAACAATGAATGTGTAAGATCTTAATTCTTGTCCAGAAGAGGACTGTGAAGGGTATTATTTCCAGCAGTTTGTGCACTGTGGAGTGTAGACAGTAGATAGTGTATACAGGAAAGAGGTACAGTGATTATGAAATCAAGTAGTATATATGGGAATAGAGTGCAGAGTGTACTACAATGGGCAATACGTACCAGGGAAGGGGTGTTGGAGAGTATGATAGAGGACAGAATGTACAGAAGAAGAGTGTAGAGGGTATAAAAGCATGGAGTATGTCCAGTTTGTGGAGGAGAAGAGAGTACGGTGACTGTATGAGCAAGACACCAATATGGAGGATATGAGTCAGACAGTATGTGAAGGAGAGGAGTGTCAGAAGCTACGCAATAAAGTGAACAGTTTATTATAGAAGAAGAATGTGCAGGATATGACTGAGTACAGTGTGTGAAGGTATAAAAGCAAGCAATGTGTGTGTAACAATGTGTATTGTTACTACTGTGCAGAATTGTATTTGGCTACAAGGTGGCAGTGCTCCGCAACTCACTTATCACACAGCTTTACAGGAATGCTGGATCTTGTGTGCTGTAAGCAGGATTCTTCCATTCAGGTTAGCTGAACTGAACTACACTTCACAGAGAGCTAGGGAAGGGGCAGGGGCCTTTAACAAGGAACAGTCTAGGAAGGAGAGGTAGGGGAGAAGGAGACTGTGAGAGAGTGAGGACGTGAAGAAGATAGAAGTGTGATTCCGGGAGTATACAATCAGGACCAAGCTGTGCCGGAGAGCCGAGGGAGAGAGAGAGCCCAAATCGCTGATTGCCCTAAGAAGCAGGAAAGCGGACCCTGCATACAGATGCCCCAGTTATCGCCATCTGTACCGCATCCAGGACAGGAGAACAGAGAGAACGGGAAGCCCCATCACATCGACATTTTCACAATGGATTGGGTGAGAGAGTTTTTAACTCATATCACACCACATGTTCAAGTGTTTGTTCCTGCCAGCTACCTAAGCTCAAAACTCTGTTCAGTACTGATTGCTACACTGGGATATAGACTCCATAACCCTTCCAGTGATGTGGCCTATCTACTCCATATATTCCTTGCTACACTGTGTGCAGAACCTCCAGTACAATGTTCCGTTTCTTTACCAGTCGGGAACTTTACATGCATTCCACTTCAGGCCCACCTTGCTTAAAGAAGAAACTAGCTTTACCAGCCAAGTTCTCCATTTAAAGGGACATACATCAGTTAAATTCTATTCCCACTTCTTTCCGAATTACACAATCTCTGCAATCATTTCATGCAATTAAAGAGACGTCCTTAGTTTGCTGCCATATTCTAAAGGGGAACTCTGCTTGCTGTTGGAATATATCTCTGGGAAATATCATCCTTTTCCAAAGAGACAACAGCATTATTGTGCATCAACGTAAGAAACCCAGCAAACCGGCAGAAGAAGTTCTGTCATTTGCCTCATCTAAAGTGGCAAAAACCCGCCTTGTTATTTCAAGTACTGTTCATGTCTAATGACTGGTTCTCTATCAGACATTGTATTCCCAGAATTATCGTAGAGTTAGACCCTGCCTTTAGTCACTGGCAGCCCGCAAGTGAGCTAGACCATCATTTCTTGTTCTCTACTCCTTTGCTCACTTGGGGAACACTTCTCAGTGTGAGAGCTAATGCCTAACTCTTGGTCCTGCAGGATGGTTGGGTCTTATTTAAAGTGGCTCTGTGCTGTACTCTACTGTTTATTTTTTTATGTGTGATTCTCTTTTGTGTACATCAGCCATTGATTCTTTGTGTTTATAATCTGACTTTAATACAGACAAATGCTGTGTGATTATTGTGTGTGTAATAGCCAGGGTGATCTCTGGTCAAGATATTATGGTGGTGTCAGCAGGGGTTGTGCTCCAGCCAGGACTCAGAAGTAAACGGGGAATCAAAAATACTTAGTGGCTCCTGAGGGGGTACATGTATAAGAGAGGAGTGCTGAGGGATTTGACATAGGGCAATATGTGCAGTGTGACAGCAATCACAGTTGGCAGTGTGGGCAGAAGAGGAGTGTGAATAACATGACAGCCGGCAGTATATAGGAGAGGAATGACACAGGTATGCTAGACATGATATTTGAGAGGTGATGGGGAGAGAAGTTGCGGAAGCCAGAAACTGTGACATAATCCACTCTGCTGTCCTAACCTCCTTGGTAGACAATAGTGGGTGTGAATGAAGGACTGGCTGTGGCTGTGCGCTCTGATCTCTTTGCTGCTACGCACTATGTCTGTCCTGTGGCCTTCTCAATATATCTGCAGCTCTGTCAATCGAAAGACAGGAAGCACTGGAGGTAGAAGTGAGGGTAGTGGATGAAAGGGCAAACTAGCACAGCAGAGAACAAATAATTCTAAAGAGAGTAGGAGGTTGGTGAGGGGATTACTGTAGCCCTGCAGGGACTTCAGAGTGAATGAGAGTAGGAATGAGCTAACAGTTTGGTCTGAACTTTTGCCCATCCAGCCCCCTGTTGTCAAGCATCATATAAAGAAACAGTATCCCTATGACTGCTACTGTACATATAACAGTTTCCTGCTGTCACTGCTTCCCAAAGAAGCAGCAGGTGGTTGCACCCTGCATGACTATAGAAACTGCTGATGTCACAGTACATTGCTTTACATGGCCAAGATTCCTCTGCTAAGTAAGCAAAGGGGCAGGGATAGGAATGAAGTCACTGCCCAAATATAGCTGCTTGGACAATGACGTCACAACTATCCTGACCCCTTCCCTTATATAGCTGATGACAACTCAGGGAGCTGGATTGGTCTTGTGCACCAGGTGTTTTATTACTATTGTTTTAAGCAAGTCGATGGGGGACAGGTGGGATAGATGATGGATTTACAATGATTACAATTAAGACTTTTTATTTTTTAATAATTTAATAAAGGACGCTTGGGTGTCTTTAATGCTGGGTTGCATCTTTATTATTTTTGTGAATGAGTAGATTTACTATGTAACCCATATTAATTCAAATGGGTGGTAGCAGTAACTGGGAGCCCACTTATTATTAAAGGTCACTGACTGCAGCCCCCATAACCTTTGGCCAGAGTTGTGGGGAAGAGGCCCTTGTTCTCATCAATGTAGTGACAAGGTGTTTTGCCAAGAGGGTCCCCATGCCACGGACATATGGCCTTGTATGGCTCAGGAGGAGGACTGCATGCTCATCTACCTCCTTTCCTGGCCAACCATGCCACATGTTGAAATTGAGATTCTGCTAGTCTTAATGAGGTCCCTGCTGTGTATAGCTGGGGGGCCTATTCTGCTGTGAATTCTTTGAGCTACAAGAGAGGTTTCAATGGGGATCCCATCTAGATGTTTCACTGAGGAGACTGTCTGCCTGAGTCTGGAGGGAGACATCCAAGTCCCAGAGACACTGTGAGTACAGACTTAAATGAAGGATGCTAGAGACTGTTGCTGCTGTTAACCACTGGTGCACTAACATTAAGGCTTGCCTGGCCTGGAACATTACTTACTGTGTCACAGCGCCGGCTATTTTATGTCCTACTGCTTAAGGAACTGTTCTAAGAAGTAGCTGCAAAGGGAAAAGTGTCTTCACAGTCTTGTCAAGTGTTCCAGAGTATACTGAAGCTTCCATTCCAAGTCCCATTGAAGTTATTCTGCAATAAACTTTAAAAAGGCAGCCCTGAGACTGTTACTGAGCCAGAGAAGTGCTGCAGTGGCAGCCCGGGCATTAAGGACGCACGGGCGCCACCCCCTCTCTTCTGCCACCCCCTCTAGAACCAATAGATATATCCATGCATTGCATGAATCTATCTATGGCCGCCGCTGCCACCCCCAATTCAGGCGCCCGGCCCCTTTTCGCTTCCCCTTCACATTGGCAGAATTTAAGGGCACAGTGGCAGCATGTGATGGCACAATGGCAGCGTTTGATGGGCACAGTGGCAGCGTTTGATGGCACAGTGGCAGCGTTTAATGGGCACAGTGGCTGAAATTGATGGTACAGTGGCAGCATTTTAGGGCACAGTGCCAGAGTTTGATGGCACAGTGGCAGCATTTGATAGGCACAGTGACAGCGTTTGATGGCATAGTGGCTGCAATTGATAGCACAGTGGCAGCATTTGAGGGCACAGTGCCAGCATTTGATGGCACAATGGCAGCGTTTGATGGGCACAGTGGCAGCGTTTGATGGCACAGTGGCTGCATTTGATGATTTTTTTTCAAATTTTTTGCGCCCCCCGAAATTTTGAGCACCAGCCACCACTGGAATGCTGCAATTTGTCTGGCTGTCTCTGCACTAGTCGGGAAGAACCTGGGACACAAATCAGTTGCCCTTGTGGTGGTGAGTCATTTACCAGTATTTTTAAATTATTTTTTCCTTTGTAAATGTCAGAGCTGCTGCTGCATCTTCTGTACAGAGATGCGCCCCTTTACAAACATAATTAGGGCACCTCCCAGACATGTAATTAAAAGAAATTGGGTATCTTTAATACTTTACTTTAAGAAAGAATCATTGCAACAGGCTGATGGAATTTAAAACTTTTTTTTGCATTGGTATATGTTTCGCAGGGCAGTGCCCACCCCTCAATTGCTATTTTTGACACTCCCTTGCTACTAGCCCTGAAAATGTACATGTTTCACAGGTAAGAAATTTGTATTGAAAATTACAAAAAAACAGTAACGATGCAGCATATAATATTTAATCCTCAGTAAGAGGCGATACATGAGTACAGTCCACTGTAACAATACACAGAAACCTTAGTAAAGGAACTGCATACCAATTGCAAACAAGTGTTCATACTTACACAACAAAATTTGGCAAAGATCACAGACTGAGCCAGTGGTGGCACTCTTTTTTCAGGATGGCAATATTCGGGCATGATGATTGATGTGGATCTGCATCACTGTCCAACATGATTAATGACAGATTTAGGGTGAATTCCTTTTTTAAGGATTTTATTATTTTAATAAAGGACTTGTCAAATGTTTGGATGTCTGTATTTTTAGGTTTCAACTTTTTTTTATAAATAAGTAGGGTACCATGTACCCCATACTTATTCACAAAAGGGGGTATCTGGGTACCCCTTTGTTATTAAAGGGGCTTCTTGAGATTGATAAGCTCCCTGCCCACAGACCCCCACAATCACCAGACAGGGCTGTGAGAATAAGGCCCTTGTCTTGATCAACATGGGGACAAGGTGCTTTGTTGGTTGGGCTTCACCTTGTAAGGCCCCCTTCATATTGAGAACATGTGGCCTGACTATCTCCGCCCATTTTAATACATGGCAAGGGATTCCTGGACATGTAAGTGAATAGGGCCGGTGACATCACTGGTTGTTTAGGACTTTGTGGTTCCTGCACCTGTCGACAACCTTAACAATCATTAACAGCGAGAAGCTGTCATATGTAATAACAGAACTAATACCGCTATTATACAGGACGTTTGGCTTCCACTAATGGGTAAATGTTTGGGTTTTTGGCCAAATGCCCGAACAGCCAAAGAGTCAAATAATGTTTACCGCATGCAAAAAGGGTATCATGTTACTCATTTGCATAAATTATTGCATACGGTAAACTAAGTCCAATTCACAAATAAAAAATAACTCTTATGTGTTGTTATCAAAAAATATGCCCGTAAATACCGCATAAAAAGCTCTTAAGACCAATTCAGAAACGGACCAGAGTGTTAAAAAGCATGCAATAATTACCACCAGGGTTTAGCTGGCGGTATCACATGTGGTATTTGTCAAAAAACAGCCTGGGGGTCCCCTGGTTTCTAAGCAGCGGGCCGGGAAGTCGGCTGCCTCGTCCTTAACAACCGATAACTCATTAGCTGTCAGTGGGCTTCCCAGCTCACAGCTAATTGTAAAAAAAAGCAGAGAAATAAAAAGTATGAATAAAATGGGGGCTCCCCCCAGTCCATACCAGGCCCCACCCCAAAGCACCCTGTCCCCATGTTGATGGAGACAAGGGCCTCATCACCACAAACATGCCCAGTGGTTGTGGGGGTCTGTGGGCAGAGGGCTAATCAGAACTTGGAAGCCCCCAGAATCTGCCCCCCATGTGAGTGAGTATCGGGTACATCGTGCCCCTACCCATTCACCAAAAAAGTGTCACAAGGCAATAAAAACACACAGACAGTTTTTGACAATTTTATTAAAAAATAAAAAATCTCTCAATACCATACTTTTGAATTTTTCTTTTTGTATCAGTGATGCTGTATGACTATTTCCCTATGACACTCTTATGCCGCATACACACGATCAGAATTTCCATCAGAAAAAACTTGGATGGTTTTTCCAACGGAACTCCGCTCAAGCTTTCCTTGCATACACATGGTTACACAAAAGTTCTCTGAATGCGATGACGTACAACACTACGATGAGCCGATAAAATTAAGTTCAATGCTTCCGAGCATGCGTCAAATTGTTTCCGAGCATGCATGATTTTTTGCGCGTCCGAATTGTATACAGACGAACGCATTTTCGGATAGGAACTTTTCCCAACCGAAGAATAGAGAACATGCTCTCAATCTTTTGCTGGCTGGAATTCCGCCAGCAAAAGACTGATGGAGCATACACATTTTCTGACAAAAAGCTTTCATCAGAGTTTTGCTGGCGGCATTTCTGATCGTGTGTACGCGGCATTATACCCTTTATACAGGTCATAGACCTCTGAAGTTAATGCTGCTTACTGTTACTCCCTTGTTAATCACTTGACATGGAAATTTTGTGATAATTTTATTGTTGCAAAAAAATTTAATGAAAGATAAAAAAAATAAAATAAAAAAACTGTCCCACAATGTAAATCCTCCATCAATCATTCCGCCCGCTAGACCCAAAAAGAAAAAAATAACAAAGATGCTCCTCCTGACGGTGAGGGCTGGCCCCCTTATGAAGTCACTGACCAGTGCATGCTGGGTCGGTGATGTCACAAGGGGCGGGGTCACCAGGTGATGTAGTCAGATGACCCCTCCCCTTACCTATATAAAAAATGTCAGGCGTGAAGGCTGTAGTAGGCAGCCAGCTTTCACCGATGGCGGGAACGCCTTTGTTATTTTTTTCTTTTTTGGGTCGGCAGGTGACGTGATTGATGGAGGATTTACATTGTGGGACACTATTTTTTAATAAAAGAAATGTCAAAAACTGTGTGCTTTTATTACCTTCTGACACTTTTTTGTTGAATGGGTAGGGGTACTATGTACCCCATACTTATTCACACAGGGCGGGGGCTGAGATCTGGGGGTCCCATTCTTAAAGGGAGTTTCCAGATTCCGATTAGCCTCCTGCCGGCAGACCCCCACAACCATCAGCACGGTTGTGGGGATAGGGCCCTTGTGCCCATCAACATTGGGGCAAGGTGTTTTGGGGTGGGGGGCTTTCCTTACCTGCTGGGCTGCTTGCCTGAATAAGGGCCTGGTATGATTTTTGGGGGGACCCCACCCTTTTTTTTTTATTTTGGTGACCCAAAGGGTCTGGTATGGACTGGGGGGGGACCCCACGCCCTTTTCTTTCCATATTTTTTAATTGTCGGCTTTAATTGTCGGAAGCCTGCTGACAGCTGATAAGTCATCAGTTGTTAAGGACACAGCGTCCGGCTTCCCGGCCAGCTCCATGTGGTAAATTACCGCATTAACTAATGAGGTAATTACCGCTAAATTGAACAAATACTACATGCGGTGTTTAACTTCAAATTCTTAGTGAATCTTGTATTTGGACAAGACCTTGAGCTCATCCCAAATAAGATCTCACTGGTGGCAAAGGGCCAGCAAACACCTTTGTAAACATGTAAAAGTGGTTATAAACTCTGAACAACCACTTTTACCTACAGGTAAGCCTATATTAAAGCACTTCTCTGCCTCTGTCTATTCAAAGTCAATGGTTCCCTATGAGAGCCCATTGATTTATATAGAAGTCGCTCTAGAAATCAGATCACGATGATCTGACTTACAGTGCGACTTGTGCACTGAGGATCTTGAAGAGGAACCCCATGCCAAAAAAAAAAAAAAAAACAGCGTGGGGGTCCCCCCAAAATTCTTACCAGACCCATATCCAAGCATGCAGCTCTTCAGATCAGGAAAAGGGGGGCATCTTACCCCTACCCATTCACCCCCAAAAAAATTGTCAAAAATAAAAACAGCACACAGGTTTCCGGCGATGTCTTTATCCTCCGGTTCTTCTTCTCTCACCGCTGATGACTTCTGCCGCTGCTGTCTTCTCCCTCTGCCGGTTCTCCTCTCTCCCCTGTCTTCTTCCACTGTCTTTTCCCACTGGTTTCTCCCTTTGTTCTTCCTCTGGTGTTCTCTTGATGCTCTCTCCCTGTGTAATGCTAGGGCCACCGTGTGCCAATACTTATATAGGCAAGGGGCAGGGCCACTAGGCAACATCATCCAGAGGCTCCGAACTTTGTAACATCACTGCCCCATCAAAGCACCTACCCCCCATGTTGACGCCATGTGGCCTGGTATAGTCCAGGAGGGAGGCACTCGCTAATCCCCCCCTTTCCTGACCTTTGCTGACCTGCCGAGCTGTATGCTCAGATAAGGGTCTGGCATGGATTTTGGGGGACCCCCATGCCATTTTTTAGTGTGGGGATTCCCCTTAAAACCCATACCAGACCGAAGTGTCCGGTATGGATATTGGGGGGGGACCCCACACCATTTTTTTTTTTATTTTGGTGTGGGGTTCTTCTTTAAGATCCTCAGCGCACAAGTCACACTGCAAGTCAGATCATCATGATCTGACTTATGGTGCTACTTCTATTCAAATCAATGGGCTCTCATAGGGAACCATGAATTGTGAAATGTAAAAAAATAAACACTTGTGTTTAGCAGCTTTTAGCAGCATCAGGCGTTTTTACAACTCAACAGCCTCTGCTCCTGAACACACAGGCTTTTTTTTCTACTGTCCCTAAGCGCTTAAGCCTCCAAATGCCTCTGACAGTTTATGTGTGCATGGACACATAGGCTAACATGGAGGAGCGTTTTTAACTAGCAGTTATAAAAACATCAAAAGTCCCTAGTATGTAAGACCTTTCTATTTCTAATTTCCATGGCATCTGAAATCTAGCCCCTATTGCTTTTACTTGTGTTTTTGTGCATTTTTCACACATTGTCATGCTTTGCGCATAGAGCCGCCCATTATTTTTTTAGGCTAATGTGGAAAAGAAGCTCAACTATCCTTTTGATCTTTGCCTATTTTTTAGCCACACACCTTGCTGCATTTGCCACAAATTTCCTTACATGTAAAACCACATGCCTTGCTTGGCGTGTTTGGAGTGCCATTAACAATGAATGACACTTCAAGTGGGACACAGGGTTTTCCTACTAGTGTGAATGTAAGGTATTACAATCAGTAGTTTCTATTGGCTGCTGCCCCACAGAAATGCGCTCATCTCGCAGAGTAATGCGCTCTCTCACTATCTGAGAGGTTGCAGTCTTTAATGATACATACTGCAGTTTACATGTTACCCTTCATTCAAGTAAATCATGCATTCTGCCCTTACTGGTTGATAATCATCTTGTAAGAGGAATTACTGAACTGCTGATAGTTGTAGCCTTCACCTCTTTGTGTCAAACTTCTGCCCGTAGGCCTGCTCACAACATCCCTGGCCCAATGCCTTAATATTTAAGAACAAAGGAATGACCACATTCCACACAAGAAATATATTTTCAGCACTTTACTGTAGATTTTTTTTTCCATATAATTTTTATTCACCTTTTATGCAGTTTAACATCCAGTTACAAAGAAACATAAAGAAACAACAAATAAAAAAAAAAGGAAAAGAGAAAGTAAAACCTATGCAAGAATATGGATAAATACAGTTCTAAAGGCACATTTTGTTCCACATGTAGTTCTCAGTTCAGTTCTACATCCTATACAGAGGCATAACAAACTCCTGATGAGTATGAAAAGTGGTATAAGCATGTGGTGTGCTTCCCCAAGAAAATATCAAAGGGAGTAAGTAGGTTCTTATATAGCTTATATGAGCTTGGTAATGAAAAAAGTATATTGCTTTGGTGATTATGGATGAATTATTAGCATTGGCAAACAGGCTAAAAGGAGATGTGTTTGGGGAGGTGGCTAGGCCTGGGGTAGAGAGCCATGGAGACCAAGTATTATTACATTTTTCTGGGCAGCCCCTGTGCTGCTAGGCAAGTTTTTCCCTATCTAGAATAGTGTTCCCTGCAGTACACCATTGTGTATATGTTGGAGGGTTAGGGCGAGGCAGCGTGAGATCAGTTTACGAGCTAGAAACAACAATCAGGTGAGTACATTTTTTTGTGTAGGAGTTGGACAATCATGAGTATACCCAAAAGAGCAAGTTTAGGATCATTGGAAATTTGTATCTAAGATAGATCATACAGTTTTTGGAATATCACTGTCCAATATCAAATTTTTTTCAGGCATCTCCATAGCATGTTCCAAGATAATAATTTTTGGGGGGTGTGATACACCCTATGCAGAATGAATGGTGCACTTAAGTGATATCTAAGAACAAAATTTATTTCAGCTTACCATTGCTTAGATGTAGTAGCAATGGATTTTTCAGGTTAGGTACATTTTCAGCAAGTACAAAAAATACCTGTTCATCTTGTCAGAAATGCAGTGTCCTTGTCGTTTTCTGTGAGCTGAAGGGAAAGGAAAAACAATGTTATCTTACCTATGTAATTCTATGAACTATAGACTGGGTGATAACCGTGGCTTCCTCTGTTGATGTAACGCAGAAGTGAGTGTATTCTCCCTGGGATAGAAAGTTTGCTATTTGTAAATCACCATATGAAAAAAAAAGGAAAAAAAGCCCAGAAAGCTAATGCAACCAACTTTCTAAGGATTTGTAAGCCAAAATATATTACACTTTTTTTGGATTTGGATACACTTTAATTCAATTATATTTTTAGTAGCAGTTCTGTATTTTTTTTTTCTTTATAACTGAATTTGCAGTCACTGCCAGAATCACCAAGTACTGAAAATGCCTATAGCCTATAGAGGATCTCATGAAGAAGACATAATATCATTAAGTTTCAATGATCTCTGTGCATTCACATTTTTCAGACTAATTAGATCATAGTGTCTATATCTAACCAGGGTGGGGTGATACTAAAATCATTTCTGCATTTATGAACAAAATGAAAATTATAATTGGCAAATGGTAGCTGTTAGCAATTACTTTTTATGTAAAATTTATGTTATCCAATTGATCTCTAGCCCAGGCATTTAAGTAGCTGAATGTTGCATGTATGCCAACCTACAGCAGCAGGAGATTTTCTCCTTTTCTCAAGTACAGCTACAGACAATCTTTTATTTTCGGTCATAATAAAGCATGTAGGGTGATCACAGCTCATTAAAAGCAAAGTGTGCCTGCGTCCATGCCATATAGTGCACCTCTATTTAATAAAACTGAAATAATTGTAATGGTATGTGGCCTAGCATTCACACGTAATTAAAAGGTTGAGTTACTCTTGTAAACAAATTACCATGAACAAAGGGGTTTACAAACGCTTGCTAATTAGTTTAGATTCCCTAAAGCTTTTAGCTGTTTGTAATTCAATAACTCAGTGTAAATTCTCTGGTTAGAAATGTCTAATGAGAATTGACAGAAAACTAAATAATTGATATGGTCAGCAATGGCAGCAGAAAACACTAGCACATTATTGTCTTCCAGTATGCAGGACTGTAGTGATTTCCAGGGAGGATGAATAACTGGTTTTAATGAATTAGCAATGTAAATGGTAGACAGCTGGCTCTCCATACTGCAGCTGAGAAGGTGGGATCTTCTAGCTGACTGAATGAAAAATAAACATACACCTTCGATGTAGTTGGCTTTTAAGCTTATCATCTTCTGCCTAATGGCCAGAAATTAGTTCAATTAATGTTCAATTAATTAATGTTTACATATTATAGATTAGATAGAAGATGCCAATCTGTATGCTTCTTCTACATTCTATAAAAAGATCCTATGAAAACATGGAACTGGTTTTGTATAGTAAACTGACCATCCTTTCAGCACATGTATCTGTCGTACCTAAGTAGGCAATAATGTTCACATCAAGGTTTTGGTGAAAAGTAGCATTTCCAACAGAGAGATTTAGAACATGTTCTGTAGATATTATGTGTCTTTTCACATTTGTTTGTTTAATGTGACAGATTGTTGTATCTCATATTCATTTATTTTTTAGTTTAAGTGGCAGCCAGATATATATTTCTCTCTTATGCCCCGTACACACGGTCGGACTTTGTTCGGACATTCCGACAACAAAATCCTAGGATTTTTTCCGACGGATGTTGGCTCAAACTTGTCTTGCATACACACGGTCACACAAAGTTGTCGGAAAATCCGATCGTTCTGAACGTGGTGACGTAAAACACGTACGTCGGGACTATAAACGGGGCAGTGGCCAATAGCTTTCATCTCTTTATTTATTCTGAGCATGCGTGGCACTTTGTCCGTCGGATTTGTGTACACACGATCGGAATTTCCGACAACGGATTTTGTTGTCGGAAAATTTTATATCCTGCTCTCAAACTTTGTGTGTCGGAAAATCCAATGGAAAATGTGTGATGGAGCCTACACACGGTCGGAATTTCCGACAACAAGGTCCTATCACACATTTTCCGTCGGAAAATCCGACCGTGTGTACGGGCATTATTGTGATTAATCACAGCGCCAGCATGTATTAATCTGTTTGGAAACTCATTGCGCTGGGTTGGAAGGAGATAAGTGAGCCCAGTTTTATTTCTTTCCTCTTTTTTTCATTCTATATCTGAGTCCGTCGGAAATGCCGACAGAAAAAGTCCGATGGGGCATACACACGGTGGGAATATCCGACCGAAAGCTCCCATCGGACTTTTTCTGTCGGGAAGTGTGTACGCGGCGTTAGAGGATGTACCATAATGAAACTGCGGGAAATCAGCAGTATGAACAGGCAAAAAAGGATGAAAAGAAGGGCGAAAACATGATTTTATAACAGAAGAGTACATGGCAATTGTTTATGATAGACAGCTTTATCTTAGCACATATGTATTAATGCAACTCATTATCTGTGTTAAGACAGCCCACCCTTGAGTTGACAACACAGTTTAATGCATTAGGAAACACACAAACTCCATAATGCACCATTATTCATTTATTAACATAGCATTGTAATGGTTGATAAAAAGGAGCCTTTTACTGTGTGTTTATGCCAACACACCAGTAAAAATTAGCCCTTTAGGTTTAGATCTGCTTGCTTCCCAAGCTTATTCTGACATTTCTCACATAAATGTGTAAAAATCAGCTGGAAAATTACTTAGAACCCTCAAACATGATATATTTTTCTTTCTCATACATCACGGGACGCAGAGCCTCAGTAATTACTGATGGGTTATATAGGTATCACTAGGTCATTGGACACTGGCACAACCTAACCAGGAAGTTCAACCCCCTATATAATCCCTCCCCTTACAGGGATACCTCAGTTTTTACGTCAGTGTCTTCGGTGTTGGACGTGTAAAGATGTCCTGTGCTGAGCTTCAAAAGGAATATCCTATACTGGGGCAAGCCAGGCGAACCGGATCCATTTCAAAGTGTCCTTTCTAGGCCGAATTGGATGGTACCCGGGTCTCGTGTCCGAAGAAACAAGGTTTTACCTGTAACGCTTCCTCTTTTTAGAGAGCTGGACCCCGCATTTCAAAAATGTTTTTTCTAGCCTTATTTCTGGCCGGGTGCTTTACAGGCCCAGAACTGTGGATCCTCCTATCCGTAGGGGGCCCCAGTCTCTGAAGGTTTTTCCAAACAGAGCCCATCGTGAGAGGTGAAGATTGGGTCTGTATAACAGAACCCTGCGGCTGGATAAGGTAAGGGAGATTCCACAGAATGTTTTAGTTCTAGTAGGTTTCTCCTTTGAAGTAAATGCATGCTATGCCTATTGTCACCACCGGGGGCTGCCAAGAGCACATATCTTCTCATGCTGATGTCTGTCTCAGTGTTTCACGCTTCACAGCTCCTCCAGCCGAGCTCCAGGTAGGATAGGATGGGGGGCTCTCCTCCCGGTGATTCCCCCCAAGAATAGGGGGGGGGCCGAAGTTGGTCTGTGAGGCGGTAGAATACCGCACTGTCGCCGCCGCCGCCATTGCTATGTGCAGGCCCCATCATTGCCGGCCTCTCTCCTTCCTTCCCCACCCCGAGCCTTTTCCCCCATGCTTGTCAAAACAGGAGGGTCGCTCGCGCGGGAAGCGCACGTTTTTGAAAAAACTAGGGGGGGGCAGTAGAGTGGGCGGGCGGAGCGTCAGTGCGGCCTCAGCGTGCTCAGATGCCCACATTCATTGCCGGCTGCATGGCTATAAGAGGCACACTTTACAGGTGCACACAGCCTTTGGAGGGACACAGAACTGAAGGTCGCATGTAAGGTGGCACACAGGCATTCTCCTAGGCAGCATTTATTAAGGTTACACTAAACTGTGCATTTGGTAGCAGGGCTTTTGCCGGACTACATCGCTCAGCAGTCAGTGTTCATTTTGTGATACCTCCACCTTGTTGCTTTGCACTATGGGTAGAAGAGGTTCAAATACCCCAAGAACCAGAGGCTATAGGGGATCTCCTTCAGGTTCAGAGGACCCCCTTTCTGCAGCATCCTTCCCCCCTGAGGGGCCAGGGACGGCTAGCCAGGGAGAGACGTTGGGGTCAGGGGCTACACCTGCTTCTGGCACTTCAGCCCCTGTATACATTACACAGGAGGTTTTTTCCTCAACCATTAATAGATTAGAGGAAAGATTAATGGCCGTGATCACATCTTCACTCAGTGGAAGAAAACGCACTAGGCCTTCCTCTGTTTCCCAGGACCCTCAGGCAGAGGAGCTCTGGGATAGAGGAGAAGAATCCCTTTCAGAGGATCGGGATGGGGCGGATGATTCCTCTTCGGAGGAATCAGGTGGAGAGGGACCCTCTTCAGGCTTCCCAGGAGGAGAAGGTCTTAGCACAGATCCTTGCTGGATTGGTCCGCTCCACATTTAAGTTGCCCGTATCTGAATCAGTTAAAGAACACTCTTCTTCTTTGGGGTCACTGAAACCTCCTCAAACAGCACATGCTTTTCCTGTTCATAATTTACTTGAAAAGCGCCCTCATTCTGAGTGGGATCACCCAGATAAACGTTTTTTTCCACCGAAAAAGTTTTCAACACTTTATCCTATGGAAGAAAAGTTTATAAAAATGTGGGGAATACCGGCTGTTGACGCCGCCATCTCCTCCATAAAAAAAAATCTGACTTGTCCTGTAGACAATGCGCAGATGCTCAGGGATCCTGTGGATAAAAAAATGGAGTCCCTGTTGAAGAATGTTTTCTCCTTAGCAGGTTCAGTGGCTCAACCTGCAGTAGCAGCGATTGGAGTCTCTCAATACATAAGAGACCATGTTAAACAGGTCATCAAAGTTCTACCTGAACAGCAGGCCCAGGGGTTGGCTAACCTTCCAGTGGCCTTATGTTTTGTTGTTGACGCCATCAGAGATTCTATCATCCAAACCTCTCATCTTTCACTTGGGTTGGTGCATATACGTAGAATCTTATGGTTGAGAAATTGGTCAGCTGAAGCACCATGTAAGTAGCTTCTGGCTGGGTTTCCATTTCATGGTGCAAGGTTGTTTGGAGAAGACTTGGATAAATATATCCAAAGGATCTCTTGTGGGAAAAGCACTCTCTTACCTGTTAAGAAAAAGAGTAAGCGTCCCTCTTTCAAATGGACTCTTTCCCCAGCGCCAGGGGCATCAGCCTCCAGGCAGTCACGATGGCCTCCTCCGTCTGGGTCAAGAAACAAGAGTCAACCCCAGGGACAAAAGAAGTCCTGGGGGAAGAAGTATACTAGACAAGACACTAAGGCCTCTTTATGAAGGGGCGCCCCCGCTCGCTCGAGTGGGGGGAAGACTGCTACAGTTCTCAAAGCTCTGGCAGGAGGACTTCCAGGACAGATGGGTAATCTCCACGGTAACCTTAGGGTACAAGCTGGAGTTCCAAGAATTTCCCTCTCCTCGTTTCCTCAGATCAAGTGTCCCCAGAGATCCAGAGAAAAAGCAGTCGCTCCTTGTAGCGCTAGAGAGACTTTTGTCGCAAGAGGTCATTATGGTGGTTCCCACAAAGGATCAAGGATTGGGCTTTTATTCCAACCTTTTTACGGTCCAAATTCCAAATGGAGGTGTCAGACCCATTCTGGATCTAAGGGATCTGAATTGATTCCTGAAGATTCGGTCCTTCCGCATGGAATCAATTCGGACAGTAGTCTCCATCCTGCAGGGAGGAGAATTTCTGGCATCGATAGACATCAGAGATGCATATCTGCATGTGCCCATTTTTCCTGCTCATCAGAAGTTTCTACGCTTCGAGATAGGAGGGCGTCATTTCCAGTTTGTGGCTCTGCCTTTCGGGATAGCCACTGCACCTCGAGTGTTTACAAAGATCTTGGCTCCTCCTCTGGCCAGATTAAGGGCCCAGGGTATAACTGTCATAGCATACCTAGACGACCTGCTCTTGATAGACCAGTCGGTAGCCTCTTTGAACGGAAACTTGAGGACCACAGTCAAGTATCTGGAACACCTAGGTTGGATTCTCAACCTAGAAAAATCTTTCCTAAAACCAGTAAGAAGACTGGAGTATTTGGGTCTGATCATAGATACAAGCCAGGAGAAAGTATTTCTACCTCAGGCAAAGATCACTGCTTTAAAGGAGCTGATTCTGGTAGTCAGGATCAAGAGGGGTCATTCTGTCCGCCTTTGTATGAGGCTGCTAGGAAAGATGGTGCCTTCATTCGAATTAGTTCCCTATGCTCAGTTTCATTCAAGACTGCTGCAACACAGTATTATGTCGGCCTGGAACAAGAAGGTTCAGGCATTAGACTTTCAGAGCCTCAATTGGTGGTTAATACCCGAAAACCTACAGAAGGGGAAATCCTTTCTAACGGTGACCTGGACGGTGGTAACAACGGATGCCAGTCTGTCGGGTTGGGGAGCAGTTCTGGAACAGTCTGCGGTCCAAGGGGTATGGTCCAAAAGCGAGAGGACCTTACCCATTAACGTTCTGGAGATCCGTGTGGTATATCTAGCCCTAAAGGCCTGGACTCTCAGGCTACAGGATTGCCCAGTCAGGATCCAGTCCGAAAATGCCACAGCAGTGGCTTATATCAATCATCAGGGAGGCACCAGGAGCCAAGCTGCTCAAAGAGAGGTGAACCAGATCTTAGTCTGGGCAGAGAAGCAGGTGCCATGCATATCGGCAGTCTTCATTCCAGGGATAGAGAACTGGCAGGCGGACTATTTAAGTCACCAGCAGTTACTCCCAGGGGAATGGTCTCTGCATACCGACGTCTTTTGGGCCATATGCCAAAGATGGGGGGTTCTGGATGTAGATATCTTTGCATCTCGATTCAACAAAAAGATAGACAGATTTGTGGCAAGGACAAAGGATCCCCTTGCATGCGGTACAGATGAGTTGGTGATTCCGTGGCATCGGTTCTCACTGATTTATTCATTCCCGCCTATTCTGCTACTGCCACGACTCCTTCACAGGATCAGGCAGGAAAGGAAGTCGGTACTTCTGGTAGCCCCCGCTTGGCCCAGGAGGACTTGGTATGCAGAAATAGTAGGGATGACGGTGGGTTCCTCGTGGACCCTACTGTTACGCCCAGACCTGTTATCTCAAGGTCCAGTGTTCCATTCTGCCTTACAAATGCTAAATTTGACGGTTTGGCTATTAAAACCCACATTCTGAAAAATCGTGGGCTTTCAGGTCCTGTGATATCTAGCTTGATCAATGCAAGGAAGCCAGCTTCCAGAGTAATTTATCATAGAGTCTGGAAAGTTTATATATCCTGGTGTGAATCCAGGGGTTGGCATCCCAGAAAATATGTGATAGGTAGAATCCTCGATTTTCTACAATTGGGATTAGAGATGAAGTTGGCCTTGAGTACCATCAAGGGCCAAGTCTCGGCCTTATCAGTATTGTTTCAACGACCACTTGCTTCGACATTCTTTGGTCCGAAACTTTATGCAGGGGGTGACGCGTCTTAATTCTCTGGTTAAGGCGCCCCTAAACCCCTGGGACTTGAACTTGGTTCTGTCTGTTTTACAGAAACAGCCTTTTGAACCAATACGTCAGATTCCTTTGGTCTTGTTGACAAGGAAGTTAATTTTTCTGGTAGCCATTTCTTCTGCTAGAAGAGTATCAGAATTAGCAGCTCTTTCCTGTAAAGAGCCTTATTTGATTGTACACAAGGATAGAGTGCTACTGCGCCCTCATCCTAGTTTTTTACAGAAGGTGGTTTCAGATTTTCATCTAAACCAAGACATTGTTCTGCCTTCTTTTTTTCCAGATCCCTGTTCTTCGGAAGAAAGGTCACTACATTCTTTGGATTTAGTAAGAGCAGTCAAAACCTGGAATCTGGAAGCAACTGCTCAAATTTGCAAAATGGATGTTTTGTTTGTCCTGCCAGAGGGTCCCAATAGAGGACAGGCAGCGTCAAAAGCTACCATTTCTAAATGGATTTGACAATTGATTATTCAAGCTTACTGTTTGAAACAGAAGATTCCTCCGTTTCAGATCAAGGCACATTCCACAAGGGCTATTGGTGCTTCTTGGGCAGTGCATCACCGGGCCTCTATGGCTCAAATCTGCAAGGCTGCAACTTGGTCTTCAGTCCATACATTCACCAGATTTTATCAGGTGGATGTGAGAAGGCATGAGGATATCGCCTTTGGGCGTAGTGTGCTGCAGGCAGTGGTACAGGGTCCTCAGGTCTGATTGCACCCTACTTGGTTGTGGTTCCCCTCCCCTCAGATAGCATTGCTCTGGGACATCCCATCAGTAATTACTGAGACTCTGTGTCCTGTGATGTATGAGAAAGAAAATAGGATTTTTTATAACAGCTTACCTGTAAAATCCTTTTCTTTCGATGTACATCACGGGACACAGCGGTCCCGCCCCCCTTCTAATACAAGGAGGCTTTGGCCAATTATGGCTCAGGGGGTTTAGTACACGCCCCACACTATATAAGGCCGCCTGCACGTCGGCCCTGTGTAGTGTGTTCCGGCTTGGGAGAGAGATAGACAGAGAGAGAGACAGTGTCATTTGATTTAAGTTAGATAGAGTAGGCAGGTCGAGTCAGTTAGCTGCACTTACAGTGTATTGTGTATATATATGCATTCCAGGTGTTGTGTATATATTGTGTACCCCGCACAGTTGCACCTACAGTATAGCTACCTGCAGCCAGGTGCTTGTGTAGGCTCTTTGAAGTATTTCCAGTTACTGTACTGTACCCCACACAGTTGCACCTACAGTATAGCTATCTGCAGCCAGGTGCTTGTGTAGGCTCTTGAAGTATTTCCAATTACTGTACTGTGTACCCCACACAGTTGCACCTACAGTATAGCTACCAGCAGCCAGGTGCTTGTGTGGGCTCTTTAAAGTATTTCCAGTTACTGCACTGTGTACCCCGCACAGTTGCACCTACAGTATAGCTACCTGCAGCCAGGTGCTTGTGTAGGCTCTTTGAAGTATTTCCAGTTACTGTACTGTGTACCCCACACAGTTGCACCTACAGTATAGCTACCTGCAGCCAGGTGCTTGTGTAGGCTCTTGAAGTATTTCCAGTTACAGTACTGTGTACCCCACACAGTTGCACCTACAGTATAGCTACCTGCAGCCAGGTGCTTGTGTAGGCTCTTTGAAGTATTTCCAGTTACTGTACTGTGTACCCCGCACAGTTGCACCTACAGTATAGCTACCTGCAGCCAGGTGCTTGTGTAGGCTCTTGAAGTATTTCCAGTTACTTTACTGTATAACCCACACAGTTGCACCTACAGTATAGCTACCTGCAGCCAGGTGCTTGTGTAGGCTCTTTGAAGTTTTTCCAGTTACTTGTGAAGGTTCTTTGAAGTATTTCCAGTTACTGTACTGTGTACCCCGCACAGTTGCACCTACAGTATAGCTACCTGCAACCAGGTGCTTTTGTAGGCTCTTTGAAGTATTTCCAGTTACTGTACTGTGTATCCCACACAGTTGCACCTACAGTATAGCTACCTGCAGCCAGGTGCTTGTGTAGGCTCTTTGAAGTATTTCCAGTTACTGTACTGTGTACCCCGCAGAGTTGCACCTACAGTATAGCTACCTGCAGCCAGGTGTTTGTGTAGGCTCTTGATGTATTTCCAGTTACTGTGCTGTTTTTCCCTGTACAGTTGCACCTGCAGTATAGCTACCTGCAGCCAGGTGCTTGTGTAGGCTCTTGATGTATTTCGAGTTACTGTACTGTTTTCCCCCGCACAGTTGCACTTACAATATAGCATCCTGCAGCCAGGTGCTTGTGTAGGCTCTTTGAAGTATTTCCAGTTACTGTACTGTATACCACGCACAGTTGCACCTACAGTATGGCTACCTACAGCCAGGTGCTTGTGTAGGCTCTTTGAAGTATTTCCAGTTACTGTACTGTGTACCCCGCATAGTTGCACCTACAGTATAGCTACCTGCAGCCAGGTGCTTGTGTAGGCTCTTTGAAGTATTTCCAGTTACTGTACTGTGTACCACGCACAGTTGCACCTACAGTATAGCTACCTGCAGCCAGGTGCTTGTGTAGGCTCTTGAAGTATTTCCAGTTACTGTACTTTTTACCCCGCACAGTTGCACCTACAGTATGGCTACCTACAGCCACGTGCTTGTGTAGGCTCCTTGAAGTATTTCCAGTTACTGTACTGTGTACCCCGCATAGTTGCACCTACAGTATAGCTACCTGCAGCCAGGTGCTTGTGTAGGCTCTTTGAAGTATTTCCAGTTACTGTACTGTGTACCATGCACAGTTGCACCTACAGTATAGCTACCTGCAGCCAGGTGCTTGTGTAGGCTCTTGAAGTATTTCCAGTTACTGTACTGTTTACCCCGGACAGTTGCACCTACGGTATGGCTACCTACAGCCAGGTGCTTGTGTAGGCTCTTTGAAGTATTTCCAGTTACTGTACTGTGTACCCCGCATAGTTGCACCTACAGTATAGCTACCTGTAGCCAGGTGCTTGTGTAGGCTCTTGAAGTATTTCCAGTTACTGTACTGTGTACCCCGCACAGTTGCACCTACAGTATAGCTACCTGCAGCCAGGTGCTTGTGTAGGCTCTTGAAGTATTTCCAGTTACTGTACTGTGTACCCCACACAGTTGCACCTACAGTATAGCTACCTGCAGCCAGGTGCTTGTGTAGGCTCTTGAAGTATTTCCAGTTACTTTACTGTATAACCCACACAGTTGCACCTACAGTATAGCTACCTGCAGCCAGGTGCTTGTGTAGGCTCTTTGAAGTATTTCCAGTTACTTGTGAAGGCTCTTTGAAGTATTTCCAGTTACTGTACTGTGTACCCCGCACAGTTGCACCTACAGTATAGCTACCTGCAACCAGGTGCTTTTGTAGGCTCTTTGAAGTATTTCCAGTTACTGTACTGTGTATCCCACACAGTTGCACCTACAGTATAGCTACCTGCAGCCAGGTGCTTGTGTAGGCTCTTTGAAGTATTTCCAGTTACTGTACTGTGTACCCCGCACAGTTGCACCTACAGTATAGCTACCTGCAGCCAGGCGTTTGTGTAGGCTCTTGATGTATTTCCAGTTACTGTGCTGTTTTTCCCTGTACAGTTGCACCTGCAGTATAGCTACCTGCAGCCAGGTGCTTGTGTAGGCTCTTGATGTATTTCGAGTTACTGTACTGTTTTCCCCCGCACAGTTGCACTTACAATATAGCATCCTGCAGCCAGGTGCTTGTGTAGGCTCTTTGAAGTATTTCCAGTTACTGTACTGTATACCACGCACAGTTGCACCTACAGTATAGCTACCTGCAGCCAGGTGCTTGTGTAGGCTCTTGAAGTATTTCCAGTTACTGTACTGTTTACCCCGCACAGTTGCACCTACAGTATGGCTACCTACAGCCAGGTGCTTGTGTAGGCTCTTTGAAGTATTTCCAGTTACTGTACTGTGTACCCCGCATAGTTGCACCTACAGTATAGCTACCTGCAGCCAGGTGCTTGTGTAGGCTCTTTGAAGTATTTCCAGTTACTGTACTGTGTACCACGCACAGTTGCACCTACAGTATAGCTACCTGCAGCCAGGTGCTTGTGTAGGCTCTTGAAGTATTTCCAGTTACTGTACTTTTTACCCCGCACAGTTGCACCTACAGTATGGCTACCTACAGCCACGTGCTTGTGTAGGCTCCTTGAAGTATTTCCAGTTACTGTACTGTGTACCCCGCATAGTTGCACCTACAGTATAGCTACCTGCAGCCAGGTGCTTGTGTAGGCTCTTTGAAGTATTTCCAGTTACTGTACTGTGTACCACGCACAGTTGCACCTACAGTATAGCTACCTGCAGCCAGGTGCTTGTGTAGGCTCTTGAAGTATTTCCAGTTACTGTACTGTTTACCCCGCACAGTTGCACCTACGGTATGGCTACCTACAGCCAGGTGCTTGTGTAGGCTCTTTGAAGTATTTCCAGTTACTGTACTGTGTACCCTGCATAGTTGCACCTACAGTATAGCTACCTGTAGCCAGGTGCTTGTGTAGGCTCTTGAAGTATTTCCAGTTACTGTACTGTGTACCCTGCACAGTTGCACCTACAGTATAGCTACCTGCAGCCAGGTGCTTGTGTAGGCTCTTGAAGTATTTCCAGTTACTGTACTGTGTACCCCGCACAGTTGCACCTACAGTATAGCTACCTGCAGCCAGGTGCTTGTTTAGGCTCTTGAAGTATTTCCAGTTACTGTACTGTGTACCCCGCACAGGTGCACCTACAGTATAGCTACCTGCACCCAGGTGCTTGTGTAGGCTCTTTGAAGTATTTCCAGTTACTGTACTGTGTACCCCACACAGTTGCACCTACAGTATAGCTACCTGCAGCCAGGTGCTTGTGCAGGCTCTTGAAGTATTTCCAGTTACTGTACTGTGTACCCCGCACAGTTGCACCTACAGTATAGCTACCTGCAGCCAGGTGCTTGTGTAGGCTCTTTGAAATATTTCCAGTTACTGTACTGTGTACCCCGCACAGTTGCACCTACAGTATAGCTACCTGTAGCCAGGTGCTTGTGTAGGCTCTTGAAGTATTTCCAGTTACTGTACTGTGTACCCCGCATAGTTGCACCTACAGTATAGCTACCTGCAGCCAGGTGCTTGTGTAGGTTCTTTGAAGTATTTCCAGTTACTGTACTGTGTACCCCGCACAGTTGCACCTACAGTATAGCTACCTGCAGCCAGGTGCTTGCGTAGGCTCTTGAAGTATTTCCAGTTACTGTACTGTGTACCCTGCACAGTTGCACCTACAGTATAGCTACCCAAAGACAAGTGCAGGTGTTATCATACTAATAATACTACAGGCAGGCAGTTGATTCTGCTAGCTGCAGTATAATCGGTATATATGTATACATCCCAGTTTTGTGCAGCTCACAGCAGGCCAATAGTATGTCTCGAATGCCTACAAGGAGAGGCAGACAGTCACAAGCCAATAAAAGAGGGCAAGCAGGCTCTGTGTCTAGAGGCAACCGTGCTGGTTGTGGACACGGTGCATCCTCATCAGCACGTGGCCGTGGGACACGCTCAGCCTTTTTTTTCGGCAGCTGGCCATGTTGCGGCCAACATGTGGAAGACTTGGTCGAGCGGATGACCAAGCCGTCCTCATCATCCTCATCCTCTCTCACCCAGACTCAGGGAACTTTGTCTGGCAAAGCAGCTGCCAACGCGGCCTCTTCCCTCGGCTCAATGGCATCAGTGACTCCTTCCCTAGCCCCACCGTGTCCTCCTGAGGAGTCCCTCGAACTGTTTGACCACAGTGTTGGGTATATGCTCCAGGAGGATGCCCAGCATTTTGAAGGCTCTGATGATGGTACTCAGCTAGAGGAAGGCAGTAATGTGAGCCCAGACAGAGGGGGTGCCCAAGAAAGATAGCAATCTGGCAGTCATGTTCCCCCTGCTGCAGCATACTGCCAGGTTTGCTCCAGTGATGAGGAGGGAGGGGATGATGAGATCACTGACTCCCCATGGGTGCCTGATAGGAGAGAGGAGGAGGAGGCACATCACCAACGAGGCAGAATGCCCTCTAGGGGCCAGCCTAAGGGCAGCACACTGACTGCATCACACCGCAGATCTCCGCATCTGCAGGGCGCTGCTGTCTCTGCAAGTTATTCCAAAAGTTCTTTGGTGTGGGCCTTTTTTAAAAAGAGTGCATCAGATTCCACCGTTGATATTTGCAACATATGTCTCAAGCGTATCTCGCGTGGCCAAAACATCTCCCGCTTGGGCACCACATGCTTGACCAGACATATGTTGACCTGCCATGCAGTTCGTTGGCAAGCGTACCTAAAAGACCCACACCAAAGAACAAAGAGGACCTCTCCTTTCTCCTCATCAGCTGGGATCTCCAACCCCACTATACCTTCAGTCCTCTCTGAGACCTGCACTGAGAGAAATGAAGGTGTAGAATTAGGTGTGTCACAGCCAAGTACTTGCGGGCAATCTGCCATCAGTACACCGACATCAGATTGTACCAGACAAATTTCCCTGCCCCAGCTGCTGCACCGCAGAAAGAATTTCGCTGCCAGCCATCCACATGCCCAGCGGTTGAATGCTAGCTTGGCAAAATTGCTAGCACTTCAACTGCTACCTTTTCAGTTGGTAGACTCTGCCCCCTTCCGTGAGTTTGTGGAATGTGCTGTTCCTCAGTGGCAGGTACCCAAATGCCACTTTTTCTCACGGAAGGGGATTCCAGCTCTCTACCGGCATGTGGAAGGCAATGTCTTGGCCTTGTTGGACAGGGTGGTCAGCAGTAAGGTGCATATTACCGCTGACTCATGGTCCAGCAGGCATGGACAGGGACGTTACCTAAGTTTCATGGCACATTGGGTGACTCTGCTGGCAGCTGGGAAGGATTCAGGACAATGTGCAGTAGTGTTGGAGGTTGTTCCGCCACCACGCCTCCAAAATGCAAGTACTGGTGATTCTGACACACCTCTCTCCTCCACCCCCTCCTCTTTTTCTTCCTCCATGGCCTCTTCCTGTGCTTTGTCCTCGGAACCAGTGGTGCTCCATAGGCATTCAAGGGGCTACGCAAGTACGCAGGCCAAAAGATGCCATGCGGTGCTTGAGCTGGTGTGCTTGGGGAACTGGAGCCACACTGGGGCAAAGATTCTGTCAGCTCTGCAGGGGCGGGTTCAGAGGTGGTTGACCCAACGCCAACTTAAGGCAGGAATGGTGGTTTGCGACAATGGCACCAACCTCCTCTCCACCCTCCGACACGGATAACTGACCCATGTGCCCTGTTTGGCTCACGTTCTTAACTTGGTGGTGCAGCGGTTCTTGGTTAGGTACCCGGGCTAACAGGATGTCCTTGGGAAGGGCCAGGAAAGTCTGTGTGCATTTCCGCCGGTCATATAATGCCAGTGCTCGGCTGGCAGACCTCCAAAAGGAATTTAACCTGCCCAAGAACTGCCTAATCTGTGACATGCCCACCAGGTGGAACTCAACGTTGGCCATGCTGCAGCGGCTGCACAAGCAACAGAGGGCCATTAATGTCCTGGTGCGACTATGGCACAAGGACAGGGTCAGGGGAGCTTGTTTTTTTCCCCACGCCAGTGGGCCATGATCAGAGATGCATGCACTGTCCTGTCACCATTTGAGGAGGCCACGAGGATGGTGAGAAGTGACAGTGCATGCATCAGTGACACTGTCCCCCTTGTCCACCTGTTGGAGCACACGCTGCGTGGAATAATGGACAGGGCACTTGAGGCAGAACAGAGGCAGGAAGAGGAGGACTTCCTTAGCTCTCAAGGCCCCCTTTATCCAGACAGTGTTCCTGCGTGCCCGCCGATTACACAGGAAGAGGAGGAGGAGGATTGTGTTAGCATGGAGGAGGAGCCTGGCACTCAGCATCAGCAGCAGTCATTAAGGGATCATTTACAGTCCCAAGAAACCCATGGACTAATATTATAAAGAAAAAAGCCCATCCAAACAGATCATATAGGTTGCCAACATCCCTAAAAGTCAAAGAAGAAAAAGACCCCCAAACAAAGATTCTGGGACTTTAGAGGCAACGTCATAAAAAAAAGACATCGTTTATTAATACAAAAAAAATCAAATTCAGAGTCACAATAAGCATATGAACATAAAAAAATTATTAAACAACATAGAACCACTACAAATAAGAGCAAAAAGTGGTCACGATATATGTGCAGTCCTCCACATGGCCTTACGCATTTCGGGATTTATCAGAAGAGTCCCTTCATCAGGGGCAGTCAGTGGAACAAAAATCGCACTAATCGCATCTAAGTCAGAGAAAGAATTCATATCAATAAAGTATTGTATAATGCAATATACTCAAATATAGTACATAACTGCTCTATATCACAACAGCATGCGGCACAATAATTTCATAAAAGGGAGACATACCCACACTTTTGTAGTTGAAATCTCACCGTCACACCCACGGTGGTGACTGTATCAGGCAACAACACCCCAAATCCAAGAGGAACAGGGGGAAGTGTATGGCTGGCCCCACTTTATCCACACTGGTCCACCCAGACACAACGGCAGCGCACACCAGGAAGAACGGCGTCACCGATGTGGATTAAAACTGTATCAAAAAAGGTATGTATGTAAAAATATGTGGCCTATTAGAAAAAAATAGCAGTAAAAACAGGCTCATAATATGCATCAACAGAACCGAGAAAAATCACAGGTATCCTACCTTCATAAAATCAAAGGTAAAAGGGGAAAGTGTGCATCAACAGGTAAGCAGAACAGGGCAGTCCAGACTGGGGTCAAAAGTGTCGTCAGGTATTCCTAGAGTGTGCTACTTGTGTAGTATTCAATCTCGTACAGAATTGTGCAATTCAATGGAGATAGAAGAAGTGCCCTTAAGCAAGGTATACTACAGTATAAGTAAATAAATCATTAGCTACAGTGCTCACACTAAACGGCCAAGGAAAAGTGAGTAGAACCTACTTTTTTGTTTGATGTGTAAAGCTTCCCCCAGCCAGCCGACTGTCCGTCCATTCATTACACCACCATGATCTGAAAACCATGAAAAGAATACGGAGGAGAGATGGGTTTGCTTTAAGAGCATATTAAATAAGGGCATTAGCCAATGTATCCCATTGGGTAATAAATTTAAAAGAGCGAACAAAAATCCTGGATGGCTTAACTCCAATGTAAAAATGCATATAAAAGCAAAGGAGAAGGCCTTCAAAAAATACAAGGTTGAGGGATCATCCTCAGCATTCAGACTTTATAAAGAATGCAATAAGAAATGTAAGGGTGCAATTAGGATGGCTAAGATAGAACATGAAAGACACATAGCGGAGGAGAGCAAAAAAAATCCCAAGAAATTCTTTAAGTATGTAAACAGTAAAAAAAGGGAGGACAGACCATATTGGCCCCATAAAGAATGAGGAAGGACATCTGGTTACAAAGGATGGGGAGATGGCAAAGGTATTGAATTTATTCTTCTCCTCAGTCTTCACGAGTGAATCGGGGGGCTTCAGTAACCAAAACTGCAGTGTTTATCCTCATGACACAACACAGGAAGCACCTCCATGGTTAACAGAGGACGGAATTAAAATTAGACTTGAGAAACTTAACATTAATAAATCACCGGGACCAGATGGCTTGCATCCGAGGGTACTTAGGGAACTCAGTCAGGTGATTGCCAGACCGTTGTTCCTAATTTTTACAGACAGTCTATTGACTGGAATGGTACCAGCTGATTGGAGAAAAGCCAATGTAGCACCAATATTTAAAAAGGGCCCAAAAAACATCCTTGGGAATTACAGACCAGTTAGCCTAACATCAATAGTATGTAAAATCTTGGAGGGGATGATAAGGGACTATATACAAGATTTTAGTAATAAGAACGATATCATTAGCAGTAATCAGCATGGATTCATGAAGAATCGTTCTTGCCAGACCAATCTATTAACCTTCTATGAGGAGGTGAGTTGCCATCTAGATAAAGGAAGGCCCGTAGACGTGGTGTATCTGGATTTTGCAAAAGCATTTGACACAGTTCCCCATAAACGTTTACTGTACAAAATAAGGTGCGTTGGCATGGACCATCGGGTGAGTACCTGGATTGAAAACTGGCTACAAGGACGTGTTCAGAGGGTGGTGATAAATGGGGAGTACTCAGAATGGTCAGGGGTGGGTAGTGGGGTTCCCCAGGGTTCTGTGCTGGGACCAATCCTATTTAATTTGTTTATAAATGATCTGGAGGATGGGATAAACAGTTCAATCTCTGTATTTGCAGACGATACTAAGCTAAGCAGGGCAATAACTTCTCCGCAGGATGTGGAAACCTTGCAAAAAGACCTGAACAAATTAATGGGGTGGGCGACTACATGGCAAATGAGGTTCAATGTAGAAAAATGTAAAATAATGCATTTGGGTGGCAAAAATATGAATGCAATCTATACACTGGGGGGAGAACCTCTGGGGGAATCTAGGATGGAAAAGGACCTGGGGGTCCTAGTAGATGATAGGCTCAGCAATGGCATGCAATGCCAAGCTGCTGCTAAGGTAAACAGAATATTGGCATGTATTAAAAGGGGGATCAACTCCAGAGATAAAACGATAATTCTCCCGCTTTACAAGACTCTGGTCCGGCCGCACCTGGAGTATGCTGTCCAGTTCTGGGCACCAGTCCTCAGGAAGGATGTACTGGAAATGGAGCGAGTTCAAAGAAGGGCAACAAAGCTAATAAAGGGTCTGGAGGATCTTAGTTATGAGGAAAGGTTGCGAGCGTTGAACTTATTTTCTCTGGAGAAGAGACGCCTTAGAGGGGATATGATTTCAATTTACAAATACTGTACTGGTGACCCCACAATAGGGATAAAACTTTTTCGCAGAAGAGAGTTTAATAAGACTCTGGGCCACTCATTACAATTAGAAGAAAAGAGGTTTAACCTTAAACTACGTAGAGGGTTCTTTACTGTAAGAGCGGTAAGGATGTGGAATTCCCTTCCACAGGCGGTGGTCTCAGCGGGGAGCATTGATAGCTTCAAGAAACTATTAGATAAGCACCTGAACGACCGCAACATACAGGGATATGTAAGGTAATACTGACACATAATCACACACATAGGTTGGACTTGATGGACTTGTGTCTTTTTTCAACCTCACCTACTACTACTACTAAATGACCTGTACTAGCATTGAGTCCCGGCTACGATTTAAAAAGGGCACCCAGAGATGACGTCGAGCGCAGCGTCAAGAATGACGTTGTCGCGTCAGTACGTCATTCTCCGAGGGCGGAGGTACGGAGAGTCAGCAATCGCCTGCCGTGGGAGCGGTCACAAAGCGCTGTCGCTCTCTACGGCGCACGTCATCACAATACAGGGGCGGGTATTAAGAATGTAAAGGAACCGCTCCTGAATACACAGCCAGAAACCAATCACCGGGGCTGGCTGTTTGATGCAGATTAGCAAGTGTAATAGTGGCCGAACAATTTACTCCATGACCAGACTAAGCCTACACAAAAACATAGAGAATAATGATAAAGCCACAAATAATAAAAATAAATCATACATCGATGCACACATCCCCTCAAACAGCGACACCACCAAAAGTGCCTGAAAAACAGGACCCTGGACCGGAGCTGCAGGGCACCCCCCACAGACGGGTCTGTGAAGAAGGTCCTGCAGCAACAGCCCACCGACGCGGGAAAGCAGCCAGGTGGAAGGCATCACCGGGCAACACATTGTTGCCCATCAGACACCATCCCGGGCGGCCGCCAGAAAGAAGGCCCCCCACCAACATATTGATGGGAGGCCTACCCGCGCCGGGCCGGACAAAAAAGGGTCAGCAGATCTAAGTATTGACAGATGCCCACACCGGGGTATGGCCGGGAGATTCCAAAAAATTCCTCAATAGAGGAATATGTGTGTAAGAATTGACCAATAATATACAGACATAGGATACATCAAGATAAGTTTGCAAAAAAATATATATATATAAAAAAAAAAAAAAAAGGAAGAATTGGTGTGCGTATAGAAAATCGCAAGGGAACTAGTTATTCCTTCTCACAGCCCCCAGGTGAAAAACCCTCCAAAAAGGGTCTATAGCTAAATTGTTCATTAAGTCCCGGGGGCGAGGTGACAGCAAGGTCCGCAATCCATCGGGTCTCCCGCTGTAGCAGAACCTTGTTCCAATCCCCGCCCCTGGGACTAGGATGAATTCTGTCTAAAATAAGAAATTCAATTCTTGGGAAGATACCATGATGCATGTTCGCAACATGTCTCCCTAGGGGAAGGTCAGGATTGGCTTTCTTCATAGATGCAATGTGACAGAAGGCACGTAAGTAAAATTTTAACTTAGTCTTGCCAACATAAAAATGTTGACACTGACACGTTAGTCGGTTTTGCAATTAAAGAAATGTCGGGGTCTGTAGGGTCTCCCATTGGGCAGGATAATGTCCCGTCCAGTGTTCATGTAACGGCGTACTGGGCATCTCCCGCAGGTAAAAGTCCCCAATCTTTTGCATGGGTCACTGCGGAACTCACCTACAAACTCACTGTTGACCAATTGGTCCTTCAGTGAGCTGGTACGTCGGTAGGTTATTGCCGGACGCACAGATAGGTAAGGTCGCAAATTTGAATCCGCATATAATATATGCCAAAATTTGTTGAAAATAGCTATGACTTATGATGCTGATTGTTAAATCTGGTAATCATTCTAACTACTGGAGGGTCATCAGTTTTCCTTTGATGGCAGAACAGTAGTTCCTGTCTAGTGTGTCCATTCGCTCGTCTGAATGCCTTTTTTAAAATGGAGTGGGAATAACCTCTGACAAGCAGTCTCTCTCTAAGGGCAGGAACGACCCCTGATCAGAGCAATTCCGTTTCAGCCTTAAATACTGGCTTTACGGGATTGCGCGAATGAGAGGTTGGGGGTGAGAGCTGGAGGCATGCAGAATAGTGTTCCCTGCTGTCGGTTTACGGAATAATCCGCTAGCAAGGCTGCCATCCTTTTGTTTGGTAATAATAGTGTCTAGAAAGGTGACACTAGTCTTGCTATGGGTGACAGTAAATTTTAGATTAAAGGAATTAAGTTGCATCGCACCAATGAATGCCTCCAGCTCTGTCTCCGAACTCTCCCAAAGGACCAGTATGTCGTCTATATATCGGAACCAAGCCGTGACATATTTTGTGTAACATCTAAATGACTCGTCAGACAAGAAAGACTGCTCCCATTCCCCCAGGTACAGATTGGCGTACGATGGGGCACAAGAAGTCACCATCGCAACGCCCTGCACCTGGAGGAAATGAGAGCCATCAAACGAAAAAACGTTGTGGTGGAGAATAAACTCCATTGCCATAACGATAAACTCACATAGTTTCTTATCATCCCTGTGAGTCTGTGCAATGGTACGCCTGACAATGGCCAATCCTAAATGATGGGGAATGGAGCTGTATAGAGCCTCTACATCGATTGCCACCAGTAATGACTGTTGGGACATATGTAACCCATCCAAATTTTGCAAAAGATGTATAGTATCCCGTACGTAAGAAAGTAAGTTCTCCACGAATGGTTTAAGATGGGTATCAACGTATAGGCTAAGATTTTCGGTAACAGCTCCATTCCCCGACACTATAGGTCTGCCTGGTGGGGAGACCAAGTTTTTATGGACCTTGGGTAGACAATAAAAGGTCTGAGTCTTGGGATATTTGATGCGCAAAAATTCCCATGTGTCTTGGTCTATAATACCCTGGGAAAAGGCTCCATCCACCAAGGCATAGAACTGAGTTTCGAACTTTGAGACACTCGCCCTGGGAATCGGTCTATACCAGTCTCTGTTGGCCAAAACTTTGTTACACATTGCCCTATATTGATCGTTAGACATAATGACAATGTTGCCCCCCTTATCGGAGGGCTTGATTGTAAGAGAATAGCATTTTTTAAAATTTTCCAGAGCGAGTGTCTCAGAAGAGGAGAGGTTCCCGACTTTTCTTTGTATTTTCAACTTCCTAATCTCTGACGTGACTGATGAAACAAATGACATCAGATTCGGATTAGAGTTAAGGGAAGGAAATCTGTCAGATTTATTTTTCAGTTTGTGTGTCCGGGGGGGAGGTGCTTCAAATGTCAATTGCATCTGAAGAAGAGAGTCAATATCAGTGGTGTCAATCAGGTCTACAGAATCTTGCTCATCAAGCAGAGACATCAAGATGTCAAGATCCTTATCATGTTGGCTATCGGGTGTCACAGGTTTTTCTTTGTTCTTAGAGTACATGCTTTTAAAGTGTAATTTACGCGCAAACAGATTCAAATCCTTGATAACCTCAAAGGTATCAAGGTTAGAGGCTGGGCAGAAACTTAGCCCTTTAGACAATAAATGTCTCTCTCCAACCTATAGTTTGTGCTTGAAAAGATTGATGATGTTCATATCTTTACTATCTAATGGGGGGGGCTTGACATCTCCCTAAGTCTTGGGGAGGGCTCGAGTACCCTGTGGAAAAAACTTACTCTTTCCTATTTCCCCATCCGGGGTCATGGTCGTACCTGTATTGCTAAGAGGAAGTGGACCACCCATGTGTTCAGATGGAAGAGAGTTAGTACCCAATGTACCCATAGGGCAAGCAGAGATATCACCACGTGTATTATAGTTACCCGACATTCCAAAACCCAACAGAGTGGAGGATGTAGGATGGTCTGTGATCAGTTCTTATGTGCGTTGGACTCTTCACCCGATAGGGGACGCTTAGCTTTCTTCTGTTTATTTCTATTACGGTTGTAGGAAGAAGAGGAAACAGAAATGGATGAATTAATAGAAGAATCAGAACCTCTTTCCGCTGTGGATTTAGTTAACCCTCTTTTCCTAGCATTTGGAGTATGTTTATTCTGGAGCCATTTATAGGCTTTCCCTTCCTGAAAGGCAATTTTATCACGCCAAAACTTTTTGTCTTTTTTTCTCAAGGTTTCAGTAGTTAACTGATCTAATTGTGTCTTAATTTTTTCCTCCTGTTCCTTTAAAATGGGAAGATTTTTAAACGCTTGTAGTTTGGTATAAACTAAATCAATGTCTTTCTCGAGTATCGTAATCCGACTCCTATATTCCTCCACAAGCATTTTCATCATATTGCGTGTACATAGTTGTAAATTGTCTTCCCACTTCTTTTTGAAATCAGGGCTAACATTATCAATCAATGGAAAAATTTGGATACGTAGTCCATATGGATTAATATCCTCTCTGATATATCTATCAAAACTCTCTATGTGCCAGAATAGAGCGGCTTTTTTCTCCACTATCCTGCCCAACTGGTCACATAGAGATAGAAGTTCAGATTGAACCACCTCTCCTTCACCGTTATTTTTAGAATAGTCTGCCATGAGGGCCACCCAATTTTGACCCTGAAACATGATGACCAATACAGTCCCTCAACCGAACAAGATGTATATATATGGAATAATTATGCCAATGGTGTATAACAAAAATCAGAGCAATTATCACAATAAACTTAAATAGCGTAATAATCAAACAAGATTTTTACTATGATCGGATTGGATAAGACGAAGAGGGGAATATGTGGGTATTTGCTACCCTGGACAAATATTATAAAGAAAAAAGCCCATCCAAACAGATCATATAGGTTGCCAACATCCCTAAAAGTCAAAGAAGAAAAAGACCCCCAAACAAAGATTCTGGGACTTTAGAGGCAACGTCGTAAAAAAAAGACATAGTTTATTAATACAAAAAAAAATCAAATTCAGAGTCACAATAAACATATGAACATAAAAAAAGTATTAAACAACATAGAACCACTACAAATAAGAGCAAAAAGTGGTCACGATATATGTGCAGTCCTCCACATGGCCCTACGCATTTCGGGATTTATCAGAAGAGTCACTTCATCAGGGGCAGTCAGTGGAACAAAAATCGCACTAATCGCATCTAAGTCAGAGAAAGAATTCATATCAATAAAGTATTGTATAATGCAATATACTCAAATATAGTACATAACTGCTCTATATCACAATAGCATGTGGCACAATAATTCCATAAAAGAGAGACATACCCACACTTTTGTAGTTGAAATCTCACCGCCACACCCACGGTGGTGACCGTATCAGGCAACAACACCCCAAATCCAAGAGGAACAGTGGGAAGTGTATGGCTGGCCCCACTTTATCCACACTGGTCCACCCAGACACAACGGCAGCGCACACCAGGAAGAACGGTGTCACCGATGTGGATTAAAGCTGTATCAAAAAAGGTATGTATGTAAAAATATGTGGCCTATTAGAAAAAAACAGCAGTAAAAACAGGCTCATAATATGCATCAACAGAACCGAGAAAAATCACAGGTATCCTACCTTCATAAAATCAAAGGTAAAAGGGGAAAGTGTGCATCAATAGGTAAGCAGAACAGGGCAGTCCAGACTGGGATCAAAAGCGTAGTCAGGTATTCCTAGAGTGTGCTACTTGTGTAGTATTCAATCTCGTACAGAATTGTGCAATTCAATGGAGATAGAAGAAGTGCCCTTAAGCAAGGTATACTACAGTATAAGTAAATAAATCATTAGCTACAGTGCTCACACTAAACGGCCAAGGAAAAGTGAGTAGAACCTACTTTTTTGTTTAATGTGTAAAGCTTCCCCCAGCCAGCCGACTGTCCGTCCGTTCATTACACCACCATCACCTGTACTAGCATTAAGTCCTGGCTACGATTTAAGAAGGGCACCCGGAGATGACGTTGAGCGCGGCGCCAAAAATGACGTCGTCGTGTCAGTACGTCATTCTCCGAGAGCGGAGGTACGGAGAGTCAGCAATCGCCTGCCGTGGGAGCGGTCACAAGGCGCTGTCGCTCTCTACGGCGTATGTCATCACAATACAGGGGCGGGTATTAAGAATGTAAGGGAACCGCTCCTGAATACACAGCCAGAAACCAATCACCGGGGCTGGCTGTTTGATGCAGATTAGCAAGTGTAATAGCGGATGAACAATTTACTCCCTGACCAGACTAAGCATACACAAAAACATAGAGAATAATGATAAAGCCACAAATAATAAAAATAAATCAGAAACCCATGGACTTGTACGTGGCTGGGAGGAGGTGGCTGCGGATCATGTCTTCCTTAGTGACCCAGAGGACTCCGGACCGAATGCCTCAGCAAACCTAAGCTGCATGGACTCCCTGATCCTGCAAAGCCTGCGGAAGGATCGTCGTATTCGTGGTATCAAGGAGAGGGATCAATACTGGCTGGCAACCCTCCTTGATCCACGTTACAAGGGTAAGGTTGCGGACCTTATCTTGCTGTCGCAGAGGATGAAACATCTTCGGGAGGCCTTGCAGAAAGGTCTGTGCAACGCGTTCCCAGAGACTGGGAGGTTACAAATTCCTGTTCCTGAACAACGTGTTGTTGAGGCTTCTGCCAGTCAAAGAAGGAGTGGTGGAGAAGGTGGCCGTCTGACCGATGCGTTCAGACAATTTTTTAGTCCGCAGCCCCAAGGTATGATCAGTTCCAGCAACCATCGCCAGCGTCTGTTTTACATGGTGCAGGAAAACCTAGGGGCAAGATCTGACTTGGACACCTTTCCCACCGAAAATCCTCTGGGTTACTGGGTCTTGAGGATGGATCACTGGCCAGAGCTTGCACAGTATGCAATTAAGCTACTGGCCTGTCCTGCATCCAGCGTTCTTTCGTAACGCGCATTCAATGCTGCTGGAGGCTTTGTAACCGATCACAGGGTGCGTCTGTCCACCGACTCGGTTGATCAACTGACCTTCATAAAAATGAATCAGTCTTGGATCACCACCAGCTACCAAGCACCTGATGCTGATGTAACCGAATATTTTTTTTGAAATGTCAGATCCCTTCAAGACTGCCTATGCTGATGCTGAGTGACTAACCTGTTATGCTGAGTGATTATCCTCTTCCTCCTCCATGATCATGCTGATAGCTTGTAAGAACATTTTTGGTTCTGGGCGCCGCCACCAGTATCTAAGGCCCAATTTTCAGCCCCTGTTTAACAGGGGCGTGTAATAACAATTTTTGATGCAATATTTTTCAGGAGGGTTTGTTGCTGCGCTCAACTAAAGTGTCTGTGAGGGGTTGCAGTGTTGTGGCACCAGTGCCTAAGGCCCAATTTTTCAGCCCCTGTTTAACAGGGGCATGTAATAAAAAATTTTAATACAATACTTTGCAGCAGGGCTCGTTCCTGCGCTCCAACTAGAGTATCTGTGAGGGGTTGCAGTGTTGTGGCACCAGCACCAGTGCCTAAGGCCCAATTTTTCAGCCCCTGTTTAACAGAGGCATGTAATTACAATTTTTGATGCAATACTTTGCAGCAGGGCTCGTTCCTGCACTCCAACTAGAGTATCTGTGAGGGGTTGCAGTGTTGTGGCACCAGCACCAGTGCCTAAGGCCCAATTTTTCAGGCCCTGTTTAACAGGGGTGTGTAATTACAATTTTTGATGCAATACTTTGCAGCAGGGCTCGTTCCTGTGCTCCAACTTGAGTATCTGTGAGGTTTTGCAGTGTTGTGGCACAAGCACCAGTGCCTAAGGCCCAATTTTTCTGCCCCTGTTCAACAGGGACATGTAATTACAATTCTTGATCTAATATTTTACAGCAGGGCCTGTTCCAGCGCCCACCAAGAGTAACTGTGAGGACTTACAGTGTTGTGGCACCAGCACCACCACCACCAAAGGCCCAATTTTTCTGCCCCTGTTCAACAGGTGCATGTAATTACAATTCTTGATCTAATATTTCACAGCAGGGCCCGTTTCTGCGCCCACCAAGAGTAACTGTGAGGACTTACAGTGTTGTGGCACCGGCACCACCACCACCACCAAAGGACCAATTTTTCTGCCCCTGTTCAACAGTAAAAACACTCAAACAAATCACTAAGAACCCCAAGTTTTCTAAAAACATTTGTCATTGGGACAGAAAGTGAGGGGAAATCTTCTGAAGAGGAGCACAGACAGCAAAACAAATGTCACAGGGGTGATAACCCTTCCCTATGTTTTTCAAAAAGCTTAAAATAGATTTTTTGGCTGGAGCTAAACACGTTAAAAATGTACCAGTTCAAAATTACAAACAGATTCTACTTAACAACAAACCTACAGTACCTGTCTTGTTTGCACCGCCTGTATACTGCTGTTCAGGGTATATAGGGCCTGGTGGCCCCACGCCTTTCCTTTTTTTAATTTGGGTGCGGAGTTCCCCTTAATATCCATACAAAACCCAAAGGGCCTGGTAATGGACTGGGGGGTACCCATGCTGTCATAGGTGTGTGCAGCCTCTTGCATTAGGGTGTGCACCCCAAAGCTCAAATACATATGCATGTGTATATGTACTGGTGCTGTCAGTAGGGCAGTGGACAGTGTCAGCAGTTTGATTTTTATTGTTTTTAAATTATTTTATTTTTTAACATTTTTTTTTGGATGAAATATCAGTGGTCTAAACAGGGGGGAATATGCACCACACAAGGCGATTAGGGTTTGCCCAGGCACACCTGGCACACCCTGTGCGCACGCCTATGCATGCCGTTTGTCTCACTGATTTCCATCCATATTGCCAGGACCCAACATTATATGAAAGCCGCAAGCAGTTTTAAATGACTTTTATTCCTTTAAAAATGTTCTTTTGTGCAGGGACTGTTCTAAGCTAGGGAAACATGCCCCACTTTACAGGCATACTATAGACATCCCCCAGGTACGATATTTAAAGGAATATTTCACTTTTTTTTTACTTTAAGCATCATTAAAATCAATGCTCCCGAAAAACGGCCATTTTTAAAACTTTTTTTTTGCATTGATACATGTCCCCTGGGGCAGGACCCGTGTCCCCAAACCCTTTTTAGGACAATACCATGCAAATTAGCCTTTAAAATTAGCACTTTTGATTTCAAACGTTCGAGTCCTATAGACGTCAATGGGGTTCTAACGTTTGTGCGAATTTTCGGTCCGATCGCAGGTTCTCATGCGAACCGAACCAGGTGGTGTTCAGCTCATCCCTAGTGTAAACACACAGTTTCCGGTTCTCTGAGGGGAGAACAGACAGATCGTCTGTTTATACAGAGTATGAACAGTGATCTGTCATGTCCCCTGCACAGTCCCCTCCCCCCTTCAGTTAGAACATGTACTAGGGAACACATTAACCCCTTGATCGCCCCCTAGTGTTAACCCCTTCACTGCCAGTGACATTTTTTGTGTCATGTGTCAAAATTGTCCGATGTGTCCACCATAATGTCGCAGTCCTGATAAAAATCACAGATCGCTGCCATTACTAGTGAAAAAAAAAAATGTAATAAAAATGCCATAAAACCTGCGCATATGCAGAGCCCGGAAGTTGGCTGCCTGAGCAAGGACTCCAGCCCAGCGGCGCCTATGGAACCGCATACAGCGTTCCGGGAACAGAGCCATTGCTGGCCACAGCACCCCCAGACACCCGGGCATCCCCCAATATGCCCGGTACTGCCGCACGGAGGGCCACAATTCGATAATATAGATCCGGCCGGCGGATCCAAGATGGTGGCCGCAATGAGGCCTCATGCTTACAGCGCTGAGGACAACACAGATGGACGGCTGATGATCGTACCGGCTACCCTGCAGTATACCCCCTGGTACACGTGAGTACCCAGCAGGTCCTGACCCCACCCCCGGCCTCCACAGAATCACTGATAGGCCACTCCGTGGAGGACTATGCCCTCTCCCCTATGGGGCCTAACATGGCCAGCCATGCTGACACATCCCCTGTTGACTCCCTGGCTGCTGCCTCAGCCTTTTCAGTAGCTGACTTGTACCAGAAACTGTCAGACCTCCTTGACAAAGGTTTATCCCAAACTGCAGCTAAGATAACAGAAGACTTAAAGGCAGACTTTCAGAATCCTGAAATGTCCAGGATCGATGATTTGGAAAACAGATCAAGAAGGTATAATGTCAGGATCAGAGGCCTTCCCGAATCCATTACTAACATCCCGGCAGCAGTACAAAATGTGATCCAGAACCTGATCCCAAATATCCCACAACACCGCCTGGAGCTGGATAGGGCCCATAGAGCTCTGGGGCCCCCCAGAAAAGAAGGATTGCAGAGAGTCATTATTGCTAATCCCCACTTCTATGCAGTGAAGGAGGAGGTAATGAGACAAGCTTGGTCCGTACCCAAGGTGATGTGCCAAGGACACAGATGGTCTCTAAAACCGCTACTTCTAGCCCTGACATGGAAGGGCATAAAATACAAGTGGGCCTTCACATTCGCTGTGAAGTTTTCAGACAACCGAAGAATTACTCGTTCTCCACTTTTCCTGAGGGTGAAAGACTGCTGCTACATGTCAAGTTTATCTCACCAGAAGCAGCTATGGATACTTCCCACAACAACCCTGGATCATCCAAGAGACCGACCCCCACCAGCCCCCAATCCCCCCTGTGGAACAGGTCGAGGACCAAGAAGGTAAAAGATAACGGACCTCCCTGACTGGACCCGGGACGACAAGAACTGTCCACTACAATCCACCTGATCATGAGCCCTGATTAGATCTGGGCCAGGGGACTTAAATACTCCTCCTACATTGACCAAATTTTTAGTCAGATGTTTGTACATATTTACTTGAGCAAGGGTGGGGTTCCCCCCTTTTGGGGAGGCATCCCACACCTTCAAACCAGGGACCCTCCCTCCTTGGCTCCCTTTGGAGGGGAGGATGGAGGGCCACCTGTGCTGGACCTAGGTCCTAGTAACCTAGCCCACAACCTGAGTATGTTTTTCCCAGTTTTTGCTGTTTAGAAGATTTCCATTTTGATCAGGGGCACCCTGGCTGGGGTGGGCCCCATGTGCCTCCACCTCTCCCTCAGACTCCGGCCGGTCTCTGGGGGACAGGTTGCCTATTCCTGTTTGGAACAGGCCTTACCTGCTCTACCTAGGAAGAGGTTCTTGGGGGGCGTCTCCCCCCCGGGAACAGTTTCTTTGTGTTAGGGGACTTCTCCCCCATCTCTTTTCCTTTCCCTACTGTCCTTTCTTTCTATGTTCCCTACCTACTCCACATGTGCCTAACCTGGTTATACTTTACAGATCACATCACCACTGCAAGAAGGGGGACCTCCCAGCTGCCGGGGGTACGCACAAAGGATCCATGGGACCAGGCGGTCATAAAACGTCGAAGGGTGAGTGACGAGAGAGACAGACACAGAGCCTTTCCTGGACCTCATGGCTGACCCCACACAGAGCTCCCTCAAAATAGCCACACACAATGTACAAGGCCTAAATTCCCCCATCAAAAGAAGAAAAATCTTTGACTATTACAAGTCTCTTAAACTTGATATTCTCATGATCCAAGAGATCCAAAGTTCATCCACTCCTAATACCCTCATTTCCATCTAGCTAATGCTGACAATAAAACTAGAGGGGTCACAATACTCCTCTCCAAATCCCGTGACTTTGAATTTCTATCAGAGTTTAGGGATCCGGAGGGCAGGTTTCTCCTGATCAAGGATAAAATAAGGGGGCACCTGTACTCCCTAGTCTCATATTACTCCCCCAATAAAGGGCAGGAACAGTTCTTCCACCTCATCTTAGATTCCCTAACTCCCCTGCTGGAAGGCACAGTCATATGGGGGGACTCCAATGTGGCATTCGACCAGGGGTTGGACAAATCTAAACCCCCATCAGCCCAACTTACTAGACCCACTAGGTTAAGCCTCAAAATTGCCAAGCTCCTCCACGATAGAGGATTAACAGATGTCTGGCGAGAATATAACCCTTCAAAAAGAGACTTCACCCATTTCTCCCACTCGCATAACACCTATGCAAGGATTGATCATATTTTGATCCCCCCAAATATCCTCCCAGCAGTTCTCAAGTCTCAAATCAGAGACACAGTCCTGTCTGACCACTCTCTGGTGCTCATGTCTATCCGCTTGGATGCTAATATGGCAAAACAGGGACACTGGCGACTAAACAAGTCCATTCTCTCCAACCCAATTCAAAAAACAGTGATTAATAAGGAGCTTCTAGAATACTTCACACTCAATAATGTGGAGGGCACCTCCGCTGAGACCCTGTGGGTAGCCCACAAGGCCTTTATCAGAGGTAAGATTATACAGATTGCGACACAAACTAAAAAAGAACACAGAGTGGATATTGAGTGCCTGGAGAGGTCATACAGGACCTTGAAGGCACAACACAAAAAGAATCCATCCCCAGTCTTGCTTGCTTAGGTAGACAATCTGAGGCTGGAACTAAACCTTGCCCTCACGATGAAAGCGGAGAGATCGATCCACTGGAGTCGTAATAAATTTTTCACCTAGAAAGAAAAGATTGGCCCGATGCTAGCAGCCAAACTGTCCTCTATAACACGGATTTCTTCCTTTCCCAAGATACACGTAGCGGGCCAGGAACCCACTGCTAACCCAACCTAGACATTGGAGGCATTCCATAAATTTTATTCAGAACTATATAGCGCCCCTCCACAGCCTCCTAGGGATGCGCTATCCAAATTCCTGGATGGCCTGACCATTTCATCCCTAGAAGCCGAGCATAAAGACATTCTCGAGGCTCCTTTTCTAGAGGAGAAGGTGGCGGCAGCTATCAAGGGCCTTCGAACAGGCTCTGCCCCTGGACCTGATGGCCTGTCGGCCCCCTATTATAAAGCCTTTTCAGACACCCTCGTTCCACATATGACAAGATTTTTCAACTCCAAAACACAGGGCAGCCCCTTGGGCACACAGCTTAACACTGCATACATTACGGTCATACCAAAACCGGATAAAAACCCAGTGGTTGTTGGTAGCTACCGCCCCAATTCCCTTATCAATAATGACCTCAAAATATTAACTAAAATTTTAGCGGATCACCTCTCCTCATTTATAAGTAAATATATTCACAAGGACCAGGTGGGGTTTATACCTGGCAGACAAGGCCCGGATTAGGTGAGAAGGCAGTGGACATTGTCTTCATACTGCAATCTAATTTGGAAGGGGGTCCCAAACAACAAGGTTTACTCCTAGCACTTGATCTGCAGAAGGCCTTCGACTGGTCCTATCTCTTCTCCCTGCTAGGGAGATGGGGATTTGGCCCTCGTTTCATGGGGATGATACAATCCCTTTATTCCCAACCCAAGGCCCAAATCAACCTACAGGGATACTACTCTTCCCCAATAAAAATAGCCAGAGGTACCAGACAAGGATGCCCGCTTTCCCCAATAAGTTTTTGCCATAGCAATAGAGACCCTAGCTATAGCTATCCGATGGAATCCGGACATACAAGTGGTAACATGTGGAGATCAGACCCACAAATGCGGTCCCTTTGCAGATGATATACTTCTGTTCTTAACCTCTCCCGTTACCTCCCTACCTAACCTCTCGGAATTCTCTAAAATCTCAGGGCGCAAAGTGAACTACCCTAAATCACAGGCCTTAAATGTGTCCCTCCCACCATCTGCAATCTCCCTACTCCAACAATCCTTTAAGTTTGAATGGAGCCTATCCTCTATCAAATATTTGGGGGTCACCCTCACAGCGCGAACAGAATCCCTCTACGCAAACAACGACTCTCCCCTATACCAAAAACTGGAAGCAGACCTGAATACCTGGGCAAGATATGAACTGTCCTGGATGGGCAGAATAAATTCTCTTAAAATGGCCTTATTACCTAGAATCCTGTATCTATTTTGATCTCTCCCCAATTCCATCCGAAAGGACCAGCTGAGGTCTTTACAAAGTAAATTACTAAAATTTATCTGGGGCAACTCAGGATACAGAATTCCCCAACAAACTCTATATCTTCACAGAAAAAAGGGTGGGGTGGGCGTGCTGCATCTATACAAATATTACTTAGCTGCCAGACTGGCCCAATTCTTTACAGTATACACAAGACTGGAAAAACCAGACTGGGTCCATATAGAAATGCAGGCTACCCCCCAATACACCCTGGATTACCTACTCTGGTGCCCCCAAAAACAAAGACCACCAATTATGTCACCTTTCCTCTCTCATTCTTACACCCTTTGGGATAGTATCCGCAATCTTCCAGCCCTGGTTTCCAAGGAACAACCCCTAGCCCACATATTCCACAACCCAAACTTCTTTCCTGGAATGGACATTAAAGCCTTCAAATGGTGGCTTGACAAAGGCCTGTACCACATAGGACATTATTTCACAGCTAGGGGCCCGTTCATCCTGAGCCAATGTATAAACAACCTGGATCTTCCAGATTCTGAAAAATTCAAATTCGGACAGATCTTACACTTTTACGCAAAATCTGGGTGGAAACCCCCCCCCCCAAATTACGAACTATGAGCTCTGGTGTGGGCAGGCCACGGGGCAGAGGGGTGGTATCTCAGTCATCTACTCGTCGCTCACCCAACCAACAGGGAAATCTATGTATATGACGGCTTGGGAGGCCGACCTCCAACATGAGTGGGACCTGGAGGCCTGGCAGCCAGCTTGCTCTAGAGACTTCCGGGGTGTCCTAAACACATCCCTGATGGAAGCGAATTTAAAAGTACTAATGCGATGGTATATGACTCCCACCAGGCTTACAGCCATTTACCCAATGGCAGATCCCAGTTGCTTCAGGGGCTGCCAACTTTTGGGCTCGATGGTGCACGTCTGGTGGGAATGCCCCAGAATCAGTCCAGTCTGGAAGAGAATCTTTAACCTCATTTACAAGGTCACTGAGTGCATGATCCCCAGGTCTGCATCTGTAGCCCTGCTCAATGCCCAAATCCCGCAAATCTCCAAACCTACTCAAAAGTTGACTCACTTTATGCTCCTGGGGGTGAAACTCACCATCGCCAGAGCATGGAAACAGCCAAAGATATCCTTTGTAGCTATACAGCGCAAGATCGCATGGCTAATGACCCAAGAAAAATTAGCCAGTATCCTATCAGACACAACCCACACATTTGAATCACTGTGACACCCTGGGCAGCTTATCGTGGAATTCCGCTCGTTGCTGGGGTTTCCCCAGATATCCCTTTAACATCCAGCTAAAGACAGGCACATGATCCCTATACCTTTCTCACCTATTCTTCCCCCTCTTCTTCTATCTTCCTTTTTAGCACGGTTTGATTTAAGGGTTCTTACACTTGTTGACTGTTATAGAGCTAAATCAGCAACACTGAAAGCCTGTTTGCGTAAGTGATACCGCTCCTGTGACAAGCAGGGACCACCTATGACATGATTTATGGAGTTACTGGACCAACTAAGGGTGGGGGGCTGTGGGGGGGAGCCTGGCTGGGGCACAGGATGATCCCATTTGGGGTGCCCGGGATGGGTGTGTCCCCCTAGCCCACTAGTCCTCTTAGCCAGCATGCCTACCACCATATTGCCCACTAGCAAGGGGTAAAGTCTGAATACTTCCTACTTCAACCCACTGTATGGTTTTGTATCACTAGTAAGATCCTAGATGCCGATTCCTTCTAATTTTTGTTCAAATCTGTTTATATTATTGTATTTCAGGCCTTATGTCAGGCCGTCAAATTGTTATGCTTATCTTTTGAACTGCTTTGAAAATAAAAACATATTGAAGGAAAGGAAAATGCCATAAAACTATCCCCTATTTTGTAGATGCTATAACTTTTGCGCAAACCAATCAATATACGCTTATTGCGATTTTTTTAACCAAAAATATGTAGAAAAATACATATCAGCCTAAACTGAGGAAAAAAAATCGTTTTTATATATTTTTGGGGGATATTTATTATAGCAAAAAGTAAAAAATAATGCGTTTTTTTCAAAATTGTCGCTCTTTTTTTGTTTATAGTGCAAAAAATAAAAAACGCAGAGATGATCAAATATCACCAAAAGAAAAAAGGACGTCAATTTTGTTTGAGTGAAATGTTGCACAACCGCGCAATTGTCAGTTGAAGCGACGCAGTGCCGAATCGCAAAAATCGCTCTGGTCAGGAAGGGGGTAAAATTTTCCGGGGCTGAAGCAGCTAAATTATAAAAAAATAGCGGTTGAAATATAAAAGATGATGTTATACTGAGTAAATAGATACATAACATATCATGGTTTAAAATTGTGCATGCTCGTGGAATGACGACAAACTATGGTACTTAGAAATCTTGCTTTAAAAGCCTTTACAGGTTAACAGTTTAGAGTTGCACAAGAGGTCTGGTGCTAGAATTATTGCTCTCACTATAATGTTTGCGATGATATCTCATTTGTGGTGCGAACACCATTTGGATATGCATGAGTGACCTACATATGCGTTAGCACCGGTCAATGATGTCACAAAGGAGGACGTGTAACCAAGTGATGTCGCCAGGTGGTTCTGCCCTTAACCTATATAAGAACTGTCAAATGGCAAGCCAGGTATTCGACAGTTTGACAGTTCGGATCAGGTATTCGGATCTTTTTTTTTTCTTTTTCGAGTCCGGCGGTGGTGGCGGTGGCATAATTGATGATGGCATCAGGGGACACTGTTTTGTTTTTTTATTTTTGAATGAAGGAATTGTCAAAAACTGTCTCTGTGTTTATATTACTTTCTGACACTTTTTTAGTGAATTTGTTTGGGTACCATGTACCCCATACTCATTCACTTAGGTGGGGGGATCTGGGGGCCCCTTTCTTAAAGGGGGCTTCCAGATTCCGATAAGCCCCCTCCCTGCAGACCCCCACAACCAAAGCCCAGGGTTGTGGGGATGAGCCCCTTGTCACCATCAACATGGGGACGAGGTGCTTTCGGGTGGGGAGGCACCCCCTGCCCCAAAGCACCCACCCCCCCCATGTTGAGGGCATGTGGCTCGGCATGGTTCAGGAGGGGGCGCACACTCAGATAAGGGTCTGGTATGGACTGAGGGGGACCCCACGCTTTTTTTTTTTTCACTTTTTTATTGCCAGTAATTTTTTTTTGTATTCAGTTGTCAGTGGGGAAGCCCATTGACAGCTGATGATTCATCGATTGTCAAGGACGCTGCAGTCGGCTTCCCGGCCCACTCCTTAACAACCAGATATTCACTGTGCCCTGATTGGGCAAAGGCTTAGAATGCACTGTGCAGCATGCAGTGCATTGCAGGGCGTTCAGCGGGACGAACACTCATTGAACGCCCTGCAAACTTGGGTGTTCGCTGAAGGGGCGAACAGGCGATGTTCGGGCTGAACTTTTGCTCGACTCAAAGTGTTTGCCTAACTGTAGGTTCTTTAGATGTTTTAAAAATGTATTATTTATTTTATTACATTGTACATATTTTATTTTTACACGGTCTGTTTACATTTTTTTAATCAACTTTATAGATTAACAACATCCCTTGTGATAGCACGGGTCCTGACAAGTACTCATGAAGTACGGTTTAGATCAGATCTTTTACAGGCCGAAAATGGTCTGTTTTCATTAGACCGAAATTGGGGGTGACAAAATACTTGTCCCTTCTGACTTCTTACACCATAGAGATTATTGGGGACATTCTAGTCCTCACATATCTCTATGGTAAGCCGCAAGAATTGCCAGGTTCCCATTGGATGGGAGAGCGTGATCCAGCAACTTTTTAGCTGCTAGGATTGCTTTTACATGAAAGAGCATCGACGGCAGGAAAAAACAATACTGGGGTCATGACTGTAGCTACAGCCCTGGTGACAGTATAACTACTTCAACCAGAGAAAGTATGTATGCCCTTTCGGAGGAAGTGGTTAAGGAGCCATTTGCACTTCTCTGATATGGCATGTATTACAACACAAACTAATGCAGTTACATGCATTAGTTAATTGCAGTGTCAGTCATTTTAATAGCACAGACACAGCTCTAATGCATGAGCAGCACACCACAACACATGATAATGCATTTGAAAAAAAAAATGTTATACTTTCTGGTGCATTGGCAGCCCTTACAAATGAATTGGCCGCCTTACTGCAATGCATGTTATCAGGTGAATTAACAAGCATTAAAGTACATGTGTTAATCCAATAGACAAGTATGGCAAAGTGTAAAGGGCCCTGGCTTAATTAACAGGCTATCATCATTCATACTTACCCCTCCCACTTTCTACTTCATAGTACTACTACTACTTTGTGTTTAAGCTTGGAAACCCTGAACCATTTAATCAAAAAGACATGAAAAACAAGAAGGTTGGATTTGTCGATACAATATACAAATGTAAAAATTAGATGATTGGAACAGTCAACAAGTGATGTGAAAATAAATCCTGATGTCAATCTCCACCATCCACCACCGTAGTTATCTTAAATATCAGTGCCTCCACCAACAGCTGAAAGGCTCGCTTCTATTGATCCCTCATTACAAGGGATTGTTAGCGCTTGTGGTCTCCCAACAAGATCACCCCTTGGCACCGTATAAGATGTGAAGATTTCTCAGTCAGGTTGCAGGTGATGCATCTCCTCCGTCCGGAGTAAACACAAAAACTTTTTGTTTCCTCCAGACGGGAGGGATCAATAGGAGCTGGTAAGCGAGCCTTTCAGCTGTTGATGGAGGCATTGATATTTAAGATAATTATGGTGGTGGATGGTGGAGATTGACATAAGGATTTATATTCACATCACTTGTGTTCTAATCATCAAATTTTTACATTTGTATATACATGATTGAATAGTGCGACCTTTATCTATTTTATGTTTACTCACTGTGTATATTGCCCTGTACACACGATAGGATTTTCCGATGGAAAATGTGTGATAGGACCTAGTTGTTGGAAATTCTGACTGTGTGTAGGCTCCATCACACATTTTCCATAGAAATTTCCGACACACAAAGTTTGAGAGCCTGCTATAAAATTTTCCGACAACAAAATCCGTTGTCGGAAATTCCGATTGTGTGTACACAAATCCGACACACAAAGTGCCACGCATGCTCAGAATAAATTAAGAAACGAAAGCTATTGGCTACTGCCCCATCACCACGTTCAGAACGATCGGATTTTCCAACAACTTTGTGTGACCGTGTGTATGCAAGACAAGTTCGAGCCAACATTTGTCGGAAAAAATCCTAGGATTTTGTTGTCGGAATGTCTGATCAATGTCCGACCGTGTGTACGGGGCATAAGTCTCACAGAAGGTTTGCTGCTTACACTTTTCATTCAGAATATTTCTTAGCGTGTTTTTTTTCATGTTTTTTAATATATTTTATTCCGTTATTAGATTATCTGAGAAAAAAAGTTATATCATCTCCATATAAAAATAATACAAGTGCTATTGTCTGAGAGAAGAGAAAAGACAAATCACTAATATGCTTACGGATTTGTAGTGATGTAGTGAACAAGGACAGTAACTGAAGAGGAATTGTACAATTTAATTAGTTCATTCATATTGCATTATGAGATTTACATATGCAGGGGGTTAATCTGAACAGTTGATTGCAGAAATCATTAATGCAAAGGACCCATTAATTGAATTGCAAACTACATTTAAAGTAGGCAATCAGATTTACTTGATGATGTTTTACTTGTAATATAACCTGAAGGTGCATAGTGTTTGGATCTAATTGATTTTTGGCTTTACTCTTATTTGAATGTTATCCACAGTCTCTTATAGTAAAAAAAAGTATAGTAAAAAAAAGGATTCCTCACCCTACTGTATGCTCTTGCTTTACAATTTTTTACTGAGATCTCTGGGCTCTAATTACAGCAGCTTCATTTACAAATGCCTAGCAGTCTGTGATTGTCCAATTATCCACAGTATTGTTTGGCTCATACTGCAGATGTTTTAGTCCCTAGCAATATGTACTTCTATCTTTTGAGCTCATTTTTATATAAAGTGCACAATTCTTCCCAGTTTGCTGTTTCTATTCCAACTGGTTTATGTAATTGGTCTTCAACTTGCCTATTGTTTTAAAACATTAAACCTAAGTTAATTGGGCTATTTCTGCAAAGCAGATTATGAATACAGATCATACTGTCTTATTATTTTACAAATGCAAGAAAGTCCTAATAGTTTATGTTAAATTTTACTATTAGGATATTGTATTCTCTGCATTAGGTGGCAAAAATGCCTAGTTTGCCAGATTCACACCATTTATGCACTATTTCAGTTTGTAAAGGTACATAAAAGTGCAGTGGCTACTTTATTTCCTGCTGCTAGACTTCTGGCAGAGCACCAGAAGATTTGCTCACTTAATATCAAATGTAGTACAAACTCTTTCTCTTTTTAAGACGAAATGTCTTTTTGATGCACAAGGGACGTTTTTTCTATGAGTACGGTAAAAAAATGAAGCTGCTCTCTTGCTCATGCTCTCAGATCTCAGAAAGCCCAGACCTACATCCTGCCTATATCTTCTACTATGGGCGCTAAGTTGCATGCCATCGCTGACGTTGCAGACACATTTAGGTCTTATTACACAAGTCAATACAATTTGAAACCCCCTTTACAGGGTGCCCAACTAGACCATAAATTGGCTGATATAGATTCATATTTAACCTCAGTGGCCTACTCTTACGATGGAAGAGAAGGACTCACTTGCCCAATCTATAACTGCTGAGGAACTCCTTTCGGCTACAACTCCAAGCAGCAAGGCATCTGGACCAGATGGTCTTATGGTATATTACTGTCGCAATAACTCTTGGTGGAGCTGCTGGTTTCAGCGGGCTTGTTACCTTCACTCTCCTTTCCTCTGTTTCACCAACTCCGGGTCTAGGGTTCCGTTGAGTTTACCTCTGGACGACACACGCACCAACACTTGAGTACGTTTATCAATGCTTTATTAAACCATCAACGAAGGAAGCAGCAGGAAAGAGGCAGAAGGGAAACCACAGAGGAAAACTCAAATACCTTTTTAGTAAGATTCTTGACAAATGTCCTTTGGGGTTGGATATTTCAGTAGAATGCACTCCCTTGGTGGGACACACTCCTTGCATGCCTGGATAGGCCTCTCTCACTAGCCTAGCAGTCAGTACGCAGCACAAACAAAAGTCTCTGCCACAGACTTGTTTGGGATGAACCCGTACGATCCTCTGCCACAGAACGTATTGTTTTTTTTGTGGTGAAAGTCAGTCACAGTGCTTGAACCTTTAGGCCAACCCGGCAACACTATGCTGTATAATCTCTTTAGGATACGTCCTCCAACCGAGTCACCAGGCCCCTTTCCAGACCAGCACGTTGCATGATCCTCCCATGACGGGTCCTCCCCTGGGATCTCCTCGGTTGTCCAGCTTCTTCACTCTGTATAGACAGCTCAGGACCATTCCTCGGCCGCTGTGGTAGACCCCAGACAAGTTTCTGGGCCCACCCCTGCGCCACAGCGACCACGAGATAGCTCTCTAACGCATACCTGTCAGCCAGGAGGGCCAGCAAGTGGCTGTAAAACGAACCCCAGAATATGGCGTCTGTCCCATAAATACCCTCGCCCAGAATGCAACTCGGAGGACCACCTCCACCGAGTTGTCTCCGGGACAGAAGAGCATCCATACGCTTAGACACGTTGCCTTTCCAACACTAGCCAGCGGTAACAGCGACACCCACGACTCAGTATGGAAACACACGCAATGTCAGTCAAGCTGGAACAGAGGCAAATCGAACCTTCCTAACGAACAAGTTACTAAATTTACCTATCAGATGGTAGATCGCAAATCTACCAGCGCTACATTACTATGAAGCATTTTTTTCCCACCAGACTTGCTGAGAGCTCAAATTTGAGTTATTCATATGCTGGATGAGGACCCCCTTCCCTGCTCCTGTTATAGGCCAAATTCTTTACTATACTGTGGCCTGAAACTTTTTTAATAAATTATCTCCAATAGACTCCAGCACAATTCTCCAGTACATTAGTCCCCATCACATTAATGTCCCATGCTTCTGCTCCCACGATTTCTGGCCTGCCTTCTTGGGGGATAGCATCACAAGGTTGCAGTGTACACTAATGACCTTTTCTTTTATATTGCAAGCTGACTTTCTTTACTGTCCTTCTAACAACAACTCCATATTTATGACTCTTTGTTGAACTTTAAAGTTAATTTACAAAAATCCATAGGTTTAAAATTAATCTTTAGAAGAATCTACCTTTAAGGCCCTCTATGCTAACGTTCCATTCAGATGACCATCTCAATCCATAAAGTAACAGGGTATGTAAATCCCTGAAGACCTTAGCTTAATATTTAAATGAAACTTTCTCCCATTTTCAAACTCTTTATGAAAGGACCTTGACTATTGTAACAATCTTGTCTTTTATTGGTTCAGGAAATGCAATGTCTTAAAAATTAATTTGATGCCTCTGCTGCTGCATTTATCTATTTATGTCCCCAGTGCCTTCTTCTACTAAGGTCAGAATTCATCAGATTTATATGGCAAGTTAAAGCAACTTGTATTAGTATAGCTGTTCTAATCAGACCAAAAGTTTAAGGGAGAGTGGGGTTTCCAGACCCAGCCTATTAGCATACTGCTGTGCATATGGAGCAAATGATAGATTGGTGCAGACACAGCAGGTTCAAATCATGGGTTTTGTTAGAACAAGATTATTCTTCTGTCCTGCTAGTTTGTAAACTCTGGGCAAGACAACATGGTGCTAAATCTTTACACACAACACAACGCAGTTGTGAATTGGACAGATACATTTCATTACTTTTTTCTCATAAGTATTTTATTGAATATACATAGGTTGAAAATCAACAATGCAGGCCACAGGTTATGAGAAACAATCACAGGCCAATCAATAAACAGGAAGGACATATGATTGCAGTAATTTTGTGATCTGGAATAATAACACACACAGTTAGTGACAAAAATGAGCATTGAATAAGTCTCATAAGAAGCTTGAATAGTTGTACCCTACTGATAGCCAATCATTAAATGCACAAAGGCAGAGGGTTAGTTTATCAAGAGAAATATGGCTTATGAAAAGGGGGAGAGGTAACTGGTACAGTCACCAATGTTGATCATGAACATCGCTAAGGATTTGTAGTATATTTTCTTAGGGATAGATGAGTGGTGGAGGAGGTATAGCACTGGAGAGTAGGGATGAGCCGAACACCCCCCGGTTCGGTTCGCACCAGAACCTGCGAACGGACCGAAAATTCACACGAACGTTAGAACCCCATTGACGTCTATGGGACTCGAACGTTCAAAATCAAAAGTGCTCATTTTAAAGGCTAATTTGCATGGTATTGTCCTAAAAAGGGTTTGGGGACCCGGGTCCTGCCTGCGGCTACTGCTACTCCTACTGCTTGCGGCTTTAATGTAATGTCGGGTCCTGTCAATATGGATGAAAATCAGTGAGACAAATGGCATAAGTACCCCCCAGTCCATTACCAGGCCCTTTGGGTCTTGTATGGATATTAAGGGGAACCCCACACCCAAATTAAAAAAGGAAACAGCAGTATACAGGCTCTGTACTCTGAACAGCAGTATACAGGCGGTGCTAACAAGACAGAGACTGTAGGTTTGCTGTTAAGTAGAATCTGTTTGTAATTTTGTACTGGTACATTTTTAACGTGTTTAGCTCCAGCCAAAATCTATTTTAAACTTTTTGGAAAACATAGGGAAAGGTTATCACCCCCATGACATTTGTTTTGCTGTCTGTGCTCCTCTTCAGAAGATTTCACCTCACTTTTTGTCCCAATGACAAATGTTTTTTGAAAATTTGTTTTTTTTTTGTGAAACAAGTATTGGTGATAAAGCATCAGTTGAAAGGAGAAATGTTTTTCCCATATTAACTCTTACAGGAGAGAATTTCCCTTCCTAGGGGTAGATTTCATCTCACTTCCTGTTGTCTCCTTCCGTTTGCAAGTAGGAGTCGTTTGTAAGTTGGATGTTTGAAATTAGGGGCCTGCCCTTATATACTCAGCAGAAATTTGGGCCTTAGGTGTTGTTGTGGCCACAACACTGTAAGCCCTCACAGGGCCCTGCTGTGAAATATTAGATCAAGAATTGTAATTACATGCCCCTGTTGAACAGGGGCAGAAAAATTGGGCCTTTGGTGGTGGTGCTGATGCCACAACACTGTAAGTCCTCACTCGCTCTTGGTGGGCGCAGAAACGGGCCCTGCTGTGAAATATTAGATCAAGAATTGTAATTGCATGGCCCTGTTGAACAGGGGCAGAAAAATTGGGCCTTAGGCACTGGTGCTGGTGCCACAACACTGCAACCCCTAACAGATACTCTAGTTGGAACGCAGAAATGAGCCCTGCTGCAAAGTATTGCATCAAAAATTGTAATTACACGCCCCTGTTAAACAGGGGCTGAAAAATTAGGCCTTAGGCACTGGTGCTGGTGCCACAACACTGCAACCCCTCACAGATACTCTAGTTGGAATGCAGGAACGAGCCCTGCTGCAAAGTATTGCATCAAAAATTGTAATTACACGCCCCTGTTAAACAGGGGCTGAAAAATTGGGCCTTAGGCACTGGTGGCGGCGCCCAGAACCAAAAATGTTCTTACAAGCTATCAGCGTGCTCATTGAGGAGGACGAGGATAATTACTCAGGATAGTCACTCAGCATCAGCATAGGCAGTCTTTGAAGAGATCTGAGATTTCAAAAAAATTATTCGGTTACATCAGCATCAGGTGCTTGGTAGCTGGTGGTGTTCCAAGACTGATTCATTTTTATGAAGGTCAGTCGATCGACCGAGTCAGTGGACAGACGCACCCTGTGATCGGTTACAAAGCCTCCAGCAGCACTGAATGTGCGGTCCGAAAGAACGCTGAATGCAGGACAGGCCAGTAGCTCAATTGCATACTGTGCAAGCTCTGGCCAGTGATCCATCCTCAAGACCCAGTAACCCAGAGGATTTTCGGTGGGAAAGGTGTCCAAGTCAGATCTTGCCCCTAGGTATTCCTGCACCATGTAAAACAGACGCTGGCGATGGTTGCTGGAAACGATCATACCTTGGGGCTGCGGACTAAAAAATTGTCTGAACGCATCGGTCAGACGGCCACCTTCTCCACCGCTCCTTCTTTGACTGACCAAAGCCTCAGCAACACGTTGTCCAGAAACAGGAGTTTGTAACCTCCCAGTCTCTGGGAACGCGTTGCACAGACCTTTCTGCAAGGTCTCCCGAAGATGTTTCATCCTCTGCTCCCTCTGCGATGGCAAGATAAGGTCCGCAACCTTACCCTTGTAACGTGTATCAAGGAGGGTTGCCAGCCAGTATTGGTCCTTCTCCTTGATACCACGAATACGAGGATCCTTACGCAGGCTTTGCAGGATCAGGGAGGCCATGCAGCATAGGTTTGCTGAGGCATTCGATCCGGAGTCCTCTGGGTCACTAAGGACAACATGGTCCGCAGCCACCTCCTCCCAGCCACGTACAAGTCCATGTGTTTCTTGGGACTGATCGCTTAAAGACTGCTGCTGATGCTGAGTGCCAGGCTCCACCTCCATACTGACACAATCCTCCTCCTCTTCGTCCTGTTCCTGTGTGATCGGCGAGCATGCAGGAACACTGTCTGGATAAAGTGGGCCTTGAGAGCTAAGGAAATCCTCCTCTTCCTGCCTCTGTTCTGCCTCAAGTGCCCTGTCCATTATTCCACGCAGCGTGTGCTCCAACAGGTGGACAAGGGGGACAGTGTCACTGATGCATGCACTATCACTGCTCACCATCCTTGTGGCCTCCTCAAATGGTGACAGGACAGTGCATGCATCCCTGATCATGGCTCACTGGTGTGGGGGAAAAAAAAACAAGCTCCCCTGACCCTGTCCTGGTGTCATAGTCGCACAGGTACTCATTGATGGCCCTCTGCTGCATGTGCAGCCGCTGCAGCATGGCCAACGTTATTCCACCTGGTGGGCATGTCACAGATTAGGCAGTTCTTGGGCAGATTAAACTCCTTTTGGAGGTCTGCCAGCCGAGCACTGGCATTATATGACTGGCGGAAATGCACACAGACTTTCCTGGCCTGCCTCAGGACATCCTGTAAGCCCAGGTACCTGCCCAAGAACTGCTGCACCACCAAGTTAAGGACGTGAGCCAAACAGGGCATATGGGTCATTTGTCCCTGTCGGAGGGCAGAGAGGAGGTTGGTGTCATTGTCGCAAACCACCATTCCTGCCTTAAGTTGGCTTGGCGTCAACCACCTCTGAACCTGCCCCTGCAGAGATGACAGAACCTCTGCCCCAGTGTGGCTCCTGTCCCCCAAGCATACCAGCTCAAGCACCGCATGGCATCTTTTGGCCTGCATACTTGCGTAGCCCCTTGAACGGCTACGGAGCACCGCTGGTTCTGAGGACAAAGCACAGGAAGAGGCCATGGAGGAAGAAGAAGAGGAGGGGTGGAGGAGAGAGGTGTGTCAAAATCATTAGTAGTGGCATTTTCAAGGCGTGGTGGTGGAACAACCTCCAACACTACTGCACCTTGTCCTGCATCCTTCCCAGCTGCCAGCAGAGTCACACAATGCGCGGTGAAACTTAGATAACGTCCCTGTCCATGCCTGCTGGACCATGAGTCAGCAGTAATATGCACCTTACCGCTGAACGCCCTGTCCAGCGAGGCATGGACATTGCCTTCCACATGCTGGTAGAGAGCTGGAATCGCCTTCCATGAGAAAAAGTGGCGTTTGGGTACCTGCCACTGAGGAGCCACACATTCCACAAACTCACGGAAGGGGGCAGAGTCTACCAACTGAAAAGGCAGCAGTTGAAGTGCTAGCAATTTTGCCAAGCTAGCATTCAACTGCTGGGCATGTGGATGGCTGGGAGCGAACTTCTTTTGGCGGTGCAGCAGCTGGGGCAGGGAAATTTGCATGGTACAATCTGACGTCGGTGTACCGAAAGCAGATTGCCCACAAGTACTTGGCTGTGACACACCTAATTCTACACCTTCATTCCTCTCAGTGCAGGTCTTAGAGAGGACTGAAGGTATAGTGGGGTTGGAGATCTCAGCTGATGAGGAGCAAGGAGAGGTCCTCTTTGTTCTTTGGTGTGGGTCTTTTAGATACGCTTGCTAACGAACTACATGGCAGGTCAACATATGTCTGGTCAAGCATGTGGTGCCCAAGCGGGAGATGTTTTGGCCACGCGAGATACGCTTGAGACATTTGTTGCAAATAGCAGCGGTGCGATCTGATGCACTCGTCTCAAAAAAGGCCCACACCAAAGAACTTTTAGAATAACACGCAGAGACAGCAGCGCCCTGCACATGCGGAGCTTTGGGGTGTGATGCAGTCAGTGTGCTGCCCTTAGGCTGGCCCCTGGAGGGCATCCTGCCTCGTTGGTGATGTGCCTCCTCCTCCTCTCTCCTATCAGGCACCCACGTTGAGTCAGTGACCTCATCATCCCCTCCCTCCTCATCACTGGAGCAAACCTGGCAGTATGCTGCAGCAGGGGGAGCATGACTGCCAGATTGCTGTCCTTCTTGGACACCCCTCTGTCCGTGCTCAAGTTACTGCCTTCATCTAGTACACCACCAACCTTCTACAGGGGCTTTAGCTGAACACTGTGCAGAGCTCGCAAAAAACTAACTTGTAGCTTATTTAGCTGCCTGCGGTAGTGATAGGATCAGGAAAACACCACCAACCTTCTACAGGTAGCTTTAGCTGAACACTGTGCAGAGCTCGCAAAAAAATAACTTGTAGCTTATTTAGCTGCCTGCGGTAGTGATAGGATCAGGAAAACACCACCAACATTCTACAGGTAGCTTTAGCTGAACACTGTGCAGAGCTCGCAAAAAAATAACTTGTAGCTTATTTAGCTGCCTGCGGTAGTGATAGGATCAGGAAAACACCACCAACCTTCTACAGGTAGCTTTAGGTGAACACTGTGCAGAGCTCGCAAAAAACTAATTTGTAGCTTATTTAGCTGCCTGCGGTAGGGATAGGATCAGGAAAACACCACCAACCTTCTACAGGTAGCTTTAGCTGAACACTGTGCAGAGCTCGCAAAAAACTAACTTGTAGTTTTAGCTGAACACTGTTCAGAGGATGCACTACACTAACTTGTAGCTTTAGCTGAACACTGTTCAGAGGACGCACTACACTAACTTGTAGCTTTAGCTGAACACTGTGCAGAGGTCACACTACACTAACTTGTAGTTTTAGCTGAACACTGTTCAGAGGACGCACTACACTAACTTGTAGCTTTAGCTGAACACTGTGCAGAGGTCGCACTACACTAACTTGTAGTTTTAGCTGAACACTGTTCAGAGGACGCACTACACTAACTTGTAGCTTTAGCTGAACACTGTGCAGAGGTCGCACTATACTAACTTGTAGTTTTAGCTGAACACTGTGAGGAGGACACACTACACTAACTTGTAGCTTTAGCTGAACACTGTGAGGAGGACGCATTACCCTAACTTGTAGCTTTAGCTGAACACTGTGCAGAGGCCACACTAAACTAACTTGTAGCTTTAGCTGAACACTGTGAGGAGGACGCACTACACTAACTTGTAGCTTTAGCTGAACACTGTGCAGGGGTCACACTACACTAACTTGTAGTTTTAGCTGAACACTGTGAGGAGGACGCACTACACTAACTTGTAGCTTTAGCTGAACACTGTGCAGAGGTCGCACTACACTAACTTGTAGTTTTAGCTGAACACTGTTCAGAGGATGCACTACACTAACTTGTAGCTTTAGCTGAACACTGTGCAGAGGTTGCACTACACTAACTTGTAGTTTTAGCTGAACACTGTGAGGATGACGCACTACACTAACTTGTAGCTTTAGCTGAACACTGTGAGGAGGACGCACTACCCTAACTTGTAGCTTTAGCTGAACACTGTGCAGAGGTCACACTAAACTAACTTGTAGCTTTAGCTGAACACTGTGAAGAGGACGCACTACACTAACTTGTAGTTTTAGCTGAACACTGTGCAGAGGTCACACTAAACTAACTTGTAGCTTTAACTGAACACTACACTAACTGTAAATAGTCTAGCTGCCTGACTGTGGTACTAATAGGATCAAAAGAACACCAGCAATTTTCTTCAGGTAGCTGTAAATACTGTAACAAGACAAGCCTGCCTGTCAGTAGGAAGATAACAAGAACGGATCTAGCTAAACTGAATACAGTGTATATATATATACAACACCTGGGATGCATATATATACACAATACACTGTAAGTGCAGTTAACTCACTGACTGTCCTGCCTAATCTAGCTAACTCAAATGAAATGACACTGTCTCTCTCTCTCTCTCTAAGCATGCCGGAACACACTACACAGGGCCGCCGTGCAGGCGGCCTTATATAGTGTGGGGCGTGTTCTAAACCCCCTGAGCCATAATTGGCCAAAGCCACCATGGCTTTGGCCAATTACAGCTCTCTCTACTGATGGCGCTGTGATTGGCCAAGCATGCGGGTCATAGTACATGTTTGGCCAATCATCAGCCAGCAATGCACTGCGATGCCGCAGTGAATTATGGGCCGTGACGCGCCACACGAATTTGGCACGAACGGCCCATATTGTTTGCAATTCAGCAAACGGGCGAACAGTCGATGTTCAAGTCGAACATTGGTTCGACTCGAACACGAAGCTCATTCCTACTGGAGAGTAATCAAGCATATCTGTGGTGACAGTTGCAATGATGTCATATACCTTCTTCCAGGAGGGTTGGAGCTTAGAGCACACCCACCAGATATGCATCATTGTCCCCTCTTCCCTTTCACACCTCCAACAGAGATTAAGAATTGTCAGTGAGAATTTCTGAAGGAGGGAGGGGTCCTATATAATCTTATATCCACACTCGTGGGTGGCTACGTACAGGTAGCCCTTTTGGATAAATGTGCAGATGGATTTTCAGTCAGTGGTTGAAAGTTGTAAACCAAGATCCTTTTCCCATGCCAGACTAGTAGAGCAAGATTAGGCAGAAAGGTCCCCAAACAACAAGGAGTATAGTACAGAGATAAGATGTCTCTGTGGGCTTTACCTACTACAGGGTGTCTCCAGCATATCAGGGGTGTCTAGCCCATGGGATGGAGGAGCTGTGGGAAGTTAAAAAATGCTTTATCTATAGGTAGGTCCAGAATGGCATTAAGTGTGGTGCCAGGAGGGCATTGAAAGCCTAGTATAAGAGAAGTTTACCACACCGAAAGAAGTGGGGGGCTAGGACATCCTTGATTTCAAGAAATTGGTGGAAATGCCCAGTTCAAAAGCTGGATTAAGGTATGGAGGTGGGAGAGGAAGCAGTGGTGACCTTACAATGAACAATGAGTATAATTAATTTCTTAACATTCAGAGATTACCTACAACATGAGATGTGATATGATGTGATGGACAATGAGTACATTTCATTTATTCACATTCAGAGATCTCCTACAAAATCATGGCCAGATGGTATAGGACTCAGTCTTTGCCAAACTGTTCAACTCTTCGAGTGCCTCCTGCTGGCTCTGTGGAACATATATAGGTTCACTTTTACTTGTATTTTATGACTTTCCTGTACTGAGACACTTCTGGCAGCAAGTTACGGAGATAATAACTGAAAGCTAATGGGGGTTTTTCTGTCTGATAAGCCTGCTGCTATCTCCTTCTCAATCTCACCCCATGTCACAAAAAGATATAAGAAATCACTCCTAATCCATTTATTGCATACAGCCATACAGCCATATGCATTCCTAGTACTGGGGAACAATCAAACCTACCAACACTTAACCAATGGTTTGCCAGGGGGAATGACATTTAGAACATGAAAGATCTTACTGTGGCCCTCAAAGATAAGACTGCAGAGCAAACTAAAGTCTGGTAACACTTATGCCCCGTACACACGGTCGGATTTTCCAATGGAAAATGTCCGATCGGATCGTGTTGTCGGAAATTACGACCGTGTGTGGGCTCCATCGGACATTTTCCATCGGATTTTCCGACACACAAAGTTTGAGAGCAGGAGATAAAATTTTCCGACAACAAAATCCGATCGCGTCAATTCCGACCGTGTGTGGCCTGTTCCGACGCACAAAGTGCCACGCATGCTCCGAAGAAATTTCAACACGGAACAGCTCGGTCATGTAAAATTAGCGTTCGCAATGGATACAGCACTTTCATCACGCTGCAATGTTAAAAATGGTTTAATACAGCGCACTCTCTTCTTCTTTATATTTATATATATTTATTTATATGTGACAAGAATTAAGTAGTTTTGCTGCTCATATTCACACACACTTCTCACAAACTTATTTTTTTGTTTTTTTCTTGGGATTCCCTGAATATATTGTTATTTGTCACATCTGACAGAATGTTTTTTTTTTTTGTTTTCTTTTTTTTTTATTTTAAGCCATTTTTGGTTTAGATTTTATGTTTGTATTTTTTCCAAGGCTGATCTTTGTTTAATGTTATTTTTAGTTTTACTCCAGACTATTTTTGTGTGTGTTTTGTGTGTCAAGTTACCACAACAACATTGATATCTTTTATTATTTAATCTCAAGGAGATTGTTGTTGGTGTCCCTTGTTAATTTCACATTGTATTTTTGAAATGTACCTGAATCCTCACAAACAAACTGTCCTTTTTGAAGTAAAATACACGTAGGCAAGTATAATTCAAACCAAAAATCCTTTATTAAGGGCTCAGAACCAAACAAAGAGGGAGGCAACACTGGATCAACAGGAGAAATTAGCGAAGCCTGGGACCCCCAGGGCAGACATTAATTCTTGAACATCAAAATTGGTGGCCTGAGGAGTCCATATGTAAGGGAGGGCAGTCTGGTCCAGAAGTCGCAGAGATCCGGAAAGCAGCAGATGACATCTGTGTCCCCAGGCTGTGGTACCACATGAGGCTGCATCTTTTGGCCGACCAGACTGGATCCAGGGTCCTCACTTTCTGGTCTTCCTTCCACTCTTCCTTCCGGGCTGTGGCTGTGCTGTTGGAGATTTGGCAGGAGGAGGAGTAGGACCTGGAGGAGGAGGAGGACTGGGAGGACCTGGAGGAGAAGGAGGAGGAGGACCTGCAGGAGGAGGAGGAGGACCATCTGTGAGTTCGCAAAGGTGTGTCTGAGATGTAATTTGGCCCCTCATACCTTTATTAAGAGCCTCCAATATGAGCAACTCACACATGAGTTGTTGTCCCTCCTCCATCCTCTGCATTTTAGAAGCAATGATGGCAGCAATGTCCTCCTCCACGGTGTGTGGTGCTCCCAGGGCCTCTGTAGGCCTCCAAAAGAGGCCTATGGCAGCCTCCTCCAGGGTACTCCTCCTGCCACTTTCTCTTTCCAGGGGGAGTGGAGGGACCGGCATATCAGGCAGCCGGCTCGGCCCGGCCACCTCCTTGCTGAGACTTCCCTGTGTATGAAAAAGGGACATGGTTTTAGTTTTTGCATTATCAATCACAATCCTAAATTAGTACTCCAAACTAACATCTAGTTAACATCATTGATTGGACAACCTAAAATAATTAGAGGAATGCTATACCTGGCTCAAGCTGGGCTCCTCCACATGTTGTTGCCTGGAAGGCCCAGGTTGGGCGTCAGAAGCCTCAGCCGGGGGGGAAGGAAGCGTGGAAGGAAGACTGGAGAGTGTTGGCCTGGGTTCAGTCTGGCCTGCCAGAAAATGCAGCCTGTCATAGTACCACATCCTGGGGACATAGATGTCATCTTCTGCTCTGGATCTCTGCGAATCCTGGACTTTCTGGCGCTCCCTTACATATGTGCTCCTCAGGCCACCAATTAAGATCTTCAAATATGTGATGTCTGCCGTGGGGATCACCTGCTTCACAATTTCCAACAACTGATCCAGTGCTGCCTTCCTCTTTGTTTGGTTCTTGTAATGTGGGTGGTTGATCTCCCACAGACATGGCAGCTCCCTTATCATATCAATGAATAGTGACATGAAGTCATTATCTTTTACTAAGATATCCATGTTTACTGCAAGACACAACACAAGACAAAGCCTAATGTCAGACAAAACTCTCCTAATCTTGTTACAATATAGGCCTCAATCTAGAAGCAGTATAGGCACAAGTTTGTCTCTTACCTTCGTTCTTACGATCGGCGCATCCAATGCTCCTTTCTCCGCTCACAGATGGTACGTAATACGCACGTGTGTTACGCTTTATATACACTGCGCATGCGTGTAACTCCGCCCACCCCTGATGTTCTTTCTAGTCTATTCCCCGCCCCTTTTTGTTCGGCGCAGTGGGTGAAGAGCACATGGCGGAGTCACAGCAGGTGCGTGCTAATTATAGCAACGAGGAGGAGGCGGAGGAAAGCCCGGAGACAGAAACGTCCCGATCCAGAAGGAGAAGATTTAAGGCCACAAATATGTCCTTTGGGGAGATGTTGGAGATGGTGGACATCCTGAAGAGGGCCGACTATGATGGAAAGTATGGACCTTACCCCAACCCCAATGTCAGAAAGGCCAAGATCATGGTGAAAGTGGTCAAAAGTCTGCACAGGAATTTCGGGGTACGACGATCGAAAGATCAGCTCAGGAAGCGGTGGTCGGACCTCAAATTAAGAGAGCCCGAGCAGTACCGAAAGATCCGGAGAGTGCTGCAAAAAAGTAAGTAGTTGTGCTGTGTTCCTATTCTTTTTGTCTTTCTTACGTTCGTGCTGCTCCATACGCTTTTCTTAATTGTACAGTTTAAAATGTCAATTTTAATGTTCATGGGCCCATTATTCGTTCGTATCAAACATTTTTTTTTTCGCCCTCTAAAACACCATTGTTTAGGCCATATGCATTTTCCTACATTTTTTAGGGCCTACTTGGATGCAAAATATTTGGTTGTGTAGATGGGTTTGTTACTAGAATGAAATGCAAACTAGATTCTGTGTAAGGAGAGGACACTCAGCAGCTGTTTTCACATCTGGACACTGGAGCACTAGTGTGGGACACAAGAACACCATTTTTATTAGGTGGGGCACACAGGTGCTCCAGTGTATACTATAGGGGGGTCTCCATCTGTGAAGCTTGTACTAAACAGGTAAAGTATTGCAGCTTGACAAAGGACAATAAAAAAGCGACATCTTGGAACTCTGCTAAAATTGACAATTGTACCCAACTTCCAAGCAATGTTTCCTATTTATAGTTCTGCCATCAAATATCTGTGTGCTAATTATACCATTTTTGTTTTACATAGGGGAGAAAAGACTCGGAGGACACCCCTCATCCGAGGAGACCAGAGACCCCCCACCTCTGGAAGAAGGTGAAATACCAAAAACACAAGCAGAGCAGGAGGAGGAAGAAGATGTGGTGGAAATTGTCACCACAACAGGTGAGTGTCTGCGACCACAGGCTCAGGTAAGAGATGTATGCTGGCAGATATTTGATACCTGTTTTTGTTTGGTTTCTCTCTTTTTAGGTGATCGTGATGTTAGGGATCGAGATCCTTTCACATCAGAAAGTGCCCAGATCCTGATCGGGGAGATCATGGGGTGTAATTTAGAATTTGAAAACATCAAGAAAAAAATCAATGATGTGATTCAAAAAATTAATAACATCATTGATGTTTTGGGGCGAATTTAAAACCCCACAAAATCACTTTTTTTTTGTGTGGTACAATGTTTTAAATATTTTAGCAATGTTTCGAAAAGCCAAATTTGGAGGATGCACACAGTGTGCCAACATGTGCTATCTGCCATCACGGGAGATCAATGGACGCGTTCTGGGGGTGCAACCCCTTCCTCAATAATAAAGTAGCTGAGAGGAAGGGCTTGCTCCCACAAAACATGTCCCTTGATCCCCCATGATGGCAGCTGGCACATGTTGACATTCGTAAATTGGTGTGCATCTTCCAAATTTGGCTTTTCAAGGGGTGATTTGACCCCATCTGAACGCAATATCAAACACAGTTCCTAAATACTCATGTCTGATATTGCCTTCAAGTTTTACCATATGTGAACTTTGTAAGTTCAAGTTTTTTGTCTTTCTTGTTGGTTTACACAGGTCTATTTTATCGTAAATGGACATTTCTATTTTTGATAATGCCACCCCAAAAATTGTTATACAACAAACATGTTGGTTTGTTCAAAAAACCTTTTCTAAATGCACATGTGATTGTGCAGGTATTAAAAAGTTTTTTAATCAAGAATGTGTGGATTATTGTCTCAACGCTACAACAATTTTGGGGTGATGTAATTGCTGTTTTCTGAGAAAATGGGGGTTATTTCCTAAGGGCAAATCCTCTTTGCACTACAAGAGCATTTTCATTGCAGTTTCAAGAGCATTTGTAGTAAAAAGTGTATACGCCTTTAGTAAATAACAGCCAACAGTGCTTTGTATAAGGTTACACAATCACGCCATTTTCAGGACTCCCCACATTGCTGTCAGGGTCAGCTAAAACAAACACAAGCAGTAAATGTCCACAAAGATTTTCTTTTTTTTGCTTTTTTATTTGAAAAAGGCTTCACAAATTTGAAGGCATATTGATGGCCCCCCTACCCGCAAAGAACTCCAGGTATCGTAACCGGACATCACGGGCACTCAGGGAGGGTAAGCCAGGACGGACGCTTTCAAGCGCCGTCAGTGTTGTTTCAGGTATCACTCCGGCCTCAGGCCCAACTGAGCCAGCATAGTTGGCCGAATGTTTCCGTAAAAAGTTATGGAGAATACAGCACACCATGATTATATGATTAAGTTTATACTCCGCCATATGGATAGGTGTCAGAAATAGGCGGAACCGGCTGGCCAGGATTTCAAATGTGTTCTCCACCACTCTTTGGGCTCTGGCCAGTCGGTAATTAAAAACCCTCTGTTCCGGGGTGAGGGTCCTCATAGGGAATGGGTGGTCCCCCAGGGTGAGGGTCCTCATAGGGAATAAGGTGGTCCCCCAGCGCAAACGCTTCATCAGTAGGGATGAGCCGAACACCCCCCGGTTCGGTTCGCACCAGAACCTGCGAACGGACCGAAAGTTCACACGAACGTTAGAACCCCATTGACGTCTATGGGACTCGAACATTCGAAATCAAAAGTGCTCATTTTAAAGGCTAATTTGCATGGTATTGTCCTAAAAAGGGTTTGGGGACCCGGGTCCTACCCTAGGGAACATGTATCAATGCAAAAAAAACTTTTAAAAACGGCCGTTTTTTCGGGAGCAGTGATTTTAATGATGCTTAAAGTAAAAAAAAAAAGTGAAATATTCCTTTAAATATCGTACCTGGGGGGTGTCTATAGTATGCCTGTAAAGTGACGCATGTTTCCCGTGTTTAGAACAGTCCCTGCACCAAATGTCATTTTTAAAGGAAAAAATCTCATTTAAAACTGCTTGCGGGTTTAATGTAATGTCGGGTCCTGGCAATATGGATGAAAATCAGTGAGACAAACGGCATGGGTACCCCCCAGTCCATTACCAGGCCCTTTGGGTCTTGTATGGATATTAAGGGGAACCCCGCACCCAAATTAAAATAAGGAAAGGTGTGGGGCCACCAGGCCCTATATACTCTGAACAGCAGTATACAGGCGGTGCAAACAAGACAGGGACTGTAGGTTTGTTGTTAAGTAGAATCTGTATGTCATTTTGAACGGGTACATTTTTAACGTGTTTAGCTCCAGCCAAAAAATCTTTTTTAAGCTTTTTGGAAAACATAGGGAAGGGTTATCACCCCTGTGACATTTGTTTTGCTGTCTTTCCTCCTCTTCAGAAGATTTCACCTCACTTTTTGTCCCAATGAAAAATGTTTTTTGAAAATTTGGGGTTTTTTGTGGAACAAGGATTGGAAAGCATCAGTGGAAAGGAGAAATGTTTTTCCCATATTAACTCTTACAGGAGAGAATTTCCCTTCCTAGGGGTAGATTTCATCTCACTTCCTGTTGTCTCCTTCCGTTTGCAAGTAGGAGTCGTTTGTAAGTTAGATGTTTGAAAGTAGGGTCCTGCCCTATATACTCAGCAGAAATTTGGGCCTTAGGTGTTGTTGGGGCCACAACACTGTAAGCCCTCACAGGGCCCTGCTGTGAAATATTAGATCAAGAATTGTAATTACATGCCCCTGTTGAAGAGGAGCTGAAAAATTAGGCCTTAGGCACTGGTGCTGGTGCCACAACACTGCAACCCCTCACAGACACTCTAGTTGGAACGCAGGAACGAGCCCTGCTGCAAAGTATTGCATCAAAAATTGTAATTACACGCCCCTGGTAGCCTCCCTGGCGGTTTTCCTGAGTGTGGCTCGGGGTTACATTTCAGCACCATTAGCGGTAACCCCGAGCCACACTCTGGATTGCATCGCAGGATCCTTGTGCCTCCTTACTTACCTTGTCCCCAGGATCCTGCAAAGTCCCCCCGCAGTATCCGCGGGCTGTGTCCTGTTCCGAAGCCTCTCTGTGCCAGGCTCCGTCCCCTGCGAGCGTCGCGACGCACGGGGGTGAAGCCTGGCGGCAAATTAAAAAAAATGTAAAAAGCATAACACATACAGTACTGTAATCTTACAGATTACAGTACTGTATGAAATCATTTCACGGGGGGCGCATGCGCGAGGCTTGGCATGGCAGTTGCTTCACTGTAGAGCTCCGCACTCCCCGCCGCATTCACGGAACCGTACGGACGACTGAACCACCCCACCAGCTCCCTTCCTCAGGGATCGCTCTCACGCAAACCAGAGCACCCTCCGGTATGGTTCTTACGGGGCACAGAGGCAAAGCAAAGTCCAAACCCATCAAAGAGGCGTTAGCCCGCGCCTCCTCCAAGATGGCGGCGAAGGCCCGAGCCCTGGCAGACCAGCCTGCATCCTCACCCGCCCGCTCTGATGTGCTGGATAGTGAGGAAGATAGCGATATGCATCCTATTCCAGGTGATTCTCCTCTCATCTCACAGCCTGGTATGTCACAGGCAGCTTTTATCAGACTCATGGAATCCATGCTGCATAAAGCCCTAAAATCCACATCTGACGAGATCACCAGCAGCCTGACTCGTGAAATACGTGAACTAGGTCAGCGCACAGCAGATTTAGAAACTAGGATGGACGACATGGAGCTAACAATCCAGGAGCAAGCCTAAGAACAAATGGCTCTTTTCTTGAGGAGAATACTATGTTACTCTCCCGTTTAGAGGACGCAGAAAACCGATCACGTAGATCCAATCTGCGCCTCCGTGGTATACCAGAGTCGATTGATGATATCCAATCCTTTACCACCGCTTTGTTTCAGGAACTTTCGCCCTCCATACCAATCGAACGCCTGGAGTTCGATAGAATCCACAGGGCACTAACACGACGCCAGGCGGATGGCCCGCCACGCGACATTATTGTTAAGCTGCATTTCTTTCGTACAAAGGAGCAGCTGCTAACAGTATAACAATAAGAACTCTTTACAGTTCCAAAACCACACGTATCAGCTGTTCTCTGACCTAGCACCCCTCACTATCGCAAAGCGCCGTGCTATGAAACCCCAGTTGCAAATCTTGCAACAGCACCAGCTCAAGTACACGTGGCGGTTCCCGTTTGCCCTTCAATTCTCCCACCTGGGGCAACAGCATACCTGCACCACGCCAGAATCACTCCAAAGGCTCCTGGAATCACTCCATCTGACACCAACGCTGCAGCAATCAGAAACTTCCCTTCCTCGCACACCGGCTCGATCAGCCACCCACCCATATGCCACGACCCCGAAACGAAGCAATCCTGATCCTGCATCAATCCGGAAGGGGACCCCGGCCCGATCATCTGGAAGCTACCATCCAAGCCCGAAGTCCCAAGCTCTACGTTGATAACTTGCGAACTACCGTTTGCCCACTTTTCCTTTTTCGCACACAGGTCCTCGGTGATACTCACAGAAACTGACTTCTGTTTTCACCAAGAAGACACGACAACAGCTGAGACCTGTTTGGCGACTACAGCCCGTCAGATTTTCTCCGCGTCCTGAACAATAATCTTCAGGGCACCTAGGCCCCATTGAGCCCTCTCAGGTTCAGTTATAATACTACTGTTTTTCCCTTTTCTTTTTTTTAAGTTTTACGTTTTATGTTTTATTGTTCCATATGGTATTGTTCTGCAAACTCACACAAGTGACACTAAGTGTATACTCTCAACCTACTTTAAGTAGGCACCAGTATAATACAATTGTTTAGCTTCATGGTCTTTGCTACTCGTACCCCTTTTACTAAATGACGGAATGTTAGCGCAGCCTAGGCTATTAGTTTTTGAAATTTTACACCATATCTAATGTAACTTATCGTTTCCAGTCCGTTACCCGTTCCCTTTCCCCTATCTTCCCTCATTCCTCTCCTCTCCCCCACTCCCCTCTTCCCCCCTTCCTTTTCCCTCCCTTCCTCCTCCCCCCCTTCCCTCCTCCCCCCTTCCTCATCTCCCCCCCCCTCTCCCCCCTCCTCCCTCCTACTCCCCCTCCCTCCTCCCCTTCCTCTCCAGTCCCCTCCCCCTTATCCCCTGATGCGAACAATCGGTTTTTTATTAAACATACTCCTACTTAAGTATTTATGGCTATCTGTATATACTTTGAAGTCAGTAGAACCTACAAACTGTATTGATGTTGTTATCTGCGTCTGCGGCGGGGAGCAGTCATTGCACCCCTCTCCTACAGCGCACCCGCTCTTTGACTAGTTTACTGGTCGTGGAGTTGGTGCACTACCCAGTCGGGCGGTACTGACCCGCAGTCTCCCCATATGGACTGTGTCTCGGTGCGTTGCCCTACGCTTACGTCCCATCCCCCTCCTTCCCCCTCTTTTCTCTTTCTCTCACCTTACTTTACTACTCCTCGCATTCCTCTTCTTGGCTGGTCGGCTCGCGCGGGCCCCTCACCATCTAATAGGGTCCCCCCTTATACCCACCAATGGCCCCACTAAATATACTAACCTTAAATGTTAAAGGACTGAACTCACCCCAAAAACGGGTGAAGGCTTTCCAAACGTTTGCATCCCAAAGAGCCAGCGTGGTGGCCCTCCAAGAAACACATTTTTCCAAACGTCACACCCCGGGCTTCTTTAGCTCTAAATACCCACAAGTATTCACCGCTTCAGCTGAAACAAAACAGAGAGGGGTTTTACTCGCTTTTCATCATACCACCCCATTCACCCTACATTCCGAAATAAAAGACCCAGAAGGTCGGTACCTAATCTTAGTGGGGTTACTGCAGGACACATTGGCCACTTTTGTCTCCTATTATGCCCCTAATGCAAACCCTAATCCCTTCTTCTCACATCTTTTACAGGTAGTAAAAACACACAGCAAAGGAACCCTGTTCCTGTGTGGCGATTCCAATTCAGTTCTACAACCACACCTAGACAAATCACCCTATACTCCTGAACACTATACCCCCTCAGCGCAATTTCGCAGACAAATATTAAAGGCTTCTCTTCTGAACACTTGGAGAGAATGCAACCCCGTCAAGAAAAACTTTACATTTTACTCCCACCCTCATAAATCCTTCTCCAGGATTGATCACATTTTCATTTCCATAGCATCTGCACCAATCCTACTTCAATCCCATATCCAGCCAATCACATGGACAGACCACTGTGCCGTGATCACCGCAGTATCTTCCTTGATACCACAACCCACAAGCAGAACATGGTGCATGAATGTCATGAACTGGTGTGACCAGAACCGTGTGATCTGCGACAGAGGACACCCAAACGTATATAAGTGAAAATATAATAATTTATTAAAGAAAGTGAGTAATATAATACAACCAACTCCAATATGACACAGTGCAATAACCAACCACAGACAGAGACCCACAAATAACAACAGATAGATAAGTGCAATAAATGGGAAATACCAGGTTCATAAACAATAGCCAGGCCAGGGTCATACACAGCAGATCAGCAGATGGACAAGGGATGTTCCAGAGACATAAACGTAAGCCAGGCCAAGGTCGTACACAGGGAGGTCAGTCGATGGGGTAAGGAACACAGGACAGGGAGAGAATGGATGGGTCAGACTGCAGGCAGAGATACAAGGTAACAGGTGGGATAGGATAGGGTCCAGGACAGGATCAGGTTCAGGGGACAGGATCAGGTTCAGGGCACAGGATCGGATTGCTAGCAGGTCAGCAGGCAATGAAGAAATCAAGGCAAACATGTTAATGCTTGCTGGGTATTTATAGGCCTATGATTGGCCTCAAGTGACACCTGATTGTAGGAGGTACTGTCTGCTCCACACTGCCAGGATCCATCCGCTGGTGGACGCCAGTACTGCGGCCCAAAGATGATATATTATAAACAGGGAAAAGCTCTCCTGACAGTTCCAAACTGCCAGGAGACACCTGCTGGTGGACCTCAGTACTGCATGCCAAATAACAGGTCTTACCAGCGGATGGAACATTTCCTGACAGTACCCCCCCTCAAAGGAGCGACCTCCGGACGCTCCAACTAGCCGTTGCTGGGGAAAGTCCATGGTGTCCAGCTGGGCAGTGGGCACATCAGGCTGGGCAGCGGACAGGAACACTCCAGGCTGGGCAGCGGACGGGAACAACTTGAGCTGGGCAGCAGATGGGAACAACTTGGGCTGGGCAGCAGACGGGAACAACTTGAGCTGGGCAGCAGACGGGAACAACTTGAGCTGGGCAGCAGACGGGAACAACTTGAGCTGGGCAGCAGACGGGAACAACTTGAGCTGGGCAGCAGATGGGAACAACTTGAGCTGGGCAGCAGACGGGAACAACTTGAGCTGGGCAGCAGACGGGAGCAACTTGAGCTGGGCAGCAGACGGGAACAACTTGAGCTGGGCAGCAGACGGGAACAACTTGAGCTGGGCAGCAGGCTCTGGGTCATCGAGCTGGGCAGCAGGCTCCGGGTCATCGAGCTGGGCAGCAGGCTCCGGGTCATCGAGCTGGGCAGCAGGCTCCGGGTCATCGAGCTGGGCAGCAGGCTCCGGGTCATCGAGCTGGGCAGCAGGCATGGGCACTTCAAGCTGGGCAGCTGGCATGGGCACTTCAAGCTGGGCAGCTGGCATGGGCACTTCAAGCTGGGCAGCTGGCATGGGCACTTCAAGCTGGGCAGCTGGCATGGGCACTTCAAGCTGGGCAGCTGGCATGGGCACTTCAAGCTGGGCAGCTGGCATGGGCACTTCAAGCTGGGCAGCTGGCATGGGCACTTCAAGCTGGGCAGCTGGCATGGGCACTTCAAGCTGGGCAGCTGGCATGGGCACTTCAAGCTGAGCAGCTGGCATGGGCACTTCAAGCTGAGCAGCTGGCTTGGGCACTTCAAGCTGGGCAGCTGGCTTGGGCACTTCAAGCTGGGCAGCTGGCATGGGCACTTCAAGCTGGGCAGCTGGCATGGGCACTTCAAGCTGGGCAGCTGGCATGGGCACAGCTGGCACCGAGACATCAGGCTGGAGGGCAGACACCCGGACATCAGGCTGGAGGGCAGACACCCGGACATCAGGCTGGGGGGCAGACACCCGGACATCAGGCTGGAGGGCAGACACCCGGACATCAGGCTGGAGGGCAGACACCCGGACATCAGGCTGGAGGGCAGACACCCGGACATCAGGCTGGAGGGCAGACACCCGGACATCAGGCTGGAGGGCAGACACCCGGACATCAGGCTGGAGGGCAGACACCCGGACATCAGGCTGGAGGGCAGACACCCGGACATCAGGCTGGTAGGTAGGCATCAAGACATCAGGCTGGGAGGCTGGCACATCCGACTGGGAAGCTGGCACATCCGACTGGGAAGCTGGCACATCCATCCGGGAAGCTGGCACATCCATCTGGGAAGCTGGCACATCAGACTGGGAAGTGGGAGCAGGTTGGGTTACTGGCAGGATTGTATGAGTAGGGAAGAACTTCCGTTTCTTCTTTGGCTTAACTGCTGGAGATCTGTAGGTGGCTGTAGGACTGTAGACAGGAGGTGAGGCATACTGAAAGGAAGGGCTGGGATATGGCAAGGAAGGGGGAACAGCAGCCAGAGGGAGTTCTTGTGGGAAAGTTGCAGGTATTAGAGAAGAGGCAGGTGGGTTAAAGGCAGGATAGGTACAGGAAGTAGAAACAGGGCATTGATACTTGGTGGGGAGCAGGGTATATTGGGCTGTAGCTGAGGTTGCCATGAGCGATGGGGGAATAGATTCTTGGGAAGGCAGGTGATTAATGGCAGGGCTGGGTTGTTGTGGCTTGGCTAAATTAAGGAGATCTGACCATGCCTGTAGCACAGGATGAACAAACATTGATTCACACACAGCCTGACTAACCAGCGATTGCACTGAATGGATGCAATCAGACAACACCTGCGGAGAACAAGAGGCATAATGTTCCTTGAAAAAGGCTGGGTCATCCTCTAATAACCACACCAGAGACTCAACCTGATCAAAACTGAAGGAGGGAGAAAAACCATCCCTGCCCTCTGGAGTACTGGACAAGGCTAGCTCTGCACACAGCTGGATCAGAGGCTGAACATTTTCAAATAGCAATCTACCCTGATCAACCAGAGAATGGGCCAGATGGATACACTCCAGGAGCTGATCCCTGGCCCACTCTTTCAATACCAGACGACAGTAATTGTTATCCTCCAACACCAGTGAGGCAAGGAGAACAACTGTTTCTGATTGCATTTTCATAGCACTACAATGGTTCCTTTGCGCAGTCACTTCTGGTCAGAGATGGCCTTGATTTACTGTCATGAACTGGTGTGACCAGAACCGTGTGATCTGCGACAGAGGACACCCAAACGTATATAAGTGAAAATATAATAATTTATTAAAGAAAGTGAGTAATATAATACAACCAACTCCAATATGACACAGTGCAATAACCAACCACAGACAGAGACCCACAAATAACAACAGATAGATAAGTGCAATAAATGGGAAATACCAGGTTCATAAACAATAGCCAGGCCAGGGTCATACACAGCAGATCAGCAGATGGACAAGGGATGTTCCAGAGACATAAACGTAAGCCAGGCCAAGGTCGTACACAGGGAGGTCAGTCGATGGGGTAAGGAACACAGGACAGGGAGAGGATGGATGGGTCAGACTGCAGGCAGAGATACAAGGTAACAGGTGGGATAGGATAGGGTCCGGGACAGGATCAGGTTCAGGGGACAGGATCAGGTTCAGGGCACAGGATCGGATTGCTAGCAGGTCAGGAGGCAATGAAGAAATCAAGGCAAACATGTGAATGCTTTCCGGGTATTTATAGGCCTATGATTGGCCTCAAGTGACACCTGATTGTAGGAGGTACTGTCTGCTCCACACTGCCAGGATCCATCCACTGGTGGACGCCAGTACTGCGGCCCAAAGATGATATATTATAAACAGGGAAAAGCTCTCCTGACAGTTCCAAACTGCCAGGAGACACCTGCTGGTGGACCTCAGTACTGCATGCCAAATAACAGGTCTTACCAGCGGATGGAACATTTCCTGACAATGAACGATGCACTCTTAACCAACCAATCATATTGTCTGGATATCCAAATTGCCCTCAAAGATTATCTACTACACAACACCACCCCAGATATCTCCCCCACGCTTCTTTGGGAGGCACACAAACCAGTGATTAGAGGCACATGTATCTCAGTCGCATCCCACCTCAAGAAAGACAGAATTCTCAAACAACAACGGCTTGAGTCAGACTATCACCAGAGTTTCCTCCAGTTTCAATCTTCCCCTACTGAGGCTCATAAACAAACTCTAGACAAAATCAAATTAGAACTAGACATTCTACTAGCTGAAACGGCTGATAAGACTATACGTAGATCCAACCATACGATCTACACCAAAGCCAACAAACCAGATACCTTTCTGGCCTTGCGTCTTCGCAGGCCAGATCGTGTTTGTGTCCCCATCAGACTCAGATTGTCTAAAGACAGTGTTACTAGTAACCCGATCAAGGTGCTCTCGGAGTTCCGCAGACAATTATCGAAACTTTATGAGGCAGGGGCTGCTTTTCCCATACGTCAAGCAGAAAAGCTTTTCCAGAATCTGCCAATCCCTACGTTGTCCAATGATAATCGCGAGTCTATGGAAAGCACGGTCATGGTTGAGGAAGTCTTAGCAGCCATTAAGACACTTAAACCGCATAAACGTCCGGGCCCGGACGGCCTCCCCAGTCTTTACTATAAAAAATTTGCAGCTGAACTCGCTCCGCTCCTCACTAACGCATTCAACGCTTTACTCAAACAACATTCCTTTGGTCGTGACACATTGACAGCACTCATTTCCATGATCCCAAAACCAAACACAGACAATACAGCGTGGTCTAATTTTAGGCCAATTTCCTTACTAAACGTTGATATAAAGATCCTGGCCAAAATTTTAGCCCTACGCCTTAACCCGATTATTGGTAGCCTAATACATAAGGACCAAGTTGGTTTTATACCCAAGCGGCAAGCCAGTGATAACGTTAGACGTGTAATCCTCCTGCAACATTTAGCCCGATCACGTAAAATACCGATGCACCTCCTCTCCCTAGATATAAGGAAAGCATTTGACACAGTTTCCTGGCCCTATCTTCTTTATATCCTCCAACGCTGGGGCTTCGGCCCACATTTCCTTGGTTGGATCAATGCCTTATATAACCATCCACAAGCATATGTACAATACTCAGGATTCTGCTCAAATCCCTTTCCCATCTCCCGTGGAACCAGACAGGGTTGCCCCCTATCCCCCCTATTATTTGCCCTAGTAATAGAACCCTTAGCAGCCCTGATCAGAGCAAACCCTGACGTTCGTGGTCTGGAGATAGCTTCTACCACGCATAAGTTATGCCTTTTCGCAGATGATGCATTATTATTCATCACGTCGCCACACACAACTTTACCAAACCTCATGCGCATCTTAGATAAGTTTGCTCTGGTCTCCGGGTTAGAAGTCAACCAAGCGAAATCCAAGGCTCTCAATGTGTCACTACCACAAACTGATCTCGAGTTACTTCGCCAAAACTACCCTTTCAATTGGTCTACAACATTTATATCCTACCTGGGGATTAAACTGACTAGTGACCCACTAAATTTATTCCATTCCAATTACCTCCCAATGTTAACCCAACTCTCTTCACTGCTTAATTCCTGGCAGCCTTTATGCGTCTCCTGGCTGGGACGAGTGGCAGCTGTGAAAATGTCCTTGCTACCGAAATTGCTATATCTATATAGAGTACTTCCGATAGCGGTCCCCCCTTATTATCATAGGACCATACAAAACCGAGTTTTTAAATACATTTGGGGCCCCACTAAACCTAGAGTGGCCAGACCAGTATTACTCCGCCACAAGCTCAATGGAGGTCTTGGTATTCCCAACTTCCTACATTATTATCACGCAGCCCGACTGGCCCAGGCTACTCTATATCACTCTAAGACTGAAACTCCGCTCTAGGTCAGCCTCGAGGCCATAGATCTCCACCCAATTTCAGTTACCAATTTACTGTGGCTCCCCCCAGCTGCACGTGGCACTATAACCAACCCAATAACGCATTGCACCCTTAAGCTTTGGGATAGATTACGAATCCCCTTTAAGTTGATCTCACCACACTCCCCACTCCTATCATTTTTGGGCCACCCGCTGTTCTTCCCAGCACACACTGAACCATCCCTGTTCCAAACCTGGGCCCAAGCGGGTCTGACTCGCATTTGTGAATTACTTAGTGGTAACTCTATAAAATCTTTCCCAGCAATACAAGCGCAAGCGCACCTTTCACCTAGAGAGTGCTTTCGTTACCTTCAAATTGCTCATTTTGTCAAAACAAATTTAAAATCCAGTTCTGGGCTGGATACCCTGACTGAGTTTGAGAATATGTGTGACTCGGACCCGCACTCACCAGGTATCATCTCTCGCCTCTACACTCACCTCACGACACCACTCACAAATCTCCCCACCTATGCGAAGCATTGGTCTAAAGATTTAAACATAGATCTTGAAGCAGAAGACTGGTCCACCATATGGACTAACATGAAAAATTCATCCCAAAATGTTGTTGCCTCAGAAGCAAACTACAAGGTGCTCATGCGATGGTACCTGGTCCCATCCAGAATTGCCAAATTCCTACCTGAGTATCCCCCGACTTGCTTCAGGGGTTGCAAAGATAAAGGAACACACACCCACATCTGGTGGACATGCCCATTAGTACAATGTTTCTGGGCAGCAACATTCCAGATGGCTTCCACTCTCCACCAGGTCACTTTAGAACCTAACCCAACTATAGCTCTACTTAACCTTATACCCCAGGACTACACCAGAGCACAACGCTGTCTCCTTCTCCACCTATTCACAGCTGCTAAGCAAACGATAGCCAAAGCCTGGAAGACACCTGCACTTAGCATAATTGAAATGCAAAATAGAATTACCCAAGCAATGATTCACAGCAAAATAGAAGCAACAATAATAGATAAAGTCCCACAGCACTTCCGAGTTTGGCAACCATGGATAGAGCACTTCTTGCCCCCAGACATTGACGTGAGCCTACTAGAACCTTGAAATAGTTTTAATAACCATTTTCGATTGTGGAAACCATACCGGTGCCCGCGCGTTCCGACCGCCCCTCTACCCCCTCTCAGCTTTCCCTCACTTTTTCCTTCCTCCTTCCCTTCTCTCTATTCTCTTCACACTTACTTTACTTCCCCCCTTAATTATCCTTGGTAATATGGGTAGTATACTCTGTCTTATTTTTTTTTCTCTCCCCGTTGAGTTGGTCTCGATTGTTTACCAAGACCGACCCCATGTCTATATTCACCAGTGATATATTGTATCTAAACTAAGGACCATGGTCCTTCTTAATGCTAGCATGCTCAGTTTTACTGGAGCTTGAGATATTTGACAGAGTGTATAATGTTTGCAAGCTGTTACCCTTATTATGTCATCGTAACCCTAGCCTGTTATGATGTACACTGTTTTATATCTACATGATACCCTGTACCGAAAAGCTTGTAATCAATGCTTGTTACTTACCAATAAAATATTTGAACAGAAATCATTTCACATCCCATTTGTCCCCAGTGCTCTGGCCCATGCCCTGCATGCAGTTTTATATTGCATATACTGTTCTTTCTGCCTGGAAACTGGAGATTGTCCATAGCAACCAAAAAGTGTCCCTTTACGTCAAAAATGGCTTTAGACCAGCTAGAAAACAGCGATAGTAAATTAGAACACTTGCAGAATTGAGCGATAGTGAATCGTGGGGAAATTTATTTTATTACTATTTATTTTTATTTTTTTTAATTATTATTATTTTTTTATTATATTATAATTTATGTTTTTGTGTTTCAAACTTTATCATACCCGGGATATCTACTAGACTCTGGTTTGGACAGATTGAAGTGTGTTATTGTTAATAATTACAGACCTACAATATAAAACGCCAAATTTCCATGCAAAATAATTGTACCGCTTTCAGCACCTAAAATCAGAAAGAATCATACCGCCAGGGAGGTTAAACAGGGGCAGAAAAATTGGGTCTTAGGCACTGGTGCTGGTGCCACAACACTGCAACACCTCACAGACACTCTAGTTGGAACGCAGGAATGAGCCCTGCTGCAAAGTATTGCATCAAAAATTGTAATTACACGCCCCTGTTAAACAGGGGCAGAAAAATTGGGCCTTAGGCACTGGTGCTGGTGCCACAACACTGCAACCCCTCACAGACACTCTAGTTGGAACGCAGAAATGAGCCCTGCTGCAAAGTATTGCATCAAAAATTGTAATTACACGCCCCTGTTAAACAGGGGCAGAAAAAATGGGCCTTAGGCATTGGTGCTGGTGCCACAACACTGCAACCCCTCACAGACACTCTAGTTGGAACGCAGGAACGAGCCCTGCTGCAAAGTATTGCATCAAAAATTGTAATTACACGCCCCTGTTAAACAGGGGCTGAAAAATTGTGCCTTAGGCACTGGTGGTGGCGCCCAGAACCAAAAATGTTCTTACAAGCTATCAGCGTGATGATTGAGCAGGAAGAGGATAATTACTCAGGGATAGTCACTCAGCATCAGCATAGGCAGTCTTTGAAGGGATCTGAGATTTCAAAAAAAATTATTCGGTTACATCAGCATCAGGTGCTTGGTAGCTGGTGGTGATCCAAGACTGATTCATTTTTATGAAGGTCAGTCGATCGACCGAGTCGGTGGACAGACGCACCCTGTGATCGGTTACCACGCCTCCAGCAGCACTGAATGTGCGTTCCGAAAGAACGCTGGATGCAGGACAGGCCAGTAGCTCAATTGCATACTGTGCAAGCTCTGGCCAGTGATCCATCCTCAAGACCCAGTAACCCAGAGGATTTTCGGTGGGAAAGGTGTCCAAGTCTGATCTTGCCCCTAGGTATTCCTGCACCATGTAAAACAGACGCTGGCGATGGTTGCTGGAACCGATCATACCTTGGGGCTGCGGACTAAAAAATTGTCTGAACGCATCGGTCAAACGGCCACCTTCTCCACCGCTCCTTCTTTGACTGACCGAAGCCTCAGCAACACGTTGTCCAGAAACAGGAGTTTGTAACCTCCCAGTCTCTGGGAACGCGTTGCACAGACCTTTCTGCAAGGCCTCCCGAAGATGTTTCATCCTCTGCTCCCTCTGCGATGGCAAGATAAGGTCCGCAACCTTACCCTTGTAACGTGGATCAAGGAGGGTTGCCAGCCAGTATTGGTCCTTCTCCTTGATACCACGAATACGAGGATCCTTACGCAGGCTTTGCAGGATCAGGGAGGCCATGCAGCGTAGGTTTGCTGAGGCATTCGGTCCGGAGTCCTCTGGGTCACTAAGGACGACATGGTCCGCAGCCACCTCCTCCCAGCCACGTACAAGTCCATGTGTTTCTTGGGACTGATCCCTTAAAGACTGCTGCTGATGCTGAGTGCCAGGCTCCACCTCCATACTGACACAATCTTCCTCCTCCTTCTCCTCCTCCTCTTCCAGTGTGATCGGCGGGCACGCAGGAACACTGTCTGGATAAAGGGGGCCTTGAGAGCTAAGGAAGTCCTCCTCTTCCTGTCTCTGTTCTGCCTCAAGTGCCCTGTCCATTATTCCACGCAGCGTGTGCTCCAACAGGTGGACAAGGGGGACAGTGTCACTGATGCATGCACTGTCACTGCTCACCATCCTCATGGCCTCCTCAAATGGTGACAGGACAGTGCATGCATCCCTGATCATGGCCCACTGGCGTGGGGAAAAAAAAACAAGCTCCCCTGACCCGGTCCTGGTGCCATAGTCACATAGGTACTCATTGATGACCCTCTGCTGCGTGTGCAGCCGCTACAGCATGGCCAACGTTGAGTTCCACCTGGTGGGCATGTCACAGATTAGGCGGTTCTTGGGCAGGTTAAACTCCTTTTGGAGGTCTGTCAGCCGAGCACTGGCATTATATGACTGGCAGAAATGCACACAGACTTTCCTGGCCTGCCTCAGGACATCCTGTAAGCCCGGGTACCTGCCCAAGAACCGCTGCACCACCAAGTTAAGGACGTGAGCCAAACAGGGCACATGGGTCATTTGTCCCTGTCGGAGGGTAGAGAGGAGGTTGGTGCCATTGTCGCAAACCACCATTCCTGCCTTAAGTTGGCGTGGCGTCAACCACCTTTGAACCTGCCCCTGCAGAGCTGACAGAACCTCTGCCCCAGTGTGGCTCCTGTCCCCCAAGCACACCAGCTCAAGCACTGCATGGCATCTTTTGGCCTGCGTACTTGCGTAGCCCCTTGAACGGCTACGGAGCACCGCTGGTTCTGAGGACAAAGCACAGGAAGAGGCCATGGAGGAAGAAGAAGAGGAGGGGGTGGAGGAGAGAGGTGTGTCACAATCATTAGCATTTTGGAGGCATGGTGGCGGAACAACCTCCAACACTACTGCACCTTGTCCTGCATCCTTCCCAGCTGCCAGCAGAGTCACCCAATGCGCCGTGAAACTTAGGTAACGTCCCTGTCCATGCCTGCTGGACCATGAGTCAGCGGTAATATGCACCTTACCGCTGACCGCCCTGTCCAGCGAGGCCAAGACATTGCCTTCCACATGCCGGTAGAGAGCCGGAATCGCCTTCCATGAGAAAAAGTGGCGTTTGGGTACCTGCCACTGAGGAACCGCACATTCCACAAACTCACGGAAAGGGGCAGAGTCTACCAACTGAAAAGGCAGCAGTTGAAGTGCTAGCAATTTTGCCAAGCTAGCATTCAACCGCTGGGCATGTGGATGGCTGGGAGCAAACTTCTTTCGGCGGTGCAGCAGCTGGGGCAGGGAAATTTGCCTGGTACAATCTGACGTCGGTGTACCAAAAGCAGATTGCCCACAAGTACTTGGCTGTGACACACCTAATTCTACACCTTCATTCCTCTCAGTGCAGGTCTCAGAGAGGACTGAAGGTCTAGTGGGGTTGGAAATCTCAGCTGATGAGGAGCAAGGAGAGGTCCTCTTTGTTCTTTGGTGTGGGTCTTTTAGATACGCTTGCCAACGAACTGCATGGCAGGTCAATATATGTCTGGTCAAGCATGTGGTACCCAAGCGGGAGATGTTTTGGCCACGCGAGATACGCTTGAGACATATGTTGCAAATAGCAGTGGTGCGATCTGATGCACTAGTCTCAAAAAAGGCCCACACGAAAGAACTTTTTGAATAAAGCGCAGAGACTGCAGCGCCCTGCACATGTGGAGCTTTGGGGTGTGATGCAGTCAATGTGCTGCCCTTAGGCTGGCCCCTGGAGGGCATCCTGCCTCGTTGGTGATGTGCCGCCTCCTCCTCCTCTCTCATCGAGCTCAGTATCATCATCAGAGCCTTCCAAACGCTGGGCATCCTCCTGGAGCATGTACCCAACACTGTGGTCAAACAGTTCGAGGGACTCCTCAGGAGGACATGGTGGGGCTAGGGAAGGAGTCACTGATGACATTGAGGGAAGAGGCCGCTGCTTTGCCAGACAAAGTACCCTGGGCATGGGTGAGAGATGATGAGGAGGATGAGGACGGCTTGGTCATCCACTCGACCAAGTCTTCCGCATGTTGCAGCTCAACAGGGCCAGCTGCCGAAAAAAAGGCCAAGCGTGTCCCATGGCCACGTGGCCACGTGCTGATGAGGATGCACCGTCTCCACGACCAGCACTAGACACAGAGCCTGCTTGCCCTCTCTTATTGGCTTGTGACTGTCTGCCTCTCCTTCTTGGCCTTCCAGACATACTAATGGCCTGTAGCTGCACTAAGCTGGGATATATATATATATATATATATATATGTATGTACTGATACTGCAGCTAGCAAAATCAACTGCCTGTAGTATGAGAACACCACCAACCTTCTACAGCAGTGGTTCTCAACTCCAGTCCTGGGGACCCACCAACAGGCCAGATTTTAAGTATTACCTTGGGGAGTTGCAGACTAGAATACTGCAATCACTGAGCAGCAAGTGATATCACCTGTGATGTATTTCAGCTATCTTGCAAACCTGGCCTGTTGGTGGGTCCTGAGGACTGGAGTTGAGAACCACTGTTCTACAGGTAGCTTTAGCTGAACACTGTGAGGTGGACGCACCCCACTAACTTGTAGGTTTAGCTGAACACTGTGAGCAGGACGCACTGCACTAACTGTAAATAGTCTAGCTGCCTGACTGTGGTACTAATAGGATCAAAAGAACACCAGCAATTTTCTTCAGGTAGCTGTATTTACTGTAACAAGACAAGCCTGCCTGTCATTAGGAAGATAACAGGAACGGATCTAGCTGAACACTGTGAGCAGGACGCACTGCACTAACTGTAAATAGTCTAGCTGCCTGACTGTGGTACTAATAGGATCAAAAGAACACCAGCAATTTTCTTCAGGTAGCTGTAAATACTGTAACAAGACAAGCCTGCCTGTCAGTAGGAAGATAACAGGAACGGATCTAGCTAAACTGAATACAGTGTATATATATATATGCAACACCTGGGATGCATATATATACACAATACACTGTAAGTGCAGCTAACTGACTGACTGTCCTGCCTAATCTAGCTAACTCAAATGAAATGACACTGTCTCTCTCTCTCTCTCTATCTCTCAGCACACCGGAACACACTGCACAGGGCCGCCGTGCAGGCGGCCTTATATAGTGTGGGGCGTGTACTAAATCCCCTGAGCCATAATTGGCCAAAGCCTCCTTGGCTTTGGCCAATTACGGCTCTCTGTTCAGGCGGCACTGTGATTGGCCAAGCATGCGGGTCATAGTGCATGCTTGGCCAATCATCAGGCAGCAATGCACTGCGATGCCGCAGTGAATTATGGGCCGTTACGCGCCACACGAATTTGGCGCGAACGGCCCATATCGTTCGCAATTCGGCGAACGACCGAACAGCCGATGTTCGAGTCGAACATGGGTTCGACTCGAACATGAAGCTCATCCCTATTCATCAGCAATGAACACGAATGGGAGTCCTTCCACATTGTCCTCTGGAGCTGGCAAGTCCAAGCTGCCATTCTGGAGACGCCTGTAGAACTCCGTCTGGGCGATGACTCCACCATCGGACATCCGGCCATTCTTCCCCACGTCCACATACAAGAAGTCGTAATTAGCCGACACCACCGCCAACATCACAATACTATTGAACCCCTTATAGTTGAAATAGTACGACCCCGAGTTGGGTGGTGGGATGATGTGGACATGTTTCCCATCAATTGCCCCTCCGCAGTTAGGAAAGTCCCACCGCTGGGCAAAGTGGGAGGCCACAGTCTGCCATTCCTGTGGCATGGAAGGAAACTGTTGAGGAAAAAAAAAATGTATATTTTTGCTCAGAAACATGGCAAGCAGATTAGGCACAAACATTCTGGGGCAACCTCCAGATAGCATTTATTAAGGGGAATTTAACAACACCAAAGTATAAGGTACACCTATCATATCCCCCCCCCCTCTCATGGGCCATTTCTAACATTATGGGGGGTGTGGAAATCTTGGACAGGTAACCCTCTTAACTTCATTGAGAGATGAATGCCTAAATACAGGGTATTACTTGGAACAGCCCCTCCTTAGTTACACTATTGGCAGCCCACTGGACAGGTAAGAAGTGTCCGAATACAAAGATAGAAATACACACTGTACACATTTGAGCACATTTGAACATTCTGCTATTACCTGTCTCAAGATAATAATAGGATCTTAAAAATTCAAACAGTACCATTTGAAAGTATACAGGCAGGCCCTTGCACTACATGCTTTGGGGAATTCATCCATAAATCAGAGCACAAAAGAGATGGGTATAGTGTGTATGGGTTTGGCAAAGGCAGCAGCAGGGGCGGACTGACCATTGAGCCTCTCGGGCACTGCCCGAGGGCCCTGGGCCACTGGGGGCCCCATCAGGCTTGCCAGCCTTAGTAAAACCAGGGACAGTATGTAAAAATCTGTGTTTTTTTTACATCTGTCTGTGTATACTGTATGTACATGTATGTGTATACTGTGTGATTGTATACTGTGTGTGTGTATACTGTGTGGCCCCATAATCTCTGATTGCCTGGGGGCCCCATAATCTCCTATTGCCCTGGGGCCCCATGAGTTATCAGTCCGCCCCTGGTCAGCAGATAGATGATTGAGGATAGATAGAGAATTGGGATCAGCTGATTTAGCAGTTGGGGGGAGGGAGGGTTACTAAAAATGATTTGGGGACACCACAAAAAAAAGCCTCTGCCACTCTGCCTGAATTTAAAGCTAAAATAACATTTAAAAACATTTTAGGGGGTGTTTGGGGTAAAGCACTACTATGGAGCTGATAAAATACATTGTTTTAAGTGACTACATGCAGTGAATATAGGGCCCGTAGAGCATGCTGGGGAGTGAAGGTAAATATGTGTGAAGGACCTAAAAAATTATTTGCATAAAAATCCAGCATGCATGAGGACAAAGGGGACATTCACAGCATATTCCAATCATGGTAATTAGGGAATGAGGAAAGAAATACAAGATATTAGCAAACATTAAATACAATAAAATGTGATATTAAAGGATAAAAATTTTACCTTCATATACTCCTTCTGCAGGACCTGGATGATGGCAGAACAGGTCTCTGGGATTATGATCCCCAGAGCCTGGGGGGAGATGCCTGTTGAGAACTTCAAGTCCTGCAGACTTCTCCCTGTCGCCAAGTACCACAGGGTAGCGACGAGCCTCTGCTCCGGAGTGATGGCTTGCCTCATGCACGTATCCTGCCTGCTAATATAAGGGGTCAGCGAAGCCAACAGACGGTGAAATACGGGGTCCGTCATCCTGAGAAAGTTCCTGAAATCATCAGGATTATTTTCACGGATCTCACGGAGCCAAGGAGGCTTTGGCCAATTATGGCTCAGGGGATTTAGTACACGCCCCACACTATATAAGGCCGCCTGCACGGCGGCCCTGTGTAGTGTGTGTTCCAGCGTTCATTGAGAGAGAGAGAGAGAGACAGACAGTGACATTTGATTTGAGTTAGATAGATTAGGCAGAACAGTCAGTCAGTTTAGCTGCACTTACAGTGTATTGTGTATATATATGCATCCCAGGTGTTGCATATATATATATATATACACTGTATTCAGTTTAGCTAGATCCGTTCCTGTTATCTTCCTACTGACAGGCAGGCTTGTCTTGTTACAGTATTTACAGCTACCAGAAGAAAATTGCTGGTGCTCTTTTGATCCTATTAGTACCACAGTCAGGCAGCTAGACTATTTACAGTTAGTGCAGTGCGTCCTGCTCACAGTGTTCAGCTAGATCCGTTCCTGTTATCTTCCTACTGACAGGCAGGCTTGTCTTGTTACAGTATATACAGCTACCTGAAGAAAATTACTGGTGTTCTTTTGATCCTATTATTACCACAGTCAGGCAGCTAGACTATTTACAATTAGTGCAGTGCGTCCTGCTCACAGTGTTCAGCTAACTACAAGTTGGTGTAGTGAGACCTCTGCACAGTGTTCATCTCAAGCTGCAAGTTAGTGCAGTGCGTCCTGCTCACAGTGTTCAGCTAAAACTACAAGTTAGTGCTGTGCGTCCTGCTCACAGTGTTCAGCTAAAACTACAAGTTAGTGCAGTGCGTCCTGCTCACAGTGTTCAGATAAAACTACAAGTTAGTGCTGTGCGCCCTGCTCACAGTGTTCAGCTAAAAATACAAGTTAGTGCTGTGCGTCCTGCTCACAGTGTTCAGCTAAACCTACAAGTTGGTGTAGTGAGACCTCTACACAGTGTTCATCTAAAGCTACAAGTTAGTGCAGTGCGTCCTGCTCACAGTGTTCAGCTAAAACTACAAGTTAGTGCTGTGCGTCCTGCTCACAGTGTTCAGCTAAACCTACAAGTTGGTGTAGTGAGACCTCTGCACAGTGTTCATCTAAAGCTACAAGTTAGTGCAGTGCGTCCTGCTCACAGTGTTCAGCTAAAACTACAAGTTGGTGTAGTGAGACCTCTGCACAGTGTTCATCTCAAGCTACAAGTTAGTGTAGTGCGTCCTGCTCACAGTGTTCAGCTAAAACTACAAGTTAGTGCTGTGCGTCCTGCTCACAATGTTCAGCTAAAACTACAAGTTGGTGTAGAGAGACCTCTGCACAGTGTTCATCTAAAGCTACAAGTTAGTGCAGTGCGTCCTGCTCACAGTGTTTAGCTAAAACTACAAGTTAGTGCTGTGCGTCCTGCTCACAGTGTTTAGCTAAAACTACAAGTTGGTGTAGTGAGACCTCTGCACAGTGTTCATCTCAAGCTACAAGTTAGTGCAGTGCGTCCTGCTCACAGTGTTTAGCTAAAACTATAAGTTAGTGCTGTGCGTCCTGCTCACAGTGTTCAGCTAAAAATACAAGTTAGTGCAGTGAGTCCTGCTCACAGTGTTCAGCTAAAACTACAAGTTAGTGCTGTGCGTCCTGCTCACAGTGTTCAGCTAAAACTACAAGTTAGTGTGGTGCGTCCACCTCACAGTGTTCAGCTAAACCTACAAGTTATTTTTTTGCGCGCTCTGTACAGTGTTCACCTAAAGCTACCTGTAGAAGGTTGGTGGTATTTTCCTGATCCTATCACTACCGCAGGCAGCTAAAAAAGCTACAAGTTAGTTTTTTGCGAAGCTCTGCACAGTGTTCAGCTAAAGCTACCTGTAGAAGGTTGGTGGTGTTCTCATACTACAGGCAGGCAGTTGATTTTGCTAGCTGCAGTATCAGTACATATATATATATATATATATATATATATATATATATATATATATATCCCAGCTTAGTGCAGCTACAGGCCATTAGTATGTCTGGAAGGCCAAGAAGGAGATGCAGACAGTCACAAGCCAATAAGAGAGGGCAAGCAGGCTCTGTGTCTAGTGCTGGTCGTGGAGACGGTGCATCCTCATCAGCATGTGGCCGTGGGACACGCTTGGCCTTTTTTTCGGCAGCTGGCCGTGTTGAGCCGCAACATGCGGAAGACTTGGTCGAGTGGATGACCAAGCCGTCCTCATCCTCCTCATCCTCTCTCACCCATGCCCAGGATACTTTGTCTGGCAAAGCAGCGGCCTCTTCCCTCGGCTCAATGTCATCAGTGACTCCTTCCCTAGCCCCACCATGTGCTCCTGAGGAGTCCCTCGAACTGTTTGACCACAGTGTTGGGTACATGCTCCAGGAGGATGCCCAGCGTTTGGAAGGCTCTGATGATGATACTGAGCTCGATGAAGGCAGTAACATGAGCACGGACAGAGGGGGTGCCCAAGAAGGACAGCAATCTGGCAGTCATGCTCCCCCTGCTGCAGCATACTGCCAGGTTTGCTCCAGTGATGAGGAGGGAGGGGATGATGAGGTCACTGACTCAACATGGATGCCTGATAGGAGAGAGGAGGAGGAGGCGGCACATCACCAACGAGGCAGGATGCCCTCCAGGGGCCAGCCTAAGGGCAGCACATTGACTGCATCACACCGCAAAGCTCCACATGTGCAGGGCGCTGCTGTCTCTGCACGTTATTCTAAAAGTTCTTTGGTGTGGGCCTTTTTTGAGACGAGTGCATCAGATCGCACCGCTGCTATTTGCAACATATGTCTCAAGCGTATCTCGTGTGGCCAAAACATCTCCCGCTTGGGTACCACATGCTTGACCAGACATATGTTGACCTGCCATGCAGTTTGTTGGCAAGCGTATCTAAAATACCCACACCAAAGAACAAAGAGGACCTCTCCTTGCTCCTCATCAGCTGAGATTTCCAACCCCACTAGACCTTCAGTCCTCTCTGAGACCTGCACTGAGAGGAATGAAGGTGTAGAATTAGGTGGGTCACAGCCAAGTACTTGTGGGCAATCTGCTTTTGGTACACCGACGTCAGATTGTACCAGGCAAATTTCCCTGCCCCAGCTGCTGCACCGCCGAAAGAAGTTTGCTCCCAGCCATCCACATGCCCAGCGGTTGAATGCTAGCTTGGCAAAATTTCTAGCACTTCAACTGCTGCCTTTTCAGTTGGTAGACTCTGCCCCCTTCCATGAGTTTGTGGAATGTGCGGTTCCTCAGGGGCAGGTACCCAAACGCCACTTTTTCTCGCGGAAGGCGATTCCGGCTCTCTACCGGCATGTGGAAGGCAATGTCCATGCCTCGCTGGACAGGGCGGTCAGCGGTAAGGTGCATATTACCGCTGACTCATGGTCCAGCAGGCATGGACAGGGACGTTACCTAAGTTTCACGGCGCATTGGGTGACTCTGCTGGCAGCTCGGAAGGATGCAGGACAAGATGCAGTAGTGTTGGAGGTTGTTCCGCCACCACGCCTCCAAAATGCTAATGATTGTGACACACCTCTCTCCTCCACCCCCTCCTCTTCTTCTTCCTCCATGGCCTTTTCCTGTGCTTTGTCCTCGGAACCAGTGGCGCTCCGTAGCCGTTCAAGGGGCTATGCAAGTACGCAGGCCAAAAGATGCCATGCGGTGCTTGAGCTGGTGTGCTTGGGGGACAGGAGCCACACTGGGGCAGAGGTTCTGTCAGCTCTGCAGGGGCAGGTTCAAAGGTGGTTGATGCCACGCCAACTTAAGGCAGGAATGGTGGTTTGCGACAATGGCATCAACCTCCTCTCTGCCCTCCGATAGGGACAAATGACCCATGTGCCCTGTTTGGCTCACGTCCTTAACTTGGTGGTGCAGCGGTTCTTGGGCAGGTACCCGGGCTTACAGGATGTCCTGAGGCAGGCCAGGAAAGTCTGTGTGCATTTCCACCGGTCATATAATGCCAGTGCTCGGCTGACGGACCTCCAAAAGGAGTTTAACCTGCCCAAGAACCGCCTAATCTGTGACATACCCACCAGGTGTAACTCAACGTTGGCCATGCTGCAGCGGCTGCACACGCAGCAGAGGGCCATCAATGAGTACCTGTGCGACTATGGCACCAGGACAGGGTCAGGGGAGCTTGGTTTTTTTTCCCCACGCCAGTGGGCCATGATCAGGGATGCATGCACTGTCCTGTCACCATTTGAGGAGGCCACGAGGATGGTGAGCAGTGACAGTGCATGCATCAGTGACACTGTCCCCCTTGTCCACCTGTTGGAGCACACTCTGCGTGGAATAATGGACAGGGCACTTGAGGCAGAACAGAGGCAGGAAGAGGAGGACTTCCTTAGCTCTCAAGGCCCCCTTTATCCAGACAGTGTTCCTGCGTGCCCGCCGATCACACAGGAAGAGGACGAGGAGGAGGAGGAGGAGGAAGATTGTGTCAGTATGGAGGTGGAGCCTGGCACTCAGCATCAGCAGCAGTCTTTAAGGGATCAGTCCCAAGAAACACATGGACTTGTACGTGGCTGGGAGGAGGTGGCTGCGGACCATGTCGTCCTTAGTGACCCAGAGGACTCCGGACCGAATGCCTCAGCAAACCTACGCTGCATGGCCTCCCTGATCCTGCAAAGCCTGAGTAAGGATCCTCGTATTCGTGGTATCAAGGAGAAGGACCAATACTGGCTGGCAACCCTCCTTGATCCACTTTACAAGGGTAAGGTTGCGGACCTTATCTTGCCATCGCAGAGGGAGCAGAGGATGAAACATCTTCGGGAGGCCTTGCAGAAAGGTCTGTGCAACGCGTTCCCAGAGACTGGGAGGTTACAAACTCCTGTTTCTGGACAACGTGTTGCTGAGGCTTCGGTCAGTCAAAGAAGGAGCGGTGGAGAAGGTGGCCGTCTGACCGATGCGTTCAGACAATTTTTTGGTCCGCAGCCCCAAGGTATGATCGGTTCCAGCAACCATCGCCAGCGTCTGTTTTACATGGTGCAGGAATAACTAGGGGCAAGATTAGACTTGGACACCTTTCCCACCGAAAATCCTCTGGGTTACTGGGTCTTGAGGATGGATCACTGGCCAGAGCTTGCACAGTATGCAATTGAGCTACTGGCCTGTCCTGCATCCAGCGTTCTTTCGGAACGCACATTCATAAAAATGAATCAGTCTTGGATCACCACCAGCTACCAAGCACCTGATGCTGATGTAACCGAATAATTTTTTTTGAAATCTCAGATCCCTTCAAAGACTGCCTATGCTGATGCTGAGTGACTATCCCTGAGTAATTATCCTCTTCCTGCTCAATCATCACGCTGATAGCTTGTAAGAACATTTTTGGTTCTGGGCGCCACCACCAGTGCCTAAGGCCCAATTTTTCTGCCCCTGTTTAACAGGGGCGTGTAATTACAATTTTTGATGCAATACTTTGCAGCAGGGCTCGTTCCTGCGTTCCAACTAGAGTGTCTGTGAGGGGTTGCAGTGTTTTGGCACCAGCACCAGTGCCTAAGGCCCAATTTTTCTGCCCCTGTTTAACAGGGGCGTGTAATTACAATTTTTGATGCAATACTTTGCAGCAGGGCTCGTTCCTGCGTTCCAATTAGAGTGTCTGTGAGGGGTTGCAGTGTTGTGGCACCAGCACCAGTGCCTAAGGCCCAATTTTTCTGCCCCTGTTCAACAGGGGCGTGTAATTACAATTTTTGATGCAATACTTTGCAGCAGGGCTCGTTCCTGCGTTCCAACTAGAGTGTCTGTGAGGGGTTGCAGTGTTTTGGCACCAGCACCAGTGCCTAAGGCCCAATTTTTCTGCCCCTGTTTAACAGGGGCGTGTAATTACAATTTTTGATGCAATACTTTGCAGCAGGGCTCGTTCCTGCGTTCCAATTAGAGTGTCTGTGAGGGGTTGCAGTGTTGTGGCAGGAGCACCAGTGCCTAAGGCCCAATTTTTCTGCCCCTGTTCAACAGGGGCGTGTAATTACAATTTTTGATGCAATACTTTGCAGCAGGGCTCGTTCCTGCGTTCCAACTAGAGTGTCGGTGAGGACTTACAGTGTTGTGGCACCAGCACCACCACCACCAAAGGCCCAGTTTTTCTGCCCCTGTTCAACAGGGGCATGTAATTACAATTCTTGATCTAATATTTCACAGCAGGGCCCTGTGAAGGCTTAAAGTGTTGTGGCCACAACAACACCTAAGGCCCAAATTTCTGCTGAGTATATAGGGCAGGCCCCTACTTTCAAACATCTAACTTACAAACGACTCCTACTTGCAAACGGAAGGAGACAACAGGAAGTGAGATGAAATCTACCCCTAGGAAGGGAAATTCTCTCCTGTAAGAGTTAATATGGGAAAAACATTTCTCCTTTCCAGTGATGCTTTCCAATCCTTGTTCCACAAAAAACCCCAAATTCTCAAAAAGCATTTGTCATTGGGACAAAAAGTCAGGTGAAATCTTCTAAAGAGGAGGAAAGACAGCAAAACAAATGTAACAGGGGTGATAACCCTTCCCTATGTTTTCCAAAAAGCTTAAAAAAGATTTTTTTGGCTGGAGCTAAACACGTTAAAAATGTACCCGTTCAAAATGACAAACAGATTCTACTTAACAACAAACCTACAGTCCCTGTCTTGTTTGCACCGCCTGTATACTGCTGTTCAGAGTATATAGGGCCTGGTGGCCCCACACCTTTCCTTATTTTAATTTGGGTGCGGGGTTCCCCTTAATATCCATACAAGACCCAAAGGGCCTGGTAATGGACTGGGGGGTACCCATGGTGTTTGTCTCACTGATTTTCATCCATATTGCCAGGACCGGACATTACATTAAACCCGCAAGCAGTTTTTTATGACATTTTTTCCTTTAAAAATGACATTTGGTGCAGGGACTGTTCTAAACATGGGAAACACGCGCCACTTTACAGGCATACTATAGACACCCCCCAGGTACGATATTTAAAGGAATATTTCACTTTTTTTATTTTTACTTTAAGCATCATTAAAATCACTGCTCCCGAAAAAAACGGCCGTTTTTAAAAGTTTTTTTTGCATTGATACATGTCCCCTGGGGTAGGACCCGGGTCCCCAAACCCTTTTTAGGACAATACCATGCAAATTGGCCTTTAAAATGAGCACTTTTGATTTCGAATGTTCGAGTCCCATAGACGTCAATCGGGTTCTAACGTTCGTGCGAACTTTCGGTCCGTTCGCAGGTTCTGGTGCGAACCGAACCGGGGGGTGTTCGGCTCATCCCTACACAGCAATCACCCGTCTCCATGCAGCAGCTACCAACCCTTGTTTGGCTAATGCCAATGTGCATGCACGGAACCTTAGCCAGAGACAAATGAGATCCAGAGTGGGCATGCACAATGGCACCTCCATGCGAACACGCGTGCTAACGCGCACGCACGAGTGACAAAGCAATAATGCGATAAAAGACATGCGCGCACATGCTGCCGTGAATCCTGGCACACGGCACCTTATATAAACAGAGCATCAGTGCTGGATCATCTTTAGCTTGTCCCTGTGTTCCTGTTGTTACTCTGCCTGATTGACCTTGTTCCTGACCAGGACATTTTGATGATAGGCAACTCCTATCCTCATATTGATTAGTGGTTCAAAATTAATAACTACTGCAGTAGGGAACAGACACAAAAGATACGCTCAGCAACTTTCCAAATAACTGTTCTGCTTTATTATGATGCAATTGAAGGTTTTTATACACATGATTACGTAGGTATCACATTAATATTACAATTGTACGTTTATGGTAACAAGGGGCTTTACATAGGCAGGCTAATTCTAATCAGGACTCGAAAGAATGCAAACATGTACTGAAAATATTATTAGTGCCGTGTGCACAGTGAGGGCAGTGTGCAATACACACAAAATAGTATACAATTATATACAGAACATACAAATTTCCATTACGGTCTCCCCTCTTTTGATCAATATTTTGATCACTAACCACACCTGCTATTACCTTTAACCTGGAACCTCCACATGCTTAGGTGGAGGTAGTCCTGGCCAAAGAGGCAAAAACTCCATTGTGGAGAAAATAATAGATGAGCAGTTTTTTCATTACAAAATGACTTTTCATTGTGAAAAACAAATGATTGGTAAGACATATTTACAGAGTACTGGCTGTACACTCCTGTGGCCAGAATGGCCCTTCTAGCTGAATTGTTGGCATGCTGAGTGCTGACTTATCAGCATATGTAAACACAGACAATTGTACATAAAATGGAAGACGTACGAAAGACAAATGTGACTTCAACATGGCTAAACTACTTTTCAAATATATATATCCCTTACAATTAAAGTAATTGAATCAAAAAGTATCCTAGACTGTGATCGCAAGAGGGAAACAAATCAAACACAGAGATTTCTTTAATTTAGTCATTTTTGCAGTGTCTGGTGTGGATCCAGGTGACTTTTCCTTCAAGCTTTGCACAGCTTGTATATGAAATAGATGCTGTATTGAGTCTCCAAACATTTCCTTATATATAAATGTCTCTTAACATTCCACAAGTCATCTGGCTTTAGTTTTAGATCCTTCCAAACTTTTAGGATCTGGAATTGGGGAGAAAACACATAAATGAGTTTGTCAAAAACCTTAAAAGATCAGCAACATTCTCTGTGAGATCCGAATGGAGGACTTCAGCTGCTGAGACAAAATATAAGCAAGTGAGTAACACACTTCCAAACCAAATCCCATAGGGAGAGAGTCCAACATCCCCTTAGGGGCTTGATAAAATATAAGAAAACATTCAGGCAAAAGTTTTCTAGTTTCTTACTCTACTTTGTCCGCTACATTGTAGACAGTAGGGGGTGTAAAAATAAAACCTCAAAACTTCTAGTAAGGACTCTCTTGTAAAAATGAATTCCTGTTACGTACCTAAAGGGTGAGCCCAAATTGCAGAGGATGGCCTCTCCTACGCCTCTGACTCGAGGGCCCCTGGTAGTGGCGACAGGGGTGCAGGAGTGCGGAGTGGTATGAGTGCCTGGCAGGATCAACAGCAGAAGGATCAGATGGCCGGCACAGCTGACAGGATGGATCAGTAGACAGGAACTGCAGACTGGACAACTCAGCAGACTGGATGGATCAACAAACAGGTGAGCAGCCTGGACGGCTCAGCAAACAGGCCCAGCAGACTGGATGGATCAGCAAACAGGTAAGCAGCCTGGATGGCTCAGCAGACAGGCCCAGCAGACTGGATGGATCAGCAGACAAGCTCAGCAGACTGGATGGAAGTCCAGGAACATCAGACAGGCCGGGTCAGAAAGCAGGCTGGCAGCAGAGGTACAAAAGGAGCATGCAGAGGGATTGTCAAACAAGCCAAGGGTCAGGTACAGGCGGACAACAGGAACAGTCTCAAAGCAAGCCTGGTCAAAACAGGAGCTGATATCAGGTTTTCAGGGAACACATACACAGAGCTGCAGAGCAAACAGCAATGATGCAAGTGTCAGACAGGTTTAAATAACCCGCCAGACACTAACGAGTGCATGTGCACGTGCGCATAGACGCCCGCAATCGTGCACCGATGGGTCTAATCTGCCTGTTACTTGCAGGATCTTCATGACATTGTCCCCCCCAAGGGGCAGCCTTCGGATGCCCATCCGAGCCAATTTTTCAGGATGGGACCTTTTGAAGGATTGGACCAGACTCTCAGCGTGAATGTTTTCTTCAGGTTCCCATGAATTCTCCTCAGGCCCATAGCCCTTCCATTTGATCAGGAATTGAGTTTGATTGTTTCTCCTCCTGCAATCCACTATTGCTTCTATCTCAAACTCCTCTTCCCCATCTACTAATACAGGATCAGGAGGGTCAGAGCTTCGGCCAGGAAAGGGATTAGCAAAAGAGGGTTTTAATAGTGTTACATGGAAAACAGAATGAATTTTAAGTGACTCAGGAAGTTCCAACTCTTAAGCCACTTGATTGATTTTCCTCTTCACAGGAAATGGGCCTATGAATTTAGGACCCAGCTTTTTCAAAGGGCATGCCATCTTCAGGTTCAGTGTAGACAACCATACTAGATTACCGGGTGCCAGTAACAGTTCTCCACGTTTCTTTTTATCAAAAACTTCTTTATTGTGTTCCTGTGTCCTGGCCATAGTTTCTTGCAAGATCTGATTGTTGAGAGAAAAAAAAATAATTGTTTCATGAACTGCTGATACAGGACATTCTGGGATGGAGCTGGGCAGGAATGATGGATGGAAGCCAAAGTTGGCAAAAAATGGGGTTTGTTTTGTAGCAGAGTGTGTAGAAATGTTGTAGGCAAATTCAGCCAGTGGAAGCAAAGAGATCCAGTCATCTTGAGTAAATGAAGAAAAGCAGCGGAGGTATTGTTCGAGGGTTTGGTTGGTCCTCTCTGTTTGCCCATTTCTCTGGGGGTGATAAGCGGAAGAGAATGATAGCTCGATCTTCAAGACTTTGCATAAGGACCTCCAGAATCGGGAAGTAAATTGTACCCCCCGATCTGAGACAATGTTGGCCGGTACTCCATGGAGTCTACCGGTCTACCACCACAATGATGGTGATATGGTCCTCTGCTGGGGGTAACTCTACAATGAAGTCTATGGATGACATCTTCCAGTGTCTATCTGGAACCTGGCAGTGGTCTCAATAATCCCCAGGCCTTGGCTCTACTGCTCTTGTTCCCAATGCAAGTGACACAGGATTCCACAAACTTCCTGCAGTCTCTGCCTACCTGAGGCCACCAGAAGGTACGTTGTACCAAATCGGTGGTTTTAGTTATGCCAAAATGTCCAGCTAGTGCATGATTGTGACATAGTTCTAATATAGGGACTCGTACGCTTTCAGGTGCAAAAATCTTGTCCCTGTACCAGAACAACCAGTCTTTTGCTCGTAGTTCCGATGTAGCAGGGGGAGTCCACCCCAGAGTAGCCTGCTTGATCTGGGAGAGCAAATCTTCCTGCAGCAGAAGAAAATTCCCTGGGGAAAGAATGGTATCGGGGGAAGTCATTTCTTTGGATTTGTGAAACATTCTGGATAGGGCGTCAGGTTTTGTATTTTTAGAGCCTGGCCGGTAAGTAACATGAAAAGAGAACCTGGAGAAAAACAACACCAATCTGGCTTGCCGTGGCTTCAACCTCTATGCCGACCTCAAGTACTCTAAGTTCTTATGATCAGTGAAGATCAAGATTGGGTGAGTTGCTCCTTCAAGTAAGTACCGCCATTCTTCAAGTGCAGATTTGATTGCCAACAGTTCCCAATCCCCCACATCGTAATTCTTTTCGGCAGCCGAAAGTTTGCGGGAGAAGAAGGCTACTGGGTGGAGCAGTGCCTTGGATCCTTGGCATTGGGAGAATACTGCTCCAACAGTGATCTAAGAAGCATCTACCTCAAGTACAAATAGAACGGAGGCAGATGTAAATAATTCTTTGAGAAATTCGAAGGCAACTTGAGCTTCTGGGGTCCAATGGAAGCGAACTCCCAGTTTTGTTAATTGGGTAATAGGGGCAATGAGGGCAGAAAACCCCTTAATGAATTTCCGGTAGAATTTTTTGTCAACAGGAACTGGCCAGTCAAGTATTGCAGCGATCTTCTGTGGATTCATCTTGATACCTTCTATGGAGATGATTAATCCCAGGAATGGTATACTCTCTTCTTTGAATTCACATTTTTCTGACTTCGCGTACAGGCCATGCTGTCAAAGTCGTGTCAAAACGCACCTGACGTGTCTGCGATGAGCATCTAGGGAGGAAGAAAAGATTAGAATATCGTCTAAGTAGACGATGACAAACAGATCTAAATAATCCTGGAAAACATCATTAATAAAATACTGGAATGTGGCAGGAGCATTACATAACCCGAAGGGCATTACTAGGTACTCAAAGTGCCCAAAATGGGTGCGGAACGCCGTTTTCCACCCATCTCCTTCCCTGATGCGGACCAAGTTATAGGCTCCTCGAAGATCAAGTTTAGTAAAGATAGTAGCTGTTCCCAGTCTCTGGAATAACTCGGGGTCCAAGGGAAGGGGGTACCGGTTCTTGACGGTAATTTTATTTAGCTCACGGTAGTCTATGCAAGGCCGAAGTGTGTGATCCTTCTTCTCTACAAAAAAGATACCCGCACCTGCCGGGGAAGTGGATGGACAAATGAAACCCTTCTTTAAGTTTTCATCGATATAGTCCTTAAGGGCCACCTGTTCTAACTCGGTTAACGGGAAGATTCTTCCAAAGGGAATTTCAGCCCCCGGAAGGAGCTTGATAGGGCAATCATAAGCCCGATGGGGAGGTAGAGTTTCTGCTTCTTTCTTGCTGACCACGTCAATGAAGTCATGGTAGGCTCTCGGGACAGATTGGCATAGCTCAGCTTCAGTGTCAAGACATAGCAAAGGAAAGGGCCCATGGGGGTCCTTTGAAGCACAGAATTGCTGGCAATAAGGAGAGGAAAAGGTGACCTCCCCTGTGGCCCAGTTGACACCAGGATTGTGGGCTTGTAGCCAAGGCATTCCAAGAATTACAGGAAACAGAGGTGAGGAAATAATGCCCATACAAAGCAGTTTGTGGTGGCCACCGGCAATGGTAACTGGCAAAGGGAAAGTCTCTCGGGTAACCGGCCCAGATTTAATAGTGGACCCATCAGCCAGGTGAATGGACAGTCTTTGGGTCCTAGGAAGCAGAGGAATCTGATGTCTTGTTGCAAAAGATGAGTCCATAAAGCAGCTGCAGGCTCCTGAATCAATAATTGCGGGCACTGACAGAGTCTTTCCTGGATGCTGCAAAGAGATAGAGAGGGCAAGATGAGAAGAGGTCTGGATTCCAGTAAGCACATGTTCAGGAGTAGGGATGAGCTTCGAGTTTGAGTCGAACTCATGTTCGACTCGAACATCGGCTGTTCGCCATTTCGCCGAGCAATGCCCATCAGTGTCACCCATCAGTGCCAACCATCAATGCCCATCAGTGCCCATCTGTACCGCATATCCGTGCTGCCTATCCGTGCCGCCTATTAGTGCCCATTAGTGCCGCCTATCAGTGCTCATCAGTGCCACATATCAGTGCCACCTATCAATGCCCATAAGTGCAGCATATTAGTGCCTCCTCATTAGGGATGGGCTTTATGTTCGGGTCAAACATGAGTTCGACTCAAGCATTGGCTGTTTGCCCGTTCGCCGAACAGCGAACAATTTGAGGTGTTTGCTGCAAATTCGAAAGCCGTTGAACACCCTTTAAAAGTCTATAGGAGAAATCAAAAGTGCTAATTTTAAAGGCTTATATGCATGGTATTGTCATAAAAAGTGTTTGGGGACCTGGGTCCTGCCCCAGTGGACATGGATCAATGCAAAAAAAAGTTTTAAAAACAACCATTTTTTTTCGGGAGCAGTGATTTTAATAATGCTTAAAGTGAAACAATAAAAGTGTAATATCCCTTTAAATTTTGTACCTGGGGGGTGTCTATAGTATGCCTGTAAAGGGGCGCATGTTTCCCGTGTTTAGAACAGTCTGACAGCAAAATGACATTTCAAAGGAAAAAAAGTCTTTTAAACTCATCTCGGCTATTAATGAACAATACACATAAAAGTTCATTGATAAAAACAGCATAGGAACCCCGAACCAAAATGAAAAAAAAAAATGAAGTGGGGGTCCCCCTAAATTCCATACCAGGCACTTCAGGTCTGGTATGGATATTTAGGGGAACCCCGGCCAAAATAAAAAAAAAATGGCGTGGGGTCCCCCTCAAAATCTATACCAGACCCTTATCCGAGCACGCAACTTGGCAGGCCGCAGGAAAAGAGGGGGGGATGAGAGAGCACCCCCCCTCCTGAACCGTACCAGGCCACATGCCCTCAACATTGGGAGGGTGCTTTGGGGTAACGGAGCGCAGCATCATTCCAGTTAGTGTCTGCGCTCCACCTCCGAAATTTAGCCACATAATCTTCCACCGCCCGGCGCCCTTGCTGAAGGGTGTGCAGTGCGGCTTCAGCAGTTGCAGAAAGCTAAGGGTCTTCATACTGTTGAGCCATGGCATTGAAGAAGGTGGTAAGGTTGGTCAACACATCGGCTTTCTGTTCCAGGAGGCGATGGGCCCAGGTTTGGGGTTCACCCAAAAGCAAAGAGACGACAAAGCCCACCTTGGTGGCTTCCAAAGAGAAGGTACGTGGCTGGAGGGCGAAGTACAGTTCACAGGAATTGCGAAACGCCCTGAATTTGCTACGTTCCCCAGCTAATTTTTCGGGTGTGGGGACACGTGGTTCGGGCGGAAGCATCACCACCATAGGAGAGGATGCGGTGCCTGTAGAAAAGGTAGAGGCTTGAGGGGTTCCTTGGATTACAGTGGGAGAAGACGGTATTTGGACCCATTCCTCCAACCGGGTGTATCCTTCCTGAAGGCTTTTGATAGCCAGGGTCAGGCCTGCTAAGTGCAAACAAAGTTCCTGCATAGGAGAGGTTCCCTGCTCAGACTCAGACATAGCTGTTTGCTACTGTTACGTACCTAAATGGTGAGCCCGAATTGCAGAGGATGGCCTCTCCTACGCCTCCGACTCGAGGGCCCCTGGTAGTGGTGACAGGGGTGCGGAGTGGTATAAGTGCCTGGCAGGATCAACAGCAGAAGGATCAGATGGCTGGCACAGCTGACAGGATGGATCAGTAGACAGGAACTGAAGACTGGACAACTCAGCAGGCAGGACAGCAGACTGGATGGATCAGCAGACAGGTAAGCAGCCTGGATGGCTCAGCAGACAGGCCCAGCAGACTGGATGGATCAACAAACAGGTGAGCAGCCTGGACGGCTCAGCAGACAGGCCCAGCAGACTGGATGGATCAGCAAACAGGTGAGCAGCCTGGATGGCTCAGCAGACAGGCCCAGCAGACTGGATGGATCAGCAGACAAGCTCACTAGACTGGATAGAAGTCCAGGAACATCAGACAGGCCGGGTCAGAAAGCAGGCTGGCAGCAGAGGTACAAAAGGAGCAGGCAGAGGGATCATCAAACAAGCCAAGGGTCAGGTACAGGCGGTTAACGGGAACAGTCTCAAAGCAAGCCGGGTCAAAACAGGAGCAGATATCAGGTTTTCAGGGTACACAAAACAAAAGAGAGAGGGCGCACCGGCCTTGTGCATTTTCCTTAAAAAAGTTTATTGAAACTAACACAAAAACTACTACTCACAAAGGTAAGGTAGATGAAAATCACGCTTGAATGATCTTTTGGCTAGTGGTGATCAATCCACTGATGGCAGTCTCCAGATCCTACGGGGAAGTCGTGCAAATCGCTGCCAGCTGATGCGTTTCAAAGGTAGCACCTTCTTCTTCAGAGCCTAACAGTGTTCATCTCTTACAGCTACTTATATATGGGTGCTCATCCAGAAGCACAAATCAGACTGACTCAAAAGCCACTCCCATGTAGGTGGGCGGTCCAGAGGCGGACCCTGACACTGCACCATGGAAACAACCTGTGTATACATATATACACACATCCACATATGGGGTTGCCCAGGGGACATACGTCCACAACACAGGACACTTACACCAGAGGGGGGGGGGAGGAGGGAGAGGGGGAGGGAAAGTGGAGGGGCGTAAAGAAAGTGGGGGGGAGGGGGGGAAGGGGAAAGGGGGGTGGGAGAGGGAAAGTGGGGTTAGGGAGGCCTCCCTGCAACCAGCCACCAAACACTACAACGATCGCAATAGGTAGATCCACACATATATACAGAGCAACACATCTAAATTTCAGGGAACACATACACAGGGCTGCAGAGTAAACAGCAATGATGCAAGTGTCAGACAGGTTTAAATAACCCGCCAGACACTAACGAGTGCATGTGCGCGTGCGCATAGACACCCGCAATCGTGCACCGACGGGTCTAATCTGCCTGTTACTGGCCGGATCTTCATGACATTTCCTCTGTTACTCTCTGTACTTTCTGGCACTCTGTGCTTACAAACTACTTCTGATAACATTTTTTACTGTGGCCTTTGCAGTGGCATTTGCCACTGGACATCCAGAAAGCATGTCCATACAGACAAAATGCATACTCGTAAGATCCTGACTTGGGCACCTGGATATATCTTTTTGTAATCTCTGGAAGGGATGTTCAGCTTTTGGTAACACCTTTGGTAACAGGTAAACAAGAAGTGGTATGTTATAAAAACAACTGTGGTGAACCCTGGCTCTATCCCACGCTCATTTTCTAAGGCAGCCAAAACTGATGACACGGTCCATGTGTCAAGCTGGAGGGAAAAGAGTGGCTGGCAGACATAAATGATAACCTTTTTCAAAGTCCTGTTTCATAAGAAGTTGCCCCCTGTGGACCACTTGTTTTTCTCGTTCTGGGGTCCTTAAAGTTGAATTGTTAATCCCAGCTATACTGGGCCAGAACTAGGGTGAAATCTGTGAGTTGCACAGACCCATCAAGTGTCTGGGGCTGTAAATGCAGTATCCTTAGTTGCCTGGTCTGCTTCCATGTGTGAATTTTAATGTTAGTATGGCTACCTCAGCAAGAACCTGGAAGGCTGAAAACAGCCGATCAAATTAACTTAGCATGCTTGATTGGTGTACCTGCTGATGTAAAAACAAACTTCTGGCCCTTCAAATGGAACCAAAAGCTCTCTATATCTCGACTAGCTATATAAATATACACTTTTATAGCTCACAGGCTTTGCTACAACATGGAGCTCTGCTTCTGGAGCTGGAGGAAAGGATCCAATGACTCTGAATACAGAGTATCCTTCTGGGTGATAAACTGCATCCTCAGAATAAAACCGGGAATAACTCTACAAAAGATGAAATATCTGGATCTTCAGGGAGTGTGTCCTGCACTGGACACACAGCAGCTGATTCCTACGTCATCAATTTAACACATGTGTTTTTTCCTTTGTCTCCAGCCTCCTCCAATAGAGGCAATAAGGTGGCTGGATTCAAATGTACGCATTTTTCATTGTTAGATTTGTACATAAACAAACTCATATTTTAAACCTTTCATTAGACAAACATTTAGTTAGCTGTATATTTGCTGCGCAAAATGTGGGACCATTAAAAATTAAATATTTGACCAAAATAATGTCTGTAACTTTGTCTAGCACCTTTTCATAAAGCTACAGCTCTGATATATCAGGATGAACCCTTCATTACTGGGTCCAGCTTGCATAAATATATTACAATGGCTTGTTTTCTATCATGCTGTTTGTGTAAGAACTCCCATTTCATGTTTCAAAAAGACAACTTTTCCTGGCAATATTATAATAAATGATAACAATACCCTGCGGTCATGCAGAGATGTCCATAAATACAAAATATTATTCTCCTTGTACCACTGCACTTACAGGGAAAAGGGGCACATCATTTCACAATCCACACATTCTGCTTTGGATTTCAAAAATAAAAATAAATAAAAACAAAAGGACCAACAATCTGTATGATGGACCAGAAAGCACTCAGCCACATCAAAAACTATAAAACAACTGGCTGCAGGTGACATCTATCCTAACAGGGTGTGTGGACTCGATGTGATGGGTCTGTTATATTTAAATTTTATTTATCATTACTCTCACATCATGGACCTCACATCAAGTTATTATTAAACCTTAAGATTTCATTTTTGTAGGTAAACTTCTTATGTATCCCATCCAGCTTGGCTTTGTTAAACACTATGGCAGCTATATTCCAATAAACAACCTCATCTTAATCTTTTTTTTTCCACTCAATAAATGTAAAATTACAAGATTATTATCTTAATCTAAACTAATCCCATTTTTACAAATTTCCCCATTAACCTGGACTTCATTTTCAACCAAAGGTTGTCTAAAACAGTTTCAATATATCTATATTATTAATAAAATTGTTAAACTCATATTAGAAATTAATACTCAAATGATAATCTCAATATCACACACTACCCTGTTTCCCCCAAAATAAGACCTAGCGTGATTGTTTGTGATGGCTGCAATATAAGCCCTACTCCCCAAATAAGCCCTAGTTAAAGTCCTTGTAGGTCTTATTTTCAGGGTAGGGCTTTTTTTCAGGGAAACAAGGTAGCTTGTTTGGGGGGTAGGGCTTATATTGCAGCCATCACTGACAATCACGCTAGGTCTTATTTTCGGGGAAACAGGGTAATATATATCCAGAGATACATTTCCTTAAAGGGGGACATATTACTTAATTTTACTTAATTTCCCTTTTTTAAATGCACTGTTTCCACTATAAAAGGATATTCAATTTGTTTAATACACGGTTAAATGTAACCTTCATTTTACCATGTTTGGAAAATAATTGTGATCACATTGTTTATCATTAGATTCGTTAACCCGGAACATTTTGTTATAAATGTTTTGTCTAAAAAACTGAAATTGGCAAGGTGTCCTTCCAGCTTATCAATGATCTCTCATCTCAGCCACATTCTTTCATGAGAGCGCAAAGGAGGGGGTCACATCTGCATACATGACACACACAAGCGATAGAACTAAAGGTTCCAGCATTCACACACATACACAAATATCTCTTTAACATTGCTTACATTTTTCCCATTTGTACACAACACATGCATATCATTCTCTCACTTTCTTTTAACTCTTTTAATATTTCCTTGCTTAACTTCTGCTTTCCTTATTTTGTTCTGATATCCTTTGCATCCAATGTATTGTAACACCATACTTCACATACTCTAGCTTCTATGATTCTTTGATCAGACAGGTAGCCATAGTGCTCATCCCATCTTCCCACTCTGTCAACATATAAAGTATTCTGTTTTAACTCTCATTACTCTGTTTTAACTGAACTAGTTGTAGTGCCTGATCCCAAATTCATCCCACAACTTAACATGAAAATGTCCCTTTCTTTCTAGTGTTAATTATCACCCTTGATCTATCCTGCTCACATAGATAGCTGTTTCTCTAGCTGTTTACTCTGCATGATTCTTAGTCCCTGTGGACTTTGGTAACCCAGTTACCCATTGTGAATCCCTGTCCACTTTAACCATTAATCTAGGGGCTCAGTAAAGGCGGAACTGCACCTTTGGTTCATATATAGCGCTCCTCTTGCGCTGGACATTTTTGAGGGTCTCTTACCCTTCATTCCCTTACTTAATTTAATGCCCATAATGACTGGCCAGTCTTCTCTACGTGTGCCTATATCCTCTTGCCTCTAAACTACTTTATCTAGCAGATGTACTACATATACCTGTGAACAGCACTATTCTTCCCTTTCTTATCTATAACACTTTGATGGACAGTAGACAGTGACAACATAACATATAACCACCAATCAATACAGTTCGATTAAGGGGAGTAAAATAGGTACCCTTTGTCCCAAAATTGCCTTACTTAATTTAATGCCCATAATGACTGCCCAGTCTTCTCTACGTGTGCCTATACCCTCTTGCATCTAAACTACTTTATCTAGCAGATGTACTACATATACCTGTGAACAGCACTATTCTTCCCTTTCTTATCTATAACACTTTGATGGACAGTAGACAGTGACAACATAACATATAACCACCAATAAATAAAGTTCGATTAAGGGGAGTAAAATAGGTACCCTTTGTCCCGAAATTGCCTTACTTAATTTAATGCCCATAATTACTGGCCAGTCTTCTCTATGTGTGCCTATACCCTCTTGCTTCTAAACTACTTTATCTAGCAGATGTACTACATATACCTGTGAACAGCACTAGTCTTCCCTTTCTTATCTATAACACTCCGATGGACAGTAGACAGTAACAACATAACATATAACCACCAATCAATACAGTTCGATTAAGGGGAGTAAAATAGGTACCCTTTGTCCTGAAATTGCCTTACCAATCAAGGAAGTCTGATAACTCAAATGTAAGCAAAAGGCTTACCTCAGCCGTCTGATTATCAGAAATTCCCGGATTGTCTCAAGCTCCTCGTTTTGGATACTCAGGGTCACCTGTAAAGCCCCTCCTAGGCAAAGCTCGCCACTTGACCAGGAGAATTTGATAATAGGCAACTCCTATCCTCATATTGATTAGTGGTTCCAAATTAATAACTACTGCAGTAGGGAACAGACACAAAAGATACGCTCAGCATCTTTCCAAATAACTGTCCTGCTTTATTATGATGCAATTGAAGGTTTTTATACGCATGATTACGTAAAGGTATCACATTAACATTACAATTGTACTTCCGGTTCCGGCGCCGCATGGAGTAGCTGCTCTCCACATCAGCTCCCGCAGCTTGACTCCAAAAAACGGCATATAAAGCTGGCAAACCTGCCAATCACATCGGCACTTGCCTCACTATCTCCCCGGTCACGAGATGGACCAGTATGTGGAAAAAAACGGCCCGCGATCGTACGCGGCCACGGCGGCGCGGGCGCCACAGCCGCAAATTGAGGCCCCGGCTTCGGCCTACACGGCGCCTCTCACAGACACTGAGTCTGCCATGGAGGTAAGCGGCGCTGCGGCCCCCTCCCAACCTGCTGACACATCTAATCCACTCACAGGCACATCCAGCACAGAGATGATAGCACAAGCAGTGGCAGCCCTTCTTTCCCCAATGATAACAGCCTCTGTGGAGAAGGCTGTCAGCGCAGGCATGCAGCAGCTCCAGGCCCAGCTAGGGGAACATGCCTCCAGGCTGAATGAAGCTGAGCACCGCATAACTAACATTGAGGAAGAACTATACCACTCTCAATCCGCAGAGCAGGCCCAAGACAAAACTAACAAATACATCCTTGAAAAATTTGACGATTTAGAAAATAGATCAAGAAGGAGCAATCTGCGATTTGTGGGCATTCCTGAATCGCTGCAGCCTTCAGCTCTCACAGACTTATGCGCCAGACGCATTCCCGAAGCACTAGGCCTACCAGGCCCCTGCAAAGTAGAACGTGCACACCGCATGGGAACTTTTAATTCAGATCGCAAATCACCCCGTCCCATAATCGCCAAGTACCTCAATTACTCGGATAAAGCTTTCATCCTGCAAAAATTCAGGCAATTTAGATCTCTTCAGATCGACGGAATGAAAATCCTGATTTTCGCGGATTACTCTATTGAGGTATCCAAGAAGAGGAAAGCCTTCCAACAGATTTGCTCGGAGCTACACCATCAACAAATCAAATTTACTTTGGCGTTCCCAGCTACTCTCCGACTTAAAGCCCCGAATGGCGACCAGCTCTCCTTTCATGACCCAATCGAAGCTGAGGCCTTCCTACGATCACTACGCTCGGGCCCCAACCTCAGCCCCTCTCCTAGAGTGGCTCCTGTCAACCGTGCTCTAGACCAAAGGAGCCCGCGCAAAGACTCTCCAAAACGGTTTAGAGCCTCTGCACCGGACCACCATCGCTCCACACCCCGTTGAAGACCACTATCACGGTCTCAAACTGTTTACCTCACCGCCTCACCTCTAACGGCCATGGTGGTTCAACTTTCAACGAGATGTTTCTTTCAAGAGAAAAAGTTAAATTTTTCCCTCAAGCTTGCTCTCTCTTCCTCCCCAGGCAAATCAGCTACTGGTAGGCCAAGAAGTATTCTAATGTTCTACATATTGTTAACTGGTTAACTTGATTTTGTTATACCTCAGGTATTGATTTTCTCCCCTGGCTCCCCTGTGTAACCCACTCCTCCTTTAATATGCACAGCCCAAGCTGCCAGTACACATCACCCCCTTCATTATGGGTTTTTAAGTACAGTAGTCACTGGGTCTTGCGATGGGAGCTGGCCTACACGGTGACTCCATGTGGAAAAAAGTGACGTTTATTGAATATGTTTTATTGTTTCTTATTTTTACCCCCCTCCTTCTAGACCCCTCCCTTTATTGCGCACCCCCATCTTATGATACATACGCCCCCAGTGGTTGTACAAACACTCTTTCAGATAGACTAAACCCCTCAATAATCCAGCCTATTCTCAAATCACACCACCACATATTAACCTATGAAGATCATGTAATATCTGCACATACCCCCCCAGTGACCCCCCTATATGAAACTGGTCTCCTGGAATGTTAAAGGGCTTCGTTCACCTAAAAAGAGAATGAAAATCTTCCGTCACCTTAAAAGACTTAAAACCGACATTGCCCTGCTCCAAGAAACCCACCTTTCCGCCTCTGACTTTCACCGCGTGAAAAAATTATGGGTAGGCACGGTTCTAGGCTCAGATTCTAATGGACGCAAAGCAGGAGTCTTGATACTCATACACAAAAACCTCCCATGTGAGGTCCTATCTGTTAAATCAGATTCACAGGGACGCCTTATCTCAGCCCACCTTAAACTAGGAACCAAGGATACGATAGTCTCCAACATTTATGCGCCCAATACCCCCACAAAGCAGTTTTTTAGCGAACTTTCAACATGGCTCCTTAATGACCCGACTCTCCCGCATATAGTCAGCGGAGACTTTAACTCCACAGTTAACCTGATAGATGACAGATCCACTCCTAAGCGCACATGTCTCCCCCCAGACCACGATTCACAAACTCTTCTAGCTTCCACGAAGGAATCCCTCCATTTACACAACATTTGGCGACTCCGGCACCCAGCTGACAGAGAATTTACTTTCTACTCCAACCCCCACAACGTTTTCACCAGAATTGACTATCTCTTCTGCTCAGGCGACCTTTTACCACTGATATCTGATGCGGACATTCACGACATTGCCATATCTGATCACGCACTAATCTCGACTACAGTAGGTGACCGCGATATTGTGCCAAACTCGCCGCATTTCTCGGCGAGATTTGACACCTGCGAGCCCCGTCGCAGGAGCCAGCGCAGAGATGGCTCACTCATCGGGAAAGGAAAACTTTGTTTTCCTTCCGCGATGAGTGACAGGCAGTGCTGACAGCTGTCTGGTATGAATCCTGAGGCGGGAACACCGCGCCAAATTTTAAATGAAAAAAACGGCGTGGGTTCCCCCTCCAGGGGCATACCAGGCCCTTAGGTCTGGCATGGACTATAAGGGGAACCCCCTACGCCGAAAAATTGTCGTGGGGGTCCCCCCCAATCCATACCAGACCCTTATCCGAGCACGCAGCCCGGCCGGAGAGGAAAGGGGGTGGGGACGAGCGAGCGCCTCCCCCTCCTGAGCCATACCAGGCCACGTGCCCTCAACATGGGGGGTGGGTGCCTTGGGGGAGGGGGCGCCCTGCGGGGCCCCCCCACCCCAAAGCACCTTGTCCACATGTTGATGAGGACAAGGGCCTCTGCCCGACAACCCTGGCCGTTGGTTGTCGGGGTCTGTGGGCGGGGGGCTTATCGGACTCCGGGAGCCCCCTTTAATAAGGGGGCCCCCAGATCCCGGCCCCCCACCCTGTGTGAATGAGTTTGGGGTACATGGTACCCCTACCCATTCACCTAGGGAAAAGTGTCAATATAAAAAAAACACAGTACACAGGTTTTAAGAGTAATTTATTAGTCAGCTGCGGGATCTTCTTCCAACTTCGGGGGGTCTCCTTCTGACTTCTCCCGGTGTTCGGCCTTTTCTCCCGGTGTTCGGCCTCTTCTCCCGGGCCCCGCCGCTATCTTCTTCCAGCTCTATTGCCAGCGAGGGGCCCGGTCTGCTGCCGCTGTCTTGTCGCCGCTGTCTTGCCGCCGCTGTCTCGCCGCCGCTGTCTTGTCGCCGCTGTCTCACCGCTTCTTCTCTTCTTCCCCGATGTTGACACGACGCTCTCTCCGGCTCGAATGCTGTGTGCGAGCTGCGGAGCCATTTATATAGGCGGTGACCCCGCCCCCTTACGACGTCATGGTCCCAGCATGCGCAAGGACTCTGGCGTCATAAGGGGGCGTGGCCCCAGAGTCCCTGCGCATGCTGGGACCATGACATCATAAGGGGGCGGGGTCACTGCCTATATAAATGGCTCCGCAGCTCGCACACAGCATTCGAGCCAGAGAGAGCGTCGTGTCAACATCGGGGAAGAAGAGAAGAAGCGGCGAGACAGCGGCGACAAGACAGCGGCGGCGAGACAGCGGCAGCAAGACAGCGGCGGCAAGACAGCGGCGGCAAGACAGCGGCGACAAGACAGCGGCAGCAGACCGGGCCCCTTACTGGCAATAGAGCCGGAAGAAGATAGCGGCGGGGCCCGGGAGAAGAGGCCGAACACCGGGAGAAGAGGTCGAACACCGGGAGAAGTCGGAAGGAGACCCCCCGAAGTTGGAAGAAGATCCCGGAGCTGACTAATAAATTACTCTTAAAACCTGTGTACTGTGTTTTTTTATATTGACACTTTTCCCTAGGTGAATGGGTAGGGGTACCATGTACCCCAAACTCATTCACACAGGGTGGGGGGCCGGGATCTGGGGGCCCCCCGCCCGCAGACCCCGACAACCAACGGCCAGGGTTGTCGGGAAGAGGCCCTTGTCCTCATCAACATGGGGACAAGGTGCTTTGGGGTGGGGGGGCCCCGCAGGGTGCCCCCTCCCCCAAGGCACCCACCCCCCCTGTTGAGGGCATGCGGCCTGGTACGGCTCAGGAGGGGGGGCGCTCGCTCGTCCCCACCCCCTTTCCTGGCCGGCCGGGCTGCGTGCTCGGATAAGGGTCTGGTATGGATTGTTGAGGGCATGCGGCCTGGTACGGCTCAGGAGGGGGGGCGCGCGCTCGTCCCCACCCCCTTTCCTGGCCGGCCGGGCTGCGTGCTCGGATAAGGGTCTGGTATGGATTGGGGGGGGACCCCCACACCAATTTTTCGGCGTAGGGGGTTCCCCTTACAATCCATGCCAGACCTAAGGGCCTGGTATGCCCCTGGGGGGGAACCCACGCCGTTTTTTTCATTTAAAATTTGGCGGGGTGTTCCCGCCACAGGATTCATACCAGACAGCTGTCAGCACTGCCTGTCACTCATCGCGGAAGGAAAACAAAGTTTTCCTTTCCCGATGAGTGAGCCAGCGCGACATGCACAGTACCCAATCTTGCGGTCAGGTACTGTATGATTGACAACCCAAATCCTAAAATATGGCGTTTCCCATCTTATCTCCACAACAATTCTGACTTCCGACAATACATGGAAAACGCCTGGTCAGAATACACCTCGACCAATGCTGGACACTCTGACAACCCCAATCTATTCTGGGAAGCAGGCAAAGCATTTCTCAGAGGCCGTGTAATCTCTTATGCTATATCCTTTAAGAGAAATACACTCAAAAACTACAAACTAGCCAGCTCCCGACTGCACCTAGCCCAACGATCACTATACATAAACAACTCCACTGATAATAGGAAGGCATGGCAGTCAGCAAAACAATCCTTTGACACTTGGGCCGAAACCCTAGAACGAACAAAAAAAGCTTACATGGGTGCCACCCTCCACAAATTCGGCAATAAGGCAGGCAAACTCCTGGCCAATTTATGTAGGGGACCCTATCGTCCGACCTATATCACATCTCTCAGTGACTCTTTGGGTAACATAAAAACCACTCAAAAAGACATAAATGAAACCATGCTACAATACTATTCCTCCCTTTACGCACCAGACCCCATAAATGCTTAGACAGCACAATCTTTTCTTGAAAAGGTAACCCTCTCTCAAGTATCACCTTCACAGTTAGATGCTCTAAAAGCACCTATCTCCCTCCATGAAATTTCTACTGCCATTAAAAACCTAGCTCCTTCTAATGTCGCGTACACACGGTCGGACTTTTCAGCTACAAAAGTCCGACAGCCTGTCCGACAGACTTTCGACGGACTTTTGGCGGACTTTCGACGGACTTGCGGCGGACTTTCTAACGAACAGACTTGCCTACACACGATCACACAAAAGACCGTCGAATTCTTACGTGATGACGTACACCGGACTAAAATAAGGAAGTTCATAGCCAGTAGCCAATAGCTGCCCTAGCGTGGGTTTTTGTCCGTCGGACTAGCATACAGACGAGCGGATTTTTCGACGGGACTCGAGTCCGTCGGAAAGATTTGAAGCATGTTTCAAATCTAAAGTACGTCGGATTTGAGGCTAAAAAAGTCAGTTGAAAGTCCGGAGAAGCCCACACACGATCGGATTACCAGCCAGCTTTAGTCTGTCAGCGTCCGTTGGACTTTTGTAGACGAAAAGTCCGACCGTGTGTACGCGGCATAAAGCCCCAGGCCCTGATGGTTTCACGGGAGAATTCTACAAGTCCTTACAATCAATCTTAGAACCCACACTCCACGAAGTCTATCAACACATATGGTCTGGGGGCACATATCTACCCACGGGCAACCAAGCTATTATCAAACTGCTAGCCAAGAAAGGTAAGGACCCCCAAGAACCAGGCTCATATAGACCTATTTCACTCCTAAACCTGGATGTCAAAATCCTTTCCAAAATTATTGCCACGAGATTAGCCGACATCATACCCTCTCTGATACACCCTGCCCAATCAGGGTTCGTGAAAGGCAGAGCTGCCACTATGAACATCAGGAAGGTGATGATGGCCCTGGAACATGCCAAATGCAACTCAGAGGGAAAATATGCTATCATCACCCTGGATGCGGAGAAAGCCTTCGATAACGTCAGTTTCGAATGGCTCTCTTTGGTCATGACTAAAATGGGATTCTCCGGTCCCTTCGCTCATCTTATAAACACCATGTACACCGCCCCGGCTGCTAGACTGGTGGTGGCAGGCCTCCTATCTGAGGAATTCCGCCTCCATAAAGGCACTCGGCAGGGTTGCCCCCATCACCACTTCTCTTTAACATTGCATTAGAACCATTATCTAGATATTTATCCCACGTAGCCCCACTAAATGGCATTCCCATTGGCAAACAAAAGCTTCGCACCTCACTCTTCGCGGACGATGTCCTTATATTCTCAGCAAACACCTCCTCTGACATGCTCACGATTAAAGCAATCTTTGACCAATTTAGACTGCTCAGGCCTTCGCATAAACTACAACAAAAGTGAAATCCTCCCCCTAGGCACCGTGTCCAACCCTTCTTGGACACAGAACTCCATATTCTCTGTAGCACAATCCCACATCACTTACTTAGGCATAAAAATAAGAAAACTACCCTCCTCTCTCTATCACCTTAACTACCCCCCATTACTCAAAAAGATCTCTCAAGAACTAGCCAACTGGATGGATCTGCCTCTTTCGCTACTGGGAAGATGCCATCTAGTGAAAATGGTCAGCTTCGCCCGCCTACTCTATCCACTACAAACCATTCCTTTACTCTTGCAACATAAAGACACAAAAATTCTCAATGATGTCATCTCCAAATTCTTATGGCGAAAGAAGCGACCACGAATTGCTCTCACTAAGCTATACCTTCCCAGGTGCGAAGGGGGTATTAGCCTCCCTAATGTCAGGATCTACAATTTAGCCTGCCTCTTGAGGATAAGTTTAGATTGGGTAGCTCAAACATCTCGTTACTCCAATTTCTACCTGGAAACTGAAATGGTTCACCCATACTCTCTGGTAGCTCTCCTTCACTGCAAGTGGAAATCCATTCCTCCGCCCCTTCAACATAACCTCCTACTTCGGGACACAGCAATTGCCTGGAGGGAGATCCGGAAAAGCCTCAAACTCTCTTCTTTTATATCTAGACACCTTCCAATACAAGGAAACCCATGCTTTCCCCCAGGTCTGGAACACCAGCCGTATACCACCTGGCAACAGAAAGGCCTTTCCGACTTTTCCTCGCTTTGTGATTTAGAGTCTGGTCGCCCCATCCCTTTCAAGTCATTAGCTGAGAAGTTCCAACTTCCCCAGTCACACTTCTTCCAATATGGTCAATGCATCAGCTTTCTCGAAAACGCTTGCAGAGAGGATCGCAAAAGATTTAAAACGTCCTTCTCGGACTCTCTCCTCTTAAAGGGCTCTTACAAAATCTCAGACATATACCAGCATCTCCTCTTGAAAGTCATTCCCTCACTGGAGTCCTCATCAGCAGCTAACTGGGCAAAAGACTTCCCTGATACCGACTTAGTAAACAAACTACTTCAAGGCCTCAACACTATTCACAAACTGGTGTCTAACGAATCTTGGAGGGAAACCCAACTTAACCACTTGACGACCGCCTCACGCCAATGTACGTCGGCAAGGTGGCACGGACAGGCAAAATCACGTACATGTACGTGATTTGCCTTCCGCAGGTGGGGGTCCGATCGGACCCCCCCGGTGCCCGAGGCGGTCGTCTTTTGTCCCACGGCGATCGGAGGTGAGGGGGAGGCCATCCGTTCGTGGCCCCCCCCTCGCGATCGCCGCCGGACAATCGAATCATTCCTTTGCTGCTGTATGCTAAACAGCAGCAAAGGATATGATGTCATCTCTCCTCGGCTCGGTAATTTCAGTTGCGGCCCGAGGAGAGAAGACATGTGAGTGAGTGCACATCACTACACACACACAGTAGAACATGCCAGGCATACAAAACACCCCGATCCCCCCCCCCCCGATCGCCCCCCGATCCCCCCCCCCCCCGATCACCCCCCCCCCCCCCGATCACCCCCCCTGTCACAAACTGACACCAAGCAGGTTTTTTTTTTCTGATTACTGCATTGGTGTCAGTTTGTGACAGTTACAGTGTTGGGACAGTTACTGTTACCCCCCTTTAGGTCTAGGGTGCCCCCCTAACCCCCCCTAATAAAGTTTTAACCCCTTGATCACCCCCTGTCACCAGTGTCGCTAAGCGATAATTTTTCTGATCGCTGTATTAGTGTCACTGGTGACGCTAGTTAGGGACGTAAATATTGAGGTTCGCCGTCAGCGTTTTATAGCGTCAGGGACCCCCATATACTACCTAATAAATGTTTTAACCCCTTGATGGCTCCCTAGTTAACCCTTTCACCACTGATCACCGTATAAGTGTTACGGGTGACGCTGGTTAGTTCGTTTATTTTTTATAGTGTCAGGGCACCCGCCGTTTATTACCGAATAAAGGTTTAGCCCCCTGATCGCCCGGCGGTGATATGCGTTGCCCCAGGCAGCGTCAGATTAGCGCCAGTAGCGCTAACACCCACGCACGCAGCATACGCCTCCCTTAGTGGTATAGTATCTGTACGGATCAATATCTGATCTGATCAGATCTATACTAGCGTCCCCAGCAGTTTAGGGTTCCCAAAAATGCAGTGTTAGCGGAATCAGCCCAGATACCTGCTAGCACCTGTGTTTTGCCCCTCCGCCCGGCCCAGCCCAGCCCACCCAAGTGCAGTATCGATCACTGACACTTACAAAACACAAAATGCATAACTGCAGCGTTCGCAGAGTCAGGCCTGATCCCTGCGATCGCTAACAGTTTTTTTGGTAGTATTTTGGTGAACTGGCAAGCACCAGCCCCAAGCAGCGTCAGGTTAGCGCCAGTAGCACTAACACCCACGCACGCAGCATACACTTCCCTTAGTGGTATAGTATCTGAACGGATCAATATCTGATCTGATCAGATCTATACTAGCGTCCCCAGCAGTTTAGGGTTCCAAAAACGCAGTGTTAGCGGGATCAGCACAGATACCTGCTAGCACCTGCGTTTTGCCCCTCCGCCCGGACCGGCCCAGCCCACCCAAGTGCAGTATCGATCGATCACTGTCACTTACAGAACACTAAACGCATAACTGCAGCGTTCGCAGAGTCAGGCCTGATCCCTGCGATCGCTAACAGTTTTTTTGGTAGCGTTTTGGTGAACTGGCAAGCACCAGCGGCCTAGTACACCCCGGTCGTAGTCAAACCAGCACTGCAGTAACACTTGGTGACGTAGCGAGTCCCATAATTGCAGTTCAAGCTGGTGAGGTGGCAAGCACAAGTAGTGTCCCGCTGCCACCAAGAAGACAAACACAGGCCCATCGTGCCCATAGTGCCCTTCCTGCTGCATTCGCCAATCCTAATTGGGAACCCACCGCTTCTGCAGCGCCCGTACTTCCCCCATTCACATCCCCAACCAAATGCAGTCGGCTGCATGAGAGGCATTTTCTTTATGTCCTCCCGAGTACCCCTACCCAATGAACCCCCCCAAAAAAGATATTGTGTCTGCAGCAAGCGTGGATATAGGCGTGACACACGCTATTATTGTCCCTCCTGTCCTGACAATCCTGGTCTTTGCATTGGTGAATGTTTTGAACGCTACTATGCACTAGTTGAGTATTAGCGTAGGTTACAGCATTCCACAGACTAGGACACACTTTCACAGGGTCTCCCAAGATGCCATCGCATTTTGAGAGACCCGAACCTGGAACCGGTTACCGTTATAAAAGTTAGTTACAAAAAAAGTGTAAAAAAATATATATATATATATATATATATAAAATAAAAAAAAATAGTTGTCCTTTTATTGTTCTCTCTCTCTCTATTCTCTCTATTGTTCTGCTCTTTTTTACTGTATTCTATTCTGCAATGTTTTATTGTTATTATGTTTTATCATGTTTGCTTTTCAGGTATGCAATTTTTTATACTTTACCGTTTACTGTGCTTTATTGTTAACCATTTTTTTGTCTTCAGGTACGTCATTCACAACTTTGAGTTTTTATACCAGAATGATGCCTGCAGGTTTAGGTATCATCTTGGTATCATTCTTTTCAGCCAGCGGTCGGCTTTCATGTAAAAGCAATCCTAGTGGCTAATTAGCCTCTAGACTGCTTTTACAAGCCGTGGGAGGGAATGCCCCCCCCCCCCACCATCTTCCGTGTTTTTCTCTGGCTCTCCTGTCTCAACAGGGAACCTGAAAATGCAGCCGGTGATTCAGCCAGCTGACCATAGAGCTGATCAGAGACCAGAGTGGCTCCAAACATCTTTATGGCCTAAGAAACCGGAAGCTACGAGCATTTTATGACTTCGATTTCGCCAGATGTAAATAGCGCCATTGGGAAATTGGGGAAGCATTTTATCACACCGATCTTGGTGTGGTCAGATGCTTTGAGGGAAGAGGAGAGATCTAGGGTCTAATAGACCCCAATTTTTTCAAAAAAGAGTACCTGTCACTACCTATTGCTATCATAGGGGATATTTACATTCTCCGAGATAACAATAAAAATGATTAAAAAAAAAAAAAATGAAAGGAACAGTTTAAAAATAAGATAAAAAAAGCAAAAAAATAATAAAGAAAAAAAAAAAAAAAAAAGCACCCCTGTCGCCCCCTGCTCTCGCGCTAAGGCGAACGCAGGCGGCGGTCTGTCGTCAAACATAAACAGCAATTGCACCATGCATGTGAGGTATCACCGCGAAGGTTAGATCGAGGGCAGTAATTTTTGCAGTAGACCTCCTCTGTAAATCTAAAGTGGTAACCTGTAAAGGCTTTTAAAGGCTTTTAAAAATGTATTTATTTTGTTGCCACTGCACGTTTGTGCACAATTGTAAAGCATGTCATGTTTGGTATCCATGTACTCGGCCTAAGATCATCTTTTTTATTTCATCAAACATTTGGGCAATATAGTGTGTTTTAGTGCATTAAAATTTAAAAAAGTGTGTTTTTTCCCCAAAAAATGCGTTTGAAAAATCGCTGCGCAAATACTGTGTGAAAAAAAAAAATGAAACACCCACCATTTTAATCTGTAGGGCATTTGCTTTAAAAAAATATATAATGTTTTGGGGTTCAAAGTAATTTTTTCTTCATGTAAACAATAAGTGTCAGAAAGGGCTTTCTCTTCAAGTGGTTAGAAGAGTGGGTGATGTGTGACATAAGCTTCTAAATGTTGTGCATAAAATGCCAGGACAGTTCAAACCCCCCCCAAATGACCCCATTTTGGAAAGTAGACACCCCAAGCTATTTGCTGAGAGGCATGTCGAGTCCATGGAATATTTTATATTGCGACACAAGTTGCGGGAAAGAGACAACTTTTTTTTTTTTTGCACAAAAATGTCACTAAATGATATATTGCTCAAACATGCCATGGGAATATGTGAAATTACACCCCAAAATACATTCTTCTGCTTCTCCTAAGTACGGGGATACCACATGTGTGAGACTTTTCGGGAGCCTAGCCGCGTACGGAACCCCGAAAACCAAGCACCGCCTTCAGGCTTTCTAAGGGCGTGAATTTTTGATTTCACTCTTCACTGCCTATCACAGTTTCGGAGGCCATGGAATGCCCAGGTGGCACAAACCCCCCCCCCCAAATGACCCCATTTTGGAAAGTAGACACCCAAAGCTATTTGCTGAGAGGTATAGTGAGTATTTTGCAGACCTCACTTTTTGTCACAAAGTTTTGAAAATTGAAAAAAGAAAAAAAAAAAGTTTTTTCTTGTCTTTCTTAATTTTCAAAAGCAAATGAGAGCTGCAAAATACTCACCATGCCTCTCAGCAAATAGCTTGGGGTGTCTACTTTCCAATATGGGGTCATTTGGGGGGGTTTGTGCCACCTGGGCATTCCATGGCCTCCGAAACTGTGATAGGCAGTGAAGAGTGAAATCAAAAATTTTCACCTTTAGAAATCCTGAAGGCGGTGATTGGTTTTCGGGGTCCCATGCATGGCTAGGCTCCCAAAAAGTCCCACACATGTGGTATCCCCATACTCAGGAGAAGCAGCTAAATGTATTTTGGGGTGCAATTCCACATATGCCCATGGCCTGTGTGAGCAATATATCATTTAGTGACAACTTTGTGCAAAAAAAAAAAATGTGTCACTTTCCCGCAAATTGTGTCAAAATATAAAATATTCCATGGACTCAATATGCCCCTCAGCAAATAGCTTGGGGTGTCTACTTTCCAAAATGGGGTCATTTGGGGGGTTTTGTGCCACCTGGGCCTGTGTGAGCAATATATCATTTAGTGACAACTTTTTGTAAATATTTTTTTTTTGTCATTATTCAATCACTTGGGACAAAAAAAAAAAATATTCAATGGGTTCAACATGCCTCTCAGCAATTTCCTTGGGGTGTCTACTTTCCAAAATGGGGTCATTTGGGGGAGTTTTGTACTGCCCTGCCATTTTAGCACCTCAAGAAATGACATAGGCAGTCATAAACTAAAAGCTGTGTAAATTACAGAAAATGTACCCTAGTTTTTAGACGCTATAACTTTTGCGCAAACCAATAAATATACGCTTATTGACATTTTTTTTACCAAAGACATGTGGCCGAATACATTTTGGCCTAAATGTATGACTAAAATTGAGTTTATTGGATTTTTTTTATAACAAAAAGTAGAAAATATCATTTTTTTTCAAAATTTTCGGTCTTTTTCCATTTATAGCGCAAAAAATAGAAACTGCAGAGGTGATCAAATACCATCAAAAGAAAGCTCTATTTGTGGGAAGAAAAGGACGCAAATTTCGTTTGGGTACAGCATTGCATGACCGCGCAATTAGCAGTTAAAGCGACGCAGTGCCAAATTGGAAAAAGACCTCTGGTCCTTAGGCAGCATTATGGTCCGGGGCTCAAGTGGTTAAGATCGTTCATCGAGCTCACATACCTTTCCTCTCGAATAAACAAGCGCAAACCGCCCACACATGTCCCTTATGTCAACACCCCAGGCCTTCTTTGACCCATCGTTTCTGGTCATGTACTTTCATCTCCGCCTTCTGGGATCAAGTCCTACAGTACATATTTGAGGTGACCCTGCTGAAATTACATAAGGACCCCCTACTCCTCATTTTCGGACACTGGGACCCCCAGCTACTACCTTGGTCCCCCAACTCTACCCTTTCTTGCAAAGATTGGATCCTGATATGCCTCCTACTCGTTAGAAGAGCCATCCTGAAAAACTGGATCTCCAACGCATGTCCCAACACCTCTCAAATCAAAAGAGATCTCCTACAACTACTCTATAAAGACAGGATCAACATGGACTTAACACACGAAAGGTCCAAGTCATGCTTCCACCATAAATGGGGAGCTTTCATGACCTCAACACTCACTCCTACGGATATAATTCATCTCAAGACTTTCTCCTTCCTATAACACGACCCCTCCCCCACACCTTAGAGGGAATGCTTTCTCCAAACCAAGGATCTACAACACAAGGATTTCAACTCTTACCAAATACTACAACATAGTACAAGACCTCTTCGCGCTCTTCAAACCTCTATCTTCCCCCCACATAGGAAGGGGGTGACCACAAGTGTTACAAATGAAATTAATGTTATTACCATAAAAAAACTAGTTTTTGTCTTTACGTTCTTCCCACAGGCTACAATATTCATCCAAAACATGAACTTGGTGCTCAATTTCCCTACTCCCCCCCCGATGTATATTTTGTTTTCTTCTGGCTTTCCTCCACTCACCTCCCTCCCCACCCCACACCTTATGTGGGGTACATCCAGTAACATTCTTCTGGCATTCTTAGGGATCCCCTCCCCCTACCTAGATCCATCCAGTTTATTTCCTCTTTTTCACATAGAAGGTTACCCTACTACCCCATTCCCCAGGCTAATTATCTTTATCAGCTGTTCTGTATCTCTACTCCATACCAGGCTGATGTTTCTTTTTCTGTTTTTTTTTTTTTTTGTACAAAACACAATGATACTTATTTTTGATGTTATTCCCTGTATGTTACATCTTTCAATAAAATCTATTTAAAAAAAAATATTACAATTGTACGTTTATGGTAACAAGGGGCGTTACATAGGCAGACGAATTATAATCAGGACTCGAAAGAATGCAAACATGTACTGAAAACATTATTAGTGTCGTGTGCACAGTGAGGGCAGTGTGCAATACATACAAAATAAAATACAATTGTATACAGAACTTACAAATTTCCATTACATTCCTGAGAACCCGGCTATCTTCTGACCATTCTCTTGAATATCCCCTGCCTGCTGAACCTGCCTCTACCTGCAATACTGACCTTGGCTTGGACTTATGATTATGGCTCTGCCTTCTGATTCTGTACCCCGCTGCCAGTCTGTTGCCAACCTCTGCCTGTTCCTGACTATGGTTTTGCCTTCTGATTCTGTACTCCGCTGTCAGCCTGTTGCCGACTCCTGCCTGTTCCTGATTCTGCAGTTGATCCTGATCTGGCTTCTGCTGAACAAGTGTGGTGATCAGTTTCCACATCTCCTCAGCAGAGGTTCCTGTATCTCCAAGTTCCAGCCTCCTGCCTGCAGGCACCTGCACCATTTCGTTGCCCTCGCACTCCCTGTACCCACCACCAGGGGTGCTTGGACTGGAACCATTCAAGAGGCCATCCTAATCATTTCGGGCTCCGCTGTAAGATACGTGACAGTTAGCGACCAGAGGTATAGAGGAAGAAGAGGGTTGCTGAGACCCGTTGTCTGCTCCAGGGGATGCCTGACTCACTGGGATACTGTTATGATGGATATTACCATTCTGGATCTTCCATTTATGGACTCTAAAATTGAGGAGTCTACCTGTGCAGGTGTGCTAGGGCAGCCACAGCTAGGTTTAGTCAGGGAAAGGACATATTTCTTTGTTGTAACTGTTATGCAAAGTTTGCAGTAAAGTTTTTTCAACCACTTTGAGCTTAGTCTGAAGTTATTCAAAGTGGTGCATGTTTGGTTCTGGAGTATCCCAAAGAACATGAGTCTGTAAAAGCACTATGGGGTTACAAGTAACATTTCTACAAAAGGTTTGATCTTTCACATGACGACAATCCCTGCCTGGTCCTGTGCATTGATGATCGTGCTCTGCGCAAAGTATTACTACACATGCAGGGTGAGTAGACCCGGCCCACAAGTGGTCCAGAAAGCCTGTGTTTCCCTGTAGTTTGTGTTTAGCAAGAATACAAGCCTTCTCTCCATGTTGTCTATTAGCCCAGAGGAAGTTTTAAAATGTAGTTCAGAATGCTGGTATCATTTGAAGCAAAAAGAGAAGATGGGTTGATATTTGTTTTCTAAAACCTTTTATATAAAATTATTTTTTTTAAATAGTCCAAACTAACTGTTCCTTTTTCACTGCACTACCTGTGTCCCCACAGGTGGAAAGGAAAGAATTGGGGAAGCAGTTGCAGAAGATGCCTCCATCTTGCCCAACACTGTGGGTTCCATATCCAAAAATAAGGAAGATTTGAAAGAAGTGCCAGATGAGGAAGGCGTAGTGAAACTTTGGATGAAACATCTGCCTATTAAAGCAACGTAGTTGTTTCTTGTGTGTATTTTAAAAGAATATCTCCTGTCATGGTTTCTGACTGATTGAATCATTGTGTTGTGCTATTATTTGCTGTTTTTGACCGTGTTAAACATCACAAATGTCCAATGTGCTTATTCCTATTCTATTTCTGTCTTTATTCTTAGTGGCTGCTGTGCTTAATTTATCAACTGAAAGCTCTCAGATTCTGAATTCAATGATGAACTGCCTGTAAGTTGGTATAGGTGTGTGTCCCCCTGATCATTTTTCATAACAAGAGCTCCTAATGTAAGAATCTCCCAATTTGTATGCTTTTATTCAACTGTATGTAAAACAATTTCCCTCAAATTTAGCAATTTAATGCAAACCTCATTTAATTTTTACTTGTTTCATTTACTTTAAATAAATAGGCAGTATTGATCTAATATAGCAATATAATACATTACATTATGATGTTCACTGTACTGTATAGGAAGACACCTATTCATTAATCTATATTAATATGTATGTATGTATACATTCAGTTCAGAATCAGCTGTTTCTTCAGCCTGATATCTAAAGTCTGTGGGTATGTGCACTCCAAACTAAAAAGATCTGTCAAGATACATCTCAATGGTATTCAGGGAAATGGAAAATAAAGTGGGCATGTTAATTCTTGTTAAGCACAAATAAATGTGTTAAGGCAATGGAAACATTGAAATTTGTGTTGAACTATATTTGTTATCATTTTATTTATTTATTTAAGACTTACCCCAGAAGTAGAAAAAGCAGTCAGTAATCACGTTACATAGAGAAAGAATCATAACAAGATTCCCAGCAGTACATGAAAAAGCAAGAAAGCTTCTAACAGAGTTACTTAGTCTAGTCATAATCGACTCAGTGGTATGCGAAACAGCAGGAAACAGCTGCATACATTAACACATGATGTTTGGTAAAACTGGTCACATTTTTAAATTATATAACCAGGGAAAACCCAATGGGTATAAAACAGGGAAAATGAACTTAGTGTAAATAAATGGGGAGTAGCACCACCCTAAGGGATCGTGGAAGACAAAGAGCGAAGAAATGCAGCCTACAGAAAAGGGTAAAAGCAAGAGCGAGGGAAGAAGCAAAGTACTCATATAGGTACAGTGCATCTGGAAAGTATTCACAGCACTTCAGTTTTTCCCTTTTTTGATAGAGTATGTTACAGCCTTATTCCAAAATTGATTAAATTTATTATTTTCCTCAAAATTCTACAAATAATACCCCATAATGACAATGTGAAAAAGGTTTGTTTGAAATCTTTGTAAATTTATTAAGAATAAAAAATAAAAAAATCACATGTACATAAGTATTCACAGCCTTTGCTCAATACTTTGTTGAAGCACCTTTGGCACCAATTAAAGCCTCAAGTCTTTTTGAGTATGATTCTACAAGCTTGGCACACCAATTTTTGGGTAGTTTCTTCCATTCTTCTTTGCAGGACCTCTCAAACTCCATCAGGTTGGATGGGGAGTGTTGGTGCACAGCCATTTTCAGATCTCTCCAGAGATGTTCAATCAGGTTCAAGTCTGGGCTCTGTCTGGGCCACTCAAGAACATTGACAGAGTTGTCCCATAGCCACTCCTATGTTATCTGGGCTGTGCTTAGGGTCGTTGTCCTGTTGGAAGATGAACCTTCACCCCAGTCTGAGGTCCAGAGCGCTCTGAAGCAAGTTTTCATCAAGGATGTCTCTGTATATCGCAGCATTCATGTTTCCTGACTATATGTAACCAAGTGTAGCGCTAAAAAATGAGAAAGAGAATATTGCTATATCACATAAAATAGCAAAATGAATTGTGAAAAGATAGTGTTTTGGATACTTTGTGAACATTCATACATATAGAACACTTATGTTATAAAGCCTTAGGGTCACCAAAAGTGATGACAGGATGTAAAATGGCAATAAAGTCCAAAACTGAATATGCAGGTACGATGAATATAAATGTTGCAATGGTGATAAATTCCAAAACATATACTCGTGAGAGATTTCTGTATGTAATCCAACATGTGCTGACAGACACTTGTGCGAAACCACCAACTAGGATGACTGGAGGCTTACCAGAAAGTTGGGACCCCCTAGCATACGCTATATGGGTCAAACAGGCTTGGATTGCTCACTGGCAATGAAGGTAGGGAACCAAGGGCTGGTGAATGGTGAAGTTGTAACGTTGCTATCCCAAAGAGGTCTTCTTCATATGGAAGCTCGGACACCAACGGACATGCATCTTTCTAAATACCTTGGAGTGTCCGAGCTTCCATATGAAGAAGACCTCTTTGGGATAGCAACGTTACAACTTCACCATTCACCAGCCCTTGGTTCCCTACCTTCATTGCCAGTGAGCAATCCAAGCCTGTTTGACCCATATAGCGTATGCTAGGGGGGTCCCAACTTTCTGGTAAGCCTCCAGTCATCCTAGGTGGTGGTTTCGCACAAGTGTCTGTCAGCACATGTTGGATTACATACAGAAATCTCTCACGAGTATATGTTTTGGAATTTATCACCATTGCAACATTTATGTTCATCGTACCTGCATATTCAGTTTTGGACTTTATTGCCATTTTACATCCTGTCATCACTTTTGGTGACCCTAAGGCTTTATAACATAAGTGTTCTATATGTATGAATGTTCACAAAGTATCCAAAACACTATCTTTTCACAATTCATTTTGCTATTTTATGTGATATAGCAATATTCTCTTTCTCATTTTTTAGCGCTACACTTGGTTACATATGATTTATTACAAATTTTCTATTTGTTGTGTTAGCTGCTTACATTTATGACTTTTTTGGAGTAAGCGCATGGTTTTTAGGTTTTTTATGTTTCCTGACTAGTCTCCCAGTTCCTGCCGCTGAAAAACATCCCCACAGCATGATATTGCCACTTCCATGTTTCACTATAGGGATGGTAAGGGCCAGGTGATGAGCGATGCCTGGTTTCCTCTAGAGATGATGCTTGCCATTCAGGCCAAAGACTTCAATCTTTGTTTCATCAGACCAGAGAATTTTATTTCTCATGGTCGGAGAGTCCTTCAGATGCCTTTTGGCAAACTCCAGGTGGGCTGTCTTGTGCCTTTTACTGAGAAGTGGCTTCCGTCTGGCCACTCTACCATACAGGCCTGATTGGTGGAGTACTGCAGAGACGATTGTTCTTCTAGAAGGTTCTACTCACTCCACAGAGAAACACTGGAGCTCTGATAGAGTGACCATGGGGTTCTTGGTCTCCTCCCTGACTAAGGCCCCTTTCCCCCGATCACTCAGTTTGGCCAGTCAGCCCACTCTAGGAAGAGTCCTGGGGGTTCTAAACTTCTTCCATTTATGGATGATGGAGGCCACTCTGCTCAATGGGACCTTCAGTGCTGCAGAACTTTTTCTGTACCCTTCCCCAGATCTGTGCCTCAATACAATCCTGTCTCTGGGGTCTACAGACAATTCCCTGAACTTCATTGGTTTGTGCTCTAACATGCACTATTAACTAGGGGACCTTATATAGACAGGTGTGTGCCTTTCCAAATCATGTCCAATCAACTGAATTTACCACAGGTGGACTCCAATCAAGTTGTAGAAACATCTCAAGGATGATCAATGGAAACAAGATGCAGCTGAGCTCAATTTTGAGTGTCATGACAAAGGCTGTGAATACTTATGTACATGTGATTTTTTTCTTTTTTTTTTTTTATAAATTTGCAAAGATTTCAAATGTCTTCCACATTGTCATTATGGGTTTTGTTTGTAGAATTTTTAAGAAAATAATTAATTTAATCAATTTTGGAATAAGGCTGTAACATAACAACATGTGGAAAAAGTGAAGCGCTGTGAATACTTTCCAGATAGATACTGTATATACATACCTATGTATGCAACCACTTTCCTGTCTTTCTCATAATAAACTGATATGTGGTAAGGGTAGGGTAAAGAATAGGCCAATGGAGTCAGAGGGGAAAGCTAGGACCCTGAGTACATTTTCTATCAATGCACTCACATTTAAATGTGCACTAAGTCTATTGTACACACATAAAAGCATAAAAAATGGACACTAGCCCCTTAAGAAGCATTAGACATTGGTTTCACCTTCTTGATGTCACTTTTGGTGATGTGATGACATCATTGACTCTGCCCCTGGACAGGACACATTCAAATGTGAGTGCATTTAATTTGTTTTTTTTTTAAGTAATTTGAAGTCATTTTATATGATCTACATGACTCTGATTCCATTCTTGTTCTTTTGAGTATTTTGCATTCTGCAAGGAATGGACCCAGGAACAGTACTGGCTATTGTGGTTACCATTTAAAGGTGTATCCCATAAGGAAAGACAGCCATTACCTATGTTGGTTCCAACCTAAAGGGCAAAAGCACTTTTGACCTATATACCCATAGATCAAAAGCACTTTTGACCTGTGGGTATATAGGTCCACATATGAAGGTGAGCTGCTAATAGAGCTGATGGAGAATTCAGGTGGTGTATTGAAAATCACATTTCTTGTCATTGCACAGAATGTAGATCATGTTTAAAGGAGACAAACTATGAATGAGTAATTAGAAAAAATGTGTTTACCACCCTCACTCACCTCTGTGCCACGGAAATATATAACAAGTGAAAAGTATGTGCAAAATTAAACAGTGATTAATAGTGTGAGGGTATGAGACCCACATACTGTAGATAACAGCTGCCACTTTCAAATTACAAACATATAAAATCACCTAAACACAAATATATACAATTAAAATATAGGTGAACAGCGGCGCTCTATGAACATTAATAAGCATAATGCAAAACAATGAATCACCGGTGTTAACTGTAATATTTAACATAAGTGAATACACAGTGATAACCAAAAACACTAGTGATACTCATTGAATTCACCCAACTGAAAAAAAGGGAGAAAAAACATCAAAGTCCAAAAAAAGTCCATATATTTTGGAATGTGCTGTAATACACAGATAGAGTCCTTCATAGAAGTAGAGATCTTCACACCACACCATTAGTGCTCCCTATAACTCTCCCCATAAGATTTAAACTCACCAGAGTTAAATGCCTCACACTCTCGTGTTTGACAGACAAGCAGTGTGGCCCAGCAGGGTAATGAAATCCAGCAAAGAGGTCCCAGCCTCTGCAGTGGCGAATTGATGAACTCATATATGGGGAGAAAGAAGGAAAAATCCACGAGTGAAGTATGTCTCCTAAAATCGTACAGAATTTATTAAAACCTTCAATCATTGCGCTTGGGATCAGGACAAAGTCGTGATAATGAAATGCGTCAGTGCGTGGCTGTACGGCAACCGGAAGTGGCGTGTTTGGAATTAAAAAAGTGACGTTCCGGCGAGGTCCACAGTATGGTGAGATGTTACCTACTGATGCTTGACCCATCGCTGGTTGTTCATTGGAAACTTTATCACATGCTTGTTTTTTATTACCTGATGTAAGCGCAATGATTGAGGTTTTAATAAATTCTACATGATTTTTCGAGACATACTTCACTAGTGGAGTTTTCTTTCTTTCTCCCCATACATGAGTTCATTAATTTGCCACTGCAGAGGCTGGGACCGCTTTGCTGGATTTGATTACCCTGTTGGGCCACACTGCTTGTCTGTCAAACAGGAGAGTGTGAGGCATTTAGCTCTGTTGAGTTTAAATCTTATGGGGAGAGGTATATGGAGCACTAACAGTGGGGTGTGAATATCTCTACTTCTATGAAAGACTCTATCTATGTATTACAGCACATTCAATAATATATGGACTTTTTTGGGGGGATTTAGTTGCCTTTTTTCTTTTTTCACTTGGGTGAATTCAATGAGTATCACTAGTGTTTTTGGTTATCACTGTGTGTTCACTTATGTTATATTTGTACAGTTAAGACTGTTGATTCATTATTTTACATTATGCTTATTAATGTTCATAGAGCGCCACTGTTCACCTATATTTGAATTTTATATATTTGTGTTTAGGTGATTTTTATTTATACGTTTAAAGAAGAACTACATTTAAAAGAGCATGTGATCTCTGTATACATCTCAAAAATGTCTACCTATTTCCCACTCATTGTGGCCTTAGTAACTTTAGTCATGGAAGATATAAAAAAAATGTAGATTCCGACTATAATAGATAATAATCTAATGACCTCATATAGGGATACATTAAAAGATAACATATTTATAGCTAAAACAGCAAAATACTTTAAAGTTGAGATATTGTTTTCTGTCAGTGGTTCATTACTGGATACAATTAGGTTCAGTAATGGGTCATTTTATGTGTGTGACTTTTTATGCAGATGATGCAGTTTTAGTATCATTGGATTTGAGGGATTTGTATTCTTTCATATCACATGAACAAGAAATTTCACCTATGTAGCTTTTTCTAGGTGAAGGTGACATTTTTCTACATCATTCTTTTTAGATAGAATTGCTGATGTTCCTTTTAATACACAATGTTTTCCTTTTTCAGTTACATATTATCTCCAGGTGCAGGGTGCAGTGATGGGGAAAACATGTACCCCATTGCAGAAAAACCTGTACCTGGGACCAGGGCCGGGTTAACAAAGGGGCTATTGGAGCTGCAGCTTCAGGCCACTTACCTTAAAGAGGAGTTCCACCCAGGGGGGCCGTCAAAAAAAAAAAAATTAAAAGTCAGCAGCTACAAATACTGCAGCTGCTGACTTTTAATTGGACACTTACCTGTCCCTGGGTCCAGTGATGCGGGGGATCGAAGCCCCGCTCGTCCCCCCCCTCTGCTCGTCGGCGCCGGCATTTCAACTGTGGGCGCCGGGCTGTGGCTTCACAGCCTGGCACCCACTGCACATGTGCGAGCAGCGCCGCGCGCCGTGATTGGCCGCTCAATCACCTGGGACCTGTAATGGGTCCCAGATGATTGACAGGAGGAAGGGAGCAGAGCGGAGCCCTTCCTGTGCCGAGGGGGAAGTGATGTCACCATCCCAGGCAAAGGAAGGGGCAGACTACGAGAGACCACCTAGCAACAGGCATTTAGAGGTAAGTGAAAAAAAAAATATCCAAATTTTTTTTTTGTTTTTTTTTAGAATTTTTGAGGTATGTTTGCTTTTTTGGGTGGAACCCCACTTTAAGATAGGCCCATTTGCCAAAACCCCCACCCAAAATGATTGACTTCGAGGGTCGTGGCTCAGTGACCAGGGGTCACAGAGACCCCAAATCTGAAGACCTACCCCACCACTGGTCAAAATTTGGGGCTCCTATCATCTATGGTTCCGAAGATACGGGGCTCCTTGCGCAGCCTATCAGAAGCTACATACAGATCGGCCAGCTTGTTTAAATACAAGCTGGCACACTCTCTTTGCAGCAGACTGAGAGGATGAGCTCACAGTGCCTGACCTCACTTCTTGTCAGAGGCACTGAGCTCAATGGACAGCTTGGATCCTGCAGAGTTTGAAAGGCAGCACCGCCTATTGGTTTCAATGGGACCACTCTGCAAATGCAAGCCAAACTCGCTCGCAGTAGCAGCATAGTCCAACAATGTAAAAATACTATTCAGCCACGTAAAAAAAAACAAGGAGGTGGCAGTAGCACCTCATGAATGCCTGTCAGCTGCTGCTATATAACTTGTTAAAAAGCAATCCACCACAGATCACTTTTCAGAGGGCAGTAAGCATTACAGCAAATGTAAAAAAAAGAAACTTGAAATACATCATTCATTTCACACTCCCCACAAACCAGGTCACTCCCCAGCCACTTCCCATGTTAGCCACCTCCCTTCAACCTATATCACAGGTGACCATTTCCCAACCTGCAGATGACAGACCCTACTCCAAAAGATATCACTCCCAGTTACTCCCCCACCCGCTGATTGATATCCCTCCATGACCATCTCACAACCACCTGCTGACAAACCTCTCTTCCCAGCCTGTCCCCACAATCCTCTCACCTGCTTACCTGTGGATGGGGGAATCACTCCCGTAGTAAATTGTGTTCTGAAGGTGGGGAGCCTTTCCTACCCACAGAATACAATGATCAATGTTGCTAACTATAGCTGACAGTACTGATTACTTTGAGAAAAATCTGACAGGCTGGTTGTACTCAAGTTGATTAATAGATTGACTTGTGTACAACCAGCTAGCCCATACATAGATCGACTATGAGTCGAGTATCTGAGTGATTGAATGGTTGGAGGTAATTTCTTCCAGCCAATTTAATTTCATCTTAGCGCAGTTTTTTTTACCTTTTTTTCACTTTCCAATTTCCCATAGATCGACTATGGCTGGTCTCTGCTTAATTGGCTTAATTTCAATCCATGTATGGCCCGCTTAACCACTACACAGTCCCTAAATATCCTTCCACAAACCTTTACATTTTTGTTCCCAGATTCCTTCATCCTCCACACCTGTACATAGTGCCCGCTGTCATACCCTCCACACTCCTCTCCTGTACATACTGCTCACTGTCATACCCTCCACACTCCTCTCCTATACATAGTGCCCACTGTCATACCCTCCACACTTCTCGCCTATACTGTCAGAAACCATGAACCAGACCAAGACAGAAGTATAGTAAAATCACACTTGTTTATTAATAAAAAAAAAAAAGGTAATTGGAGTAAGCATAGTCAAAGCATAGCCAGAGTCCAGTAACTGGATCGGGTAGTCAGCCAAGCCAGTGTTCAGTAACCAGATCGGGTAATCAGCCAGGCCAGAAGTCAGGGACCCAAGTAGAGGAACAGCAAGCAGGATAAGAAGCCAGAAGGGATGTCAGCAAAGCCAGTCTCTTTAAACTGGAATGCAGGAGATGGTTTCTAGTGATGTGACCAAGGCGAAGGCAGGAATGAAGTGAGCTGGAGATCTTTAAGTAGGCGGGACTGATGAGCAGATCCACAACAGCTGGTTAACTTTGGAGAGAGATGAGAGCTGGCAATTAGCCGACAGCTGAGCGGCCAGCTCAGAGAAGGAAGGGCTGAACCAGCCCTGACATATACATAGTGCCCACTGTCATACCCTCCACTCTTCTCTCCTATACATAGTGCCCCCTGTCATACCCCCACAATCCTCTCCTGTACATACTGCCCACTGTCATACACTTCTCTCCTTTACATAGTGCCCGCTGTCATACCCTCCACATTCCTCTCTTGAACATACTGCCCACTGTCATACCCTCCACATTTCTCTCCTGTACATACTGCTCACTGTCATACCCTCTACACTCCTCTCCTATACATAGTGCCACTGTCAAACCCTCCACACTCCTCTCCTGTACATACTGCCCACTGTCATACCCTCCACATTCCTCTCCTGTACATGTTGCCCACTGTCATACCCTCCACACTCCTCTCCTGTACATAATACCCTCTGTCATACCCCCCACACTCCTCTCCTGTACATACTGCCCACTGTCATATCCTCTACACTCTTCTCCTGTGCATACTGCCCACTTTCTTACCCTCCACACTTCTCTCCTGTACATACTGCTCACTGTCATACACTTCTCTCCTGTACATAGTGCCCGCTGTCATACCCTCCACATTCCTCTCCTGTACATACTGCCCACTGTCATACCCTCCATACTACTTTCCTGTACATACTGCTCACTGTCATACCCTCCACACTCCTCTTCTGCACATAGTGCCCACTGTCTTTCCCTCCACACTCGTCTCCTGTACATACTGCTCACTGTCTTACCCTCCACATTCATCTCCTGTACATACACTGCTCAGTATCATACCATCTACACTCCTCTCCTGTACATACTGCCCACTGTCATACCCTTCACACTCCTCTCCTGTACATACTGCCCACTTTCATAAACTCCTCTACTGTACATAGCGCCGGCTGTCTTACCCTCCACACTCCTCTCCTGTGCATACTGCCCACTATCATACCGTCCACACTCCTCTCCTGTACATACCGCCCGCTGTGATACCCTCACACACCTCTCCTGTACATACTGGCCACTGTCATGTCCTCCACACTCCTCTCCTGTACATACTGCCCACTGTCATACCCTCCACATTCTTCTCCTGTACATACTGATCACTGTCATACCCTCCACACTCTTCTCCTGTACATACTGCCCACTATCATACCCTCCACACTCCTCTCCTGTACATACTTCCCACTGTCTTACCCTCCACACTCGTCTCCTGTACATACTGCTCACTGTCTTACCCTCCACATTCGTCTCCTGTACATACTGCTCAGTATCATACCACCCACACTCCTCTCCTGTACATACTGCCCACTGTCATACCCTTCACACTTTCATAAACTCCTCTACTGTACATAGTGCCAGCTGTCATACCCTCCACACTCCTCTCCTGTGCATACTGCCCACTATCATACTGTCCACACTCCTCTCTGGTACATACTGCCCACTGTGATACCCTCCACACACCTCTCCTGTACATACTGCCCACTGTCATACCCTCCACACTCCTCTCCTGCACATACTGCCCCATCATACCCTCCACACTCCTCTCCTGTACATACTGCCAACTGTTCTACCCTCCACCCTCCTCTCCTGTACATACTGCCAACTGTCTTTCTCTCCACACTCCTCTCCTGTACATTCTGCCCCCATAATACCTTCCACACTCCTCTCCTGTACATGCTGCCCCTATTACACCCTCCACACTCCTTTCCTGTACATACTGCCCCCATCATACCTTCCACACTCCTTTCCTGTACATACTGCCCACTAGCATACCCTGCATATTCCTCTCCTGTACATAGTGCACACTGTAAACCCTCCACACTCCTCTGCTGTGCATACTGCCCACTGTCATACCCCCCACACTCCTCTCCTGTACATAGTGCCTACAGCCATACCCTCCCCACTCCTCTCCTGTATACCCTCCAGATTCTTCTCCCTCACCTGCACATACTTCCCACTTTTATACCATCCATGCTCCTCCCCTATGCCTCTTACCCACAAAAACAGTTTTTTAAAATGTATATTGAATATCCTCAATGTTACCAGCTCTAGAATGGGCACACTTTTGTTAGTTCAACTAAAGGAAATCTTCTCAGTCCTCATATTTGTTCTGTCCATTATTAGTACTCATTTAATTTTGTGATTACTACTGTGATGTATAGAGGAACATAGAGGATGTCAGCTACTCTAAATATACCACTGGTAAAAAAAGTGTCCCTGAAAATATTTTTGAAATGTTTACAACTATGCATTTGGGCACTGGCCAATGGCCACCAAGTCAGTAGGGGGCCCCATGAGAGGCTCCTGGGATCCTGTGATATTAAAGCGATAATAAACTTTGTTAACATTACTACTTTTTAGAGGCCCTCAGGTAGGTTATGCCATAATGTACTAGTATGCACAGCATATTAGCACATAAGGGTACACCTACCTGTCAGACTGAGCCCTCCAGTGCTGCACTGTGATCAATCCAGTGCTTCCATCTTTACCCGGTCTTCCTTCTAGGTTCTGTGCCTTCAGTCACTTGCCTTGGCCAGGCTGCGTTGCTGTCACTCCCATGCACGCTAATGCGCATCCTCTCTCTCTCTCTCATCCTCCCTCCCTTACCCCTCACCCATCCCCTTTCTCTCTCTCTCATCCTCCCTCTCTCTATTTAATTTAATTTGTTATAACAAAAAATTGTTTGCATTTTTATTTATTTATTTATTTATTTTTTATAAAAAGCCCCACCAAAACCCTCAGCACCAGGCCCATGATGTTCTTAATCCGGCCCTGCCTGGGACAATAGGAATGGAAACCTTGTTGTTACTTGGCACAGGTACATACATGACATTCTTTTAGAAAGAGTTTCAGTAATATCATCTGAATAATATGAAAGCATGGAATAATATTGGCATATCCAGATGAAACCAGATGGAACCAGATGTGTGATTATTTGCTCCCTACACTGGCAATAAATGTAATACATGTATTTTCTATATTTTAATAATATTTCTTTACAGTTGTTCTACCTAGTGTGACAATGTGAGGCCTTACTACTGTGAAAATGGTTGTAGATGACGTAGTTTGGAGATTTCCAAGTGCTTTGGGAAGACAAGCAGGTTGAGTGTGCACAGTCCTTATAATAATAGGCTTGGCCATAGTTTAGGGCTCCCATTTGAAGACAGGTGTGTTTTCCTATTAGGAGACAGAGGTGTTCTACTCAAGAGACAGCACTCCTTGCTGGGGGAGAGATTCAGTGTTCATTAGGCTGACAAAGTTGAGGTGGCTAAGTGAATCTGGTATATTGGGAAGGAGCGTGGGAGACCAAGAAAGCTGGGGCAACTAGGTGAGTCCAGGGGACTGAGGCAATCTGCACGTTTCTGCGGAGTGATTTAGGTGAAATTTATTCTAGAAAATATATCACACCTTTTCTTGAACACTTCTCCCATTTAAAAAAATTACACTATACCAGATGGTCAGATAATGAGTGTCATCCTCTTTTCCAACATTTGACACTGGGTAGTCTGCTATGCTGCACAGAAAGGTACAAATGTTGCAACACGTGACTGCCGTTCCATGCAGCATTACATTGTGGTTCCAGGAGTGAAGATTCTAAGTTCAGGGGTGTGTCATGGACAGCCTAGTTTTACAGAATGGTGATAAATGATGCTAGGCCTCAATCAACCTGGAAGTGACCTTGGGGGGCATGTGTGGAAAATGTAGAAAACAATGCAGTGTGCTAAAATTCACTTTTGGTGTAAAGCTGGCCTTAGAAGATAGTTCAGTGGGGACTGGCCGAGATTTGTACCATCTATGGGCAGGCTGATTGATCCATTGATCGACTTGGGTACAACCAGCATGTCAGACTTTTCATGCAATTATTGCCAGTGGCTATAGTCACTAGCAATAATTACTGTGTGTTCTCCAAGCAGGGATAGCTGCCTGCACCCTCCTACTGGGAAAACACAATAGCTCCGTGGGAGGGACACATTTGTTGATGGGAGAATCAAGAGATTTTCTTTCCTGCAACCATGGGTTGAGAAAATCGCACCATCACTGTAAGGGCTTGTGTACAGTGCCATTTGTTTGCGTCAGCACTATTTTTCTTGTGGGTTAATGGAATTGCAAAACATCTTGAATCTGGAGGAAGTGAAATGCGGGTCAGTTTTAAAGCACCAATAAAGGAACTCAGGGGCATCTAAAACTACTGTAATCTCAAATGCAAACTGAGTCCCTAAAGCATGCTGCATCTGCCTACAGTATCTACTCAAGTTCTTAGTGATGCTCAGTCTTGGCCTAAAATCCTTTTAGCCAAATGTTTTTCTAAATTTAGACAGGCAAAAATTACTCAAGTGTATGAGTTAATCTATAAATGAGGAAAATGTAAGAAGTTATCCCAAATAAAACGCTTTACAATTTTTGGGGTCCTCATATTGTCAAACATATTTTGGAGAAGGTTTTATTGTGCAATACTTTTTGGTGTTGTTTTATTGGAAAATTGACATTTGCAGCCACAATATTAACAGAACTAATTAAAGGACATTGGACTCCTGGATTTCATCAGCCGTAATTTGCCTTGGGCTTCCTTGATTATGCACGATTGCAAAGGTAAGTTTTCCCCTTTTCTTGCTTCTACTTAGGCAAAGAGCCTAATTGGAAGCAATATAGCCATTTACACTCTAGGCAAAGAGCCCTGTAAAAAAAATTATCTATAAAGCTATAAAGCTGTCTTTACAATTTTTACAATAATGCTAATATTTAGAGGCGTGTAAGTTTCCCTATACTTTTAAATGCATTATTCTGATTTGTAAAACATTTTAATTCACAGTCTTGCTGGATGCAAATAGAAAACTAAACTGCAAAGGCCACCCCAGCAAAATGTGCATTTTAGAGATTGCCTTCAATGCTATCTTTAATTTATTTCAGGAGTCCTAAATTCACAGCCTCCAAACAATCCATTTTCAAGGTTCTGAGGAGGTCAGTATGAGAACACATATCACAATTGCAATCCTTTGATCCTCTCATGTAACTGCAATTGCTGACAGCTAAAAATCAATATACCTATTTCACACTTGGCAAATGTGTCAATGAGTTTGTCTATATTTGCTAATTTTGTTTCCTCAGAATCAGATATCTGTGTTGTCTGATCAAATTGCCTTGATCTACAGCAAGATTTGTGAGTGCTTTTTTTTTTTTTGTGACGACTGGTTAAATAGATGTAACTAGCCACATGAAGCCCCATTTTCTATAATCTAGGTGAAAAATAATATTTTATTTAAATAATTACTTTTTTAAAATAATATAGGGTCAGGAATTAGAGTATGAGTACATCTTTTTTTATACTGTGTATATTAAAAATAAATACATACCGGAAATGGCTGCCTGAGAAAATTGTATTTTAGCAACAATAATTAGATCCTTGTCACGTCCACCCCAACGCAGGTGTTCAGACACTATAGCTGGCTACTGTGTTCTCCACCTATAGTAGCCCCCTTTCCCATAAGGCAAGCAGGACTGCCGGTGCTCGATTGCCCCCAGGTCTTATACTGAATGCACAATATATTTTGCAATATATTTTACAATTTATGTTCTCAATTCAAAAAATCTTTATTGATCACGCCTATTGGGGTTGATTTACTAAAGGCAAATAGAGTGTGCACCTTGGAAAGTGCAATTGCACTCTGCAAGTGCAGTTGCTCCAGAGCTTAGTAAATAAGGTAAAGCTTCACTTTACAAAGAATACCCAATCACATGCAAGGAAAATTTAAAAAAACAGCATTTTTGCTTGCACATGATTGGTTGATGAAAGTCAGCAGAGCTTCTGCTCATTTACTAAACTCTGGAGCAACTGCTCTTGCCGTGTGCAACTGCACTTTCCAAAGTGCACAGTCTTTTTGCCTTTAGTAAATCAACCCCATTGTGTCATTGCACAGATTGAACTTCATTTGCTTAGTGCTGCACTTGATTTATACAATGCTAATATTTCTGATATATGCCTGTGTCACCATGTAATTATGTCAAAAATATCCTCTTCTCTTTGCATTACTTATTTTGTTACCCTGCTTTCCCATTTCAAACTGACCATGTTAGGCATGAAAGCGCAGCCATCCCAGCAAGGTCAGTTTTCTTCTTTGCTTTTTACTTGGGGGCACAGCTTGTCTGTATTCCAATAGTCAGACTTGTGCTGACATGCCCCCCTGCACAGCTAATGACAGGGAAGATGGTATTTAAGCATCATCTCAGGAAGTGCTGGTGCTGTGCCATCCCACCTGTTGCCCCTTGTAGAAAAATCTATAATAGGTATCCACAAAATTTCCTGACCTTTGCTGACCCAGACTGATTTGACCTGACCTGATTTGATTTGTCTCTTGTTTCCACCTTCCTCGGCCCCTATACAGGAAACACATTTTCCCCGCATCACATTACACTGCTTGACAATTGTATGGCGTCCATGACATCTGTTGTGGGTGTCAATGTTAGATTAACGACACCCCAAAACAGATTGAAAAATGCAGTTTGATTGCCAGAATCGCATTACATGGGTATGGACACCCATGCAATGTGATTCAGGTGTGGGGAAAAATGGGTCCTGCACCATTTTGGTGCAGATGCGATTTGAGCCATACAAAATGCGGTGCGATTTCTATGTGCGAATCATATGCAGTGTTTTCCCACACACCAGTGTCAACCTAGGCTAAAAGCCCAATCCTGAGCATAGTTAAACCTCCCACATGCCTCCCACCTATTTACTATTTTCTAAAATAGAAATCCAAAAGCCCCTTTTTTACTCACCTAAATTTGCTGTCAAGTTATCCATGCCATGCATCTTCTGGGAGTTTTCACCAGAGATCTAGAGCTGCCAATCTGTGCCCTCATTAAATGATCCCCTTGCTGTGATTTAATTGTACTACTTGTAAACCCCAAGAGGACTCTGCCACTAGACAGCTAATAAAAAGGGGTCAGTGCCACATGAACAATGATGTGGACATCCAAAGAAGGACATTCCCACTGCAGTGAGAAGAGAAGAGTTAGTACTCAGATTTAGATAAATAAAATGGGCTTTTGGATTAAGATTTTTAAAACTTACATGTCAATTTCTTTAGGGGGGTTGGGGGGGGGGGGGGGTAAAGGGGTTTAGCTGTAAGTCTTTGTAGTACCCTCCTGTTAGGCTGCTATGTTTAGGTTATAAACATTTCGTTTTTGCCTCTTCTGTAATCAGAACAGCAGGGTTGTGATTGCTTTGGGCTGCTCTGGGTTCTGCAGGCTGCAGGTCTGCTGCTTACCCTGTTTTCTGGAGATTTCCAGAATATAGTGAGTGGGAGAGTCAAATAGGCAGCTTGAATATTTATGCAGCCTCAGAAAATTCCTGGAGATGTCTGTCCAGATGATGGTTGTAAATAGTCTGAGACCCCAGAGGCCAGGATTCTTATAGACTGTAGCTGAAGTCAGAACCTTTACTTTGTGACATCTGTGTGAGTGTGAGTTTGGTACGATTGTGGATATGTGGAGCGAGTCATCCTCCTTAAAGTGATATTAAAACCAAAAGCAAATTTATGGTTTGTGGAGGCAAAGTCTAAAATATCCCTTTCATCTTGGGGTCTATTTATAAAGAATAAGCTTTACAATTTGCACAGTGAATGTTTATTGGAGATTCACCTATCTGTATTTTACAGCATTTGGCTATCATTTTCTTTTTTAAATATTTTATTGTTTTTAAGGTTTTTAAGGTTTAACATAGGTCAAAAATATAAAGAAAGACAATATCATTCTTGTAAATACAATGTTATAAGAGATAAAATAAGGAAATAAAATAATAGTAATGCTTCTCTCGCGGAGAGTATGAAATGAAAAGTAAGGATGATTCCAACATAAAATTTACATTGAGCATATGTACCATATGTAGTGGTTACAGCAAACAGAAGTAACATACATAATTAATAGGGGTTAAAAAGATAAGGAGATTAAATAAAATTCATAAATTAGTTTGAAGGAGAGTAAGGTTCGTTAGATATTGTAAGTCAAAAATGGAGCGGGATAGTTAGGGGGAAATTAATAGGCAATTCCAGGGCCAAGTTCCTGCAATATGGTTTGGCATTATCTGGAGAGCAACATTCCCAACTATCTCTAGTAACTCTCACAGAATCAACTAGTAAATAAAGGAGGAATTAACTGAATAATGTTTGAGGTAAGGGGATAAGGAAATAGGGCATAAGAAAGCTTCCAGAGAAGCTCATTAGTTCAAAATAGTAAATATTGGATAGAGCGGTGCTGTTAGTTATGGATCATATGTCTTCAAAGAAGTAATAACGAGTTATCGAATCCTGGAGGTAGGAAATGTTCAAACCATGGTTTCCATAGGGCTTCATTTTTGGATACATTGTCAAGTAAGATTGCTTCAGTTTTTGCGTGAATTATGGACTGAGTAACTCTATTTTTGACTGACAAAATACAGAGTGAGTCAGATTTCCATGCTTTCGCAATGGTCTGTTTTTCCGCTGTGGTTACGAAGAGCATGAGTTTGAACTGGAGGTGGGATAAGGTATGTGGTTTGTTGTTTAGGAGTGCTGTGATTGGATCAGGAGACATTGTTATATTGAACATAGTGGAAAGTATTTTAAATACTTCTGATCAAAAATATTTGACTATTTTGCAATTCTGGCAGGGATCAAGTACCATCTAGTGAGCACTTTGTTTTTTTTTTGTTTTTTTTCTTTAATTCTTTTTATTGAATTTTAAAGCAGACAAACAGAACACACACAAAAAAAATATATAAACAGCTCAGTGCATAGCAGTGCATTTGTGGACCCTCGTGCGGTCTTACATATAATTATGACAGGTGTAAGTTGAGTGAGATGTCAGAGAAAGATCTACAGTTATCTGGAATCATTATTTGCAGTCTGTCACAGTGTCCGCCCCATCACTCAAATAAGGCTAGTCATGTATTTGCAATGTAAAGATACATTATAACTCTGTTCCCCCTATCCGTTAGGCTGTTGTTGGCTCAGCTAGCCATTTAGGCCATATTTTGTCATACTTCATGGAGCACCCTCTATTAGTATAGGTATCCTTGTATAGTGGAAGGCTTTCATTAACCAGGCGCTTCCATTGAGTCAAGGATGGCACAGAGGGTTTTTTCCAATAGCAATATTTTTCCGGGCATAGAAAAGTAACAATCCAATCAGAGTCCTTTTTGCAACAGTCGGTATAATTGTTTCAATGAGCCCTAGTAAGCATATATACATTTTTATCGACAGTGTGACCGGGGCAACCAGATTAATCAGATTGGGTTTTATCTTGTGGAGTCTATATGTCGTGTAGTATGCTCTATGTGCTATTTTAAACTGCACAAGCCTGTCTCATAAGGAAACAGGGAGGTAAATGGAAAGTGCCAGATATCGTCCCAATCATCATTGTCCAGTGTAGGGATGTCCCGTAGCCAGCAAGACCAGAGCTTTTCCAATGGTGGGAGAGACACATACATCAGGTGTTCATATAAGCATGAGGTAAGCTTTTCGGCACATCGAGATCTGAGTGTCTTCTCCAACCCCGACTGGACAATGATGCGGGAGGAAAGCAGGAATTGAGCTGCAAAGGCATGAAAGTTTAGCCAAATAGGGGTAAGGGCATTCGGTGAAACTTCATTGTTTCTGTATTTCTCTACCATCAGGCCCGCTTGCCAAGCCCACAGGGTGGTGTGCATAGAGGGAGACAGAGAATATGGGGCACGAGGTCCCCTGTAGATCAGGAATTTAAGCGCCTCTAATGATCTCACCATTGCTGTCTTTAGCACTGTAGAGGAGTTTGTTCCATGAGGGTCCAGCCACCAGGCAGCAGTTACCATTTGCTTGGCCAGAAAATATTTGTAGCAGTCAGGGAATGCCATACCGCCCTGCATTCTTGGCCTCATCAAAGTAGTCAATCTGTATCTGGGTGTTGAGGGGCCCCGTAGGAAAGAGGAAAATAACTGATTAAATTTCTTAAAAAAGGATTTGGGTATCCATTGCGGGGAATGTCGGAAAAGGTAAGTGAGTTTAGGGATGATTTTCATTTTTAAAAGGTTGACTCTACCCCATAGGGACAATGGCAGATTACCCCATGGCTTGAGTTTGGTCTTTAGTTCTAGGTTAACTGGGTCTAAATTGAGGGGGATGTAATCTGTAGCTTGAGAGGAGATGTTTATACCTAGATATTTGAAAGTATCTACCCATTGGAGGGGGATATCTGGGGGGGCTGTTGCCCTGGCTGCCTGATCGATTGGGAAAAGTAGGAATTTAGTCCAGTTGACTCGCAGCCCAGTGACAGTCGCAAAGGTGTTTAGAACAGATAGAGCCCCTTGCAATGAAGGGCCCACATCACCAAGAAAGAGCAACATGTCATCAGCGTACAGGGCTACCCTCTCCTCCAGCAGACCGATGAGTAGACCCTTGATTTTGGTGGAGCGCCTCAGCAACTGGTTTAATGGCTAGTGCAAATAATGGTGGTCAGAGAGGGCAGCCCTGCCTAGTTCCCCTGAGGAGCCTGAAGGGACCGGACAGTCGACCCTCCAGACTCACAGAGGAAGTGGGGCACTTGTAAATCACCCAAAGCCACTCAATAAATATCAAAGGGAACCCCATTCTGCGCAATGTTTCCCACAAGAAGGGCCACTCGACTGTGTTGAAAGCTTTTTCTATGTCTAAAGAGGCTACCGTACGTGTTCCTTCATTAATGTGATGGGTATGAATATTAGTGAACAATCTGCGGAGGTTAACATCAGTGGCTCTGCGGGGCATGAAACCGGTTTGGTTGGAATCTATCACTGATGGTAGCATGGAATATAGTTTAATTGCAAGAAGTTTTGTTAATATTCTAAAGTCATTATTTAGCAACGCTATTGGTCTGTAAGAAGCGCAGGAGGTACGGTCTTTCGGGGATTTATATACTAAGGTTAAGTAAACGTGATACACAAAACTCGGTAATCTACCTTCTGATAGGCTAGTTGTGTACAGCGAGAGCAGCCGGGGTGCCAACAATTCCCCACGTGCCTTATAAAAGTCTATGGGCAGCCCATCAGGACCCGTGGCCTTCCCTGAAGGGAAGGATTGAATTGCATTTAGTACTTCCAGGGTCATGAAGGGCTGTACCAGAGTCTTCCGTTCAGCGTCCGAAAGCAAGCCGAGCGCCAAGGGGCCCAGAAGGACCCGTAGCTCCTTAGGCCGGAAATCAGAGGGCAGAGCAGAGGTATATAATGTTTCAGAGAAGTTATTGAATGTGTTTAGTATATCAGGTGGGGAAGAAACCTTTTCACCTATAGGAGTAGTTAATGTCGAAATAAGCGTGAGTGGTTGGTCATGCTGAGCTATCATGGCTGAAAAATGGCCGTTTTTGTCACCCTGTTCAAAATGTCTCTGTCTGTGCCCATAGGACTCCAGTTTAATGATCTCTAACATGTGGAGATGTTAGTCTCTTTGAGCCGCTATCAAGAGATCAAAATGTTCGGAGGTGGGGTCTGAATTATATGTGATCTCATGATCTGATACCGACTGTTGCAAGGAAATGGTCGTGAGCGACTGCGGCTTTTTTACAGCAGCAATGGAGGAAATGTATTGCCCTCTGGTATAGGCTTTAAATACGTCCCGTGTCATTTCTGTAGAGGAGGACCCCGCGTTCTGTTCCCGGAATTCCGTCAGTAAAGGCGGTAATTTATCTGCAAGGTCTGGATGGGAGACCCAGTGGGGACCCAGACACAACAATGCTGTGCTACGGGAGGCAGGAGAGCGGAACACCACCGCCAGGGGGCTATTATCCGACAAACCACTAGTTAGATAAGATGCCTCCAACACATCTGCCATAAGCAACAGGATGGAGAAAGCCAGGTCGATGCATGAGGCTGTTTTATGAGAAGCTGAGAAGCAAGAGTAGGACCTAGTGGTGGGGTGTTTCCATCTCCAGATTTCTGCCAGGCCCATTGCCTGAGCCCAGGCGGACAGTTCCATGGAATTGTTTTTAGAGGGGGTGGGTCTGTCTAAATCAGGTGTCATGGTGGCGTTGAAATCTCCTATAATTTGTATCTTCCCAGGGCAAAAGGGGGTGATCCTCTCCAGAATAGCATATAATACCACAGGTGAAAATGGTGGAGGTACGTAAATATTCACAACAATATACCTTTGAGACCAGAGAGTAAAGACCACCAGAGCAAATTTTCCCTGGGGGTCTGTGCAGATCTCTTCTATTACACATGGAAAGCTTTTGTGTATGAGAATTGTAACACTTCTTGCATATGTGGAGTAGGTGGCATGTATAGCCGTTTGTACCAATGTTTTTTTCAGTGTTAGGATTTTGCTGCCCATAAGGTGGGTCTCTTGTAATAGAATGAATTGGGAAGAGCTAGATTTGAGATATTGGAATAAGAGGGCTCTTTTGAATTTGGAGTTGAGACCTCTAACATTCCATGAGAGAATGGTAAAGGAGTCTGCTATCTGGTTAGCCATGAGGCAGAAACTGCAATATTAGAACAGGATATTGGGGAGGGCATATCTCACAAGCACCAAAATCTCAGTTATATCACATCTGCACTTGCCAGCACTTGAAAATAAGAAAACTAGTACACATAACAAACATAAACAGCCCAAGCACCAGGTGCATATCCTACTATGTCCCATCGCCTTCACAAAACAGAGGAAGGGAATGGGAATAGTTTATACCCCCAAAAAAATTTGGTAATTGTGAGTAGGCCTGAGCTCGGGTCTCCACAGACCGAACCAGTCTAGGCACTGTGTGGCATAATGTTCATCACACCTCAACCCAACTCACTAATTAGGATAGCGGGGGGTGTATAACCAGAAGTTCAGAGGTGGATGTAGTGCTCAACGTTCTGGAGATTCAAAGTCTCGCCAACCACTATGATGTGGGATGGGAGGTTTATTAGGGGGGCAGTCTTGAGAATAAGGGGGTCAGGTAAGTTCCAAAACCCAGGGCCTGCGTCTCAGGCTTGGTGTTTAAACAGTCATTGCTCCGACTGAGCAAACCCGCTCCTATATCTTTTTCAAACCAGAGTACAGCTGGAACATGTGAACAAATGCAGGAATAGGGTAAACATATGGCATCTGCGGATCTCTGATCCAGACCGAATGGGGGGTAAATGTTAATAAATGTCAGTAAGATGAAATAATGTAAATGAACTGGAATCATGTTGAAATCATGGGAATTGGGGGTACAACCGAAACATGGGGAAACAGGTAGGTCTCATACTCGCCGTAGTAAGAGGATCATCAGTGGGCATTCAGCCAAGTTTATGCGGCCTCTGACTCTTCAAAGAAGCGTGTGCGGTCTCCATCTATCACAAGAAGTTTGCTGGGGTATAGCAGGCTGAATTTGATGTTTTTATCCCTCAGGTGGCGTCTCACTTCTGTGAAGGAGCGGCATCTCTGCTGTACCTCCGGAGAATAATCAGGGAAGAGAAGGATCTTTGCATTATTGAAGCAGAGGTCTTGCCTGCTTCTAGCGGCCGCTAGAACATCTCTGTCCCTGTAGTTCAGCAGATTTAGCAGGAAAGGTCTCAGTGGATTCCCAGGGATTGGAGGAGTGGGGGGAACTCTGTGTGCCCTTTCCACAACGAAGGTGGGCAGCATGTCAGGCAAATCTATCAGTGTGGTAAGGAAGGACTATGCAAATTCCGCAGGCCTAAACCCCTCCGTCCATTCAGGGAGGCCCAGGATACGGACATTATTTCTCCTAAGCCGGTTCTCAGTGTCTATGGCTTTTTCTTGCAGGGCCTTGACTTGGATCTGTTGTGCGCAGATGTCCCGTGGGTCTGACCGGGTATTGTCTTCCAGTTGGGAGATGCGGCCTTCTGCTTCAGCAAAGCTGGACCTAAATTTGTCCATGTCATGGCAGATTAGGCTGACATCCATCACCAGGTGGTCAATTTTCACCATGACGGAATCGTTGCCTGCTTTTATGGCAGCCAGGATTTCAGCGTGAGAGGATGTCTCCAATAAAATAACAAATATCCGCGCTTAGGAAAATGTAAGTGAACTGCAGCCTCCCTAAAAAGGACTCCACCAAGGTGAGGTCCAAAGAAAATTAAAAACGCAAAAGAAAAAAGGAAAATGGCGCTGTTCAAAAGAGGTACACATGAAGGTAACCCAAAAATACTTATATTAAAAAATAAAATAAATAATTAATCTGGTGATGAATAATTAGGGACCATAAAAAATAGATAATAAAAATCCCTAATCAGGTGATATGAAAGATCAACTAAATATATGAAATGTGTAAAAATAAAGTGAGTATACCAAGGAGTAGAGTATGAATAAACCAAGTGATAAGTGCATCAAAAATATAAACCAAAGAATATATTACAAAGAATAATTAATAAAAAGCTGTGGCCATACACAATAATGTTAATGTTAATATTAAAGTGATTAGCAACGTTCTCAAGTCTGTGAATCAGTCCACCTGAAAATCTACTTGTAAAAAATATAAATGTGAAAAATATATATATATGTATAAAAAATGTGAAGCAAAAAATCAGGTAAGTGACTCTCTGTGGCAGTGCATCCAATAAAGTGACAGTCTGTAAGTAGTGCAACAAAAATTCTTTAAAGGTGACTTCTCAGTGCTCCCCTCCTTCTTCAATATGCCCCTCTTATGTCCGCACTCACCAGAGAGCCTCACCCCTGCAGGGGTAAAAGGCATAGAAGTAATATCCGAATGACGATGTCCCCCTTGCCAGGATTCCTCTGACGACCAGACAGTGTATCCACAGGATAGGTCATATTTCCGAGGATGGGTCTTTAATCCTCAGACAGGGACTCAGATTACACTTCACCTCGGTGGGACGGACCAGCAGATTTCCACATAAAATTCTGAAAAAATATATAGGACCTCATAGCATGAATCCATAAAAAAAGAGTCTTTATTGAGTGTAAATATATAAGTAAAAAAAAAAAAAAAACCTAGACAGAGCTCCAATGCTCTGACAATCCCGGCTTGCGTTCCACCTCCGATGCCTGTGTAGTCTGAGTGCTGACCATCATTGTGGGAACGAGCAGCCTTGTGGGCAAGATGGTGGAGCGGGTGGTATTCGTGGAGGAGGGTCGGAGCTTTCCTGGAGACAGCGGAGGAGCCCGCGGAGTGCCGTGTGTCCTTCTAGACCCCAGGGTGACAGTGAGAAGGTAGGTATATGGAATTTTTAGCCGGTAATAACCGACAGGATGATCACAGGATCGGGGGTCAGTCTCTGCATGTCTTTCCTCTTCTACATCCAGCCAGGCCCCCTAGTGAGTACTTTGTTGGTTTCGAGAACTACTATATTAGGTGATGATGATTTGGTAGTTTGCCAGATTTGAGTCCAATCTATTTGTTCTGGTTGTAGTTGGAGGTCATTTTTTCCATTTTTTGGTATAGGTTGGTGGAGAAGAAGAGTTGTGCGAGAGTAGTTGGATATATAAATATGAAATGAGTCCCCGTCTATGAGGATCAGTTTTACAGGCTTGTTTAAATATAGTGAAACTAGGTGTTGTTGAGTCTGAGGGTGCGTTATTGATCAAAAATATTTTAATTTGTAGGGATCTGAATGTTTCTGAGGCTGAAAGTTTTCAGGTTTCACGTAGGGTTGGAAATGGTGTGATGGCCATGGATTTATAGAAATGGTGGGCACATGTCAATCCTGCTTTTGACCAGGCTAAGAAGGAGGTTGGGGAGGACCAGGCCGGGTAGAATGATGGGTTATGGAGAAAAGAGAGAAGAGGATTGTGTTTAGATTGGAGGCCAAATCGAATTTTTAGTCTGTCCCAGATTGAAAGGCTATGATTGGTAATGGGGTTAGTAATTGTCCGACGTTGTGCTAGAGAGCCATAAAAGATTTGCAGTGGAAAGAGGGTCACAGTCAACCAACTCCAATGCAACCCATAGTGGGGTTTCAGATGTAGCATGGTATTTGAGTAATTGTGACAATTGGGCTGCAAAGTAGTATTTGGTGAAGTCTGGTACGCCGAGATCTTCTTGATTTCTGGGGGAATATAAGGTAGGTTTAGGTAATCGGGGTTTAGTTTTGCCCCAAATGAATTGCAAGGTTTTAAGTTGTAGGATGCGTAAGAAATACGATGTGATCCTGATAGGAAGGACTAGGATAGAAATTTTTTGGAAGGATAGACATTTTTATCAGTGAAATCCTACCCATCCGTGCCAAAGGTAAAGTTGACCAATTTTTGAGGAGTTTATTAAGTTGTGATAACATTGGTGGGTAGTTTGTAGCATAAAGTTCCATTGGCTTAAGCCGTGAAGTTAATTCCCAAATAGGATATAGATATTGGTGACCACGCAAAAGGTAAGGAATGAATCAATTGGGTTTGAAGGTCAGGTGGTAGCGAAATATTTAGGGCTTTTGATTTGTGTGGATTTATTGAGAGGCCTGATACTCGTTCAAATTTGGAGAGGATATCTAGAAGAGTTGGTGCTGATACTATGGATGAGGTTAAGAATATTAGGACATTGTCTGCAAACATACATAATTTATGATGGTAGCCACCAAGTTCTAGACCTCTAATGTTCAGATTGGATCTAATGAGTTGGGCTAGGGGTTCGATTGCTGGAGCAAAAAGGAGAGGGGAAAGGGGGCAACCTTGTCGAGTACCTCTCTCTATATTGAAAGAGTCAGATTTAAATCCTGAATAGGAAATGTATGCTTTCGGGTGTTGATATAAGGTATTTATCAATCTTAGCAAATGAGGTCCAAATCCCCATTGGTTAAGGATAGAGTGTAGATAAGGCCATGTTAAGGAGTTAAATGCCTTTCTTATGTCTAATGAAAGGAAACAATTAGAAATACGGCGGGAACGGGCTACATGAGCTAGGAGTGTAGCTCGGCGGATATTGTCACCTGCTTGTCTTAAGGGGATAAATCCAGTTTGGTCTTTATGTATTAGGGAGCCAATAATGGGATTAAGTCTGGAAAGAGAATTTTGGCTAGGATTTTGATATCAATGTTAAGGATGGATATTGGTCTATAATTAGACTAAGATGTGTCATCTGTATTGGGTTTATTGTGTTTAGGAATCATGGAAATGGAGGCAGTGATTCCGTACGTAAATAGTTATCATTAAGGAGCATCACCCATGAGGGGAGATAGTAACAATGTAAATCGTTTGTAGTAAGTGGCTGATAAACCATTGATACCAGGGCGTTTGCATAATTTAAGTGATTAAATAGCGGTTTGTATTTCTATACCAGTAATAGGTTTCTCAAGAGTTTCTTGTTGGGTTTGGGAGAGTGAGGGGAAGTGAATTGTAGATAAAAATTTGGTCTGGGGGGGCGTGGCCTGGACGGGAACCGAGATGGCTGCTTAGACAGAAGGCTCCCGCACTCGGAGGACGAAAAACGCCTTTCTTGGGGTCTTAAAACCACTTACCCATGATGGGAAAGTCTAACAGGAGCACCTCAACACCCCGTGCACAAAAGGATCCAGGCACGCAGATCAGCGGAAACATCCCCGAGATTTTCCGGACCAGACAAGCCGCTCAACTCGAGGCTTCACAAGCCGCGCAGGCCTCACACGCTTCACAGGCCTCATCCCCGGACTCAATTAGAAGCACCGCGGATCCGATTATGGACGAAGACGACTCCGGAACCCCTCTCCCAAGCCTACTTGACCTGCAAAAAGATCTCCAAAGAGTCGCTTTAGACATCAAACATACCATGATGTCGGCGATCTCAGATCTCAAGGCGGACATTCACTCTATGAACGACCGGATCGCAGAAGTAGAGGAAAACGCCCGTACACAAGCCACCGCTATAAGGCAAGTACAGAAAACATATGATTCACATCTTCCACATCTATTTGAGCTCCATAGACAAGTGGAGGACCTGGACAATAGAGGACGCAGGCATAACGTGAGAGTGAGGGGGGTCCCTGAAGGAGTTGACCAGGCCGCACTACAACACACAGTGTGCTCCATCTTTAATGATCTGTTGGAGCGGCCAGCAGACTCCCCCATAGACATGGAACGCATACACCGCGCATTGAGACCCCCTCCTCGGGATAATGAACCACCCAGGGACATCGTCTGCTGTATCGTTAACTTCCCCTTAAAAGAAGAGATCCTTAAAAAAGCAAGAAACAGAGGCCGCATACTACTCAATGGTACTGAAGTGAAATTATTTCAGGACTTATCTCAAATTACCCTACAGAACAGACGCACCCTGCGCCCCCTGCTGGAGGTGCTCCGCTCACACAATATCCAATACAGATGGAAATTCCCATTCTGCCTGTCGGCATCCACAAGGGGTCGCACAGCGTTTCTTAGAACCCCAGAAGATCTACCCGCCTTTTGCGAACAAATGGATATTCCTCAGATGGATATACCTGAATGGCATGCTTTCTACTTCCCCACGGATCCATGGAAGCCAGTCGCCTACAACTCATCTCCCAAGGCCCAGCGACAACGCTCCAGACGCCGTAGATTGGACCCCACCTCACCTGGAGATCGCCAATCCCGCCGAGACCTCCCAGCCCGCAGTCCAGGCTTGGCAAACACTCCTCGTCGGAACTACTAGAAGACACCACCCTTGATCTGACCACACTGCTTTTACACAGCGACTCTAACTTCTCCTCCCTTCTGGAACAATATCCACCCCCCCCCCCCGGTTATCTTTTTATTTTCATTTTTCATTTTTTCTCTCCTTCTTCTCCCCTATGTTTTTTCTCTCCCCCTTTTTCTTTTTTTTTTTTATCTAGCGGAAGAAACAACACCAGTCTTTTCAAAGACCATCGCCGAAAACTCTCCACTTTGAGCCCAGACGCATATACAGGACCCTGGCAGATATACCACCATCCCATCTGGATCTGTGAGTAACGCCTCGGCCAAGATATGGCAGACTTGGGGTCCTTCCGACCACATTCCTAACACCAATACATGGTTTGCATTTACCCTGGTTAAAACCCCTACGAACCATCCAGACAGTTCTCTTATACTTACGGCAAGGGGCTCTACTATTCTTAACTATTCTTAGCTATGTTACGTTTGTTTGCTTGTACTACATGGTTTAAATGTTTTAAATGGTTAACATAGTTTACGTGAGACAAAAAGTGGGAGCCTGGATCCTTACACTCATTGCTAGCACTCAATTTAATGTACGGGCGATTTACAACCGCCGTACTAGCAACCAACTAGCAACCAACTCTCTCCTCCAAAAGCATCCCATTCCTCACCTATATCCTATACACCTTTACTAAGCTCTCTATCACTAACATAGAAGGAATTGGTGCCAACCCATTCCTAGAACAGTAAACCCATATCATCATTGCCACCTCCTTAAAACTCCGCTTCACCCAAGCATTTTATTACACTTGGAACGGGGACCCAGGCTCCCACAATAACAGATATATCCCCGATAGGGGAAACAGCAGAAAATTTAGTATACAGAGGAAAATCAAGAAAAACTATTTACAGAAAAAACACAGAAAATACGAGTAATAAGTTTTCTCTCCCTCTCTAATGGAAAAACCCACAAGAGATCAGGCCTCCATAGAGGACTGCTATCACCTACCTGAGATATGTTTATTAAGCTCTAAGAGGGGTACTTGTATGTATCTCTTCTCCACCCCCACCCCCCCCCCCCTTTTTTTTTTTTTCTCTTCCCCCTTTTTTTTTTTTTTTTTCTAAATTCACAAGCATAGGGTCCTTTACCACACGCACACAGACTCCCAGAAGGCAATCCAACACACACACCCCCAACCCCCCACGTACCATCATTTTGCATGATTCGTCCTCCATAGTGCCGCAGCACTCATTCCTACCACAGCTCGCTTACCCACACAGCTGTCCATACGGACTAGAGCTACTAAACCGGATTTCTCCCCCATAGGTGGATAGGCAAGCCTACGCCCACCTCCGGTGTACCTCATCTACGTACCCACTCTATCTCTGAGGTACGTCCCCTCACTCTCCAGACTTCAAGTCTACCTACTTCAACTTCTCTCTACCCCCTCTTTTGTCCCTTCTCCTTCCCCCCCTGCTCCCTCTATTTTCTGTTTTCCCACTTTTCTTTTTACCCTATTATCTCCTTTGGGTCTGACCCCCTCTGTCTACTCCACACTTTCTATACCTCACATCTACTGCATAGGGTGGGGGCCGCCTCTCCCCCCCTCTCCCCAGCCTCCAATTACCTATTGACTTACTCTACACCAAGTGCATAGGACACGATATCAACTAACTCAACTTAGCACTCCACAAACTCCTGAATACCCACAATGTCGAATAGAGCTGGAATCTCTACACAACAGCTCTCTCTCAAATGCCTGTCACTAAATGTTAAAGGCTTAAATATACCAGAAAAAAGATCACAGGTACTATCTGCTCTGACTAAACATAAAGCCCACTTCCTCCTGTTACAGGAAACACACTTCTGTGCAAAACACATCCCCAAACTGACAAATCATATATATAAGCAGGCACTTCACTCCACGAACCCAACATCAAAAACGAAGGGAGTATCTATTCTCATCTCCAAACACGCTGACTTCCAACTGAAAGATTCCCTGGTTGACCAAGAGGGCAGATACATCTTTATCAAAGGCTCCTACGCATCAAAACCAATCACAATTGCTAATGTGTACTGCCCAAATGAACACCAAGTAACTTTCTTCAGACGCATTTGTGACCTTCTTTCCACTTTCCATGAGGGTATATTAATTCTGGGTGGCGACTTCAATGTCCCACTAAACCCGAATATAGATTCCTCCACGGGAACTTCCGCACTCCCCTATCGGGCACTGCGACAAATTAAACTCCAACTACAGAACCTGACACTCCACGACTCATGGCGCACCATTCATCCGACAGTTAAAGACTATACATTTTTTTCCGCCCCTCACCAAAAATATTCTAGAATTGACTACATATTCTTATCCCAAACGGACTTAACACTCCTTTCCCACGCCACAATAGAACCTATGTTCTTATCAGACCATCACCCCATCACGATCACCTTAACGTTCCCAGACTACAACAACAGAACCAAGACATGGAGACTTAACCCATCTCTTCTCAAAGACCCTGACATAATGAGTCAAATAAATACCCGACTCCATCAGTATTTCCAAGAAAACCTCTCTCCAGACATAACCCCGGTCACACTCTGGGAGGCCCACAAATGTGTCATAAGAGGGAAACTTATAGCCCTAGCCACAAAAGAAAAAAAAATCAGACAGGCCCATATTGCATCCCTCCTCGAAACTATCAATAGACTCGAAAAAACACACAAACAATCCACATCCCAATCTACACTACAGGACCTCCTCTATGCTAGATCTGCCCTATTGGAAGAATTAGGGAAACGCACAAGGCGTCAATATGTGCTTAGACAAAAAGTGTTCTACGAACACGGCAACAAAAGTGGAAGATTGCTTGCACGCACCATACAAGCGGCCAAGACCTCTTCCATAATCCATCACCTACGTACCGACAGGGACGTGATGATCTCAAAAAATGAAGACATCGCAGCACATTTTGAAAACTTTTATTTTAAACTATATAACTTGCCATCTCAACACACAGACTCGCCAACACCCCACCTCGCCAATCTCAAATACTAGATTTCCTAGCCCAATACTGCCCTAAACCGATATCTCCACAACAGGCCGCCACTTTGGAAGGCCACATGACCACAGAAGAGTTGGACCTGGCTATAAAACAAATGAAAGTAGGCAAGAGCCCGGGCCCAGATGGCCTACCACTGATCTATTACAAAAGCTTCTTAAAAACCCTCTCTCCGCAAATGCTCAATGCCTTCAACTCCCTATCAGACCCTTCCACCTCACCAAGCAACATGCTCGAAGCCCATATAGCAGTCATACCAAAAGCAGATAAGGACCCAACCCTGGCGTCCAATTACAGACCCATTTCTCTACTCAACGTAGACATCAAACTATACGCAAAAATAATAGCAAATAGATTAGTACCCCTGATCCCCAGCCTGATCTCAGCAGACCAGGTGGGTTTTGTCCCGGGAAGAGAGGCCAGAGAGAATACCATTCGCACCTTAAATATACACCACTGGCTCGCCTCCTCAGAAGCGAAGGGATTCCTGCTATCTCTCGACGCCGAGAAGGCGTTTGACAGGGTGGCCTGGGACTATATGCGGGCAGTACTGAAAAGCATTGGTCTGCCGCCACACATGTGTAACTACATCAACGCTTTATATGACAATCCTTCTGCGAGAGTCAAAGCAAACGGCCTCCTGTCAAACGCCTTCCCAATAACCAATGGTACTCGCCAGGGATGCCCTTTATCCCCCCTTATTTTTATTTTAACCCTAGAACCCCTCTTAAATAGATTGCGAGCGAATACAGACATTCAGGGAATAACTATAAACAAGAGAGAATTTAAGGTAGCAGCCTTCGCAGACGATATCCTGCTAACACTCCAGTCACCTCACACTTCCCTCCCAAACTTACTGAAAGATATTAACCATTTCGGGGTCCTATCCAATTTTAAGATAAACTACACTAAATCACACGCTCTAAACATATCCCTTCCCCCACAGACGGTCACACACTGCCAACATTCCTTTCCCTTTCAGTGGAAAAACGATAACATTACTTACCTAGGCATCCAAATCACCAAACGACTCACAGACTTATACGAACAGAATTTTCTTCATACCCTCTCAAAAATCCAGACAGACCTGAAGGAATGGGCCACACTTAACGTATCATGGTTCGGACGTTCGGCCCTTATCAAAATGATTATTCTCCCTCGCCTCCTGTACTTAATGCAAACCATTCCAATTCATCTACCCCCTGCATTCTTTTTTTCATATAAGAAGGCATGTACAACCTTCATTTGGAAGAACGGTCCTCCGAGAATCAAATACTCCCGACTGACTTGCAGTAAGACCAAAGGTGGAATTGCACTTCCAGATCTCTACAAGTATTACATTGCCTGTCACTTAACTAGGGTAGTAGACTGGTGCACCAATAAAACAGAGAAACCCTGGGTGACTCTAGAAGACTCTTTTATGCCTGGAAATTTACACAGTCTTCCTTGGCTCCCACCCAAACATTGGACACAACCAATCAAAAAACATCCACTCGTACACCCGTCCCTACTCGCCTTTACCTCCGCTATGACGACCTTTCAACTATCCTCACGACCAGGGCCTTTGACTCCCCTGAGGGGAAACCCAGATTTCCCCCCGGGGTCATCAAGTACATTTTTAAAACAAGAATGGCCACACGAAAAAGTCCAAGCGCACCACTTTTTCCATGCAACCCGGATACGATCTTATGACAATCTCAAATCGATATCTCTCACCAAAAACTTTCCTTTTTGGACTTACAGACAGCTGACACATTTTCTCTCCTCTACAACCTCCAGTGATGCATGGTCGAGAAGACTAACTCCATTTGAATCCCTTTGTACCCAAGACACGCCCCCAAGACATTTAATATCCATCATCTATTCTCTCCTCCAAGAATCACCACACCACTCACACACTGAATCCCTCCATATATCATGGAACAAAGATCTACACATGGACCTCACTAAGGAAGATTGGGAAACCATTCATGTCCACACCCACAAAGGCTCACTAAATGTCGCCATCCAAGAGAATGGATATAAAATACTTACCAAATGGTATAGAACACCATCTCGCTTACATAAATTCTCGCCCTCGATCCCAAACACTTGTTGGAGGTGCAATAAAGAAGTGGGCTCTATGATCCACATATGGTGGGAATGCCCGATCATTCAGGTTTTCTGGAGGGAGGTTCACAACATAATTCAACGTGTAACCACATACACCCTGAATTTTGACCCAGCACAATATCTCCTCCATCATACAACCTTACCTAAAAGATCCTACCACAGATCACTGGCCATGCACATGGTAAATGCAGCCAGATTATGCATCCCTGTAAAATGGCGCTCAACCAACCCCCCAACTGTCAGGGAATGGCTGACAAAGATTGCTAAGATAGAGGAGATGGAAGAACTGATATATATCTCACAAGATCGCATACAAAAGTTCACCAACCTATGGGCTTGCTGGACTCACTTCAAAAGCACTGATTGTTACAAATCATATTTCCCGATATAGTACTCCCCCTCTCTTAAGAGATGTGGAGACCTCGGCAACCCTTGGCCCCGGGGTGGGCTGGCTGGGGGGGGGGGGCGGTTCCCCTACCCCCTCCTTCTTTAACCTAATACCTTACGTTCATCCCTCCTTCCTGTCCCTCCTCTTTCCCCTTTCCCCCTCTACTTCCCCTACCCCTACAATCCCCCCCGCTAAATCTCTCCAATACTCACATCTCACTCTATGAATATCCCACTCTTACTCAGACCTAGACATAACCTCTCCACATTATCAGACTGTGCCAATCGGACACAGTCAGGAATCTAATAGAGACAGACCTTTCTGTTTTAGTTTCACACAAGTTTACTTATCTTATTTACTTTGTAACTGATCTAAGTGTAAATGAACCACGTAAGATACTCCTGTTTTCTATATTACTTGTATACAGAAAATGTCTCATTGTAAAGTATCTAAGCGGTTCTTCTTTTATACATTTCTATTACCCTACCATACGCTTGAATCCCCATGACATCAATAACAGCAATACGTATTGTATCATTATCCTATAATATGTCATGGAATATCTGTCAAATCTGTTCAACTGACTATATTTGTAATCGTGCTTATTTTTCAATAAAATCTTTTTTTGTGGAAAAAAAAAAAAAAAAAAAAATTTGGTCTGATGAGATTGGTTGAATATGTTAGTTTCTTTGTATAATTCTGTTTTTTATGAAATTTGTTAAGAATTTTCAGTGGGTTGCTAGTATAGGTATCTTTGGTAAGTTTTAAACGGATAGGTTTTGGGGTATAATTTGTCTTTCGTAATGCTAAAGCCAGGAGAGTGTTTGGTTTATTAGCTTGCATGTAGAAAGTGTGTTTAGATTTGCGTAGAGTTTTCTAAGCCAAATCTGTCAGAAAAAGGTCAACTTCTAGGCGTGATTTATCATAATTAAGTTTATTGAGCGGAGATGGTGAGGTTTGAAAATTTTCAGAAGCTTTATAAAATGCTTCTTCTAGGCCTTTATGGAGTTGTTGTTTTTGTTTACAGAGGTAAGATGCTTGGCTGATACAGACCCTCTGATATAAGGTTTGAGAGCTTCCCAACAGGTCAAAGGATCCCTATCAGAGGCCTTGTTATGGGTAAGATAATCTTTTATGGCTTTTTCTTGTTTCAATAATTTTTTTTGAAGATTTAAGTGAAAGGGTGAACAGTCATTGTCAAAAATCACATTCTGATTACATACAGTTGAGAGAATTACATAGCAATATTCATTCGTCAATTGTGGTGAGAATAATAGAACTATAACAGGTGTTGAAGGTAAGATAAAGTGTGTGAATTATTATCCCCATGTACCCTGTATGGGCTCATGCTGTAGCATGGGTGGTTGTGGGATCCTTCATTCCCATGGTGTAAAGACATTTTAAACAGTAATCATTTAACAACTTAGAATAGCATTAACCGTTCGTACGAAAGGATGGTAATAATTCAGAAGTGTAGGTTGTAAAACTTTCAAGTGTAGGAATGTGTTGGAACGTATCATGTCTAGAGTACTTATCGAACTTGAGTATAATTATGAGAGCTATTCATACTCGTAAGGAACTGTATGTAACGTGTAGTAGAGAGAGTAGTAAGTAAGGTAGTTGGGGATAAATAATAAAAAGAAGAAAAGGGGGGTGGGTGAGGGGAGGGGGCAGGAAGAGTAGTGGAGGAAGGTAGAGAGCAGTGTCATATATTGAGTGAAGAGAACAATGTGGATCGAATATGTGTAAGTAGTATCAGAAAATTATCAGGTAAGTTTTTGTGCGTACCAATTTGACCAGGGGTACCATAGTTTGTGGATTTTTGCATAAGAGGGTTTTCCCTTTGAAATAATTAGTTCATATGCAAAGTGGGAGTGAACCAGTGTTATGACTTCTGTCAATGTTGGGGATAAGTTTGTTTTCCATCCATTATGAGTAACCTAGTAGCTAGAAGTATGTGTGTGATTACAAGTCTAAAAGGTGGTGGCAGTAGTTCAGTGTTCAAGTTCAGTATGGCCAGTTGTGGTGTGAGTTTGATGGGAAGGTGACAGATATCTTGTATAATGTATTCCACCTCTTGCCAGAGGGTTTTTAAGACTGGACATGACCATAGAATGTGAGATAAGGTACCTATGTGGTCACATTCTCTCCAACATTTGGATGAGGATTGTGGATGAAATTTGGCCATTCTCTGTGGCGTTAGGTACCATCTTAGGTGTATCTTATGCATTAATTCCCATAGAGAGGTGCAGCTAGTGGATTTATAGGTGGATTGTATTGCCTTTTGCCATTGTTGTTCTGAGAACTGTAGATGTAATTCTTTTTCCCAGTCTGTGTATGGTTTAGATTTTAAGAATACTGTTTTTTCCTGCAGGATAGAGTATATTAGTGAGGTGCCTTTGGTAGGTGTGTTATTGAAGAAGTAGTAGTTCCACATTTTGAGTGGTATTTCTCCTTCTAATCGTGGGTGAGCTGATAGACATTGTTGAATTCTGGTACAACTAAAGAAGTCTGTGGGGGGTGCTTGGTATTGTGATTGTAATTGGGTAAAGGGTTTATGTAGTATCTTAGACCTGAGGTCTGTGGTATGAGGATTTTGGTCTGTTATCCATTTGGGAATAGTCAAATCAGGTGACAGTAATTGTAGGGTTTGGATAGGGATTGGAATGCTTTTGGTTGGCAATTGGGACCATTTCGCGGAGTGTAGTATTGTCCAAGCTTTAACCGAAGCTTGTATGGTTGGTGAATATAAACGAAGATTTGGGCGTTTGGTTGTAGTGCTGAATAACCAGTATTTAAGGTTGGGCCCTGGAGACATGTTGTTTTCAATGTTTCTCCATAATGTAGTAGTGTGCGTGTTTACCCATTCCTTCATTTGAGATAGAACGGTAGCTAAATAATAATCTTTAATATCTACGTATCCCAGGCCACCCGCCAGTTTATGTTTAGTAGTTTTGAGATGACTACATCTAGGTTTCTTACCTTGCCAAATGTAATGATGTAAAATTGATTGTAGAGATTTGATGTATGTGTTGGTAAGTGGAATAGGAAGAGTGCGGAATGTGTAGAGCAATCTAGGGAATATGAGCATTTTAAAGGCTGCTAGCCTACCAGTCCAAGAAAATTCAAATTTTGAAAGTTTGGAGGTTTCTTTAATAAGCATCTGTTTCATTTCAGTGTAGTTGTTGGTAAAAAGGTTTCTGGTGCATTTGGTGAGTGTGATTCCTAGATATGATATACCTGTATCTGTCCATGGATATGTATAGAAGTTTCGTAGAAGGTTGCTGGTTATGGCATCTAGACCTAGGTCCAGAATATATGACTTATTTTCATTTACCTTATAGTAAGAAATGGTACTAAATTTTTGTAGTACAGATTGTATCGAAGCCAGGGAGGATATAGGGTTGGTTACCATTATGATGACGTTGTCAGCAAACAGGTTGATCTTGTGTTCTAATTTACCAATTTTGAATCCTGTGATGGATTTGTTTATTCTAATATGTTCGGCCAGGGGTTCCATCATTAAGTTGAAGATGATGGGTGATAAGGGGCAGCCCTGATGAGTGCCGTTAGAAATTGGAAATGGTTTAGATAGCATTTCAGAGGTATAGACATGGGCTGAAGGTTTTGAATATAAGGCCATTATAGCGGAAAGAATGAGACCTTGGAGGCTGAATTTAAGGAGTGTAGCTTGGAGATAGATCCAATTGACTCTATCAAACGCCTTCTCTGCATCCAGTGATAGAAGCAGAGAAGGCGTTCGCTCAGATTCCGCATGATGGATTATATTAATGATTCTACGGGTTGCATCAAACGTTTGCCTACCTTTTGTGAACCCGGATTGGTCAGGGTGGATTAGTGAGGGCATAATATTTACTAACCTGGTTGCTATGAGTTTTGCATAAATTTTTGTGTCAATGTTTAGAAGCGATATGGGTCTAAAGTTTTGCGGTGAGGTGAGATCCTTGCCTGGCTTCGGCAATGTAATGTTTAAGGCATTTAACATTTCCTGTGGGAGAGAAGAGGAGGAGGCAGCGTCGTTGCACATTTGGGCCAAAAAAGGGGCTAGAATTGTACGGAATTGTTTATAATACTCTCCAGTGAGACCGTCTGGTCCTGGGGATTTGTTGGATGGTAGGGCTGTGATGGTATCTAACACTTCTATTGGGGAGAATGGAGCATTTAGTATTGTTAGTTGCTCTGAGGATACTTTGGGGAGATTAATTTCTGTCAAAAAGTTTTCTATATGTTTTGAGCAAGGTTGACTAATAGTGGAGTCATTTTTTAGATTATAGAGTGTTTCGTAATAATGGCTAAACGCTTCTGCTATGGCTTGGGGGTCTATCACTTTTTGACCCGTGGAGGGATGGTAGAGGTGAGATATCTTGCTTTTAATATGATGACCTTTGATTCTGACTGCCATGGCTTTCCCTGCCTTATTCCCAGTGGAATAGTGGTTAGCCTTAAATCTTTTTTGGGTTTTTTCATATGTTTCTAGTAGTAAGTTTCTTAATTCTTGTCTAAGAAGTACAAGTTTTTCTCTAAGGGCAGGATCAGGACTGATTTGGTTTTGGGCCTCTGCTGTTTTAATTTGGGAGGTGATGGTGTCAAGACGCTGTGATCTCCTCCTCTTCTCTCTAGCTCCTATTTGAATAAGAATCCTTCGGATGACCGCTTTATGAGCGTTTCATAAAATAGTGTTGCTTGATGTTGATCCTTGATTCAGCTCAAAAAATTCTTCTAGATGTTTACGGATAGTAGCTGAGTGTTCGGGTGATTGAATAATTGAAGCGTTGGCTCTCCATAACTTCGTACGTGGGGAAGTAGGCAATGACTCAAGGGTTATAGACACTGGTGCGTGGTCAGACCACGTTATCGTATCTAAAGATGATTCAGAAATTTTTGGCAGGGTCCACTTGTCGACTAGGAAGTAGCCGATTCTGGTGTATGAGTTGTGTCGATGGGAAAAGAAGGAGTAGTCTCTCTCAGTGGGGTGGTGGCATCTCCATACATCATATAGGTCATTGTTTCGTAGGAACTGTCCCATAGGTGAAGTAATTCTAGTTTTGCGAGAGGAGGCATCTAGGGAATTGTCCGGAACTATGTTGAAATCACCGCAGATTATGAGGTTTCCTTGGCGAAATTTGGCGATTTTGGGCATCAACTTAGAGAGGAATCTAATTTGTTTAGTGTTGGGCGCATACACCGTTACAATAGTGTATCTAGCATTGTCCAAGGTACAATCTAGGGCCAGATATCTGCCATCTTCATCAACTAAGCTGTTATGGAGCGTAAAGTTGATTGTGTGCTTGATTGCAATTAGAACTCCGTTTTTCTTAGTGGGGCCTGGAGCATGGTAGATATTGGGGAAGGATTTGTTATAGCAGTGTGGCATTGCAGATTTTTTAAAGTGTGTTTCTTGTACACAGATGATGTCACATGAAGATTTTTGGGCTGTCTTCCATAAGGAAGCTCTTTTAACCGGATGGTTTAGTCCTTTGGCTTTTAGCGAGAGGAATTTGGGCATCTTGGTGGGTGGTGTAGGGTAGAATATATGGTAAGTTTTTACTCACAGTTAGTAGTTAGGTTCTTCTATGTAGAAAGATCTGGTGGTCGTGGTACTCGTGTCCTTTTTTCTTCCGTGCGCTTTCAGGAAAGAAGAGATGTTGGTTAAAGGAAACTTTAGGGTGAGGAGAAAATAAAGTGAGTTAGGAAAAAAGGGTAAACAAAATGTAAGAACTGACAGCAGTTAATGAAAACTGGTACTGCTGTGTTGTTGTGGGGTGTAAGTTCGTGGAGCAATTTGCAACGAGCAAGGCATCCGACTGGAGATGTGGTAAAGTGGGTCATGTGCGATCCCACTATTCAGGTATAGGTTAGTGCTTACCGGAGTGACGGTTATCATTGGAATGCGGAGAGTTTCCTCTGCGGTTTAGTTGAGCTGGGTTAGGTGGGTCCGGAATAATTCCCCATATGTGGAGTAATTTGAGGCCTTCCTCCACTGTGGAGATGTTATGCTTGGTCCCATTCTTGGTGACTATGATCTTGGTAGGGAAGCCCCATTGATATGGGATCTTGTGGTTATTGAGTGGTTTGGTAATAGTATTTAGTTGTCTCCGTAACTGGCGGGTGTGCTGTGAGAGGTTAGCGTATAGTTGTAGATTAGTATACGGGGCAGGTAGCTGTTCCAGGTGTCTTGATTTGAACAGAAGTTGGTCTTTAGCGTGAAAAAAGTGAATTCTCATCAGGGTATCGCGTGGGACTTCAGCCGGGAGATGTGGGGGTTTAGGGAGGCGATGGATGCGATCGATTATTGTTTCCATGGGGGTGAGATCAGGCAGGAGCGTGGAAATTAATTTTCTCGCATATGTGTTTAAATCATGCGGTAGTATAGATTCAGGGACCCCTCTGATCTTTACATTGTTACGGCGGGACCTGTCCTCGATGTCCGCCATTTTGGCCCTCATCCATTGCTGTTCGTCACGTGTATGATCATGGGCGTCTACCAGATCATTGACCGTTTCGGTCATTTCTCCCATCTGCTTCTCTACTATGTGTATTTTCTGCCCCATATGGTTCATTTGTGAGGAGAATCTGGAGAACATATTGGAAATGTCATTGTGAAGGGAGCTCTGAAGGAAGATGAGCATCTCCTTCATTGTGGTATCTAATACAGGCTGGTTTGTGGTAGGGAAGGCTGCTATGGGGGATGGATGAGCTGGGGTTGTATCAGGCTCAGGGCTCACCTCAGATGTTGCAGATTCTTCATCCAAGCGCATCCGCGCTTTTGCAGGGCTGTTACCGGCCGATGAAGCAGGGGATGATGGTGAGGCATCAGGAGAGTGAAGATGTGGGGTTATTTGCAGTTCATCCTCATCAGGAAGATCTGTGTAGGCCGCCAAATTCCTGCATTCAGGGCCGCGGGCGCCATCTTGGATTTTCGGCTGTGTGTAGTAATCTGTCAGCCTCTTTGGCTGACGGTATTCTTTCCTTTTGCGGTTCATCTCGGATGATGTAAGGGAGGAATCCAATGCTCTGATGCTCTGAGCAGTCGCTGGAGTATACCAGAATAGCGGGGATGTCGATGTATAATCCGGTCGGTGCAGGAGCTGTGTTACTACACGTCCATCTTGCTCGGCAGTTGGCCACGCCCCCCCTTTTAAGGCTTTTTCCAAGTCTTGTCTAAATGTAGAATTTGCCAATAGACTGTCACTACTGTACCACGTTCTATGGTTGGGTTTCGGGAACCAATGAGGAAAGAGTTGTCATAACTGCATTATGGTCTGACCAGGCACAAGGTACAATATGTGAGTCAAAAATGAGTGCTGAGGTGATAAATGAAACAAAAAGATGATCTATGCAGGAAAATTGTTTATGAGGATGTGAGTAATGTGTGTATTGTCATTAGGGATGAGCCGAACACCCCCCGGTTCGGTTCGCACCAGAACCCGCGAACGGACCGCAAGTTCGCACGAACGTTAGAACCCCATTGACGTCTATGGGACTCGAACGTTCGAAATCAAAAGTGCTCATTTTAAAGGCTAATTTGCATGGTATTGTCCTAAAAAGGGTGTGGGGACCCGGGTCCTACCCCAGGGGACATGTATCAATGCAAAAAAAACTTTTAAAAACGGCCGTTTTTTCGGGAGCAGTGATTTTAATGATGCTTAAAGTAAAAAAAAAAAAGTGAAATATTCCTTTAAATATCGTACCTGGGGGGTGTCTATAGTATGCCTGTAAAGTGACGCGTGTTTCCCATGTTTAGAACAGTCCCTGCACCAAATGTCATTTTTAAAGGAAAAAATCTCATTTAAAACTGCTTGCGGGTTTAATGTCATGTCGGGTCCTGCCAATATGGATGAAAATCAGTGAGACAAACGGCATGGGTACCCCCCAGTCCATTACCAGGCCCTTTGGGTCTTGTATGGATATTAAGGGGAACCCCGCACCCAAATTAAAATAAGGAAAGGTCCCTATATACTCTGAACAGCAGTATACAGGCGGTGCAAACAAGACAGGGACTGTAGGTTTGTTGTTAAGTAGAATCTGTTTGTAATTTTGAACATTTTTAACGTGTTTAGCTCCAGCCAAAAAATCTTTTCTAAGCTTTTTGGAAAACATAGGGAAGGGTTATCACCCCTGTGACATTTGTTTTGCGTCTTTCCTCCTCTTCAGAAGATTTCACCTCACTTTTTTGTCCCAATGAAAAATGTTTTTTGAAAATTTGGGTTTTTTTGTGGAACAAGGATTGGAAAGCATCAGTGGAAAGGAGAAATTGTTTTCCCATATTAACTCTTACATGAGAGAATTTCCCTTCCTATGGGTAGATTTCATCTCACTTCCTGTTGTCTCCTTCCGTTTGCAAGTAGGAGTCGTTTGTAAGTTAGATGTTTGAAAGTAGGGTCCTGCCCTATATACTCAGCAGAAATTTGGGCCTTAGGTGTTGCTGTGGCCAAAACACTGTAAGCCCTCACAGGGCCCTGCTGTGAAATATTAGATCAAGAATTGTAATTACATGCCCCTGTTGAACAGGAGCTGAAAAATTAGGCCTTAGGCACTGGTGCTGGTGCCACAACACTGCAACCCCTCACAGACACTCTAGTTGGAACGCAGGAACGAGCCCTGCTGCAAAGTATTGCATCAAAAATTGTAATTACACGCCCCTGTTAGACAGGGGCAGAAAAATTGGGCCTCAGGCACTGGTGCTGGTGCCACAACACTGCAACCCCTCACAGACACTCTAGTTGGAACGCAGGAACGAGCACTGCTGCAAAGTATTGCATCAAAAATTGTAATTACACGCCCCTGTTAGACAGGGGCAGAAAAATTGGGCCTTAGGCACTGGTGCTGGTGCCACAACACTGCAACCCCTCACAGACACTCTAGTTGGAACGCAGGAACGAGCCCTGCTGCAAAGTATTGCATCAAAAATTGTAATTACACGCCCCTGTTAGACAGGGGCAGAAAAATTGGGCCTTAGGCACTGGTGCTGGTGCCACAACACTGCAACCCCTCACAGACACTCTAGTTGGAACGCAGGAACGAGCCCTGCTGCAAAGTATTGCATCAAAAATTGTAATTACACGCCCCTGTTAGACAGGGGCAGAAAAATTGGGCCTTAGGCACTGGTGCTGGTGCCACAACACTGCAACCCCTCACAGACACTCTAGTTGGAATGCAGGAACGAGCCGTGCTGCAAAGTATTACATCAAAAATTGTAATTACACGCCCCTGTTATACAGGGGCTGAAAAATTGTGCCTTAGGCACTGGTGGTGGCGCCCAGAACCAAAAATGTTCTTACAAGCTATCAGCGTGATGATTGAGGAGGAAGAGGATAATTACTCAGGGATAGTCACTCAGCATCAGCATAGGCAGTCTTTGAAGGGATCTGAAAAAAATTATTCAGTTACATCAGCATCAGGTGCTTGGTAGCTGGTGGTGATCCAAGACTGATTCATTTTTATGAAGGTCAGCCGATCGACCGAGTCAGTGGACAGACGCACCCTGTGATCGGTTACCACGCCTCCAGCAGCACTGAATGTACGTTCCGAAAGAACGCTGGATGCAGGACAGGCCAGTAGCTCAATTGCATACTGTGCAAGCTCTGGCCAGTGATCCATCCTCAAGACCCAGTAACCCAGAGGATTTTCGGTGGGAAAGGTGTCCAAGTCTGATCTTGCCCCTAGGTATTCCTGCACCATGTAAAACAGACGCTGGCGATGGTTGCTGGAACCGATCATACCTTGGGGCTGCGGACCAAAAAATTGTCTGAACGCATCGGTCAGATGGCCACCTTCTCCACCGCTCCTTCTTTGACTGACCGAAGCCTCAGCAACACGTTGTCCAGAAACAGGAGTTTGTAACCTCCCAGTCTCTGGGAACGCGTTGCACAGACCTTTCTGCAAGGCCTCCCGAAGATGTTTCATCCTCTGCTCCCTCTGCGATGGCAAGATAAGGTCCGCAACCTTACCCTTGTAACGTGGATCAAGGAGGGTTGCCAGCCAGTATTGGTCCTTCTCCTTGATACCACGAATACGAGGATCCTTACGCAGGCTTTGCAGGATCAGGGAGGCCATGCAGCGTAGGTTTGCTGAGGCATTCGGTCCGGAGTCCTCTGGGTCACTAAGGACAACAACGTCCGCAGCCACCTCCTCCCAGCCACGTACAAGTCCATGTGTTCCTTGGGACTGATCCCTTAAAGACTGCTGATGCTGAGTGCCAGGCTCCACCTCCATACTGACACAATCTTCCTCCTCCTCCTCCTCCTCCTCCTCGTCCTCCTCCTGTGTGATCGGCGGGCACGCAGAAACACTGTCTGGATAAAGGGGGCCTTGAGAGCTAAGGAAGTCCTCCTCTTCCTGCCTCTGTTCTGCCTCAAGTGCCCTGTCCATTATTCCACGCAGCGTGTGCTCCAACAGGTGGACAAGGGGGACAGTGTCACTGATGCATGCACTGTCAGTGCTCACATCCTCGTGGCCTCCTCAAATGGTGACAGGACAGTGCATGCATCCCTGATCATGGCCCACTGGCGTGGGGAAAAAAAACCAAGCTCCCCTGACCCTGTCCTGGTGCCATAGTCGCACAGGTACTCATTTATGGCCCTCTGCTGCGTGTGCAGCCGCTGCAGCATGGCCAATGTCGAGTTCCACCTGGTGGGCATGTCACAGATTAGGCGGTTCTTGGGCAGGTTAAACTCCTTTTGGAGGTCCGTCAGCCGAGCACTGGCATTATATGACCGGCGGAAATGCACACAGACTTTCCTGGCCTGCCTCAGGACATCCTGTAAGCCCGGGTACCTGCCCAAGAACCGCTGCACCACCAAGTTAAGGACGTGAGCCAAACAGGGCACATGGGTCAGTTGTCCCTGTCGGAGGGCGGCAGAGAGGAGGTTGGTGCCATTGTCGCAAACCACCATTCCTGCCTTAAGTTGGCGTGGCGTCAACCACCTCTGAACCTGCCCCTGCAGAGCTGACAGAACCTCTGCCCCAGTGTGGCTCCTGTCCCCCAAGCACACCAGCTCAAGCACCGCATGGCATCTTTTGGCCTGCGTACTTGCGTAGCCCCTTGAACGCCTACGGAGCACCGCTGGTTCCGAGGAAGAGGCCATGGAGGAAGAAGAAGAGGAGGGGGTGGAGGAGAGAGGTGTGTCACAATCAGCATTTTGGAGGCGTGGTGGCGGAACAACCTCCAACACTACTGCACCTTGTCCTGCATCCTTCCCAGCTGCCAGCAGAGTCACCCAATGCGCCGTGAAACTTAAGTAACGTCCCTGTCCATGCCTGCTGGACCATGAGTCAGCGGTAATATGCACCTTACCGCTGACCGCCCTGTCCAGCGAGGCATGGACATTGCCTTCCACATGCCGGTAGAGAGCTGGAATCGCCTTCCGTGAGAAAAAGTGGCGTTTGGGTACCTGCCACTGAGGAACCGCACATTCCACAAACTCACGGAAGGGGGCAGAGTCTACCAACTGAAAAGGCAGCAGTTGAAGTGCTAGCAATTTTGCCAAGCTAGCATTCAACCGCTGGGCATGTGGATGGCTGGGAGCAAACTTCTTTCGGCGGTGCAGCAGCTGGGGCAGGGAAATTTGCCTGGTACAATCTGGCGTCGGTGTACCAAAAGCAGATTGCCCACAAGTACTTGGCTGTGACACACCTAATTCTACACCTTCATTCCTCTCACTGCAGGTCTCAGAGAGGACTGAAGGTCTAGTGGGGTTGGAAATCTCAGCTGATGAGGAGCAAGGAGAGATCCTCTTTGTTCTTTGGTGTGGGTCTTTTAGATATGCTTGCCAACGAACTGCATGGCAGGTCAACATATGTCTGGTCAAGCATGTGGTACCCAAGCGGGAGATGTTTTGGCCACGCGAGATACGCTTGAGACATATGTTGCAAATAGCAGCGGTGCGATCTGATGCACTCGTCTCAAAAAAGGCCCACACCAAAGAACTTTTTGAATAACGCGCAGAGACTGCAGCGCCCTGCACATGTGGAGCTTTGGGGTGTGATGCAGTCAATGTGCTGCCCTTAGGCTGGCCCCTGGAGGGCATCCTGCCTCGTTGGTGATGTGCCGCCTCCTCCTCCTCCTCCTCTCTCCTATCAGGCACCCACGTTGAGTCAGTGACCTCATCATCCCCTCCCTCCTCATCACTGGAGCAAACCTGGCAGTATGCTGCAGCAGGGGGAGCATGACTGCCAGATTGCTGTCCTTCTTGGGCACCCCCTCTGTCCGTGCTCATGTTACTGCCTTCATCGAGCTCAGTATCATCATCAGAGCCTTCCAAACGCTGGGCATCCTCCTGGAGCATGTACCCAACACTGTGGTCAAACAGTTCGAGGGAATCCTCATGAGGACATGGTGGAGCTAGGGAAGGAGTCACTGATGACATTGAGCTGAGGGAAGAGGCCGCTGCTTTGCCAGACAAAGCACCCTGGGCACGGGTGAGAGAGGATGAGGAGGATGAGGACGGCTTGGTCATCCACTCGACCAAGTTTTCCGCATGTTGCGGCTCAACACGGCCAGCTGCCGAAAAAAAGGCCAAGCGTGTCCCATGGCCACGTGCTGATGAGGATGCACCGTCTCCACGACCAGCACTAGACACAGAGCCTGCTTGCCCTCTCTTATTGGCTTGTGACTGTCTGCCTCTCCTTCTTGGCCTTCCAGACATACTAATGGCCTGTAGCTGCACTAAGCTGGGATAGAACACCTGTAATTTTCTTCAGGTAGCTTTATATACTGTAACCAGACAAGCCTGCCTGTCAGTAGGAAGATAACAGGAACGGATCTAGCTGAACACTGTGAGCAGGACGCACTGCACTAAATGTAAATAGCAGGAACGGATCTAGCTGAACACTGTGAGCAGGACGCACTGACTGCACTAAATGTAAATAGCAGGAACGGATCTAGCTGAACACTGTGAGCAGGACGCACTGCACTAAATGTAAATAGCAGGAACAGATCTAGCTGAACACTGTGAGCAGGACGCACTGCACTAAATGTAAATAGCAGGAACGGATCTAGCTGAACACTGTGAGCAGGACGCACTGACTGCACTAAATGTAAATAGCAGGAACAGATCTAGCTGAACACTGTGAGCAGGACGCACTGCACTAAATGTAAATAGCAGGAACGGATCTAGCTGAACACTGTGAGCAGGACGCACTGACTGCACTAAATGTAAATAGCAGGAACAGATCTAGCTGAACACTGTGAGCAGGACGCACTGCACTAAATGTAAATAGCAGGAACAGATCTAGCTGAACACTGTGAGCAGGACGCACTGCACTAAATGTAAATAGCAGGAACGGATCTAGCTGAACACTGTGAGCAGGACGCACTGACTGCACTAAATGTAAATAGCAGGAACAGATCTAGCTGAACACTGTGAGCAGGACGCACTGACTGCACTAAATGTAAATAGCAGGAACAGATCTAGCTGAACACTGTGAGCAGGACGCACTGCACTAAATGTAAATAGCAGGAACGGATCTAGCTGAACACTGTGAGCAGGACGCACTGCACTAAATGTAAATAGCAGGAACGGATCTAGCTGAACACTGTGAGCAGGACGCACTGACTGCACTAAATGTAAATAGCAGGAATGGATCTAGCTGAACACTGTGAGCAGGACGCACTGCACTAAATGTAAATAGCAGGAACGGATCTAGCTGAACACTGTGAGCAGGACGCACTGCACTAAATGTAAATAGCAGGAACGGATCTAGCTGAACACTGTGAGCAGGACGCACTGCACTAAATGTAAATAGCAGGAACGGATCTAGCTGAACACTGTGAGCAGGACGCACTGCACTAAATGTAAATAGCAGGAACGGATCTAGCTGAACACTGTGAGCAGGACGCACTGCACTAAATGTAAATAGCAGGAACGGATCTAGCTGAACACTGTGAGCAGGACGCACTGCACTAAATGTAAATAGCAGGAACGGATCTAGCTGAACACTGTGAGCAGGACGCACTGCACTAAATGTAAATAGCAGGAACGGATCTAGCTGAACACTGTGAGCAGGACGCACTGCACTAAATGTAAATAGCAGGAACGGATCTAGCTGAACACTGTGAGCAGGACGCACTGCACTAAATGTAAATAGCAGGAACGGATCTAGCTGAACACTGTGAGCAGGACGCACTGACTGCACTAAATGTAAATAGCAGGAACGGATCTAGCTGAACACTGTGAGCAGGACGCACTGCACTAAATGTAAATAGCAGGAACGGATCTAGCTGAACACTGTGAGCAGGACGCACTGCACTAAATGTAAATAGCAGGAACGGATCTAGCTGAACACTGTGAGCAGGACGCACTGCACTAAATGTAAATAGCAGGAACGGATCTAGCTGAACACTGTGAGCAGGACGCACTGCACTAAATGTAAATAGCAGGAACGGATCTAGCTGAACACTGTGAGCAGGACGCACTGACTGCACTAAATGTAAATAGCAGGAACGGATCTAGCTGAACACTGTGAGCAGGACACACTGACTGCACTAAATGTAAATAGCAGGAACGGATCTAGCTGAACACTGTGAGCAGGACGCACTGACTGCACTAAATGTAAATAGCAGGAACGGATCTAGCTGAACACTGTGAGCAGGACGCACTGCACTAAATGTAAATAGCAGGAACGGATCTAGCTGAACACTGTGAGCAGGACGCACTGCACTAAATGTAAATAGCAGGAACGGATCTAGCTGAACACTGTGAGCAGGACGCACTGCACTAAATGTAAATACCAGGAACGGATCTAGCTGAACACTGTGAGCAGGACGCACTGACTGCACTAAATGTAAATAGCAGGAACGGATCTAGCTGAACACTGTGAGCAGGACGCACTGACTGCACTAAATGTAAATAGCAGGAACAGATCTAGCTGAACACTGTGAGCAGGACGCACTGCACTAAATGTAAAGAGCAGGAACGGATCTAGCTGAACACTGTGAGCAGGACGCACTGCACTAAATGTAAAGAGCAGGAACAGATCTAGCTGAACACTGTGAGCAGGACGCACTGCACTAAATGTAAAGAGCAGGAACAGATCTAGCCTAATCTAGCTCTCAAATCAAATGACACTGTCTGTCTCTCTCTCTATCAGCACACCGGAACACACTACACAGGGCCGCCGTGCAGGCGGCCTTATATAGTGTGGGGCGTGTACTAAATCCCCTGAGCCATAATTGGCCAAAGCCACCCTGGCTTTGGCCAATTACAGCTCTCTCTACTGACGGCGCTGTGATTGGCCAAGCATGCGGGTCATAGTGCATGCTTGGCCAATCATCAGCCAGCAATGCACTGCGATGCCGCAGTGAATTATGGGCCGTGACGCGCCACACGAATTTGGCGCGAACGGCCCATAACGTTCGCAATTCGACGGACGGTCGAACAGCCGATGTTCGAGTCGAACATGGGTTCGACTCGAACACGAAGCTCATCCCTAATTGTCATTTTGCAGGATTATGTTCTTGCCAGGTGTCAAGAAGGGAGTATTGGTTCAGTAATCACTGGTAGGAAAGTTTAGGTGTGGCATTTGGGGTTGGGGATTTGTCAAGGAATGGATATAGCGTTTGATTTGAGTCACCACCAACAATAAGGTTACCTTGCTTATGTGATTCAATCACTGAAAAAAGATGGGAGAGGAATGATAGTGGATTTTTGTTAGGAGCATAGTATGAGATGATCGTAACTTCACTATCTAACAGTAATCCAGATAGGTATCTTCCTTCGGGGTCTTAAAGTTCTTTTATAGGGGTGAATGGTGTCGTACGGTGGAATGCAATTAGAACTCCCCTTTGTTTAGTATTAGGCGAGGCAATATAAACTTGGGGGTATTTACGGCTAAAATATTTCGGTGACGATTGTAAGATAAAATGTGTCTCTTGCAGGCATACCACATGTGCTGATAGTTTGGAGAAAAAATTAAAAGCTTTAGTGCATTTGGGAGGAGAGTTGAGACCTTGTACGTTAAGTGTTATGCGCTGTACACACGGTCGGATTTTCCGACGGAAAAAGTGCGATCGGATTGTGTTGTCGGAAATTCCGATCGTGTGTGGGCTCCATCTGACTTTTTCCATCGGAATTTCGAAACACAACGTTTGAGAGCAGGATATTAAATTTTCCGACATCAAAATCCGATCGTTTAAATTCCAATCGTGTGTACACAAATCCGACGCACAAAGTGCCACGCATGCTCATAATTAATTAGGAGACAAAAGCTATTGGCTACTGCCCTGTTTATAGTCCCGACGTAGGTGTTTTACATCACCGCGTTCAGAGCGGTCAAATTTTCCGACAACTTTGTGCGACCGTGTGTATGCAAGACAAGTTTGAGCCAACTTCCGTGTGAAAAAATCCAATGGATTTTGCTGTCGGAATGTCCAATCAATGTCTGATCGTGTGTACAGGGCATATGTATATTCAGGGAAGACATTGCTGGAAACAAATAAAATCAGACAAAAAAGGGGCTATTGAATTTGAAGTCAGGTCATTATTCTCTGGAGGAGAGAATGTTAGGGAAGCTTAGTTTATTCTGTTGAATAAAAAAAGGGAAAGGGAAATTCAACAGGGGTTGTGTAGCATATACATACACTAGTACAAAAGGCGTTTAAGAGAAGCAGAATACAAAAAGTAAAGATGCTCCTAATTGGAGCGAGCATCCAAGGGATGATGAAATAGATCACCAACCAGTGGATATAAGTGTTCCAAAGAGCGTCCAAATCTATGTTGGGCACTCAAGGGAAAAATGGAGGTGCAGTGGACTGTCTCCGGGACTACGTCAGGCTATTAACATTTATAATAGGTATTATTTAACTAACGAGTCAAAAGTGCAGAATAGATTTTAATGTAACTGTTAATTTCTAAAGGGAATTATTATGTAAGATAATTCTGAATATAGTATAGAATGATCTAAGGAAAAATTAAACTATGGAGTAGGCAAAACGAACCTTTGTAGTTGTTGTATAGTAACTGTTTAAAAATTGGCAAGGTCTTCAATATTTGAAAGAAATTTTTATTAAATGTTAATTAATAATATAGCTTTAGTATCGAAAATTATCATCTTTATTGAAGTCTATGACAATATAACATATTTGTAATTTTCTTTAATATACTTTCATGACATATGTAAACAACTTTTTTGTACCAATGTTTTTACGCTCAATAAAAGTTTGTAAACAAAAAAATTGGCAAGGCCAACTATTAGGCCTACTTAGCAACAAATAACTAAGGGTGTATGTAAGATAATTAGATTAGGACGTTGGAACGTCAAGACTACAATTGCAGGGTGTATCTCGTAGATGTCTAGATAGCTTTGGTTAAAGATGCAACAGGGGGAGCTGATAAGGTAAAATCAATCTAACCCGATAATATTAAAGCAAGTATGTCGAGTGAGAGACATTTTACATTGAAGATTTACCCTGTTGACAAATTTGGAGTATAGCATTCTATGTTGTGTTACCACAAAGGTATAACATGTGTTATGTGTGAGAAAGAAAATGTTATTGATAAGAAAAGAAATGAAAACATAGGTATCACCCATTTAGAATACATCAGTCTGTAATGTTTTCTTCTTCAGGAGGCTGTTAAGCAAAGTGTCCTCTTTTATGGGGGCTAAGTGGGACCTGAGGTGCTTGGGGGTCCTGGAGGTTCTGAAGGTGTTGAGAGGGTGAAGAGTTAATTTGACGTTTGGGTTCATCTGTAGTTGTTGTAGAAGTTGACAGGTCTTTAATAGTGGTGAGAAGATTATCTGTTGATTTACAGGTATATAAAGTTCCTTTATAGGAAAAGCATAGAGAAAAGAAACGATATGCAGTGGTACTGAAGAACTTGCAAATTTGGTTTCATTTCTTTACGCTTAATAAGTGTAAATTGAGATAGTTCTTGGAAGATTTGATATCTATGTCCTTGAAAAATCAAGGAGTCTTTGTTTCTTGTAGCCTCCATTAGTTGTTCTTTAGTGCTAAAATAGTGCATTTTCATTATTATATCTCTAGGAGGTCCATCTTCTTTGCGTAAAGTTAGGGCTCTGTGGATTCTGTCCATTTCTAGACATTTGATTGCGATTGATAGAGCAAGTTCTTGAAAGAGTGCTGTAATTGTCGATTGTAGATCTTCTATTTCTTTAGGAATACCACGGATTCGCAGGTTAGATCTTCTGCCCCTATTCTCAAAGTCTTCAATTCTTCTGTATGTGTTGAGGTAGTGATATCAAATTCATCTACCCTGCACCCTAACTTACCGGTACTGGCCTTGGGGGACTTTAACAAAACTCTGGACTCACACCTAGACAGGATGCCCGTGACACCCAGATCCACTAGACCCACTGTGGGTAAGACTGCTTTTGCGTCTCTGCTTACAGAACTGGGACTCCATGATGTCTTGACATGTCTTGCTTAGACGGCTTTGCGCATGCGCCCCTTGGCTATCATTTTCAAAAAAGATTCTTGCTGTGTATAATGGGGTGGCTGATGGGTGATTCTTGTTTGGTTTTAAATGTGATTACAAAATCTTGTTTGTAATTTGAATCTCTCTATTATGTTGTATTCTGGTGGGTGAATCTTGTGTGAAATTAAATGATGAGAACATCTTGTTTTTAACTGGAATCTCTCTATAATGTTGCTGGTAAAATTCACTTTAGAAATGTAAGACAATACAGTGAATCCTTTTTGAAAATGATAGGCGAATAGGATGAATTTTGTTTTTTAAAGGATTGACAAATAGAGCTAATGCTTTTGAAATACTGCAGCTAGGTGTTCTAAATACAGATGGACAAATGTCCAGCAAACATTGAGGCTGGGTTCACACTGCCGTGTAGAGTGTCTCACAGCAGGGGTTCGGTGCATCCCTTTTCATTGTTTCAGGTCTGCTTTCGGTCTGAATTTTTGGCTGAAATTGGACCTGAAACGGACCAGAAGATGCACAGGACTCCTGGGCAATTCACTCCACAGCCATCCTGGAGCTGTGTGAACCGGCTCCATTGAGAGCCAGGCACACTCTCCTGACATGCGAATTGGATGCAGGGAAACCCGCATCCAATTCGCAATAGTGTGAACCCAGCCTTACTATGCATATTGTACAGTGATTTTTTTTTTCTATAGATAGACTTTTGTGTGTGCAAAATGGCAAATAGCAACTCAACATTAAAAAAGTTAAATTCCAACCTTTTGGAATAAAAGAAAGCATCATAACTGTTCAAAAAGAGGTCTGAATGTGGGGGGCACATGTGCGGCTTGTAAAATGGAGAATGCATGAGACCTTAGCTCCGGTTCCCGTCTCTTCCCCCTGAGGCTCCTACACCGCTACAGCCATGTCCACTGCTTCAGGAGCCACACCATTAGACTCCGGAGACACCCTTGTACCCCATGGGTAAGATTGGCTTTCAGAAGCACATATATTAAAGGCTCGGCCTGCTCTTTCATACTAAGTCATGGCCCTCCCAGCTCATTGAGCGTTTGCTGCTTAGGCCGCAATCCCCGGCCTCGGTTATCTCAGACTGCCCGCTCTCATTCCCAGAGGGTATATCTGAAGGAGAACAACCCTCTCGGCTGCCAGAGCCCACCGCGATCGTGACAGTGGGGGTATTGGACTTAAAGCTGCACACCCTTTTACATAATTTAACCCAGAACATCACCAAAGAAGTGTGGAAAATCGCACAGGAGCTCAGAGGGGAAATTAACAAATTAGGGGAATGCATTGACACCCTGGAAATTAAGTTTGATGAACTGATTCATTATGTACATGTCCTAGAAGAAGACAATACTGCCCTTAAACATACAGTATCTCAAATCCAACTACAACAAGAAGACCTGGAAAACAGGGAGCATCGCCAAAACTTGAGGATACGTGGGGTCCCTGAATCCATTAGTGACAAAAAAATACGGACATAGCTTTTGGGCCTGTTTGTTACCCTAGCCCCCCACATTCCAAATATAGATTGGTGCCTTGACAGAGCCCACAGATCCTTGGCTCCTAAACTGCCTCCAAGGGCCAATCCAAGAGACATTATTGTCTGCTTTCACTATTATAAGAGTAAAAGAGCTCTCATTGTGGCCGCACGCAATAAAACCTGGGTAGATTTTAAAGGAACCAAGATTCAAATCTTTAATGATCTGTCTCCCATCAGTCTGGCAAAGACATGCAGTTTCCTCCCTGTTCATCTGCAAAACCATCAGATCACATATCGCTGGGGATTCCCCTTTCTGCTTCTAAAGATGGAATACAATATTGCATGAGGGATCTCTATGAAAGTGAGGCGTTCATACAGAATCAAGGCCTCCCACCCATCCCTGAAGAAGACCTACAGCTTCCTACTATGACCTCAAAGCCGCTCTTAAGATTTGGACCCCTGCACGTTGTTGATCGTAGAAAGCTTCTGCCACTCCCCAAAGGGCCACCCCCTTGAGATCCCCCACCTGAAGAGCTACTGATGTCCCCTTGGGTGTTCTACATTCATATGGAAGAATTGGTTTTAGTCCGTATGCCATGGTGTCTAATTTGAGAGTCCAGCATCCTTACCCATGGGACTTTTCTTTTTGATTTAGATTAAGATTATGTGTTTTATTGACACACATTCAGCCTGCTCCATTCTATTTCATCCATTCGTAATTTGAAGGAAGATGGGGCTTAGCTATTGGATCTTGCAGGCCATCATGTCCCTTAACACAATTCCAGACATTTTTTTCTGGAGTCCTGAAGGCTCCATCCCCTTTGGACCTTCTACCAATGTGCTTTTTTTGTTTGTTTTTCTTTTCTCTTTTTCAGGTCCTTTTTTGACCAGTTCCTGGTTCACAATTATGGCCTATTTGATGCTATCTTTCAACTTTTAAATGTTTGCATTTCACAGTTTTTTTTGCCTTATGCACCATGGACTTTTTTCTCTATTTTTAATGTTCCACTGATGTTAACTGTTTAAATGATACATCATGGCTTTAAGAGTGTTTTTATGTAATGTGAAGGTCTTGAACACCATTCATAAGCGATGGTTGGCTTTGGAGGATTTCAAATCCTCTAAGGCAGATGTGGTCATGGTTCAGGAGACTCAATTTCATACTGGAGGTTCTTTTAAGTTCGCATCCAAGCAATTTCCCATTGCCTTTGTAGCTTCTGATCCCTCCGGAAGGGCCGGGGTAGCAATCTTGATCAAACGTTCCAGTTTGATACATATTAAATCCTCATTTCTGGACCCACATGGGCGGTTTATTCTCCTGAACTGTGTCCACATGAACACACCTTTCACATTGGCTAAAATATATGCTCCTAATTCGGGGCAGATTGGGTTTTTGAGAAAATACAGTATTTCTCACAGCCCTTCATGATCATAGGAGGAGATTTTAATATGTGTATGTCCCAGACCAAGGATAGATATGCCCTTTTTCAGACCACGCCACCAATCCAAGCTCACTTCTTTTTGCAAATTTGTTCGATGATATAATCTTTTTGATACATGGAGAGTAAAGTACCCAACTCATAAACAATATACATTTTACCCTCCTTCACACAAATTATATTCTATATTGGATAATTTTTTTGCGACTGCCCCTCTGCTGACTAGTATAGTAACTTCAGATATAAATCATATCACTTGGTCTGATCATGCACCTATAGTACTTGATCTTACCCTGTCTGCTCCCACACCCAAAACTTGCCATTGGTGCCTTAATGAAATTCTTCTGCAAATCCCTGAGATCAAAGGCCAATTGCAACACAAATTGTCTAAATCTTTCAAACTTAACAAGGGCACGGTGTCGGAGACCTCTACTTTGTGGGAAGCTCATAATGTTTTTTTAGAGGCGAATGCATATCTGCTGGAACTCATCTGAAACATGAATTCCTTTCTCAGATATGGGTAGCGGAAACGCAGCTACTCCTTTCACCCACTGTGGATCGTCTACGCACTGTGGTCTCTGTACGCAATCATCTTAAGTCATTAGATATGAGTAAGATATCTAAGTCACTACTATGGGCTAGACAGAAATTTTATGACTATGACAACAAGCCAAACAAAATGTTAGTGTGTAGGCATAAACCACGACCCTTTCTTTCTATCCCTGATTTTCTACTACAGCCACATGGTATCCCAACCCAACACCTCAAGCTATGTCTCAAGCTATGTTTAAAGTTTTTGGTATCATAAACTATATCATTTCTTGAGTTCAGACACTTATTCCCAATTTACGCAAAGAAAATGTGATGCCTTTAGTGCCTCTTTACAACTACCTAAGATCTCTTCAGCCCAACACTCTATACTCAATACGCCCATTACTGTAGAAGAAATAGCGGAAATTATAAAATATTTATAAAACATTTACCACTGCACAAATCCCCAGGACCTGATGGCCTCCCTACTCCAGTCAATAACCGGTACTATAGAAGGGACGGACTGCACCTAAATGAAGAGGGTGCAGATCAGCTGGGAATGAAGATGGCCAAAAGGTTAAAGGGTTTTTTTAACTGGACGATGGGGGAGGATCCAGCGGTAGAGATAGTTAGCGCGGAACATATTCCAGAGGGTAGTATTGGGGGCCTTAGTGGTAGGTTGACCAAAGCACATAAACCCAAGGTAAGTATAGTAGCAAGTCCTACTTGCAATCTCGGAACACCCAATAAGAGGATAATATGCGACAGGTCTAAACTACGTGGCATGTTCACCAATGCCAGGAGCCTGGCGGACAAGATGGGTGAACTACTGTTGTACGAGGAGGATTTGGATTTTGTGGGAATTTCAGAGACCTGGTTCAACAGCTCTCATGATTGGCTGGCAAACATTCAAGGGTATACCCTTTATCGCAAGGATAGAGAGGGTAAAAAAGGGGGAGGGGTATGCCTATATATCAAGAATAATGTACAAGTGAATGTGAGAGATGACATCACTAAGGTAGCTAGGGAGGAGGTGGAATCCTTATGGGTAGAGCTCCAAAGGGATGAATCTAAGGGGAAAATAATACTCGGAGTATGCTATAGGCCCCCTAACCTGAGGGAGGAAGGGGGGAGAGCTCTCCTATCAAAATTTGTATTAGCAGCAAGCATGGGAAGTGTTATCATAATGGGGGATTTTAACTATCCAGACATAGACTGGGCGGAGGAAACCGCATATTCTTTTAAGGCTCGCCAGTTCCTAAATGTCTTGCAGGACAATTTTATGAGTCAGATGGTAGACACACCGACTAGAAATAAAGCGTTACTGGATATACTGATTACCAACAATTCAGACCTGATCACGGATGTGGAAATACGGGGGAATTTAGGTAACAGCGATCACAGGTCAATTGACTTCTGTTTAAATCACACAAAAAGGAAACATAAGGTGAATACAAAGACACTGAATTTCAAAAGAGCCAACTTCCCTAAACTATGAGCCTTGCTAGAAGGCATAAATTGCGATAAAATCTTAGGAGCAAAGAACACGAAGGAGAGATGGGTTTGCTTTAAGAGCATATTAAATAAGGTCATTAGCCAATGCATCCCATTGGGTAATACATTTAAAAGAGTGATCAAAAGATGGGGAGATGGCAAAGGTATTGAATTTATTCTTATCCTCAGTTTTCTAGAGGGAATTGGGGGGCTTCAGTAACCAAAACTGCAGTGTTTATCCTCATGACACATCACAGGAAGCACCTCCATGGTTAACAGAGGACAGAATTAAAATTAGACTTGGGAAACTTAACATTGATAAATCACCGGGAACAGATGGCTTGCACCCGAGGGTACTTAGGGAACTCAGTCAAGTAATTGCCAGACCATTGTTCCTAATTTTTACTGACAGTCTACTGACTGGATTATACCAGCTGATTGGAGAAAAGCCAATGTAGCACCAATATTTAAAAGGGGCCCAAAATACATTCCTGGGAATTACAGACCAGTTAGCTTAACATCAATAGTATGTAAACTCTTGGAGGGGACGATAAGGGACTATATACAAGATTTTAGTAATGAGAATGGTATCATTAGCAGTAATCAGCATGGATTCATGAAGAATCATTCTTGCCAAACCAATCTATTAACCTTCTATGAGGAGGTGAGTTGCCATCTAGATAAAAGAAGGCCCGTAGACATAGTGTATCTGGATTTTGCAAAAGCATTTGACACAGTTCCCCATAAACGTTTACTGTACAAAATAAGGTCCGTTAGCATGGACCATTAGGTGAGTACATGGATTGAAATGGGGAGTACTCAGAATGGTCAGGGGTGGGTAGTGGGGTCCCCCAGGGTTCTGTGCTGGGACCAATCCTATTTAATTTGTTCATAAACGACCTAGAGGATGGGGTAAACAGTTCAATCTCTGTATTTGCGGACGATACTAAGCTAAGCAATAATTTATCCGCAGGATGTGGAAACCTTGCAAAAAGATCTGAACAAATTAATGGGGTGGGCAACTACATGGGAAATGAGGTTCAATGTAGAAAAATGTAAAATAATGCATTTGGGTGGCAAAAATATGAATGCAATCTATACACTGGGGGGAGAACCTCTGGGGGAATCTAGGGTGGAAAAGGACCTGGGGGTCCTAGTAGATGATAGGCTCAGCAATGGCATGCAAAGCCAAGCTGCTGCTAATAAAGCAAACAGAATATTGGCATGCATTAAAAAGGGGATTAACTCCAGAGATAAAATGATAATTCTCCCGCTCTACAAGACTCTGGTCCAGCGGCAACTAGAGTATGCTGTCCGGTTCTGGGCACCAGTCCTCAGGAAGGATGTACTGGAAATGGAGCGAGTACAAAGAAGGGCAACAAAGCTAATAAAGGGTCTGGAGGATATTAGTTATGAGGAAAGGTTGCGAGCACTGAACTTATTCTCTCTGGAGAAGAGACGCTTGAGAGGGGATATGATTTCAATATACAAATACCATACTGGAACCCCACAATAGGGATAAAACTTTTTCGCAGAAGGGAGTTTAGCAAGACTTGTGGCTGCTCATCAACCTCCCTGGCGGGCGGTATGATTATTTCAGATTTTAGGTGCTGAAAGCGGTACCATTATTTTGCAGGCCTTGGCATTTTATATTGTAGGCCTGTAATTCTTATGCCCTGTACACATGGTCAGATTTTCCAACGGAAAAAGTGCGATCGGATTGTGTTGTTGGAAATTCCGATCATGTTTGGGCTCCATTGAACTTTTTACGTCGGAATTTCCGACACACAAAGTTTGAGAGCAGGCTATAAAATTTTCCGACAACAAAATCAGTGAAATTCCATTCGTGTGTACACAAATCCAACGCACAAAGTGCCACGCATGCTCAGAATAAATTTGGAGACGAAAGCTATTGGCTACTGCCCTGTTTATAGTCCTGACGTACGTGTTTTACGTCACCGCGTTCAGAACAATTGGATTTTCCGACAACTTTGTGCAACCGTGTGTATGCAAGACAAGTTTGGCCCAAAATCCGTCGGAAAAAATCCATGGATTTTGTTGTTGGAATGTCCGATCAATGTCCGATCGTGTGTACAGGGCATTAGGAATAATTCACTTAAATCTGTCCAAACCAGACTCTAGTAGACATCCCGGGTATGATAAAGTTTGAAAAACAAAATCATAAATTATAATATAATAAATAACTATAAATAATTATACCAAATAATAATATAATAATAATAATAAAAATTATTCAATAATGTAATCAAATCAAAAACACTGAAATTTGCTCAGTTGCAGAATTGTCGCTGTCATTACTTTTCAGTGTTTGATGACGGATCTCCCCACAAATCACTATCGCTCAAATCTGTGAGTGATTCTAATTTATTATCGCTGTTTTCTAGCTGGTCTAAAACCACTTTTGATGTAAAGGGACGGTTTTGGTTGCTATGGGCAATCTCCAGTTTCCAGGCAGAAAGAACAGTTTTTATAATATAAAACTGCATCCAGGGCACTGGACAAACCACTAGGAACAAAAGGGATGTGAAATAAATTCATACTGTAATGTAATCTGTAAGATTACATTATACTGTATGTGTTATGTGTGTTTCACTTTTTGAATTTGGCGCCGTTCTCCTTCCTTGTGTGTCGCAACGCTCGCAGGGAACGGAGCCCACATCCGTGATGAATCGAGCAGAGGACGAGCTGCTCACACTGCAGGGAGACATCGCAGGATCCAGGGGACAAGGTAAGTAAGCTCTTCCTGGATCCTGCGATGCGATCCTGAGTCTGACTCAGGGTTACCGCTTTTGGTACTGAAATTCCACCGCGAGCCAGACTCGGGAATACCGCCAGGGAGGTTAAAATTAGAAGAAAAGAGGTTTAACCTTAAACTACGTAGAGGATTCTTTACTGTAAGAGCGGCAAGGATGTGGAATTCCCTTCCACAGGTGGTGGTCTCAGCGGGGAGCATGGATAGTTTCAAGAAACTATTAGATAAGCACCTGAACGACCGCAACATACAGGTATATACAATGTAATACTGACATATAAACACACAGAGAGGTTGGACTTGATGGACGTGTGTCTTTTTTCAACCTCACCTACTATGTAACTCCTATTACAAGACTTTTCTCCCGATTCTGTCCCCGCACATGCTAAATCTCTTTGCTTCACTGATGAAAGTTGTCGTCCCTTATTCTCAATTCCTACATGCATTTATTAGAGTTATCCCAAAACCGGGCAAAGACCCATCTGTCCCCGACAATTATAGACCTATCACACTGTTAAATTCAGATTATAAAATGTTTACCAAAATGTTAGCGAACAGATCGAGAACGAGATGTCTTGTTTGTTACCGTCATTGATCCATAGAGATCAAGTAGGCTTTGTTCCAACTAGACATGCAGGTGATAACACAAGACACACAATAGATCTTATAGATCTTTTGACTAAAACTAACCGTCCTGCATTAGTGTTGAGTTTAGATGTCCAAAAAGCCTTTGACCACCTTAGTTGGTCATTTGTGTTCGCTGTCTTGTCCTATTATGGCTTCTCAGGCTCTTTTATTCCAGTTTTACAGGCATTATATTCAACTCCAACTTCTCAAGTCCAACTTTCTTCACATTTATCACAATCATTCCCCTTGAGCAATGGCTGAAATACGTAGGATGGAACGCCTGACTGCAATGATAGATGGCTCATTGCCAACATTTACAAAAAATAAATGAAGCTTGGGATGAATCTGACTATTGTCTAGAGGTAATAAGTCCAGACTCCTAGATAAATGCTCATTATGCATAGTGTATCTCAGCTTCAGATGCTAGGCAATCTATATTTTAGTATCCATGGTGCTAGTTCTATTGTTTTCTATACTAATTTCAATTGTTCTTACCTGCCTTTATATGATAGAGTAGTACATTATGCTCACATGTCTGAAAACATCCCCACAACATGATGCTGCAGCCACCATATTTCACGGTGGGGATGATGTGTTCAGGGTGATGTGCAGTGTTAGTTTTCCATCACACATAGCATTTTGCTTTTAGGCCAGAAAGTTCAATTTTGGTCTCATTTGGCCAGAGCACCTTCTTCCTGTTTGCTGTGTCTCCCACATGGCTTCTCACAAACTGCAAATAGGACTTCTTAGGGCTTTCTTTTAACAATGGCTTTCTTCTTGCCACTATTACACAAAGGCCAGATTTGTCGAGCGTTTGAATTATAGTTGTCCTGTAGACAGATTCTTACACCTGAGCTGTGCATCTCTGCAGCTCCTCCAGAGTTACCATGGGCCTCTTGGCTGCTTCGCTAATAAATGCTCTCCTTGCCCGGTCTGTCAGTTAGTCTTGGTAGCTTTGCAGTTGTGACATTCTCTTTCCTTTTTTTTTTAACATTTTTAACATTTTTATTGTACAGTAGGGACAGAAAGTATTCAGACTGCCTTACATTTTTCACTCTTTGTTATATTGCAGCCGATTGCTAAAATCATTTAAGTTCATTTTTTTTCCTCATTAATGTACACACAGCACTCCAAATTGACAGAAAAACACAGAATTGTTGACATTTTTGCAGATTTATTAAAAAAGAAAAACTGAAATATCACATGGTCCTAAGTATTCAGACCCTTTGCTGTGACACTCATATATTTAACTCAGGTGCTGTCCATTACTTCTGATCATCCTTGAGATGGTTCTACACCTTCATTTGAGTCCAGCTGTGTTTGATTATACTGATTGGACTTAATTAGGAAAGCCACACACCTGTCTATATAAGACCTTACAGCTCACAGTGCATGTCAGAGCAAATGAGAATCATGAGGTCAAAGGAACTGCCTGAAGAGCTCAGAGACAGAATTGTGGCAAGGCACAGATCTGGCCAAGGTTACAAAAAGAAAATCTGCTGCACTTAAGGTACCTAAGAGCACAGTGGCCTCCATAATGCTTAAATAGAAGACGTTTGTGACGACCAGAACCCTTCCTAGAGCTGGCCATCCGCCCAAACTGAGCTATCAGGGAGAAGAGCCTTGGTGAGAGAGGTAAAGAAGAACCCAAAGATCACTGTGGCTGAGCTCCAGAGATGCAGTCGGAAGATGGGAGAAAGTTGTAGAAGGTCAACCATCACTGCAGCCCTCCACCAGTCGGGGCTTTATGGCAGAGTGGCCCGACGGAAACCTCTCTTCAGTGGAAGACACATGAAAGCCCGCATGGAGTTTGCTAAAAAACACCTGATGGACTCCAAGATGCTGAGAAATAAGATTCTCTGGTCTGATGAAACCAGGATAGAACTTTTTGGCCTTAACTCTAATGCCCTGTACACACGATCGGACATTCTGACAACAAAATCCAGGTATTTTATCCGACGGATGTTGGCTCAAACTTGTCTTGCATACACACGGTCACACAAAGTTGTCGGAAAATCTGATCGTTCTGAATGCGGTGACATAAAACACGTACGCCGGGACTATAAACGGGGCAGTAGCCAATAGCTTTCATCTCTTAATTTATTCTGAGCAGGCGTGGCACTTTGTGCTTTGGATTTGTGTACACACGATCGGAATTTAACCTGATCGGATTTTGTTGGTGGAACATTTTATAGCCTGCTCTCAAACTTTGTGTGTCTTAAATTTCCACTGAAAAAGTCCGATGGAGCCCACACATGATCGGAATTTGCGACAACACAATCCAATCTCACTTTTTCCATCGAACAATCGACCGTGTGTACAGGGTATGTGTGGAGAAAACCAGGCACTGCTCATAACCTGTCCAATACAGTCCCAACAGTGAAGCATGGTGGTGGCAGCATCATGCTGTATGGGTGTTTTTCAGCTGCAGGGACAGGATGACTGGTTGCAATCGAGGGAAAGATGAATGCAGCCAAGTACAGGGATATCCTGGACGAAAACCTTCTCCAGAGTGCTCAGGACCTCAGACTGGGCCGAAGGGTTACCTTCCAACAAGACAATGACCCTAAGCACACAGCTAAAATAACGAAGGAGTGGCTTCACAACAACTCCGTGACTGTTCTTGAATGACCCAGCCAGAGCCCTGACTTAAACCCTATTGAGCATCTCTGGAGAGACCTAAAAATGGCTGTCTGCCAACGTTTACCATCCAACCTGACAGAACTGGAGAGGATCTGCAAGGAGGAATGGCAGAGGATCCCCAAATCCAGGTGTGAAAAACTTGTTGCATCTTTCTACTAAATACTGAGCAAATGGTCTGAATACTTATGCCCCGTACACACGGTCGGACTTTGTTCGGACATTCCAACAACAAAATCCTAGGATTTTTTCAGACGGATGTTGTCTCAAACTTGTCTTGCATACACACAGTCACACAAAGTTGTCGGAAAATCCAATCATTCTAAACGCGGTGACGTAAAACACGTACGTCGGGACTATAAACGGGGCAGTGGCCAATAGCTTTCATCTCTTTATTTATTCTGAGCATGCGTGGCACTTTGTCCGTCGGATTTGTGTACACACGATCGGAATTTCCGACAACGGATTTTGTTGTCGGAAAATTTTATATCCTGCTCTCAAACTTTGTGTGTCGGAAAATCCGATGGAAAATGTGTGATGGAGCCTACACACGGTCAGATATTCTGACAACAGGGTCCTATCACACATTTTCCATCGGAAAATCCGACCGTGTGTACGGGGCATTAGGACCATGTGATATTTCAGTTTTTCTTTTTTAATAAATCTGCAAAAATGTCAACAATTCTGTGTTTTTCTGTCAATATGGGGTGCAGTGTGTACATTAATGAGGAAAAAAAATGAACTTAAATGATTTTAACAAATGGCTGCAATAAAACAAAGAGTGAAAAATTTAAGGGGGTCTGAATACTTTCCGTCCCCACTGTATGTTTTAAACAGCATACAGAGTAGAAATGCAAAAAAAAAAACAGGAAAGAATATCACTCAGTGATCAACATGTCATGTAGCTGTACAGTTGAGCACAAATGTGACATTCGCTGAGTAGAACAGACCATATAGAGTAAAAAACATACAGATGTAAACATACTAAATGGTATATAAAGAATAAGTCACTTCCTCTGAGTCAGCTTGGATGGTTATAGCAGCCTTATTGCTAGGGAATGTAACTGATTCTATTCCTAATTATGGTGAAGCGTCTGTTTGGAAGTCTGCCGAGACTATACTCGAAAAGTACTAGAATAAATACTAGAAAATACTGGATAACAAGAGCTAATCTAGATATATTTGTTTTGTGAGTCTCGGTGATACCGACGATCAATGTTAGCAGTTCTGTTCCTCTTTCTGCTTAATTTCTATCTTATATTAGTGCTCCGGGAGGTAAAGAGAAAAGACAGAAAGATAGAAGGAGGAAGATGAAAAAAAGCACAGGGGGTAAAGGAAGAGAGGAGAGAGAGAGAGAAAAAAAAAGGAGGGGTGGGGTGGGGGGTATGGTGGGGGGGGTGATGTAGAGACAAGATACCAGCACAGAGAGGGTGTGGAAACTCCCACCAGCTACCCTCTCCATCTACATTCAGCATAGTACTATAGTAGACCAGATCTACCAGATTCTCAAGGTATAACGAAGCAGGTGACACTGCCTCCAGACCAAGGGTCAGTCGTAGTGACAGTGCCGTTAGACCAAGGGTCAGTCGCTATTCTGTATCAACGCTTGATATTGTTTTGATTTTTTAAAGGTGAATCAAGCCTCCCAGATAGCTGGGAAGCTAGAGATTCTATCCTGTAAAGTATAAATCCGCTCCTCCATCATCGCTATGCGCTCAATACAATATATTCAATTTTTGTTTGAGGGAGGAAATTTGGACCTCCAATGTACCGGAACACACAGCCTAGCAGCGTTAATCATATGCATGGCTACCGACTTAAAGTATTTCTTTTGGGGGATTTTAGAGGGATTAAGGAGATATTGCGCTGGAGTGAACTCCAGAGATGTAAGGAAATGGTAGTCGTCACCTCATGTACTTTCTTCCAGTATGGCTAGATCAATGTGCATGTCCACCATACATGAAGGAAAGTGCCTATTTCCTATTCACATCTACAACATTGGTCCGATACTGTCAGAAATATCCTATGAAGCAGTTTTGTACCATCTTGTTTTAATTTTATATCCATTTTCCTGAGCATTTACATTGAGAGACCCCTTGTGTATGAATAGGTGAACACGATCCCAGCCAGCATCCTCAAGCTCCTTGTCCAGCTCGGATCCCCAGAATGCATGGTCCGAGTGTAGCAGGGAGTAAGGCTCCCCAAACATGCAGGCGTATAGTGCGGAGATCACATGATTCTGGGGAGTCGAGCTCGAGCATAGTAATTCGAACACCATTGGTACTTTCGTATATCCTTCCCTTCTCCCCGGGTGATCTAGAAAATGTTTCAACTGAATGTAGGACCAGAAAGGAAAGGATTTGGTGTTAGATATTGCTGCAATGTCTTGCTGTCACACAAACTTGCCCCTATGAAAGAAATGCTTTGCATGCATCTCTGCATATGGCCATTCTTGTGCTAAGTAGGTTATAGCTAACCCTGGGGGAAAATCCGGGTTACCTCTGATGGGGGTAATCGAGCACTCCGTGGTCAAAATTGCATGTGCTTTACAGGCCCTATCGAATTCATGGAGAGTTGCCCCTATGAGAGGGTGTGAGTGGATATGAGGACCTGTGGGTTCCTTGGAGAACCAGGGGAGTAAACGGAGATCATATCCTGAGATCAGTAGTCCAAGATCCACCCAGTCCTTGCAATGGGTATGAATCATCCAGTCTACTATCCTAGTCATGTGTACCACCCAATAATAATACAGTAGATCAGGGAGGCCAATTCCGCCCTTAGACTTGATTAGACCAATTTTGCCCACTCGACACATGACGATTTGGTTCCCAAAAGGAAAGATCTACACATCTTCTTATAAGCCGCAAACAAAGTTGGCGATAAGCGTATCGGTATAGTTTGCATTTTATACAACATGCGGGGAAGCACTGTTATCTTCAGAACAGAGGCCCATCCAAACCAAGATAGGGTGGGGACATCCCACCTTTGTAAATCTTGATGTAAGTTTTTTAGTTCAGATGAAAAGTTCTTTTCATACAGAGTATCTAGCTTACTCGGGAGTTGAATACCAACTCCAGAAGCAGAGAAATTATTGTGCAATGTCCTAATTTTTGGCATGGGTTTTCACTGATTGATCAGTCACATGGTGAACTGTGGAGGCAAGTGTGCATTTCTGCATACACCTAGCCAGTAGCTTCCCAGGCTTGTTCGTAAAATAATTTCTGTGACAAAATGTGACATTTTTGTGCCCTTCTAAAGAGTTCTACCTACAGTGATCTCGTGTCAGCTAATTCTTGTGCTACCTGAATAGCCCCGGAGAATTTATGCTGCACCTCTAACCTGGTTATTTTTTCAGAGAGGGCCTGTATCAGGGCTTGATGTTCCTTTTTTTCCTAGCTGCGATAGCTAAAAGGTGTCCCCGTATGACACACTTATGTGCCTCCTATTAAACCATGGGAGCCATGTCCGGTGTGTCATTATGGTGGAAATAGTCTCGAAGGGCCTGTCTAATGTGTTCCACCAAGATGGATGCACCTAGCCTCCACATCTCAGCGAACCCCTCTTTTTGCGGGAATCGTAGAGTCATTGTGATCAGGTGATGGTCAAAGAGCACCATGTTTTCAATAGTAGCGTCAGCAAGGTAATACAGGTCGGCCTGATGTATGAAAATATAGTCCAGTCTCGAGTAGCAATTATGCAGTGCAGAGTCAAATGTGTAATCCTTCTCTCGGGGGTAGAGAATGCGCCAGGTGTCATGTAATTTAAGGGAAGCCAAGTGAAGTTTCACCTGACTTAGCGCAGAGTAGGGGAATGAGGAAGTGCCAGTAGAGGTGTCTAAGAGCGGGTCTAGGGCCATATTAAAGTCCCCTCCCAGTATCAAAAGGTCCGTCTGGAATGAGGCCAATTTCAAAAGGGTGTTTTTCAGGAAGGGTACCTTACTTGAGTTGGGACAGTATACATTTGCAAAGGCACAGGTTTGTCCTTCCAAACGCCTTTCAAGAATATAAATCTACCCTCTGGGTCTATAAGTTGGTCAGTAAGGTGAAACATCAGAGAATTAGCCAATAAGATGGAAACTCCCTTAGTTTTGGACTTGGTACAGGTCGCATTGTACACCTCCGGAAAACATCTATTAGCTAAACGAGGGCCTGAGCCCGCTTTTGAATGGGTTTCTTGTAAGAAAATAATTTGTGCTCTATGTTGGTGAGCTTCCGCCAAAACACTGCTACGCTTTTCCAGAACATTGAGGCCTTTAACATTTAGGGAGAACACCTTAAGAGACAGAGGAGCTGAGGAGTGCACTGCAGAGGACATTGTTGAACGAGGTAAGGTCGCTCAAGTTATATCAGGCTTGTGCAGAAGGAGAGGGCTCACACGGGGGGGGGGAGAGATGGACAGAGAGAGAAGAAAGAGAGAGAAAGAAAAGAAACAAAAATACCCTAGAGGGCTAAAGGATGGAGTAAGACCTAGAAGAAAGAGGAAATTGGAAGCCTAAGTATGCTCAGTAGGTGACTCCAGTACCGACCGGTGACCCCTACTTATGCGCGGTGAATGCCCCTAACACGGCAGAGTGTTATATCTACCAGGGGTGGGTATAGCCCTGCTTACCCACCTAGTGGAGGGTACACAAGGATATGGGGATAGGAATAGACTAATCTGGATATGTTCAAAGGGGGACCTGCCTCCTTGAGGTGGGAAAGAAGCCTAACACCAAGGTGGATCCAGATGCCATCGCCACCAAGAGACTTCTAAGTTTGAGCATAGCCAGCATGAGACATACCTCCGCTATAGGGACCTGAGAGTTCCAGATACAGCCCTTCTGTAGTCAGCCACTACCGACGCCATCTGAAGTCCCCCCCTCCTTTCCCTCCCTTGCCACCTGCACCTGACAGGATAGTAGACATCAGAAGTGGGGTTGATATATCTCGGCATATATATATCTCGGGTTGATATATCTCGGCATATATATTGGCACATTAGTGCATGTTCCAGGCCTTGTAACATATATAACATATATAACATATATAACATATAACATATAGAGGGCTGTGTCCACTGAGTATCAGACATGTAAGAGATGTTTAAGTATTCTCAAAGTTAGTAAACTAGTACCCCCGACTTCCACAGGCTCAACATCCCAACCAGATCCCAAACTTCAGATCTGGAGGATACAGAGCCCGGGGTCGCGGGGGCCCCATAAGCAATCACGTATCAGAGCCATTATTACAGCTAGAATTGTCAATCCCTTCCCCCGCATTATACATGAGCCTAAACATGGCTAGCATAACTTCTAGTCCTGGGAACATCCCCTTTCGTTATAACCTTTGGACTTGGATTTCGGGGTTTCTAAACAAGAGCTGATAAAAGACAGCTGTGAACCCCCACTATCCAAGGATGGAAGCGGTCAACAGTAGAAAGTCCACTAGACAAAGAACAAAATATATAACCAGGAACAATTTGAATCAGGGGAAAGCAAAAAACAACAAAACCTCTATATTCAGCACTAGCAATGACTTTTTTTTTACAGCAATGTCACTTGGCCGAAACGCTATTTGCTGGTATGCGAGACTCACTGCTCCCTCCTGTCAGCACAAGAGCCGCATATGCTCTCCTGCTGACAGGAGGGAGCAGTGAGTCTCGCATACCAGTAAATAGCGTTTCGGCCAAATGACATTGCTGTAAAAAAAAAGTTCACATAGCAAATGGCCATTGGTTTGCAGGTTACACCGAGGGCCCAGTGAGGGAGCACTGCGGCTCCCATATCTCCCATTGTGTCTTTACTCAATGTACTGTAGACTCCTTTGGAGCATCAGTAACATGTAGCTTATAACTCATCATCACTGAGTCATTTGCAACTCCCTGAAAGAAAGGGAGCGTGCCCCTCCACTTTTGTGAAACCAAGTTCTGTATCCGGGAAACCTGCCTGCTCATTGGGTTCCCATATGGTGGTAGGGTAATTTAACCAGAGCCGGAAAACATAAGCTATCCCATCCCCAACCCTGGGGGTATTACCTGTTGTCCGGTCCAGTGAGGTTGTGAGTCACAAGGCTATATAGCGCATTCCATAAAAATAGCCATCATGTTCTGGCCTCCAAATGGCGGATGCTACTCACGTGTTGATGCTTAACCGCTTCCCGACCGGCGCACGCCGATGTACGTCGGAAGAATGGCACGGCTAGGCAAATGGGCGTACAGGTACGTCCATTTGAATTTCCCGCCGTGTCATTGCGTGCGCACCGCCGGCGGCACGCGCGTGCGCCGGCCGGGAGCTCTGTGAGTCGGGTCGTGAGTCCCGCGGACTCGATCACCGCGGGGATACCCGCGATCGTCTCACAGAGAGCAGGAACGGGGAGATGCTGATGTAAACAGCATCTCCCCGTTCTGCCTAGTGACAGTGTCACTCGGTCTCTGCTCCCTGTCATCGGAGCAGAGATCAGTGTACTAACACATAGAGCCCCTCCCCCCTACAGTTAGAAAACACTCCCTAGTACTGATTTAACCCCTCCCCGCCCCCTAGTGGTTAACCCCTTCACTGCCAGTGTCATTTATACAGGAATCAATGCATTTTTATAGCACTGATTGCTGTATAAATGACAATGGTCCCAAAAATGTGTAAAAAATGTCTGATTTGTCTGCCATAATGTCGCAGTCACAATAAAAATCGCTGATCGCCACCAAAAATAGTAAAAAAATATTATTAATAAAAATGCCATAAAACTATCCCCTATTTTGTAAACGCTATAACTTTTGCGCAAACCAATCAATAAACACTTATTGCGATTTTTTTTTACCAAAAATATGTAGAAGAATACGTATCGGCCTAAACTGAGGAAAAAAAATGTTTTTTTTATATATTTTTGGGGGATATTTATTATAGCAAAAAGTAAAAAATAATGCGTTTTTTTCAAAATTGTCGCTCTTATTTTGTTTATAGAGCATAAAATAAAAATCGCAGAGGTGATCAAATACCACCAAAAGAAAGCTCTATTTGTGGGAAAAAAAGGACATAAATTTTGTTTGAGAGCCACATCGCACGACCGCGCAATTGTCAGTTAAAGCGACGCAGTGCCGAATCGCAAAAAGTGCTCTGGTCAGGAAGGGGGTAAATTCTTCCGGGGCTTAAGTGGTTAATGGTGCCAACATGGTCAACCATAACAAGAGTTAAGTGCTGGAACAAGGGGTAGAAACATAGGGGTGGTGTAGATCCACTCACCCCTCAGTCTGTTGTGAAATTAACAGTCAGTTTTGCATCAGACGGACGATGGGGATACTCGTGGGCTCTCATCCATTTCCATATCACCCCGAATCTGTGATGGTGAAGCAGTTGAGAATCCACGCCTACTCTGTCTTTGTCTTTGCGATCTTGGTGTGGCATCACGCTGTGTGGGTGTCCAAGGGTCTGGTTGCAAAAACGCACTGTACCAATCCGGGACATCCACTACAGGGATGCCCAGAGTATCACAAAAGGGCTGCAGGTTGGCTGGGGTTCTCAGGTGCGCCGTGCGATTGCCTGCGGTGGCTTGTAGGCAAAAGGGGAATTTCCACCAGTAGGGGATGTGCCTGTCACGCAAGGCTTGCAGCAAGGGACAAAGATCTCTCCTGTGTTGCAAAGTAATGGCCGACAAGTCCTGAAATAGCTGAATACGTGCCCCTTCATGTTCCAGTTGGTCATGGTTGCGGCATGGTTGCTCTTCCTTCTGAGTGAAGTTAACCAGACAGCACACTGCGTCTCTAGGGGGATTAGTGTCTCTGCCCCTCGGCCGGAGGGTCCTGTGACATTTTTCCATCTCCACAGGTGTGTCTGGTGGCCTACCCAGCAGAGTATTAAAGATGGGCCAGATAGTGGCTTGTAACTGGGGCCCTTCCACTGATTCCGGTATGCCTCTTACACGTAAATTACGCCTGCGGCTCCTATTGTCAAGGTCCTCCATGTGTCTGTGCATATCCATCAGGTGCTGGGCATGAATGCTGGTGACCTTTTGTACCTGCTGGATGGCTGCCCCATGTGTCATGGCCGATGCTTCTACATGTTCCAGCCTAGAGGCCACTGCTCTGATGTCTGTTTTAAGATCAGATATGGCCGCAAAAAGCGTGCTTTTAATGTCTGTGGTGACCTGTTGGAGGTCTGCCAGGCACAATAAGGGAGAGGGGTGTGAGTTGAGTGTACCTGCTGTAGCGGAGGCTCCAGGAGCGTCGGCGGTGGTGGCAGCGAAACTCTGGTCCGAGGCCTGAGATGATGGCTTCCTTCTTGCCACTCTTCCATAAAGGCCAGATTTGTGGAGTGCATGACTAATAGTTGTTCTGTGGACAGATTCCCCCACCTTAGCTGTGGATCTCTGCAGCTCCTGCAGAGTTACCATGGGCCTCTTGGTTGCTTGTTTGAATAATGCTCTCCTTACCTAGCCTGTCAGTTTAGGTGGAAGGCCATGTCTTGGTTGGTTTGGAGTTGTGCCATACTCTTTCCATTTTTGGATGATGGATTGAACAGTGCTTCGTGAGATGTTCAAAGCTTGGAATATTTTTTTTAAACCTAACCCTGCTTTAAACTTCTTCACAACTTTACCCCTGACCTGTCTGGTGTGTTCATTAGCCTTCATGATGCTGTTTGTTCATTAAAGTTCTCTAACAAACCTCTGAGGGCTTCACAGAACAGATATATTTATACTGAGATTAAATTACACACAGGTGGACTCTATTTACTAATTAGGTGATTTCTGAAGCAATTGGTTCCACTAGATTTTAGTTAGGGGTATCAGAGTAAAGGGGGCTGAATACAAATGCACGCCGCACTTTTCAGATATTTATTTATAAAAAAAACTGAAAAACATTTATAATTTTCCTTCCACTTTGCAATTATGTGCTACTTTGTGTTGGTTTATCACATAAAATCCTAATAAAATACATTTACTTTTTTTTGCTGTAACATGACAAAATGTGGAAAATGTCAAGGGGTATGAATACTTTTTCAAGGCACTGTACTTTCCTAATTGGATTTTATTGGAAACATGTTTAAATCTTGGGTGAAAATTGTGTGACTATTGGTTAAAAAAATTTATAAAAAGATCCCCTAATTTTTGTCTGTCAAATATATTGAAAAAATAATAATTTTCTATGAGGGTATACTTGCTTTTTCACATGTTTATATGCAGTATTATGTTTTCTATGCTGAGACAGCCATATAACCATATAGTTCACACATGTACAATATTTATCTGACTGCACAATATTATGAACTCTTACATGACATTTTATTGTAACAAGTGGAAATTTTTCTGCCTTAAATAGTGTTCTCTAACATTTAACATGACTCTCAGGTGGCAGCCTGGGAATTGATATAGCAAGCTAAGAGCATGCTCTTTCAGAAGATAACAAATGTTTTGCTCAGTGATCAAACAATCCATGGATGAAACAGCAATACTGAAGAACTGCAAATTGACAGTGAAATAAAGCATTTTAAACATGCTGAATCTGAGGGATGCCAAAGGCAGACATTGTGTGTCTGAGTTATTTTTTCTTCTCATGTGATCTATGTTGGTTCTCAGCCTGAAAGAACAATACATGTATTTTTTATTCTAGCAGTCACAGGGTCAAGGTCTGTGCTCTTGCTTTACGTTCCATTGTGAATGTGACAATGAGCAATGTTAACAACCAGTTGACATTTTGTTATGTGCTTCTGTTATAGTTGGCAAAATTCAGAAACTATAGGTCTGGCTGTTTGATAGCACTTCTCTTCCGTCACATAAAAGAACTAGATTGCCTAAATACACAAAGTATGTTCTAAAAGAATGGAAATTTTTGCTAGTCTGACATCTAGTTGAAGTTTGCACCCTATGCAATGGCTATGTTAGGGGTGTCAAACTCCATTTTATCGTGGGCCACATAAGCATTATGGTTGCCCTTAAAGGACCAGTTGTATCTGTAAGACTATATAAATGTATCTACTCTTTATCATATTAAATAACTGCATCTGCATTTAATTGTTACTGGTCTTAGTAATACCTTAAGACTTAAAGTAGAACTATAGGCAAAATGTTTTTTTTCGCATTTTGAATAGAGTAAGGGAGGGTTATAACCACTGTCAGATTTTTTTTCGCCATCTGTGTCCCACTGCAGAGATTTCACACTATGTGCAGAGCGGCTCGCAGCAGGGGGTCAGGTGCATCGCCATTCACCATTTCAGGGGGGGATCAGGTCCAAATTTTTGCCTCAATTTGGACCTAAAACAGAGCCAAGGACACACAGGACCCTTCTGCTGTCTGCTCTGGAGATGTGTGAATGGGCTCCATTGAGAGCCAGGCACACTCTCCTGTCATGCGAATTGGATGCTGGGAAACCCACATCTAATTTGCATAAGTGTGAACCCAGCCTGATGGCTTTCCTTGGGGACCCTCAGGTCACAAGAACTAGTGTCCACATTGGAAGATTTCCCCAACTTTTCAGGGGACAACCCAAAATTTGGGATTTTCTTTTACTTTTACTTTCAATGATAATGGTAAACAAGAGACATGGAAGGTGTGAATCCCTCTAATAGGGGCACAGACAGCAATAAAAATGGACACACATTCTAATCCCTCTCCACTGTATCCGAAACGAAAAAAAAGTTTTGCCTTTAGTGATACTATATGCTTTAAAGATTTTCTATAAAGCTTTGCGCAGTGGCAGTATCATAGCCAATGAGGTTCAACTGAGGCGTGATTATTGCTTATTGCTTCTCGGCCTTTTGGCTAAGATCGAGTGTAGTATCTGTTCTTATCAGTTTCCAGGAGGTGGCACTTGCTTCTGTCCCTGATCTATGGCGAGATAGAGATGGGATTGCGGTTGCTATGCAAAACCTGCTGGAGTGAAGGTAACCCGGAGCGGTTTGTAGCCAAAAGGGAAGCCTTCTGATGGGGACGGAGAACCATTCGGTCTTGGCGGAGGGTCGGGACCCTGACCTTCTGGCCTGGATTGGGGCAGCTCTAGCTCCGGACAGTTATTCGGGAGAGAAAGCTCGCTCCTCTTTCTCCCCCTGGGGGAGCGGCCAGTATTTCCGAATGTAATTAAGTAGGAGGGGCGGAACGACGGTGAAGCCTGATGGCAAGGGCTCTCACCAAGCTTCCAGAACTCCATGCCTTCCTGCCTGGGGTGGGGATTGTTGTGGTCTGGGCTGTGGGTCAGGGTTGCTTTGAAAAGCCAGTGGTGAATGTGCCCCTGAAGTGGCAGTTCAGGGGTGCCGTACAGTCACTGTGTTTAGGCACTTGATTTTATGGCACCATGGTCACTTCACCACTACACACGTGCCTCTTGGGCCGAGCCTTTTGGCTGGGACCAGGGGAAATTTTTAATCCTGGCCGGAGGGCCGGCCATTGTATTACACAATGGTCACTTTTCACTCTCCCACCTTCCTATTCCCCCACTCTTTTTATTTAATCGCCTGTTTGTCACTTTTTTGTATTTTTTTAATTTTTATATGTGTACACGTTTTGTCACTGTGGCAAGTAGGGTGTGGGTCCTCGGGCCTACTCTGAAAGTCTTGGGAAGGGGTGGACATAGGCCTTTTGGCTTGGTTCGCCCTCTCCTTTGGGGGCCTCACTTCGAGGGAGCCCCACCTGTACTTGGGATGGTCTGTTTCGGCAGACCTTCCAGTAAACTGGGGTCCACCTGGTTTCGTCCAGATGGACCCATTGTATAAGTACCTCAGTCCCTGTCTGGAGCCTAACGCCCCAGGGGATCAGGGTAAGGTCTTTCCCTAGTGGAGGAGTCTGAACACCCGTTGCACGTTTTTGTGTTTAACTCTTCATGTGTGTGCACTTTTTTTTGGCACCGGGTGGAAGTTTTTGAGGTGCGTTTCACACCACTGGCTTTTAAAAAATAGATACTATATGCTTTGAAGGGCAGGTGCAGACCAACATGGAGTCCACTCACACTTTTGTAGCAGATGATGAATATCTGAAAAGGACTGTCACACACTGCTGGTGTCATCCACAAAGAAACTTTATTGGAGACTGCTCAGACTCCGCCCCCTTTTCAACTGGCAACATTTTTTATTACTCTCATAAAAACTATAAGCAGATATCCAGAACACCCCCTTTATAGCAGATGTCAAGAGCCCCCACCATCAAAAGTCAAGAGTCCCCCAACCTTTGATACATCACAGTGCACCCCCGTACAGTGCACTGGTACATTTTCCCAAGGACAGTGCCCACTCCCATGCTAATGGAATGTAGGGTGCTCTAGGTAAAATTATATTAATCATCACTTTTCAGAATCATTCACCCCAGCAAGACCCAGTGTGATCACCTAGTCCATAAACATGACTAGAAGAGACATACGAACGTTTGTAACAATGCACAGAAGCAACGACACAGAGAATCTTGCTATTTGTATGCAGACTCCGTGCAGAAGCTGAAGACAAAAGATTTGCATCTGCAGGCATTCAGTTGAACACACCCTAGCATCAGCTTCTGATGAGTTGGATTATCGATGAAACGCGCCAAGCTTCAAAGGATGCAGTTCCCATTTTTTGGTCTTACTGACACCTTATTTCTGTACAACATGGTTTAATTTCATCACATTATTGTATTCTGTATAATTGCTCCCATGTTATGGTACCAATGTTTTATACTATGGTCTTATTAATGTACTATTTTTCAAGCTTACTTTACTTGATACTCATCTTGATTTTTATGCTTTGAGCATTTACCCTTCATGTACATTGCTATGCATCCTTTTTACCCTTGTTAATACATGGATATACTTCTACATTGTTTTACAGCCTGCCTCACTCAAAGTCCCATACTTTTATTTTTTGTATCCAGATTAGGGATGGAGGGGGGCCCCCCCGTGCACCTCATTTAAAGTCCCAGTATATGTAGATATACATTCTCCCTTTCCTTGTACTCTAGGTGAAATGGACCACCCATGGGAAAGGAGTTCACAGTATTGTCCAAATGGAAGACAGGGCAAGCAGACAGTTGCCTAGGTAAACACTTCAGCAGTACTCCATAAGAGGGAAGCAAAAATTCTGTTAAAAAAAGAAAAAAAGAAGAAGGTGCTTCTAAGTGCAGTAAAACAAGACTTTTATTGCCTAAATGATTAATAAAAACATTTACTAGAAGTAAAATGTACACAGGCTCATCAAGTCACAAAGGATCCCAGAGGATATAGCAGTTACTATGCAAGTCCCGATCGACCAGCGGTGGGGAGCTGCGTTTTAGATATCCAGGAAGTGCAGCCACACGTGGAATGCAGGTACCCGGATGTTACATCAAAGGGGGCAGTGACACATTTCGGAGCATGAGCCGGTCATGAAGAAGGAGCCATCGCGCATGCTCTGTAATGCATCAATGCCCCCTTTGAAATCACATCTGGGTACCTGCGTTCCACGCTGGTCCCGGCAGATTGGCTGCCCTTCCTGGATATCTGACACTGCACATACAGTAAAAGTAAACCCTCCAGTCGTTTTCAGCCAAGGAAGCTGCCATCTTGGCCTCTGTTTAATCTTCAACTGCCATGATGCTGAACATGTGATCAGTTATGACACCAGCCATTGGATGGTTTAACAGTTTGGTTGAGAGCACAACCAATGTAACGGTTCCATTCCCGGCATATGCCAGGAATAAATTGTTTTTTGAAACTGCTTACTCAATGGGTTTACTTCCACTTGAAACGTACCTTCTTCTTTTTTTTTTCTATTCTTTTAACAACTCTTTGCCTATTAGCCCAGAAAATGGACATTTTTGGTTCGGCAAATTCGACTCTCGTTGATTTCAATGGGGCTCATGTTTGGCATCTGAACTCCTTTGAACTTCGTTGAACATTGTTTAAACCAAACCCAGAGCAGTTAGGCTCAACCTTACTCATGTGTAGCTATACATTTTCTACAAATGTATGTCAGAAAAGAAGTAAATAACACCTAATAGTGAGAAAAACCACTTAGAAACAGAGTATCATACAAGTTTAGAGTCGGGTAGGACTATGATAACTGTAATCACTGCAGCAGTCATTGTACATGATGAATGCACTTTTAAAAATACTATAATTATCACATCAACCATGGGTCAAAAATTTGTAGTATAACACTAGTGTCATAAAAATGAAATTAAATGAGTTGTACATTCTGGCGTCAGAATAAGACACTTCAGCCATCGCTTTGTAAGTACCTTTTAATAGGATTCAGTAATTTTACTGCTATATAAATGCTGTGCCAGCTGTTTTTCTGTTGATGTTATGATCATATACAGAGGTTATTCAAGGTAAATCACTTCTAGTCTGTTGTGCAAATTCATGAAACAAGATTATTTCAGCTGAGAGTGCAGGGCTGTAAACTGTGGAGGAGCTTTATGAAAAACAGTGGTGCTATTGTGCTCTGCAGAATAAAATTCTTGAGCTGCTACAGAATGCATATAAATGTACATTTTAACTATAAAGACTGCATTCCATTAAATCATTCATTTTTATATGAAAGAATGAGGTGTCATTTCAAGTTAATGGATATACTGCAGCTGAACATTCTTTTTATGGTATAAGGAAAGCTTAAATATTATAATTAAAATGTTTGGCTTCAGCATCAATAATTTAAAGGGTTATGCCTTTTAGTGCATTTTTCCTGGGCAAAAATAATGGGGCCCCATATGCTGAAAGTCTGTACTGACAGCAGCTTCTCAAAAGAGCAAACATTACATACACATTACATATACATAAAGCAGTAGGGGCACATGTGGGTGGGTTTTCAAGAAACACAGTAAATCACGCTAAACCTTTCTGCCTTCTCATGCTAAACACATACCAAACCTCTAAAACAGTGGTAGAACACCCTATATGATCAGAAGCATTACACAGATACATTGACCATAGACAGTACTGCATTGGATGAAAACAAACTGGATGGTTTACAAAAAACGGGTTCAGCAATAATCAGCATAGTACTCCCAAATTCAGAACCTTTCCGCTGTGTACAATATTACTTGTCTAAGAAGGTGTTTGAATCCTTAAGGCCAGCTGTGAAAGAATTGGTTGTCCTTTTGAGAAAATAGCCAGAATGTTGGTGGTTAGTGGGAGGAGAAAATTTTATGGTGTCAGTGAACATTAGAAAGGAAAAACTGTTAATATAGCCAGGAACTGGCTAAATTTCCTGCCGTGACAGGGGACACTTGCATTAATTGCCACAAGGCGACTGTTTCCTCTAGTGGTCCTGTTTACCACATCCTGAATGCAGAGCAAGTGAGGATTAGCTACAGGATAGCAAGAGATCTTGGGACATATAGTCCAGAAAGCACAGTTTCCATTGGAGCCAGACCATTGCAGACTACAAATTCCAGCTGGCTGGAGGGAGATTACAGAATGCTGGGAGAGGAGATAAATAGCCTGAGGAGAGGAGGAGTCGGCCTCTTGGGACTACGGCGTTCACCTGGAAGCAGCGATCAGGCAGAGGGAGTCTGAGCTGTGGCCTAGGCAGCAAGGGGAGAAAGAGCTTCTGGTGAGTACAGACATCTGTGGTTCGGCAGTGTCTGGCCAGCATGGTGACAGTCAGAGGATCACCATCGGAACCTGCCTTGCGGATCTTGCTGAGTGTTGCCTCGAGGAGCGTGCGGTCAAGCATTGTCCCTAATGATAGCAGGGAGCTGCTGCAGGATCTCCACATCATCCCTTAAGCTTGGTATTGTTCAGACTGGTGAGTGGGCATTTGTCCATCCTCTTTGCAGTCACCTTTACTGTGCCTTATCCATTGGAGCTCTATAAGGAGACATCTACCCTAATTGTGTGTACAATTGGGTGAACGGTTCGGCCCGAGCATCCGTTCAGGCAGAACATTGGCTTTTCACTCCATTTGGGGAACACCTGAGTTTGCAGACGGCCCTGCAATGCACTGCGTGCTGCACAGTGCATTTTGCGCCCTGATTGGGCAAAGCTTTGCCCAATCAGGGCACGGTATAAGCTGGTTGTTAAGGAGCGGGGGTCAGTAAACCAGCCGTGGTGTCCTTAACAACCGATGAGTCATTAGCTGTCAATGGGCTTCCCCGCTGACAGCTAAGTAAAAAAAAGTTTAAAAAAAATGTTTCTGTGTTATTATTACTTTTTGACACTTTTTTGGTGACTGGGTACTCATTCACACCCCCCCATGTTGAGGACATGTGACCTGGTATGGTTCAGGGGGAGGGCGCTTGCTCATCCCCCCATGTTGAGGACATGTGACCTGGTATGGTTCAGGGGGAGGGCGCTTGCTCATCCCCCCTTTCCTGACCTGCCGGGCTGCCTGCTCAGATAAGGGTTCAGTATAGATTTTGGGGGGACCCCACGCCGTTTAAAAAAAAAATTGGCTTGGGTTTACCCTTACAACCCATACCAGACCCGAAAGGCCTGGTATGGACTGGGGGTAAATGGGTGACGGTAATTCCACGCTTAGGAGAATAGGGACAAGAAAGGACTGCTGCCCCCCTAAAAATTAAAATCACCTAGGTGAAATCCAGTATATAAAAATTGCTATAAATAGGGGAATTGGTGCTGTCCGGCTATATGTGTATTAAATAATTTATTTTTTATTTTCTACATGTATGTCTCCTTTTTTCTTGCACTTGTAGGAATTATTATTTAATACACATATAGCCGGACAGCGCCAATTCCCCTATTTACAGCAATTTTTATGGACTGGGGGTACCCCACGTCGTTTTTTTCTTAATTTTTTTTCCATAGCTGTGAGTCATTTAAATGTTATTTGACTCATTTTTTTTCTTTAGAAATGTAATATTTGCTGCAGCATGTTCTATATTCTATTTACAGGCAGACTAAGGGCACTATATTTAAATTATGTTTTCATTTTTATTGTTGCACTTTAAGCCTCATTAAAATCACTACACTACATTTTTTTGCATTGATACATGTCCACCAGGGCAGTACCCGGACCCCCCTCAAAGTTGTTGATATACTGTTTCCTGGGGAACCACGGTTGATCATTTATTTTCTTATTCATATAAAGTGTATAATACTAACCACATTTCTTTTATCTAATCAATTTCTGTTGATCATATTTACTGCAAAATTCTAAGTAAAATATATCTGGTTTACTTGGAACTAATCTATGTCTGCATCCATATTTTTGACTGAAATGTCTGAACCCAGGGTGTCAGAGGCATCTGGAGACTTGCAAGGTCAGGGCAATCAATGAGGTACAGCATCTTTTAATGGCCCTCACAGGGTAGCGCTACATCAGCATCAATTGTATATGGGAGGAATAATTATCAGCTTTGTTGCCCTGTGGGAGGAAAAATGCTCCAGGGTTTGTGGTAATGGCATGAAAAATTTTTGCAAATTGGTGGTCATTGGGAGAAAAAAATTATCAGTAATAGTGGTCAGTGTAAGAAAATGAAAATAGTGGCCAGTGGAAGGAAAAATCTTTTTTAACTTCAGAGCATAAATATAAGTTGTAAGGTTAGTCAGAAATGTGTACAGTACTATTACATACAGTAGTTTATATCAAGAGTGCATAACACACAGGTTAGAGGTGTCAGGAATAGATAACGCACAGGGTGTAGGGCTCAGAGTGTATGCAAAATGCACATGCCAGCATGCATTACATAGGGTGCAAGGATCAAATCCCCCCAGTAAATACATCGCCCCACAATACATAACAGCACTGTCAGGAAAGGTTTCACCTGCTGGGGGCTCTGTCAGATCTTTGGGCCGCAGTACTGGTGTCCACCAGCGGATGTCTCCCAGCAGTCTGGAGCCAACATCATCTCCTGCAATCAGGCATCACCTGAGAATGATTGCAAGAGGTGTGTATTTATACCCGGCAGACGCTCCTACATTTGCCTTGGTATTGTCTTTGAGCCCTGACTCTGTGATCCTGACCCTGACCCTGTTCCTGTTCCTATTCCTGTTTCTCCTGTGACCTGTAATCCTGTACCTTGTGTCTGAACCCTACATCCATCCCTGGATCCCTGTCTTGCAGACTCATCACTTCCCCCTGTTGCCCTCTCCCTGTCCCATCCTGGACCCTGTTCAATCTTACTGATCTCTCGTGTATGACCCTAGCTTGATTACGTTTATGATCATATCTCATCCTGCACTCGCGTTTGGTTTAGAAAGTTATTTTTGTGTGTCACTGTGGTTGTTTGCTGGTTTGCTTTATTGTTTAACTTATCCTTTTAATATTACTTTTCACTTTACATGCGTTTTGGTCTTCCCTATTGCAGTCCACACATTTCTGGTCACACCTTGTTTATGACGTAATATCAAGGCCAGTCCTGACCAGAAGTGGCTGCTTAGGGAAGCCATTGTGGTTCTGTTTTTGCTAACATGCATCCCCAAGAAGTTACTTATTATTCTCTGCTGGTGACAGAGGATGGTGAATACTGCCGCCAGATATTGAAAGAGTGGCCAATGACCAGCTACTAGAGTGTATCCGACTGGCTCATTCCCTAGTTGATCAGGGCCATATGCTGTTTGGGGATGTTCAGCCTCTGATTCAGGTGTGCACAGAGCTAGCCCTGTCCAGTACTCCAAGAGGCAGTGATGATTTTTCTCCCCACTTCAGTTATGATCTGGTTGAGTCTCTGGTGTGATTATTAGAGGATGACCCGGTTTATTTATTTGAGCATTATTCCTCATGTTCTGAGCAGGTGTTATCAGAGTGTGTTAACTCAGTGCAATTTCTTGTCAGACAGGCAGCATGTAAACTGAATTTTGTTCAGCCATTACTTCAAGCATGGTCAGATATATTGCACTCAGCCTCAGTCAGCTTACAACAACCCATTCCTGCAACCAGACACCTGCCTGTTCAAATGTCTCTCTCTCCATCACACACGGCAACCCCAGTCTCAGCCCAATATACCCTGCTACCAACTAAATATCAGTACCCTGTTTCCACTTGCTGCACCTATCCTGCTTTTTATCCATTTGCCTCTTCTCTGCTGCTTCCAACGATCGCACAGGAATTTCCCCTAGCCACTGTTCCTTTTTCCTTACTGTATTACAGCCCTTCTCTAAATTATTATATATCGGGGTGGGGCGAGCGCGAAAATACCATCTCTTCTATAGAGGCACCATCCCGTAAATATATGCAAATGTGTTCCTAAAAAGGTATATAGAACTGAATGGGACTTTAATTGTGCCTCTAAGAAGTATAAATAGATGAAAAACAATTAACCACTTGCCGACCGCCTCACGCCGATATACGTCGGCAGAATGGCACAGGCAGGCAGAATCACGTACCCATACGTGATCTGCCTCCCGCGGGCGGGGGGTCCGATCGGACCCCCCCCCAGTGCCAGCGGCAGTCGGCTTTGGTCTGGGAGCGTTTAGAGATGAGTGGGAGGCCATCTGATCGTGGCCCCCCCCTCGCGATCGCTCCCAGCCAAAGACAATCATCCCCTGCCTCTGTGTAGTACACAGAGACAGAGGATGTGATGTCATCTCTCCTCGGCTCGGCAGTTTCCGTTCCGGCACCGAGGAGAGAAGACATGTGAGTGCACAACACACACACACAGTAGAACATGCCAGGCACACTTTACACCCCCGATCCCCCCCGATCCCCCCCGATCATCTCCCAAACACCCCCCCCCCCCCGTCACACTGACACCAAGCAGAATTTTTTTTTTTTCTGATTACTGCATGGTGTCAGTTTGTGACAGTTAGAAGTGGTAGGGCAATGAGTGTTAGCCCCCTGTAGGTCCAGGATACCCCCCTAACCCCCCCCAATAAAGTTTTAACCCCTTGATCACCCCCGTCACCAGTGTCACTAAGCGATCATTTTTCTGATCGCTGTATTAGTGTCGCTGGTGACGCTAGTTAGGGACGTAAATATTTAGGTGATTATTTTTTATAGTGTCAGGGCACCCGCCGTTTATTACCGAATAAAGGTTTAGCCCCCTGATCGCCCGGCGGTGATATGTGTCGCCCCAGGCAGTGTCAGATTAGCGCCAGTACCGCTAACACCCACGCACGCACCGTACACCTCCCTTAGTGGTATAGTATCCGAACGGATCAATATCTGATCCGATCAGATCTATACTGGCGTCCCCAGCAGTTTAGGGTTCCCAAAAACACAGTGTTAGCGGGATCAGCCCAGATACCTGCTAGCATCTGCATTTTGCCCCTCCGCCCGGCCCAGCCCAGCCCACCCAAGTGCAGTATCGATCGATCACTGTCACTTACAGAACACTAAACGCATAACTACAGCGTTCGCAGAGTCAGGCCTGATCCCTGCGATCGCTAACAGTTTTTTTGGTAGCGTTTTGGTGAACTGGCAAGCACCTGCCCCAGGCAGCGTCAGGTTAGCGCCAGTACTGCTAACACCCACGCACGCAGTGTACACCTCCCTTAGTGGTATAGTATCTGAATGGATCAATATCTGATCCGATCAGATCTATACTGGCGTCCCCAAGCAGTTTAGGGTTCCCAAAAACACAGTGTTAGCGGGATCAGCCCAGATACCTGCTAGCACCTGCGTTTTGCCCCTCCGCCTGGCCCGGCCCAGCCCACCCAAGTGCAGTATCGATCGATCACTGTCACTTACAAAACACTTAACGCATAACTGCAGCGTTCGCAGAGTCAGGCCTGATCCCTGCGATCGCTAACAGTTTTTTTGGTAGCGTTTTGGTGAACTGGCAAGCACCAGCGCCCTAGTACACCCCGGTCGTAGACAAACCAGCACTGCAGTAACACCTGGTGACGTGGCGAGTCCCATAAGTGCAGTTCAAGCTGGTGAGGTGGCAAGCACAAGTAGTGTCCCGCTGCCACCAAGAAGACAAACACAGGCCGTCGTGCCCATAATGCCATTCCTGCTGCATTCGCCAATCCTAATTGGGAACCCACCACTTCTGCAGCACCCGTACTTCCCCCATTCACATACCCAACCAAATGCAGTCGGCTGCATGAGAGGCATTTTCTTTATGTCCTCCTGAGTACCCCTACCCAACGAACCCACCCAAAAAAGATGTCGTGTCTGCAGCAAGCGCGGATATAGGCGTGACACCCGCTATTATTGTCCCTCCTGTCCTGACAATCCTGGTCTTTGCATTGGTGAATGTTTTGAACGCTACCATTCACTAGTTGAGTATTAGCGTAGGGTACAGCATTCCACAGACTAGGCGCACTTTCACAGGGTCTCCCAAGATGCCATCGCATTTTGAGAGACCCAAACCTGGAACCGGTTACAGTTAAAAAAGTTACAGTTACAAAAAAAAGTGTAAAAAAATAAAAATAAAAACACAAACAAAAATATAAAATAAAAAAAAATAGTTGTCGTTTTATTGTTCTCTCTCTCTCTATTCTCTCTCTATTGTTCTGCTCTTTTTTACTGTATTCTATTCTGCAATGTTTTATTGTTATTATGTTTTATCATGTTTGCTTTTCAGGTATGCAATTTTTTATACTTTACCGTTTACTGTGCTTTATTGTTAACCATTTTTTTGTCTTCAGGTAAGCCATTCACGACTTTGAGTGGTTATACCAGAATGATGCCTGCAGGTTTAGGTATCATCTTGGTATCATTCTTTTCAGCCAGCGGTCGGCTTTCATGTAAAAGCAATCCTAGCGGCTAATTAGCCTCTAGACTGCTTTTAAAACCGTCTTCCGTGTTTTTCTCTGGCTCTCCTGTCTCAACAGGGAACCTGAGAAAGCAGCCGGTGATTAAGCCAGCTGACCATAGAGCTGATCAGAGACCAGAGTGGCTCCAAACATCTCTATGGCCTAAGAAACCGGAAGCTATGAGCATTTTATGACTTCGATTTCGCCGGATGTAAATAGCGCCATTGGGAAATTGGGGAAGCATTTTATCACACCGATCTTGGTGTGGTCAGATGCTTTGAGGGCAGTGGAGAAATCTAGGGTCTAATACACCCCAATTTTTTCAAAAAAGAGTACCTGTCACTACCTATTGCTATCATAGGGGATATTTACATTCCCTGAGATAACAATAAAAATGGTTTAAAAAAAAAATGAAAGGAACAGTTTAAAAATAAGATAAAAAAGCAAAAAAATAATAAAGAAAAAAAAAAAAAGCACCCCTGTCCCCCCTGCTCTCGCGTTAAGGCGAACGCAAGCGTCGGTCTGGCGTCAAATGTAAACAGCAATTGCACCATGCATGTGAGGTATCACCGCAAAGGTCAGATCGAGGGCAGTAATTTTAGCAGTACTAGAAAAATATATTGCGGCCTAAGTTACAAATAGTTAATATTAGATAAAGGTACCATCATCCCAAAACATCATGATTAAAGAAAGTGAGAGTGTGAACATGCAGTCGCAGTTGCTTCTACTGACGACTCCTGTCTTGACCCCCCTAGAAATTAGAAAAAGTGGGACTATTCCGGTACTCAAATATTAGTGTATCGTAATTGATGTAAGGATACGTTAAAAAGCCTTATAAAAATCAAGACAACAGGATAAAATACAGTTACAATTACACCTGCAATTATAGACAACATCACTCCATATCATCATAAAAGGGAAATACCACACAAACAAAGCAGGTGGGTTCCGCAAGATTTAGATGAGAAGTATATGTGGAGCTTTAAATCTCGACCGGTTTCGCATTTAAACACCGCTTCCTTAGGAGAACCAATCTAATCAGGCATTTTCTGTAAGTATGCAGAACCCAATAAAAATCCCCCCGCGGCGGACACAGGGGATGACAGACAGCCTCAACTATGCATTGATTAATATAAGACGCATGAGCTAGATAGGTTGTAGAGGTTCCACTTAAAGAAATTGTGGGTACAGATGATCGTATAAAGCCATCAAAAATACAGCTCTGCGTCAGGAGGCTGTCAGGCTGTGTTATGCTCTGTTCCCTTACAGTTGGATTGGCTTCAATGTGATGCGCCCACTAGCCTGCTAATCTGGGTGTCTGAAGCAGTATTTTTGATGGCTTTATACGATCATCTGTACCCACAATTTCTTTAAGTGGAACCTCTACAACCTATCTAGCTCATGCGTCTTATATTAATCAATGCATAGTTGAGGCTGTCTGTCATCCCCTGTGTCCGCCGCGGGGGGATTTTTATTGGGTTCTGCATACTTACGGAAAACGCCTGATTAGATTGCTTCTCCTGAGGAAGCAGTGTTTAACCGCGAAACCGGTCGAGATTTAAAGCTCCACATATACTTCTCATCTAAATCTTGCGGAACCCACTTGCTTGTTTGTGTGGTATTTCCCATTTATGATGATATGGAGTGATGTTGTCTATAATTGCAAGTGTAATTGTAACTGTATTTTATCCTGTTGTCTTGATTAAAATTTATATATTTTTATAAGGCTTTTTAACGTATCCTTACATCAATTATGATACACTAATATTTGAGTACTGGAATAGTCCCACTTTTTCTAATTTCTAGGGGGGTCAAGACAGGAGTCGTCAGTAGCAGCAACTGCGACTGCGTCTTCACACTCTCACTTTCTTTAATTTTAGCAGTAGACCTCCTCTGTAAATCTAAAGTGGTAACCTGTAAAGGCTTTTAAAGGCTTTTAAAAATGTATTTAGTTTGTCGCCACTGCACGTTTGTGCGCAATTTTAAAGCATGTCATGTTTGGTATCCATGTACTCGGCCTAAGATCATCTTTTTTATTTCATCAAACATTTGGGCAATATAGTGTGTTTTAGTGCATTAAAATTTAAAAAAGTGTGCTTTTTCCCCAAAAAATGCGTTTGAAAAATCGCTGCGCAAATACTGTGTGAAAAAAAAATGAAACACCCACCATTTTAATCTGTAGGGCATTTGCTTTAAAAAAAATATATAATGTGTGGGGGTTCAAAGTAATTTTGTTTCAAAAAAAAATAATTTTTTCATGTAATCAAAAAGTGTCAGAAAGGGCTTTGTCTTCAAGTGGTTAGAAGAGTGGGTGATGTGTGACATAAGCTTCTAAATGTTGTGCATAAAATGCCAGGACAGTTCAAAACCCCCCTAAATAACCCCAATTTGGAAAGTAGACACCCCAAGCTATTTGCTGAGAGGCATGTCGAGTCCATGGAATATTTTATATTGTGACACAAGTTGCGGGAAAGAGACAATTGTTTTTTTTTTGCACAAAGTTGTCACTAAATGATATATTGCTCAAACATGCCATGGGAATATGTGAAATGACACCCCAAAATACATTCTGTTGCTTCTCCTGAGTATGGGGATACCACATGTGTGGGACTTTTTGGGAGCCTAGCCGCGCACAGGACCCCAAAAACCAAGCACCGCCTTCAGGCTTTCTAAGGGCGTAAATTTTTGATTTCACTCTTCACTGCCTATTACAGTTTCGGAGGCCATGGAATGCCCAGGTGGCAACCCCCCCCCCCAAATGACCCAATTTTGGAAAGTAGAAACCCCAAGCTATTTGCTGAGAGGTATAGTGAGTATTTTGCAGACCTCACTTTTTTGTCACAAAGTTTTGAAAATTGAAAAAAGAAAAAACATTTTTTTCTTGTCTTTCTTTATTTTCAAAAACAAATGAGAGCTGCAAAATACTCACCATGCCTCTCAGCAAATAGCTTGGGGTGTCTACTTTCCAAAATGGGGTCATTTGGGGGGGGGGGGGGTTGTGCCACCTGGGCATTCCATGGCCTCCGAAACTGTGATAGGCAGTGAAGAGTGAAATCAAAAATTTACACCCTTAGAAATCCTGAAGGCGGTGATTGGTTTTTGGGGCCCCGTACGTGGCTATGCTCCTAAAAAGTCCCACACATGTGGTATCCCCATACTCAGGAGAAGCAGCTAAATTTATTTTGGGGTGCAATTCTACATATGCCCATGGCCTGTGTGAGCAATATATCATTTAGTGACAAAAAAAATAAAAAAAAATTGTCACTTTCCCGCAACTTGTGTCAAAATATAAAATATTCCATGGACTCAACATGCCTCAAAGCAAATAGCTTGGGGTGTCTACTTTCCAAATTGGGGTCATTTGGGGGGGGGGGTTTATGCCATCTCAGCATTTTATGACCTTCAAAACTGTGATAGGTAGTGAGAAGTAAAATCAAAAATGTACGCCCTTAGAAATCCTGAAGGCAGTGATTGGTTTTCGGGGCCCCGTACACGGCTAGGCTCCCAAAAAGTCCCACACATGTGGTATCCCCATACTCAGGAGAAGCAGCTAAATGTATTTCGGGGTGCAATTCCACATATGCCCATGGCCTGTGTGAGCAATATATCATTTAGTGACAACTTTTTGTAATTTTTTTTTTTTCATTATTCAATCACCTGGGACAAAAAAAATGAATATTCAATGGGCTCAACATGCCTCTCAGCAATTTCCTTGGGGTGTCTACTTTCCAAAATGGGGTCATTTGTGGGGGTTTTGTACTGTCCTGCCATTTTAGCACCTCAAGAAACGACATAGGCAGTCATAAATTATAGGCTGTGTAAATTCCAGAAAATGTACCCTAGTTTGTAGGCGCTATAACTTTTGCGCAAACCAATAAATAAACACTTATTGACATTTTTTTTACCAAAGACATGTGGCCGAATACATTTTGGCCTAAATGTATGACTAAAATTTAGTTTATTGGATTTTTTTTAGAACAAAAAGTAGAAAATATAATTTTTTTTCAAAATTTTCGGTCTTTTTCCGTGTATAGCGCAAAAAATAAAAACGGCAGAGGTGATCAAATACCATCAAAAGAAAGCTCTATTTGTGGGAAGAAAAGGACGCAAATTTCGTTTGGGTACAGCATTGCATGACCGTGCAATTAGCAGTTAAAGCGACGCAGTGCCAAATTGTAAAAAGTGCTCTGGTCAGGAAGGGGGTAAATCCTTCCGAGGCTGAAGTGGTTAATGAAAAAATACATTATTTCAGTGGCGTCACTAGGGTTGGTGTCACCTGGTGCGGCAATACATGGTGTCACCCCCCACCCCCGGCACTAAGCAGGCTAGTGGGTCGGTGTGGTTCTCCCCCCCTTAACCTACCACAATAGATGGAGCTGGGATGTGATTGGGGTGATGGATGGAGCCGGAATTGGATCGGGGGGATGGATGGCGCGGGGATGGGATCAGGGGGGTGGATGACGTGGGGATAGGATCAGGGGGGATGGATGGAGTGGGTATGGGATCGGGGGGATGTATGGAGCCAGGATGGGATCAAGGGGGTGGATGGAGCCGGGATGGGATCAGGGGAATGGCTGGAGCGGGTATGGGATTGAGGGCTGGGTGGAGCTGGGAAGGGATGGGGGGAATGAATGGAGCCAGGATGTGATCGGGGGAATGGATAGAGCGGGGATGGGATCGGGGGAATAGATGGAGCCGGGATGGGATTGGGGATGGGATTTGGGGGGATGGATGGAGCAGGTATGGGATCAGGGGGATGGATGAAGCCGGAATGGGAATGGGGGGATGGATGGAGATGGGATGGGATCAGGGGGGATGGATGAGTGGGTATGGGATCAGTGGGGATGGATGAGCGGGTATGGCATCAGGGGGGATGGATGAGCGGGTATGGGATCAGGGGGGATGGATGAGCGGGTATGGGATCAGGGGGGATGGATGAGCGGGTATGGGATCAGGGGGGATGGATGAGCGGGTATGGGATCAGGGGGGATGGATGGAGCCAGAATGGGATCAGGGGGGATGGATGGAGCCGGGATGGGATCAGGGGGGGTGGATGAGTGGGTATGAGATCGGGGGGAGGGATGAGCAGGTATGGGATTGGTGGGTGGGTGGAGCTGGATGGGATTGGGGGGTGGATGAAGCCAGAATGGGATTTGGGGGGTGGATGGATCCGAGATAGGATCTTTGATTTGGGGGGGTGAAAGGATATGTGCTAGGGGGTGCTTTGGGAGGGGAGAGGAATTGCGCTGGGGGGAGGGGGGTCAAACTTCAAATCTGCCCTCTCCTACTTCTAGTACAAGTCCTCTCCAACCCAAAACAAAGAGCACCCTCTAGCACCTATTCTCTAACCCCCCTAAAATCACTCCTGGCAGCATAATTGTTACCTGCCAATGTCCCCAACCACTATGTCCCCCTCCTCTGCAACACTCCTGTTGCATACCTCAGGGCAGGTGCTATAGCATGGATGGTGTCCATCCACATCCTCGGGTCTTCCTCCCTGCCTGTGTACACCACGTCAGAGCCAACTCAGCCAAGGAGGAAGCTGCAGTGAGTGCAGCCGGGGCCGCGCCATGTGGAGGTGTGTGTGAGGACGGTCGGATCCCGGGCAGCCAGTCTATCTCTGCCTCATTCCCTCCTCCCCCACTCTCCCCGCAGATCACATAGAGCAGAGGAGAGGAGGAGATTCCGGAAGGGAAGGAGGGAGCCGAGGCGGCGGCGCCCCTCTCAATGCGGCGCCGGTGCCAGTCTGAGCCGGGTGTCACCCTCTGGCGGGTGTCACCCGGGTGCGGGCCGCACCCCCCGCACCCCCATAGCAACGCCACTGCATTATTTTATTTTATTCAGTATAAAAACAGTTAATAATACATTACAGTTAATACGGTTAAATAGCACATAAAACATCTATATCAGTTTAGTAAACATTGTTAACAATTTCTCATTAAACACATACCTTTGTATAAATTTATGCATCAATGTCTATATATATATTTTATATTCTAGCCCTCACTGATGTAACTTTATAAATCTATGCAATATTAATCGATGTTGTATTTGTAGAATCTACACGTGATCACATTGTGCCATTCTCGAAGGCCCTGACGAAGTGGCCTCGTCTGCGAAATGCGTAGGCCATAACTCTGTTAAAATCAGGGATTTGCCCACCCTAAATCCATTTCAATCGTATTAACTGTAATGTATTATTAACTGTTTTTATACTGAATAAAATAAAATAATGCATTTTTTCATTAATTGTTTTTCATCTATTTATACTTCTTAGAGGCACAATTAAAGTCCCAGTCAGTTCTATATACCTTTTTAGGAACACATTTGCACACCTTCTCTTAAATCAGCTGTACCCCTGACTTACAGCCCTGCAGTCACTTACAGAACTTTGGTGGCTAAACCAAAGAAGAAACAGAGGTTTTTTCCAACCCATACAATCCTGCCATTATCCCAGCCTGCCTCTACACCAGCCAATCTGCTCCAGCCTGCTTCCACATCAACCGATCTGTTCCAGTCTGCTTTCACACCTACCAATCTACTCCAGCCTGCTTCCACACCAGCCGATCTGCTCCAGCTTGCTTCCACACCAGCCGATCTGCTCCAGCCTGCTTCCACACCAGCCAATCTGCTCCAGTCTACTTCCACGCCTGCCAATCCTCTCCAGTTTGCCTCCATGCCAGCTGATCCACTCCAGTCTGCCTCCATGATTGCCAATGAGGTCAGGCTAGTCTCTGATGGTCCTGAACCTGATGACCCACCTAACCCTGCCAACCTTCTGCCTGCTGTCTGGCCTGATGCTCTAGTATTTGCTGTTCAGCCTGATGTTCTGGTGCCCATGTTCCAGCTTGATGTTCCAGTGCCCACGGTCCAACCTGCAGTTCCGGTGCCCATGGTCCAGCCTGCAGTTCCAGTGCCCACAGTCCAGCCTGAAGTTCTGGTGCCCAGGGTACAGCCTGATGTGCCAGTGCCTGTTTCCCAACCTGAAGTTTTGGTGTCCAAGACCCAGCCTGATGTGCTGGTGCAGTTTCCCATCCTGATGTGCTGATGCCCGTTTCCCAGCCTGCTGGGTCGGTGCCCGTCGTCAAGCCTGTGGAGCCGGTGCCCATCACCCAGGCTGCTGAGCCGGTGTTTGTCACCCGACCTGTTGACCCGGTGACCGTCACCCAGCCTGTTGAGCAGGTGCCCATCATCCGGTCTGCTGAGCCAGTACCCATCACTCGGCCTGCTGAGCCGGTGCCCGTCACCCGGACTACTGGGCTGGTGCCTGTTACCCAGCCTGTTGAACTGGTGCCGTTACCCAGCCTGCTGATACGGTGCTTGCTGAATCGGTTCCTGAAGCCCAGCTTGCTGCTGCCACTGCCCAGCCTTTTGTTCCAGTGCCCACTGTTCAGCCTGTTGCTCCAGTGCCCATTGCCTGGCCTGATGTTCCAGTGTCTGCTGTCCAGTCTGGTGAACCAATGTATGATACCCAGCCCGATGATCCAGTTCCTGATGCCCGGCCTGATGTTCGAGTACCCTCTGTCTGGCCTGATGTTCCAGTACCCTCTGTCTGGCCTGATGTTCCAGTAACCACTGTGTGGCCTGATGTTCCAGTACCTGTGCCTGCTGCCCAGCTTGATGTGCCTGTGCCCCCTGCCCAGCTTGATGTGCCTCTGCCCGCTGCCCAGCTTGATGTACCTGTGCCCGCTGCCCAGCTTGATGTGCCTGTGCCCGCTGCCAAGCTTGATGTGCCTGTGCCCGCTGCTCAACTTGATGTGCCTCTGCCTGCTGCCCAGCTTGATGTGCCTCTGCCCGCTGCCCAGCTTGATGTGCCGCTACCCGCTGCCCAGCTTGATGTGCCTGTGCCTGCTGTCCAGCTTGATGTGCCTGTGCCCGCTGCCCAGCTTGGTGCCATGGACTTTTTACAGCTGTGACTAGTTGGAGCATCCGGAGGTTGCTCCTTCGAGGGGGGTACTATCAGGAAAGGTTTCACCTGCTGGTGGCACTGTCAGATCTTTGGGCTGCAGTACTGGTGTCCACCAGTGGGTGCCTCCCAGCAGTCTGGAGCTGACATCATCTCCTCCAATCAGGCATCACCTGAGACTGATTGCAGGAGGTGTGTATTTATACCCGGCAGACACTCTTACATTTGCCCTGATATTGTCCTTGAGTCCTGACCTGAATCTGTGATCCTGTTATCCTGTTATCCTGAACCTATTTCTGTTTCTCCTGTGACCTGTTATCCTGTACCTTATGTCCCATGTTCCTGAACCCTGCACCTATCCCTGGATCCCTGTCTTGCAGACTCATCGCTTCCTCCTGTTGCACTCTCCCTGTCCTGTCCTGTTCCCTGTTCAATCTGACTGATCTCTCATGTATGACCCTGGCTTGATTATGTTTATTTTTGTGTGTCACTGTGGTTGTTTGCTGGTTTGCTTTATTGTTTATGACTTATCCTTTTAATAAATATCGTTTTTTCACTTTAAATGGGTTTTGGTCTTCCCTATTGCAGTCCACACATTTCAGGTCACACCATGTTTATGACAAGCACATAACTTCTCCTTACCCCTGTAAACATCTATGTTATCTTCCTCCCCCAGGGCATAACTCTCCCCCTTCACCCCATAGTAGGCATGTGCAATTTGTTTCGTTCCGAATTCGTTTTTTAACGAACTTCGACAAATTCGTTAATTCGGGAATATCCGAATTAACGAAAACCCGTTTAACGAATTTTTTCAGAATATTCGTAAATTCGATAAAATTGGACATTCGTAAATTCGGGCATTCGTACATTCGTACATTCGCAATTTACATTCGTAAATTCGGGCATTCGTACATTAGTAAATTAGTGAATTCGTAAATTTGTAAATTCGAAAATTCGGAAATCTGAAATAATAGTTAACTAATAATAACTTAACTATTAGTAATTACTAGTAACTTTTAAATTATAGGTATTGTAATTTCCTTTTAAATTTGGCTGTTAGTGAACGTAACACATACAAATTTATCCGAAGTTATGAATGATCCGAAAAAACGGAATGGAACGTAATGAATTAATAATAATAAATAATAATAATAGCAACGTTTTATTATTATTATTGATTATTAATTTGTTCCGTTCCATTTGTTTAGCTGCAGCATTCGTTTTGGATAATTCGTAACTTCGGTTAAATTTGTATTTGTTACGTTCACTGACAGTCAAGTTTGAAAGGAAATTACAATTCCTATAATTTAATAGTTAGTTACTATTTCAGATTTTTGAATTTTCGGGTTTTTGGATTTTCAAACTTCGAATTTACAAATTTCCGAATTTTGTAATTTACAAATGTACGATTTTACGAATGTATAAATTTACGAATGTACAAATGTAAAAATGTACGAATGTACGAATGAACGAATGTACGAATGAACGCATTTACGAATTTACGAATGAACGAATTTACGAATCGCGATCATAACGAATGACCCGAAAAACGAAAAAAATAATAAACTAATGCAACGAAAACGAAAATGAACGAATTTTTTTGGTTGTGCACATGTCTACCCCATGGTATAAATTGCTCCCACACATCACAATAGTACACATCTATCTCCCTCAAGTTCAGTCAAGCTTTCACAGACTGAAAATCCTGCTACACATTGTGACTGCTGCAACCAGAGATAATCTTCTTTTACAGGCCTCTGTTTTAGGACAGTAAAGTCCTTTTTTTTAATGACCTTTCATGAAACAACAAAGTGGCAGGCAGAAGGGGCATGTACCTGTTCTCTTTGTGTCATGTACTCCTAAATCTGACACTGCACTGAGTGAAATACTCTGTAGGTTACATACTGCTGACCCTTGAACTCTTTGCATCACACCCCTCCTTCCCAAACCCCTGCACTCTGTGTTTTGTATCCCTAAACCCAACACTGATTGTAGCACTCTGTGAGTTGTGTACGCCTGACCCTTTCACTTTGTGCATTGTACACTCCTGACCCCTGCGCTCTACCTTATAAACTCCTGCACTATACACACTATATTGTACAATACAGATTTGTTACCATTTAACCAGTTAAAGCTTTTATCATGTCAACAGTTGCTGGTTGCTAAGCAGTACCTGACTATTTTATTGAAGTTCTTTTTAAGGTAGGCTCAGACAAAGTGTCAGCTCTTTATTTTCAGTGTTTAAAAAGTCATATGTTATTGAAGAGTTTTTTTTTTTATTATCATGCTGAGGTTTATATGTGTATGTAAAATTCTTAGTTGTGGTGCAGCAATCAAAGCATTTTTTATGGGTATAAGGAGGCTTGGGTTTGTTTAACCACTCCCCTTAAGCCCCTCTTACGGTTAATACTTTGACCACCAGATAGTTATTACCCCAGGTCTTTTACAGTTCTAGCCTCACTGATAGGGATGAGCTTCGAGTCGAACCCATGTTCGACTTGAACATCGCATGTTCGACTGTTCTTCGAATTGCGAACGTTATGGGCCGTTCGTGCCAAGTTCGAGTGGCGCGTCACGGCCCATAATTCACTGCGGCATCACAGTGCATTGCTGGCTGGTGATTGGCCAAGCATGCACTATGACCCGCATGCTTGGCCAATCACAGCAGCATCTGTACAGAGAGCCGTAATGGGCCAAAGCCAGGGTAGCTTTGGCCAATTATGGTTCAGGGGGTTTAGTACACGCCCCTCAAAGCTACCTGAAGACAATTGGTGGTGTTCTGATCCTATTAATACCACAGGCAGGCAGCTACAGTATTTACAATTCGTGTAGTGCGTCCTCTGCACAGTGTGCACCTAAAGCTACCTGAAGAAAATATGTGGTGTTCTTCTGATCCTATTAGTGCCAGAGGCAGGAAGCTGCAGTATTTACAGTTATAGGGCATACACACGGTCGGACTTTGTTCGGACATTCCGACAACAAAATCCTAGGATTTTTTCCGACGGATGTTGGCTCAAACTTGTTTTGTCTACACACGGACACACAAAGTTGTCGGAAAATCCGATCGTTCTAAACGCGGTGACGTAAAACACGTACGTCGGGACTATAAACGGGGCAGTGGCCAATAGCTTTCATCTCTTTATTTATTCTGAGCATGCGTGGCACTTTGTCCGTCAGATTTGTGTACACACGATCGGAATTTCCGACAACGGATTTTGTTGTCGGAAAATTTTATCTCCTGCTCTCCAACTTTGTGTGTCGGAAAATCCGATGGAAAATGTCCGATGGAGCCCACACACGGTCGGAATTTCCGACAACACACTCCGATCAGACATTTTCCATTGGAAAATCTGACCGTGTGTACGGGGCATTAGTGTACTGCGTCCTCTGCACAGTGTGCACCTAAAGCTACCTGAAGACAATTGGTGGTGTTCTGATCCTATTAATACCACAGGCAGGCAGCTACAGTATTTACAGTTAGTGTACTGCGTCCTCTGAACAGTGTGCACCTAAAGCTACCTGAAGACATTTGCCGTTGTTCTGATCCTATTAATACCAGAGGCAGGCAGCTACAGTATTTACAGTTAGTGTACTGTGTCCTCTACATAGTGTGCACCTAAAGCTACCTGAAGAAAATTGGTGGTGTTTTTCTGATCCTATTAGTACCACAGGCAGTCAGCTACAGTATTTACAGTTAGTGCCCTGTGTCCTCTGCACAGTGTGCACCTAAAGCTACCTGAAGAAAATTTGCGATATTCTTCTGATTCTATTAGTACCACAGGCAGGCAGCTGCAGTATTTACAGTTAGTGTACTGCGTCCTCTGCACAGTGTGCACCTAAAGCTACCTGAAGACAATTGCTGTTGTTCTGATCCTATTAATACCACAGGCAGGCAGTTACAGTATTTACAGTTAGTGTACTGTGTCCTCTGCAAAGCATGCACCTAAAGCTACCTGAAGACAATTGCTGGTATTCTCATACTAATAATACTACAGGCCGGCAGTTGATTCTGCTAGCTGCAGTATCAGTATATATATATATATATATATATATATATATATATATATATATATATATATATACATCCCAGCTTTGTGCAGCTACATCTCACTGCAGGCCATTAGTATGTCTGGAGTAGGGATGAGCTTCGTGTTCGAGTCGAACCCATGTTCGACTCGAACATCGGCTGTTCGACCGTCCGTCGAATTGCGAACGTTATGGGCCGTTCGCGCCAAATTCGTGTGGCGCGTCACGGCCCATAATTCACTGCGGCATCGCAGTGCATTGCTGGCTGATGATTGGCCAAGCATGCACTATGACCCGCATGCTTGGCCAATCACAGCGCCGTCAGTAGAGAGAGCTGTAATTGGCCAAAGCCAGGATGGCTTTGGCCAATTATGGCTCAGGGGATTTAGTACACGCCCCACACTATATAAGGCCGCCTGCACGGCGGCCCTGTGTAGTGTGTTCCGGTGTGCTGATAGAGAGAGAGACAGACAGTGTCATTTGATTTGAGAGCTAGATTAGGCTAGATCTGTTCCTGCTCTTTACATTTAGTGCAGTGCGTCCTGCTCACAGTGTTCAGCTAGATCTGTTCCTGCTCTTTACATTTAGTGCAGTGCGTCCTGCTCACAGTGTTCAGCTAGATCCGTTCCTGCTATTTACATTTAGTGCAGTGCGTCCTGCTCACAGTGTTCAGCTAGATCTGTTCCTGCTATTTACATTTAGTGCAGTCAGTGCGTCCTGCTCACAGTGTTCAGCTAGATCTGTTCCTGCTATTTACATTTAGTGCAGTGCGTCCTGCTCACAGTGTTCAGCTAGATCCGTTCCTGCTATTTACATTTAGTGCAGTCAGTGCGTCCTGCTCACAGTGTTCAGCTAGATCCGTTCCTGCTATTTACATTTAGTGCAGTCAGTGCGTCCTGCTCACAGTGTTCAGCTAGATCCGTTCCTGCTATTTACATTTAGTGCAGTGCGTCCTGCTCACAGTGTTCAGCTAGATCCGTTCCTGCTATTTACATTTAGTGCAGTGCGTCCTGCTCACAGTGTTCAGCTAGATCCGTTCCTGCTATTTACATTTAGTGCAGTGCGTCCTGCTCACAGTGTTCAGCTAGATCCGTTCCTGCTATTTACATTTAGTGCAGTCAGTGCGTCCTGCTCACAGTGTTCAGCTAGATCCGTTCCTGCTATTTACATTTAGTGCAGTCAGTGCGTCCTGCTCACAGTGTTCAGCTAGATCCGTTCCTGCTATTTACATTTAGTGCAGTGCGTCCTGCTCACAGTGTTCAGCTAGATCCGTTCCTGCTATTTACATTTAGTGCAGTGCGTCCTGCTCACAGTGTTCAGCTAGATCCGTTCCTGCTATTTACATTTAGTGCAGTGCGTCCTGCTCACAGTGTTCAGCTAGATCCGTTCCTGCTATTTACATTTAGTGCAGTGCGTCCTGCTCACAGTGTTCAGCTAGATCCGTTCCTGCTATTTACATTTATTGCAGTGCGTCCTGCTCACAGTGTTCAGCTAGATCCGTTCCTGCTATTTACATTTAGTGCAGTCAGTGCGTCCTGCTCACAGTGTTCAGCTAGATCCGTTCCTGCTATTTACATTTAGTGCAGTCAGTGCGTCCTGCTCACAGTGTTCAGCTAGATCCGTTCCTGCTATTTACATTTAGTGCAGTGCGTCCTGCTCACAGTGTTCAGCTAGATCCGTTCCTGCTATTTACATTTAGTGCAGTGCGTCCTTCTCACAGTGTTCAGCTAGATCCGTTCCTGCTATTTACATTTAGTGCAGTCAGTGCGTCCTGCTCACAGTGTTCAGCTAGATCCGTTCCTGCTATTTACATTTAGTGCAGTGCGTCCTGCTCACAGTGTTCAGCTAGATCCGTTCCTGCTATTTACATTTAGTGCAGTGCGTCCTGCTCACAGTGTTCAGCTAGATCCGTTCCTGCTATTTACATTTAGTGCAGTGCGTCCTGCTCACAGTGTTCAGCTAGATCCGTTCCTGCTATTTACATTTAGTGCAGTGCGTCCTGCTCACAGTGTTCAGCTAGATCTGTTCCTGCTATTTACATTTAGTGCAGTGCGTCCTGCTCAAAGTGTTCAGCTAGATCTGTTCCTGCTATTTACATTTAGTGCAGTCAGTGCGTCCTGCTCACAGTGTTCAGCTAGATCCGTTCCTGCTATTTACATTTAGTGCAGTGCGTCCTGCTCACAGTGTTCAGCTAGATCTGTTCCTGCTATTTACATTTAGTGCAGTCAGTGCGTCCTGCTCACAGTGTTCAGCTAGATCCGTTCCTGCTATTTACATTTAGTGCAGTGCGTCCTGCTCACAGTGTTCAGCTAGATCTGTTCCTGCTATTTACATTTAGTGCAGTGCGTCCTGCTCACAGTGTTCAGCTAGATCCGTTCCTGCTATTTACATTTAGTGCAGTCAGTGCGTCCTGCTCACAGTGTTCAGCTAGATCCGTTCCTGCTATTTACATTTAGTGCAGTGCGTCCTGCTCACAGTGTTCAGCTAGATCCGTTCCTGTTATCTTCCTACTGACAGGCAGGCTTGTCTGGTTACAGTATATAAAGCTACCTGAAGAAAATTACAGGTGTTCTATCCCAGCTTAGTGCAGCTACAGGCCATTAGTATGTCTGGAAGGCCAAGAAGGAGAGGCAGACAGTCACAAGCCAATAAGAGAGGGCAAGCAGGCTCTGTGTCTAGTGCTGGTCGTGGAGACGGTGCATCCTCATCAGCACGTGGCCATGGGACACGCTTGGCCTTTTTTTCGGCAGCTGGCCGTGTTGAGCCGCAACATGCAGAAAACTTGGTCGAGTGGATGACCAAGCCGTCCTCATCCTCCTCATCCTCTCTCACCCATGCCCAGGGTGCTTTGTCTGGCAAAGCAGCGGCCTCTTCCCTCAGCTCAATGTCATCAGTGACTCCTTCCCTAGCTCCACCATGTCCTCATGAGGATTCCCTCGAACTGTTTGACCACAGTGTTGGGTACATGCTCCAGGAGGATGCCCAGCGTTTGGAAGGCTCTGATGATGATACTGAGCTCGATGAAGGCAGTAACATGAGCACGGACAGAGGGGGTGCCCAAGAAGGACAGCAATCTGGCAGTCATGCTCCCCCTGCTGCAGCATACTGCCAGGTTTGCTCCAGTGATGAGGAGGGAGGGGATGATGAGGTCACTGACTCAACGTGGGTGCCTGATAGGAGAGAGGAGGAGGAGGAGGAGGAGGAGGCGGCACATCACCAACGAGGCAGGATGCCCTCCAGGGGCCAGCCTAAGGGCAGCACATTGACTGCATCACACCCCAAAGCTCCACATGTGCAGGGCGCTGCAGTCTCTGCGCGTTATTCAAAAAGTTCTTTGGTGTGGGCCTTTTTTGAGACGAGTGCATCAGATCGCACCGCTGCTATTTGCAACATATGTCTCAAGCGTATCTCGCGTGGCCAAAACATCTCCCGCTTGGGTACCACATGCTTGACCAGACATATGTTGACCTGCCATGCAGTTCGTTGGCAAGCATATCTAAAAGACCCACACCAAAGAACAAAGAGGATCTCTCCTTGCTCCTCATCAGCTGAGATTTCCAACCCCACTAGACCTTCAGTCCTCTCTGAGACCTGCAGTGAGAGGAATGAAGGTGTAGAATTAGGTGTGTCACAGCCAAGTACTTGTGGGCAATCTGCTTTTGGTACACCGACGCCAGATTGTACCAGGCAAATTTCCCTGCCCCAGCTGCTGCACCGCCGAAAGAAGTTTGCTCCCAGCCATCCACATGCCCAGCGGTTGAATGCTAGCTTGGCAAAATTGCTAGCACTTCAACTGCTGCCTTTTCAGTTGGTAGACTCTGCCCCCTTCCGTGAGTTTGTGGAATGTGCGGTTCCTCAGTGGCAGGTACCCAAACGCCACTTTTTCTCACGGAAGGCGATTCCAGCTCTCTACCGGCATGTGGAAGGCAATGTCCATGCCTCGCTGGACAGGGCGGTCAGCGGTAAGGTGCATATTACCGCTGACTCATGGTCCAGCAGGCATGGACAGGGACGTTACTTAAGTTTCACGGCGCATTGGGTGACTCTGCTGGCAGCTGGGAAGGATGCAGGACAAGGTGCAGTAGTGTTGGAGGTTGTTCCGCCACCATGCCTCCAAAATGCTGATTGTGACACACCTCTCTCCTCCACCCCCTCCTCTTCTTCTTCCTCCATGGCCTCTTCCTCGGAACCAGCGGTGCTCCGTAGGCGTTCAAGGGGCTACGCAAGTACGCAGGCCAAAAGATGCCATGCGGTGCTTGAGCTGGTGTGCTTGGGGGACAGGAGCCACACTGGGGCAGAGGTTCTGTCAGCTCTGCAGGGGCAGGTTCAGAGGTGGTTGACGCCACGCCAACTTAAGGCAGGAATGGTGGTTTGCGACAATGGCACCAACCTCCTCTCTGCCCTCCGACAGGGACAACTGACCCATGTGCCCTGTTTGGCTCACGTCCTTAACTTGGTGGTGCAGCGGTTCTTGGGCAGGTACCCGGGCTTACAGGATGTCCTGAGGCAGGCCAGGAAAGTCTGTGTGCATTTCCGCCGGTCATATAATGCCAGTGCTCGGCTGACGGACCTCCAAAAGGAGTTTAACCTGCCCAAGAACCACCTAATCTGTGACATGCCCACCAGGTGGAACTCGACATTGGCCATGCTGCAGCGGCTGCAGACGCAGCAGAGGGCCATAAATGAGTACCTGTGCGACTATGGCACCAGGACAGGGTCAGGGGACCTTGGTTTTTTTTCCCCACGCCAGTGGGCCATGATCAGGGATGCATGCACTGTCCTGTCACCATTCGAGGAGGCCACGAGGATGGTGAGCACTGACAGTGCATGCATCAGTGACACTGTCCCCCTTGTCCACCTGTTGGAGCACACGCTGCGTGGAATAATGGACAGGGCACTTGAGGCAGAACAGAGGCAGGAAGAGGAGGACTTCCTTAGCTCTCAAGGCCCCCTTTATCCAGACAGTGTTCCTGCGTGCCCGCCGATCACACAGGAAGAGGACGAGGAGGAGGAGGAGGAGGAGGAGGAAGATTGTGTCAGTATGGAGGTGGAGCCTGGCACTCAGCATCAGCAGTCTTTAAGGGATCAGTCCCAAGGAACACATGGACTTGTACGTGGCTGGGAGGAGGTGGCTGCGGACGTTGTTGTCCTTAGTGACCCAGAGGACTCCGGACCGAATGCCTCAGCAAACCTACGCTGCATGGCCTCCCTGATCCTGCAAAGCCTGCGTAAGGATCCTCGTATTCGTGGTATCAAGGAGAAGGACCAATACTGGCTGGCAACCCTCCTTGATCCACGTTACAAGGGTAAGGTTGCGGACCTTATCTTGCCATCGCAGAGGGAGCAGAGGATGAAACATCTTCGGGAGGCCTTGCAGAAAGGTCTGTGCAACGCGTTCCCAGAGACTGGGAGGTTACAAACTCCTGTTTCTGGACAACGTGTTGCTGAGGCTTCGGTCAGTCAAAGAAGGAGCGGTGGAGAAGGTGGCCGTCTGACCGATGCGTTCAGACAATTTTTTGGTCCGCAGCCCCAAGGTATGATCGGTTCCAGCAACCATCGCCAGCGTCTGTTTTACATGGTGCAGGAATACCTAGGGGCAAGATCAGACTTGGACACCTTTCCCACCGAAAATCCTCTGGGTTACTGGGTCTTGAGGATGGATCACTGGCCAGAGCTTGCACAGTATGCAATTGAGCTACTGGCCTGTCCTGCATCCAGCGTTCTTTCGGAACGCACATTCAGTGCTGCTGGAGGCGTGGTAACCGATCACAGGGTGCGTCTGTCCACTGACTCGGTCGATCGGCTGACCTTCATAAAAATGAATCAGTCTTGGATCACCACCAGCTACCAAGCACCTGATGCTGATGTAACTGAATAATTTTTTTCAAATTCCTTCAAAGACTGCCTATGCTGATGCTGAGTGACTATCCCTGAGTAATTATCCTCTTCCTCCTCAATCATCACGCTGATAGCTTGTAAGAACATTTTTGGTTCTGGGCGCCACCACCAGTGCCTAAGGCACAATTTTTCAGCCCCTGTATAACAGGGGCGTGTAATTACAATTTTTGATGTAATACTTTGCAGCAGGGCTCGTTCCTGCATTCCAACTAGAGTGTCTGTGAGGGGTTGCAGTGTTGTGGCACCAGCACCAGTGCCTAAGGCCCAATTTTTCTGCCCCTGTCTAACAGGGGCATGTAATTACAATTTTTGAAGGAAAACTTTGCAGCAGGGCTCGTTCCTGCGTTCCAACTAGAGTGTCTGTGAGGGGTTGCAGTGTTGTGGCACCAGCACCAGTGCCTAAGGCCCAATTTTTCTGCCCCTGTCTAACAGGGGCGTGTAATTACAATTTTTGATGCAATACTTTGCAGCAGGGTTCGTTCCTGCGTTCCAACTAGAGTTTCTGTGAGGGGTTGCAGTGTTGTGGCACCAGCACCAGTGCCTAAGGCCCAATTTTTCTGCCCCTGTCTAACAGGGGCGTGTAATTACAATTTTTGATGCAATACTTTGCAGCAGGGCTCGTTCCTGCGTTCCAACTAGAGTCTCTGTGAGGGGTTGCAGTGTTGTGGCACCAGCACCAGTGCCTAAGGCCCAATTTTTCTGCCCCTGTCTAACAGGGGCGTGTAATTACAATTTTTGATGCAATACTTTGCAGCAGGGCTCGTTCCTGCGTTCCAACTAGAGTGTCTGTGAGGGGTTGCAGTGTTGTGGCACCAGCACCAGTGCCTAAGGCCTAATTTTTCAGCTCCTGTTCAACAGGGGCATGTAATTACAATTCTTTATCTAATATTTCACAGCAGGGCCCTGTGAGGGCTTACAGTGTTGTGGCCCCAACAACACCTAAGGCCCAAATTTCTGCTGAGTATATAGGGCAGGACCCTACTTTCAAACATCTAACTTACAAACGACTCCTACTTGCAAACGGAAGGAGACAACAGGAAGTGAGATGAAATCTACCCCTAGGAAGGGAAATTCTCTCATGTAAGAGTTAATATGGGAAAACAATTTCTCCTTTCCACTGATGCTTTCCAATCCTTGTTCCACAAAAAAACCCAAATTTTCAAAAAACATTTTTCATTGGGACAAAAAAGTGAGGTGAAATCTTCTGAAGAGGAGGAAAGACGCAAAACAAATGTCACAGGGGTGATAACCCTTCCCTATGTTTTCCAAAAAGCTTAGAAAAGATTTTTTGGCTGGAGCTAAACACGTTAAAAATGTTCAAAATTACAAACAGATTCTACTTAACAACAAACCTACAGTCCCTGTCTTGTTTGCACCGCCTGTATACTGCTGTTCAGAGTATATAGGGACCTTTCCTTATTTTAATTTGGGTGCGGGGTTCCCCTTAATATCCATACAAGACCCAAAGGGCCTGGTAATGGACTGGGGGGTACCCATGCCGTTTGTCTCACTGATTTTCATCCATATTGCCAGGACCCGACATGACATTAAACCCGCAAGCAGTTTTAAATGAGATTTTTTCCTTTAAAAATGACATTTGGTGCAGGGACTGTTCTAAACATGGGAAACACGCGTCACTTTACAGGCATACTATAGACACCCCCCAGGTACGATATTTAAAGGAATATTTCACTTTTTTTTTTTTTACTTTAAGCATCATTAAAATCACTGCTCCCGAAAAAACGGCCGTTTTTAAAAGTTTTTTTTGCATTGATACATGTCCCCTGGGGTAGGACCCGGGTCCCCACACCCTTTTTAGGACAATACCATGCAAATTAGCCTTTAAAATGAGCACTTTTGATTTCGAACGTTCGAGTCCCATAGACGTCAATGGGGTTCTAACGTTCGTGCGAACTTGCGGTCCGTTCGCGGGTTCTGGTGCGAACCGAACCGGGGGGTGTTCGGCTCATCCCTAGTCTGGAGGCTAACAAGGAGAGGCAGACAGTCACGAGCCAATAAAAGAGGGCAAGCAGGCTCTGTGTCTAGAGGCAACAGTGCTGGTCATGGAGACGGTGCATCCTCATCAGCACGTGGCCGTGGGACACGCTTGTCCTTTTTTTCGGCAGCTGGCTGTGTTGAGCCACATGCTGAAGACTTGGTAGAGTGGATGACCAAGCCGTCCTCATCCTCCTCATCCTCTCTCACCCAGGCTCAGGGTACTTTGTCTGGCAACGCAGCTACCAACGCGGCCTCTTCCCTTGGCTCAATGGCATCAGTCACTCCTTCCCTAGCCCCACCATGTCCTCCTGAGGAGTCCCCCGAACTGTTTGACCACAGTGTTGGGTACATGCTCAAGGAGGATGCCCAGCGTTTTGAAGGCTCCGATGATGGTACCCAGCTAGAGGAAGGCAGTAACGTGAGCCCAGAGAGAGGGGGTGCTCAAGAAGGACAGTAATCTGGCAGTCATGTTCCCCCAGCTGCAGCATACTGCCAGCTTTGTTCCAGTGATGAGGGAGGGGATGATGAGGTCACTGACTCCACGTGGGTGCCTGATAGGAGAGAGGAGAAGGAGGAGGAGGCACATCTCCAACGAGGCAGGATGCCCTCCAGGGGCCAGCTTAAGGTCAGCACACCGACTGCATCACACCACAGAGCTCCGCATGTGCAGGGCGCTGCTGTCTCTGCGTGTTATTCCAAAAGTTCTTTGGTGTGGGCCTTTTTTGAGATGAGTGCATCAGATCCCACCACTGCTATTTGCAACATATGTCTCAAGCGTATCTCGCGTGGCCAAAACATCACCGCTTGGGCACCACATGCTTGACCAGACATGTGTCGACCTGCCATGCAGTTCGTTGGCAAGCGTACCTAAAAGACCCACACCAAAGAACAAAGCGGACCTCTCCTTGCTCCTCATCAGCTGGGATCTCCAACCCCACTATACCTTCAGTCCTCTCTGAAATCTGCACTGAGAGGAATGAAGGTGTAGAATTAGGTGTATCACAGCCAAGTACTTGCGGGCAATCTGCTATCGGTACACCGATGTCAGATTGTACCAGGCAAATTTTTCTGCCCCAGCTGCTGCACCGGCGAAAGAAGTTCGCTCCCAGCCATCCACATGCCCAGAGGTTGAATGCTAGCTTGGCTAAATTGCTAGCACTTCAACTGCTGCCTTTTCAGTTAGTAGACTCTGCCCCTTTCCGTGAGTTTGTGGAATGTGCTGTTCCTCAGTGGCAGGTTCCCAAACGCCACTTTTTCTCATGGAAGGCGATTCCGGCTCTCTTCCGGCATGTGGAAGGCAATGATTGGGCCTCGCTGGACAGGGCGGTCAGCGGTAAGGTACCGCTGACTCATGGTCCAGCAGGCATGGTCAGGAACATTACCTATCTTTCACCGCGCACTGGGTGACTCTTCTGGCAGCTGAGAAGGATGCAGGACAGGGTGCAGTAGTGTTGGAGGTTGTTCCGCCATCACGCCTCCAAAATTCTACTAGTGGTGATTCTGCCACACCTCTCTCCTCCACCACCTCCTCGTCTTCTTCCTCCATGGCCTCTTCCTGTGCTGATTTGTTCTTGGAACCAGCGGTGCTCTGTATGCGTTCAAGGGGCTACGCAAGCACACAGGCAGAAAGATGCCATGCGGAGCTTGAGCTGGTGTGCTTGGGGGACAAGAGCCACACTGGGGCAGAGATTCTAAAAAGCTCTGCAGGGGCAGGTTTAGAGGGGGTTAACGCCACACCAGCTTAAGGCAGGTATGGTGGTTTGTGACAATGGCACCAACCTCCTCTCTGCCCTCCGACAGGGACAACTGGCCCATGTGCCCTGTTTGGCTCACGTCCTTAACTTGGTGGTGCAGCGGTTCTTGGGCAGGTACCCGGGCTTACAGGATGTCCTGAGGCAGACCAGGAAAGTCTGTGTGCATTTTCGCCGGTCATATAATGCCAGTGCTCGGCTGGCTGACCTCCAAAAGGAATTTAACCTGCCCAAGAACCGCCTAATCTGTGACATGCCCACCAGGTGGAACTCAATGTTGGCCATGCTGCAGCGGCTGCACACGCAGCAGAGGGCCATCAATGAGTACCTATGGGAAAATGGCACCAGGACAGAGTCAGGGGACTTTGTTTTTTTTTTTCCCACGCCAGTGCGCTATGATCAGGGATGCATGCACTGTCCTGTCACCATTTGAGGAGGCCACGAGGATGGTGAGCAGTGAAAGTGCATGCATCAGTGACACTGTCCCCCTTGTCCACCTGTTGGAGCACACGCTGCGTGGAATAATGGACAGGGCACTTGAGGCAGAACAGAGGGAGGAAGAGGAGGATTTCCTTACCTCTCAAGACCCCTTTTATCCAGACAGTGTTCCTGAATGCCCGCTGATCACACAGGAAGAGGAGGAGGATGAGGAGGATTGTGTCAGCATGGAGGTGGAGCCTGGCACTCAGCAGCAACAGCAGTCTTCAAGGGATCATTTACAATCTGAAGAAACCCATGGACTTGTAAGTGGCTGGGAGGAGGTGGCTGCGGATCATGTCGTCCTTAGTGACCCAGAGGACTCTGGACTGAATGCCTCAGCAAACCTACACTGCATGGCCTCCCTGATCCTGCAAAGCCTGCGGAAGAATCCTCGTATTCGTAGTATCAAGGGGAGAGATTATTACTGCCTGGCAACCCTCCTTAATCCACGATACAAGGGTAAGGTTGCGGACCTTATCTTGCTGTCATAGAGGGAGCAGAGGATGAAACATCTTCGGGAGGCCTTGCAGAAAGGTTTGTGCAACGCGTTTCCAAAGCCTGGGAGGTTACAATTTCCTGGTCCCCCTGGACAACGTGTTGCTGAGGATTCGGTCAGTCACAGAAGGAGCGGTGGAGAAGGTGGCCATCTGACCGATGCGTTCAGACAATTTTTTAGTCCGCAGCCCCAAGGTCTGATCGGTTCCAGCAACCATCGCCAGCGTTTGATTCACATCGTGCAGGATTACCTAGGGGCAAGATCAGACTTGGACACCTTTCCCACCGAAAATCCTCTGGGTTACTGGCCAGAGCCTGCACAGTAATCCTCTGGGTTACTGGCCAGAGCCTGCACAGTATGCGATTGAGCTACTGGCCTGTCCTGCATCTAGCGTTCTTTCGGAACTCACATTCAGTACTGCTGGAGGCTTTGTAACGGATCACAGGGTGCGCCTGTCTACTGAATCGGTCGATCAGCTGATGTTCATAAAAATGAATCAGTCTTGGATCACCAGCTACCAAGCACCTGATGCTGATGTAACTGATTGATTTTTTTTTTATGTGAGATCCCTTCAAGACTGCCTATGCTGAAGCTGAGTGACTATCCTGTTATGCTGAGTGACAATCCTCTTCCTCCTCAATTTTCATGCTGATAGCTTGAAAGAACATTTTTGGTTCTGGGCACCGCCACCGGTGGCAAAGGCCCAATTCTTCTGCCCCTGTTTAACAGGGGCATGTAATTACAATTTTTGATGCAATACTTTGCAGCAGGGTTCATTCCTGCGCTCCAACTATAGTATCTGTGAAGGCTTATATGCAAGTTCGCACGAACGTTAGAACCCCATTGAAGTCTAGTCCTAAAAAGTGTTTGGGGACCTGGTTCCTGCCCCAGGGGACATGGATCAATGCAAAAAAAAGTTTTAAAAAAGGCCGTTTTTTCGGGAGCAGTGATTTTAATAATGCTTAAAGTGAAACAATAAAAATGTAATATCCCTTTAAATTTCATACCTGGGGGGTGTCTATAGTATGCCTGTAAAGGGGCGCATGTTTCCCGTTCTTAGAACAGTCTGATAGCAAAATGATATTTCAAAGGAAAAAAGTCATTTAAAACTACTCGCGGCTATTAATGAATTGCCGGTCTGACAATACACATAAAAGTTAATTGATAAAAATGGCATGGGAATTCCCCACAGGGGAACCCCGAACCAAAATTTTTTAAAAAAAATGACGTGGGTGGTCCCCCTAAATTCCATACCAGGCCCTTCAGGTCTGGTATGGATATTAAGGGAAACCCCGGCCAAAATTAAAAAAAAAAATGGTGTGGGGTCCCCCTAAAAATCCATACCAGACCCTTATCTGAGCACGCAACCTGGCAGGCTGCAGGAAAAGAGGGGAGGACGAGAGAGCGCCCCCCGTCCTGAACTGTACCAGGCCACATGCCCTCAACATTGGGAGGGTGCTTTGGGGTAGCCCCCCAAAACACCTTGTCCCCATGTTGATGAGGACAAGGGCCTCATCCCCGCAACCCTTGGCCGGTGGTTGTGGCGGTTTGCGGGCGGGGGGCTTATCGGAATCTGGAAACCCCCTTTAACAAGGGGACCCCCAGATCCCGGCCCTCCCCCCTGTGTGAAATGGTAAGGGCCTACCATTTCACAAAAAAACTGTCAAAAATGTTAAAAATGACAAGAGACAGTTTTTGACAATTCCTTTAATTAAATGCTTCTTCTTTCTTCTATCTTCTTTCTTCTTTCCTCTATCTTCTATCTTCCTTCGGTTTCTTCCTCCATCTTCTTCTTCTTCTGGTTCTTCTGGTTCTTCCTCCGGTGTTCTCATCCAGCATCTTCCTCCGCGGCATCGGCGTCTTCTTCCCTTCTTCTGCTCGGGCCGCTCAGCATCCATGATGCCATGGAGGGATGCTCCCGCTGTGTGGCGCTTCTCTCTTCATCTTCTTCTCTTCATCTTCTTCTCTTCATCTTCTTGTCTTCATCCTCTTTTTGGGCTGCTCCGCATCCATGATGGCATGGAGGGAGGCTCCCGCCGTGTAACGCTTCTCCTCTTCTGACGGTTCCCAAATAACGGGGGCGGGGCCACCCGGTGACCCCACCCCCTCTGACGCACGGGGACTTGAAGGGACTTCCCTGTGGCATTCCCCGTGATGCCAGAGGGGGGCGGGGTCACCCGTTACATAACCCTGCCCCCTACTGACGTCACGGGGAATGCCACAGGGAAGTCCCGTCAAGTCCCCGTGCGTCAGAGGGGGGAGGGGTCACCGGGTGGCTCCGCCCTTCCGCTTTTTAAGAACTGTCAGAAGAGGAGAAGCGTCACGCAGCGGGAGCCTCCCTCCATGCCATCATGGATGCTGAGCGGCCCGAAAAGAAGATAAAGGGGGTTTCCAGATTCCGATAAGCCCCCCGCCCGCAGACCCCCACAACCACCGGGCAAGGGTTGTGGGGATGAGGCCCTTGTCCTCATCAACATGGGGACAAGGTGTTTTGGGGGGCTACCCCAAAGCACCCTCCCAATGTTGAGGGCATGTGGCCTGGTACGGTTCAGGAGGGGGGGCGCTCTCTCGTCCCCCCTCTTTTCCTGCGGCCTGCCAGGTTGTGTGCTCGGATAAGTGTCTGGTATGAATTTTTGGAGGGACCCCACGCCGTTTTTTTTTTAATTTTGGCGCTGGGTTCCACTTAAAATCCATACCAGACCTGAAGGGTCTGGTAAAGATTTTGAGGGGGAACCCACAACATTTTTTTTTTCAATTTTGGCCGGGGTTCCCATTAATATCCATACCAGACCTGAAGGGCCTGGTATGGAATTTAGGGGGACTCCCCACGTCATTTTTTTAAAAATTTTGGTTCGGGGTTCCCCTGTGGGGAATTCCCATGCCGTTTTTATCAATGAATTTTTATGTGTATTGTCGGACCGGCAATTTATTAATAGCCGCGAGTAGTTTAAATGACTTTTTTTCCTTTGAAATGTAATTTTGCTGTCAGACTGTTCTAAACACGGGAAATGCACCCCTTTATAGGCATACTATAGACCAGCCTTTCTCAACCAGTGTGCCGCGGCACACTGGTGTGCCGTCAGAGGTTCTCAGGTGTGCCGCGGGATCAGGGGAGAGAAGGGCTGTCAGATGAGCCCGATCTCCCGATCCCTTGCCGAACTGTACATCGGCACTGTGAGAAGCTCCGTCAACCTCAGCAAAGTGAAAGTAAAGTGCAGGGGAGTGTGCTCTGCTCTCTTCTTCCCCCTACAGTGCAGTACCTGGCTGAATGAGGAAACTGGAAAGGTACAGTACTGTGCTAGAAGCTAGATTTGTTTTAAAAGGGCTTAATACATGTGTCTGTATGCGTGCATGTGAGTGTCTGACTGTCTGTGTGTGTATGTGTACATGTGTCTGTATGTGTGTGTGTACATGTGTATATATGTGTGTGTGTACATGTGCATGTGTCTGTATGTGTGTGTCTGTATGTGTGTGTGCATGTGTCTGTATGTGTGCATGTGTCTGTATGTGTGTGTCTGTATGTGTGTGTGCATGTGTCTGTATGTGTGTGTCTGTGTCTGTGTGTGCATGTGTCTGTGTCTGTATGTGTGTGTCTGTATGTGTGTGTGTGCATGTGTCTGTACGTGCGTGAGCATGTGAGTGTCTATCTGTATGTGTGTCTGTATGTGTGTTTGTGTATGTGTGTGCATGTGTCTGTATGTGTGTGCACGTGTCTGCATGTGTGTGTGCACGTGTCTGCATGTGTGTGTGCACGTGTCTGCGTGTGTGCACGTGTCTGCATGTGTGTGTGCATGTGTCTGCATGTGCGTGTGTACAAGTGCCTGTATGTGTCTGTATGCCTGTGTGCACATGTATGTGTCTGTATATGTGTGTGTGTATATATCTTACTTTTAATCCGGACACCCCCCCTCCATTCCTGTACCATCAGAACTGCTTTTGTAGGTCTTGTTTGTGATAGCAGCAAGGACTGCTTCTCCTCTGAAAAGCAACCCATGAAGATCGCTTTTCAGAGGCATTTGACAGACAGTAAAGAGGCATTATGTTGCCTCCTCACCACCTGTTTTAATGCAGCATCACTACACCGCAACCGTGCAATGAATACAGTTGCAGGGTAGTTGCAGTGCAGCCCCATTCACCCTGGGTATACCTCCAGCTGCAGCCACAGCATGTGTACAACCCCAGCTGCTATCTCTGCAGCTAAAGGGGAAGAAGTTGGGGGTGGTAAAAACAGCTTAACCGTGTGCTTTTACCACCCCTCCAACCTGACATGTGAACAAGCCCTTGGTTCACATCTGTGTGGCTGCGTGCTGCGTGTAGGGCAGCCCATTCATTTCAATGGGCTTCCCTAACCACAAAAATTCAGGGAAGAAAGTCCCCAACCTTTTTTTTTTTTTTAAATTGCACGGCACCAAAAGCACATTTCCCAATGTGTGAGGTACCAATAAGAATTAATGGCACCCCTAAAGAGCAGAGCATTTGTCTGTGTGTCAGGAACGAGTGCGATTTTGCGCATGTTCCGCGACACACAGTAACGTGAACTAAGCCTTGGACTGGGGTGCCTCAAGACTGAAAATACTTTTTAAGGGTGCCCTGACTGGAAAAAGGTTGAGAAACACTGCTATAGACACCCCCCAGGTACGAAATTTAAAGGGAAATTACACTTTTATTGTTTCACTTTAAGCATTATTAAAATCACTGCTCCCGAAAAAATGGCAGTTTTTAAAACTTTTTTTGCATTGATCCATGTTCCCTGGGGCAGGACCCAGGTCCCCAAACACTTTTTATGACAATACCATGAATATAAGCCTTTAAAATTAGCACTTTTGATTTCTCCCATAGACTTTTAAAGGGTGTTCCGCGGCATTCGAATTTGCCGCGAACACCCCAAATTGTTCGCTGTTCGGCGAACTGGTGAACAGCCGATGTTCGAATCGAACATGAGTTCGACTTGAACTCGAAGCTCATCCCTAGCTCCAACTAGAGTATCTGTGAGGGGTTGCAGTGTTGTGGCACCAGCACCAGTGCCCAAGGCCCAATTTTTCAGCCCCTGTTTAACAGGGGCGTGTAATTACAATTTTTGATGCAATACTGTGCAGCAGGGCTCATTCCTGCGCTCCAACTAGAGTATCTGTGAGGGGTTGCAGCGTTGTGACACCAGCACCAGTGCCCAAGGCCCAATTTTTCAGCCCCTGTTTAACAGGGGCGTATAATTACAATTTTTGATGCAATATTTGCAGCAGGGCTCATTCCTGCGCTCCAACTATAGCATCTGTGAGGGGTTGCAGTGTTGTGGCACCAGTGCCTAAGACCCAATTTTTCTGCCCCGGTTCAACAGGGACATGTAATTACAATTCTTGATATAATATTTCACAGCAGGGCCCGTTCCAGCACCCACCAAGAGTAGCTGTGAGGACTTACAGTGTTGTGGCACCACCACCACCACCACCACCACCAAAGGCCCAATTTTTCCTGCCCCTGTTCAACAATGGCATGTAATTACAATTCTTGATCTAATATTTCACAGCAGTGCCCGTTCCTGTACCCACCAAGAGTAACTGTGAGGGCTTACAGTGTTGTGGCAACACCAACACCTAAGGCCCCGATTTCTACAGAGTATATAGGGCAGGCCCCTACTTTCAAACATCCAACTTACAAATGACTCCTACTTGCAAACGGAAGGAGACAACAGGAAGTGAGATGAAATCTACCCCTACGAAGGGAAAGTCTCTCCTGTAAGAGTTAATATGGGAAAAACGTGTCTCCTCTTCACTGATGCTTTATCACCAATCCTTGTTTCACTAAAAACCCCAAATTTTCAAAAAACATTTGTCATTGGGACAGAAAGGGAAGAGGTGAAATCTTCTGAAGAGGTGCGCAGACAGCAAAACAAATGTTACAGGGGTGATAACCCCTCCCTATGTTTTCCAAAAAGCTTAAACATAGATTTTTTGGCTGAAGCTACACTTTACCAGTACCAGTTCAAAATTACAAACAGATTCTACTTAAAAACAAACCTACAGTCCCTGTCTTGTTTGCACTGCCTGTATAATGTTGTTCAGAGTATATAGGGCCTGGGGACCCCACGCCTTTCCTTTTTTTAAATTGGTTGCTTGGTTCCCCTTAATACCCATACAAGACCCAAAGGGCCTGGTAATGGACTGGGGGGGTACCCATGCCGTTTGTCTCACTGATTTTCATCCATATTGCCGGGACCCTACATTACATTACAGCCGCAAGCAGTTTTAAATGACTTTTATTCCTTTAAAAATGTCATTTTGTGCAGAAACTGTTCTAAGCACGGGAAACACGCGCCACTTTACAGGCATACTATAGACACTCCCCAGGTACAATATTTAACCACTTAAGGACCGCCTCACGCTGATATACGTCGGCAAGGCGGCACGGGCAGGCAAAATCACGTATATCTACGTGATCTGCCTCCCGCGGTTGGGGGGTCCGACCGGACCCCCCCGGTGCCCAGAGGCGGTCCTCTTTTGTCCCCCGGCGTTCGGAGGTGAGGGGGAGGCCATCCATTCGTGCCCCCCCCTCGCGATCGCCGCCGGCCAATCAGAATCTTCCTTTGCTGCTGTATGCTAAACAGCAGCAAAGGAAATGATGTCATCTCTCCTCGGCTCGGTATTTTCCGTTCCGGCGCCGAGGAGAGAAGACATCTATGTGAGTGCACAAACACTACACACACAGTAGAACATGCCAGGCACACAAAACACCCCCGATCCCCCCCGATCGCCGCCCGATCACCCCCCAATCACCCATCCCCCCTCCCTGTCACACTGACACCAAGCAGGTTTTTTTTTTTTTCTGATTACTGCATGGTGTCAGTTTGTGACAGTTACTGTGTTAGGACAGTTACTGTTAGCCCCCTTTAGGTCTAGGGTACCCCCCTAACCCCCCTAATAAAGTTTTAACCCCTTGATCACCTCCTGTCACCAGTGTCGCTAAGCGATCATTTTTCTGATCGCTGTATTAGTGTTAGGGACGTAAATATTTAGGTTCGCTGTCAGCGTTTTATAGCGACAGGGACCCCCATATACTATCTAATAAATGTTTTAACCCCTTGATTGCCCCCCTAGTTAACCCTTTCACCACTGATCACCGTATAACGGTTACGGGTGACGCTGGTTAGTTTGTTTATTTTTTATAGTGTCAGGGCACCCTTTATTACCTAATAAAAGTTTAGCCCCCTGATCGCCCGGCGGTGATATGCGTTGCCCAGGCAGCGTCAGATTAGCGCCAGTACCGCTAACACCCACGCACGCAGCATACGCCTCCCTTAGTGGTATAGTATCTGTACGGATCAATATCTGATCAGATCTATACTAGTGTCCCTAGCAGTTTAGGATTCCCAAAAACGCAGTGTTAGCGGGATCAGCCCAGATACCTGCTAGCACCTGCGTTTTGCCCCTCCGCCCGGCCCAGCCCAGCCCACCCAAGTGCAGTATCGATCGATCACTGCAGCGTTCGCAGAGTCAGGCCTGATCCCTGCGATCGCTAACAGTTTTTTTGGTAGCATTTTGGTGAACTGGCAAGCACCAGCCCCAGGCAGCGTCAGGTTAGCGGCAGTACCGCTAACACCCACCCACGCACCTCCCTTAGTGGTATGGTATCTGAACGAATCAATATCTGATCCGATCAGATCTATACTAGCGTCCCCAGCAGTTTAGGGTTTTCAAAAACGCAGTGTTGGTGGGATCAGCCCAGATACCTGCTAGCACCTGCGTTTTGCCCCTCCGCCCAGCCCAGCCCAGCCCACCCAAGTGCAGTATCGATCGATCACTGTCACTTACAAAACACTAAACACATAACTGCAGCGTTCGCAAAGTCAGGCCTGATCCCTGCCATCGCTAACAGTTTTTTTGGTAGCGTTTTGGTGAACTGGCAAGCACCAGCCCCAGGCAGCGTCAGGTTAGCGCCAGTAGCGCTAACACCCACGCACCCACCGTACACCTCCCTTAGTGGTATAGTATCTGAACGAATCAATATCTGATATGATCAGATCTACACTAGCGTCCCCAGCAGTTTAGGGTTCCCAAAAACCAGGCGTTAGCGGGATCAGCCCAGATACCTGCTAGCACCTGCGTTTTGCCCCTCCGCCCGGCCCAGCCCACCCAAGTGCAATATCGATCGATCACTGTCACTTACAAAACACTAAACGCATAACTGCAGCATTCGCAGAGTCAGGCCTGATCCCTGCGATCGCCAACAGTTTTTTTGGTAGCGTTTTGGTGAACTAGCAAGCACCAGCGGCCTAGTACACCCCGGTCGTAGTCAAACCAGCACTGCAGTAACACTTGGTGACGTGGCGAGTCCCATAAGTGCAGTTCAAGCTGGTGAGGTGGCAAGCACAAGTAGTGTCCCGCTGCCACCAAGAAGAAAACAAACAGGCCCGTCGTGCCCATAGTGCCCTTCCTGCTGCATTCGCCAATCCAAATAATTGGGAACCCACCACTTCTGCAGCGCCCGTACTTCCCCCATTCACATCCCCAACCAAATGCAGTCGGCTGCATGAGAGGCATTTTCTTTATGTCCTCCCGAGTACCCCTACCCAACGAAGCCCCCCAAAAAAGATGTCGTGTCTGCAGCAAGCGCGGATATAGGCATGACACTCGCTATTATTGTCCCTCCTGTCCTGACAATCCTGGTCTTTGCATTGGTGAATGTTTTGAACGCTACCATTCACTAGTTGAGTATTAGCGTAGGGTACAGCATTGCACAGACTAGGACACACTTTCACAGGGTCTCCCAAGATGCCATCGCATTTTGAGAGACCCGAACCTGGAACCGGTTACAGTTATAAAAGTTAGTTACAAAAAAAGTGTAAAACAAATATATATATATAAAATTAAAAAAAATAGTTGTCGTTTTTGTGTTCTCTCTCTCTCTATTGTCTCTCTCTATTGTTCTGCTCTTTTTTACTGTATTCTATTCTGCAATGTTTTATTGTTATTATGTTTTATCATGTTTGTTTTTCAGGTATGCAATTTTTTATACTTTACCGTTTACTGTGTTTTTATTGTCAACCATTTTTTTGTCTTCAGGTACGCCATTCACGACTTTGAGTGGTTATACCAGAATGATGCCTGCAGGTTTAGGTATCATCTTGGTATCATTCTCTTCAGCCAGCGGTCGGCTTTCATGTAAAAGCAATGCTAGCGGCTAATTAGCCTCTAGACTGCTTTTACAAGCCGTGGGAGGGAATGCCCCCCCCCCACCGTCTTCCGTGTTTTTTTCTGGCTCTCCTGTCTCAACAGGGAACCTGAGAATGCAGCTGGTGATTCAGCCAGCTGACCATAGAGCTGATCAGAGACCAGAGTGGCTCCAAACATCTCTATGGCCTAAGAAACCGGAAGCTACGAGCATTTCATGACTTAGATTTCGCCGGATGTAAACAGCACCATTGGGAAATTGGGAAAGCATTTTATCACACCGATCTTGGTGTGGTTAGATGTTTTGAGGGCAGAGGAGAGATCTAGGGTCTAATAGACCTCAACTTTTCCCCAAAAAAGAGTACCTGTCATTACCTATTGCTATCATAGGGGATATTTACATTCCCTGAGATAACAATAAAAATGATAAAAAAAAATGAAAGGAACAGTTTAAAAATAAGATAAAAAAGCAAAAAAATAATAAAGAAAAAAAAAAAAAAAAAGCACCCCTGTCGCTCCCTGCTCTCGCGCTAAGGCGAACGCAAGCGGCGGTCTGTCGTCAAACGTAAACAGCAATTGCACCATGCATGTGAGGTATCACCGTGAAGGTCAGATCGAGGGCAGTAATTTTAGCAGTAGACCTCCTCTGTAAATCTAAAGTGGTAACATGTAAAGGCTTTTAAAGGGTTTTAAAAATGTATTTAATTTGTTGCCACTGCATGTTTGTGCACAATTGTAAAGCATGTCATGTTTGGTATCCATGTACTCGGCCTAAGATCATCTTTTTTATTTAATCAAACATTTGGGCAATATAGTGTGTTTTAGTGCATTAAAATTTAAAAAAGTGTGTTTTTTTCCCCAAAAAATGCGTTTGAAAAATCGCTGCGCAAATACTTTGTGAAAAAAAAATGAAACACCCACCATTTTAATCTGTAGGGCATTTGCTTTAAAAAAATATATAATGTTTGGGGGTTCAAAGTAATTTTCTTGCAAAAAAAAAAAAATTTTCATGTAAACAAAAAGTGTCAGAAAGGGCTTTGTCTTCAAGTAGTTAGAAGAGTGGGTGATGTGTGACATAAGCTTCTAAATGTTGTGCATAAAATACCAGGACAGTTCAAAACCCCCCCAAATGACCCCATTTTGGAAAGTAGACACCCCAAGCTATTTGCTGAGAGTCATGTCGAGTCCATAGAATATTTTATATTGTGACACAAGTTGCGGGAAAGAGACAATTTTTTTTTTTTTTTGCACAAAGTTGTCACTAAATGATATATTGCTCAAACATGCCATGGGAATATGTGAAATTACACCCCAAAATACATTCTGCTGCTTCTCCTGAGTATGGGGATACCACATGTGTGGGACTTTTTGGGAGCCTAGCCGCGTACGGGACCCCGAAAATCAAGCACCGCCTTCAGGCTTTCTAAGGGCGTAAATTTTTGATTTCACTCTTCACTGCCTATCACAGTTTCGGAGGCCATGGAATGCCCAGGTGGCACAACCCCCCCCCCCCCCCAAATGACCCCATTTTGGAAAGTAGACACCCCAAGCTATTTGCTGAGAGGTATAGTGAGTATTTTGCAGACATCACTTTTTGTCACAAAGTTTTGAAAATTGAAAAAAGGAAAAAAAAAGTTTTTTCTTGCCTTCTTCATTTTCAAAAACAAATGAGAGCTGCAAAATACTCACCATGCCTCTCAGCAAATAGCTTGGGGTGTCTACTTTCCAAAATGGTGTCATTTGGGGGGGGGTTTGTGCCACCTGGGCATTCCATGGCCTCCAAAACTGTGATAGGCAGTGAAGAGTGAAATCAAAAATTTACACCCTTAGAAATCCTGAAGGCGGTGATTGGTTTTCGGGGCCCCGTACGCGGCTAGGCTCCCAAAAAGTCCCACACATGTGGTATCCCCATACTCAGGAGAAGCAGCTAAACGTATTTTGGGGTGCAATTCCACATATGCGCATGGCCTGTGTGAGCAATATATCATTTAGTGACAACTTTGTGCAAAAAAAAAAAATGTGTCACTTTCCCGCAACTTGTGTCAAAATATAAAATATTCCATGGACTCAACATGCCTCTCAGCAAATAGCTTGGGTGTCTACTTTCCAAAATGGGGTCATTTGGGGGGGTTTGTGCCATCTGGGCATTTTATGGCCTTCAAAACTGTGATAGGTAGTGAGGAGTGAAATCAAAAATTTACACCCTTAGAAATCCTGAAGGTGGCTAGGCTCCCAAAAAGTCCCACACATGTGGTATCCCTGTACTCAGGAGAAGCAGCTGAATGTATATTGGGGTGCAATTCCACATAGGCCCATGGCCTGTGTGAGCAATATATCATTTAGTGACAACTTTTTGTAATTTTTTTTTTTTTGTCATTATTCAATCACTTGGGACAAAAAAAAATATTCAATGGGTTCAACATGCCTCTCAGCATCCTTGGGGTGTCTACTTTCCAAAATGGGGTCATTTGGGGGGGGGTTTGTACTGCCCTGCCATTTTAGCACCTCAAGAAATGACATAGGCAGTCATAAACTAAAAGCTGTGTAAATTCCAGAAAATGTACCCTAGTTTGTAGACACTATAACTTTTGCGCAAACCAATAAATATACGCTTATTGACATTTTTTTTTACCAAAGACATGTGGCCGAATACATTTTGGCCTAAATGTATGACCAAAATTGAGTTTATTGGATTTTTTTTATAACAAAAAGTAGAAAATATCATTTTTTTTTCAAAATTTTTGGTCTTTTTCCGTTTATAGCTCAAAAAATAAAAACCGCAGAGGTGATCAAATACCATTAAAAGAAAGCTCTATTTGTGGGAAGAAAAGGACGCAAATTTTGTTTGGGTACAGCATTGAATGACCGCGCAATTAGCAGTTAAAGCGACGCAGTGCCGAATTGGAAAAAGACCTCTGGTCCTTATGGGGCGTACACACGGTCGGACTTTTCAGCTACAAAAGTCCAACGGACTAAAGCTGGCTGGAAATCCGATCGTGTGTGGGCTTCTCCGGACTTTCAACTGACTTTTTCAGCCTCAAATCCGACGGACTTTAGATTTGAAACATGCTTCAAATCTTTCCGACGGACTCGAGTCCGGTCGAAAAATCCGCTCGTCTGTATGCTAGTCCGACGGACAAAAACCCACGCTAGGGCAGCTATTGGCTACTGGCTATGAACTTCCTTATTTTAGTCCGGTGTACATCATCACGTAAGAATTCGACGGACTTTTGTGTGATCGTGTGTAGGCAAGTCTGTTCATTAGAAAGTCCGCCGCAAGTCCGTCGAAAGTCTGCCAAAAGTCCGTCGAAAGTCTGTCAGACAGGCTGTCGGACTTTTGTAGCTGAAAAGTCCGACCGTGTGTACGCCCCATTAGGCAGCATAATGGTCCGGGGCTGAAGTGGTTAAAGGAATATTTCACTTTTATTTTTTCACTTTAAGCATCATTAAAATTACTGTTCCCGAAAAATGGCTGTTTTTAAAACTTTTTTTTGCATTGATACATGTCCCCTGAGGCAGGACCCAGGTCCCCAAACACTTTTTATGACAATAACTTGCAGATAAGCCTTTAAAATTAGCACTTTTGATTATTCATGTTCGTGTCCCATAGACTTTAACGGTGTTCGCGTGTTCGAACACATTTTTGTGCCTGTTTGCAAGTTCTGGTGCCAACCGAACAGGGGGGTGTTCGGCTTATCCCTAGTTGGAGCGCAGGAATGAGCCCCAAACCCTTTTTGGGACAATAGCTTGCATATTAGCCTTTAATATTAGCACTTTTGATTTTGAACGTTCGAGTCCCATAGGCTTTAATGGGGTTCTAAAGTTCGCGTAAACTTTTGGTCCATTCGCCGGTTCTGGTGCGAATCAAACCAGGGGGTGTTCGGCTCATCCCTACTCACTGACAGGAGTGAATGCAGCATCATTCCTGCCAGAAGGACCAGGGACCCAATAGCTGCTGTAGGGACCATTCTGCTCTCTCTTCCCTCCAACAGTAGCCTGTCTAGGTGGAAGAACGTGGGCACTGAGTGAAGGCAGATTTCCCTTCTTCCTGTCACCCCTTGTCATGTGACATATCACATGACCTGAGAAGGGAAAGATAAACTGTCTTTATTCCCAGTGGCAATGCTGAGCTTGGGGGTGGGGGCAATTTAACATCTTTAAGACAAAAAAGAAGGGGATATTTGCGCTAACCAATCAATATATACAAAAAATATGTACACAAGTGATATAACTAAATAAAGCGTGATTAAATGCTGCACCTCTATAGGTCAAATACCAAACCTAAAACCAATATTAAGAAAGAAAAAGATGCACAAAGAAACCACTACAAATAACAATAAATATTTCTGTGAACAAATTCTCTAAAACATGATAATATGAAAAATTGAGTGGTGTATCAAAAAACAAATAGTCCATGTGATATAAAAAATAGATGAATAAAACCAAAAGTGAATTTATCAAAAACAGAATATCCCAAAATGATCCTTCCAAATTTAGGAGATGCAAAAGTTCTTCACTTAATCTCGAAAAGCAGGACACATATTCAATCGAATCATCTGGAATACGGAGCATAAAATGCAAATACAAACTGCTTACCAGATCCGTTAAATCTCAAATGATAGAGATCAGAAGCGCTTGTGCATTAGCCTGCCGGCAGGTGAACTCACAGTAATTGAAAGCAGAGAGGAATCCACCTGTTTATCCAGGAATCAGCAAGGACAAAACTTCACTCTCCGGAACACTCTCATAAAAGCCAGGATCTGGGTATTCTCATGTAAGGAGGAATACAAGAGGGCTTCATGGTGCAGTATGTTCCAGCAAAGGTATTTATTTAAAAAAAAATCATACACAGTCCATAAATTCAAGCAGGTAAGAAAAGCAGGTTTGAATCAGCCACAGTGTCTACCAGTCAGCTGTTCAGCGTGGTGATGTCACAGGCTCATGCTCCACCCGACATGTTTCCCCTTAACAGGCATCCACTGGGAACGGAGACCTGCCGGTAGGCTAATGCACAAGCGCTTCTGATCTTTATCATTTAAATTCCAACGGATCTGGTAAGCAGCTTGTATTTGCAATTTATGCTCCATATTCCAGATGATTCGATTGAATATGTGTCCTGCTTTTCGAGATTAAGTGAAGAACTTTTGCATCTCCTAAATTTGGAAGGATCATTTTGGGATATTCTATTTTTGATAAATTCACTTTTGGTTTTATTCATCTATTTTTTTATATCACATGGACTATTTGTTTTTTGATACACCACTCAATTTTTCATATTATCATGTTTTAGAGAATTTGTTCACAGCAATATTTATTGTTATTTGTAGCGGTTTCTTTGCTCATCTTTTTCTTTCTTAATTTAACATCTTTTCCCTGGGCACCGGATGATCTTGTCCCGTCAGTGGATTTAGCAACAACCTGACTGCATACCATGATGAGTAGGCATTAGGGGAGAGGGCAAGAATGATACAATTCATATTTGAGAGATAGGCTAGCATGAAAAAATGCATGCTTGTTTGCTCACAAATTAATAAACATATACAATTAATTGTAAACAAAAGGGTTATTACAGCAAAGTCTCAAGTTTTTGAAGGCTTTTGAAAAGCCAATATATGCTGAAGCACCCAACTTGTGGCAACGTTTACCAAGCATATTGCTTTATATTCTGTTCCTAATGAGGAGGTGCTTCCTCTCTTTTCACAGACTTATGCCCTGTACACACGGTCGGATTTTCCGATGGAAAAAGTGCGATCGGATTGTGTTGTCGGAAATTCCGATCGTGTGTGGGCTCCATCTGACTTTTTCCGTCGGAATTTCCAACACACAAAGTTTGAGAGCAGGATATAAAATTTTCCGACAACAAAATCCGATCGGTTAAATTCCAATCGTGTGTACACAAATCCGACGCACAAAGTGCCACGCATGCTCATAATAAATTGAGAGACGAAAGCTATTGGCTACTGCCCCGTTTATAGTCCCGACGTATGTGTTTTACGTCACCACGTTCAGAACGATCGGATTTTCCGACAACTTTGTGCGACTGTGTGTATGCAAGACAAATTTGGCCCAAAATCCGTCAGAAAAAATCAGACAGATTTTTTGGTCAGAATGTCCGATCAATGTCCGATCATGTGTACAAGGCTTTACACTCAGTTCTAACACATACAAAAGCAATAACATCAGTAACATTGGATGGAATGTCTGATGGAAATCTATTATAATTTCTCAATAAATTACCATAAGCACAGTAGAAAATAAGCATACCTGGACTACTAACTGGTCTCATTCTTCTAGACCTCAAATACTGTGAAAGTTCAGAGTAAGGAAGGAAAAGTCCTCTCCTCAGCTATGTCATGTGACACACCAGAGCTGAGAAGGAGCCTCCCTCAGTGTCAAGAAGGAGCCTCCCTTGGCTCTGAACTGCTGGCCTACTGCGATAACTGAGATCATAGTTCAATAAAATCTGTGTTCATAATGGTGCAGCTACTCGGAGAGCTCTGAAAATGGATGTGACCGAGTCTTAACTCCTTGATTGGTTGGTTATGAACTTATGAACACAGATTACAGTGAACTGTGCAGTGTAGCTGTCAGGATGCTACCCAGAGTAGAGGTGTACATGTGCCAGCAACCAGGTTGGGAACGTTTGCCAGTACCATGCATGGGTATGTGCTCTGTGGCACATTGTGTGGATGTCTATACATTCAACTGGTAGTTGCTTGATGATCTTCAGCTAGTCCATGATCTTTGTTGCTGTGTATCCTGATCCTGCATTTACTCTAACTACGCATTACTAACTCAGATTGCCTCTTGACTTCCCTTTGCCTGACTCCTAACTGTGACCTTGGTTCATTGAAGGACCTTGTTTATGTTGATCAACTGTGAATAACCTTGGCTTGGTTCCTGACTTCATCATCTCCAGCTATACTATTTACCTATGTATGACATTGGCCTGACTTCAGACAATGGGGTTTATTTACTAAAGGCAAATCCACTTTACACTACAAGTGCACTGCAAGTGCACTTGGAAGTGCAGTTGCTGTGAATCCGAGGGGAACTTGCAAGGAAAATAAAAAACAGCATTTTTGCTTGTACATGATTGGATGATAAAATCAGCAGAGCTTCCCCTCATTTCAGATCTCCCCTCAGATTTACAGTGATTGCACTTCCAAGTGCACTTGCAGTACAGAGTGGATTTTCCTTTAGTAAATGAACCCCAATGTCTTTCTTATCCACATTCTATCATTCACTTGTGTATGACTTCAGCCTGGCTTCAGACAACATCTCTCTCATTCATATCCTATGACTCCACTGTGTATGACCTTGCCTTGGCCTTTGGCCCTGAAACTGCTACCTTCCAGATCTTCCCTACTGGTCATATCCTGCCTCATCCTATGTAGTATCTAGGGTTTTACAGTGTTCCAGCTGCTGTGCCTCTCTGTGACTCCTCTTAGACTCTTGACTACTCCCTGGAAAAGCCATCAGCAACCTGGACCTTCGACACTAATGCCACTTTGTGCGTTTTATGCCCTTTTACAATATCCAGGGTTGATGGAACCAGAGGCACAAGGGAAGCCCTCTTGTCACTTAGTCCTTAGTGCTGCTTTTCCCTCTGCCTACTGTACAGGGAATAACAAAAAGCTAAAATAATAAGAAGCTAATATAAAGAGAGGTTCAGCTTTTTTTATACTACCTTAACCACTTCAATACCAGGCACTTAGACACCTTCCTGCCCAAGCCAATTTTCAGCTTTCAGCGCTGTCGCAATTTGAATGACAATTGTGCGGTCATGCTACACTGTACCCAAACAAATTTTTTATCATTTTGTTTCCACAAATAGATCTTTCTTTTGGTGGTATTTGATCACCTCTGCAATTTTTACACTGATGGGCACCGTAGAGGTGGCACTGATGAGGTGGCACTGATGGGCACTAATGATGGGCACTAGGGATGAGCTTCGAGTTCGAGTCGAACTCATGTTCTACTCGAACATTGGCTGTTCTCAAGTTCGCCGAACAGCGAACAATTTGGGGTGTTCACGGCAAATTCGAATGCCGCGGAACACCCTTTAAAAGTCTATGGGAGAAATCAAAAGTGCAAATTTTAAAGGCTTATATGCAAGTTATTGTCATAAAAAGTGTTTGGGGACCTGGGTCCTGCCCCAGGGGACATGGATCAATGCAAAAAAAAGTTTTAAAAACGGACGTTTTTTCAGGAGCAGTGATTTTAATAATGCTTAAAGTCAAACAATAAAAGTGTAATATCCCTTTAAATTTCGTACCTGGGGGGTGTCTATAGTATGCCTGTAAAGGGGCGCATGTTTCCTGTGTTTAGAACAGTCTGACAGCAAAATGACATTTTGAAGAAAAAAACACATTTAAAACTACCCGATGCTATTGCATTGCCGACAATACACATAGAAGTTCATTGATAAAAACAGCATGGGAATTTCCCACAGGGCAACCCCGAACCAAAATAAAAAAAAAAAAAAAATGATGTGGGAGTCCTCCTAAATTCCATACAAGGCCCTTCAGGTCTGGTATGGATATTAAGGGGAACCCCAGCCAAAATTTAAAAAAAAAAATGACGTGGGGTTCCCGATTTTAAGGGGAACCCCGCGCCAAAAAAAAAAAAAAAAACGGCGTGGGGTCCCCCCAAAAATCCATACCAGACCCTTATCCGAGCACGCAACCTGGCAGGCCGCAGGAAAAGAGGGGGGGACGAGAGTGCGCCCCCCCCTCCTGAACCGTACCAGGCCACATGCCCTCAACATTGGGAGGGTGTTTTGGGGTAGCCCCCCAAAACACCTTGTCCCCATGTTGATGAAGACAAGGGCCTCATCCCCACAACCCTGGCCGGTGGTTGTGGGGGTCTGCGGGCGGGGGGCTTATCGGAATCTGGAAGCCCCCTTTAACAAGGGGACCCCCAGATCCCGGCCCCCCCCTGTGTGAAATGGTAAGGGGGTACTTACCCCTACCATTTCACTAAAAAACTGTCAAAAATGTTAAAAATGACAAGAGACAGTTTTTGACAATTCCTTTATTTAAATGCTTCTTCTTTCTTCCTTCATCTCCTTCTGGTTCTTCTGGCTCTTCTGGTTCTTCCTCTGGCGTTCTCATCCAGCATCTCCTCCGCGGCGTCTTCTATCTTCTTCTCCTCGGGCCGCTCCGCACCCATGGCATGGGGGGGAGGCTCCCGCTCTTCTCTTCATCTTCTTCTTCATCTCTTCTTCCTTCCTAAGAACATATTGCTGCAATAAATGATGTTATTTTATATCTCCCTAAACATTGTCTTTAGCTGTCATTCTACAAAGCACAGCATCACTGTCATACCATACTGTCCTGAACTTAGCTGGGCCTCAATTTATATGGCAGAGCCATACATCATCACTCAAATATATTTTATTTCATTACACTCATGGTTGGGGAGAATCAGCGTTGTGAAGATGAACATCTTGCCCAGGCTGCTCTTCATGTTCCAAATGATCCCTTACAAGATCCCCTTGGGGTTCTTTACAGTGTTGAACTCTATAGTATGCAAATACGTCTGGAATTGCAAACGACCTCGAATTGCTAGAAACTTACTTATTAAACCTAAAAGGGAAGGGGGCCTAGTCTTACCAGACTTTAAGAGTTACTTCTTAGCGATAGTATTGAATAGAATATCGGACTGGAAATACCATAAAGACTCTAAGCTGTGGGTACATCTAGAATTAGACCTGGGTGGTGTGGACTTGTCTCCTTAGATATGGATACCCAGGAAATTTCGGAAGCTATTCCCGAATACTTCACCACTTACTTGGTCTACTCTCGCAATCTGGGACTCATTATGTAAAACGCACAAATGGTTGTATAACTCTCCTTTAATGCAATTAACGAGATATGCCTATTTCTCTCTGGAGAATCTTGACCCTAAGTCTCACACTTGGATCTTTGCGACATCAACTCTACTCCACCAAGTAACATCCACCACTGGCACTCTACCTCTCTCTATGCTCTTACCGTCTTCTATAAGGTGTCATTCATGGAAATACCAACAGCTCTCCATGTTCATTAATTCACTACCAAAGCCATTCTGTTCATTAGCAGAACTAACACCGGTAGAAACCATCCTCGTTAATGATCAACCACCTGAGAAACCGTACTTCTACCAAGCACTATTGTCACTAACCTCAAAGGAGTGGCCTTCCTTTTTATCCAAATGGGAACAAAACCTACAAAATCCTCTCGAAAGCTCAACGATCAACTATTCTCCAATTAACCCACAACTCTTCAATGTCCTCCAAAACTATGGAGGTAATTTATAAATTGCTTATGAGGTGGCACTACACCCCAGTGGTGCTACATAAAGTCTTTCCGTCCATTTCAGCACTCTGTTGATGAGGATGTGCAGAGCAGGCAACCCACGCGCATGTGTGGTGGTTGTGTCCACACATTCGCCCATATTGGTTGACCATACTATATTAGAACAAAGAGATCCAAGGTTCTGAAGTTCCCAATGACATATGGGTGATATTGTTCAAATGTATGGGCAAATCAGTGGGACTCTAAAAAAAATCAATAATGCCTCATCTTTTGAATGCAGCAAAGATGCTTATTCCCTTTTTTTGTTAACAACCAACTATTCCAACCCTACGCCAGTGACTACTGGAAGTAGACCATATATATTATACGGAAAATCTCACCTACACCCTTAGAAATAAACCTGAAATATCCAAGAAACTATGGTCCTGCTGGTTTGCCTTCAAATTTTCCTCCGCCTATACGGAAATGATGTCTCAATTAACATAAGATGATTCATAGTCATTCATTGTATACATGGTATTAAGCTAAGGCAGGAAATTTTGCCTCCCCCATCCTATTTCTCTACCTCTCCTTACTCTCTCTCTCTCTCTATCACACAGGTTTTCATTATTCTCTATACAAGGTATGTTTTGTCCTTTAATGGCATTTTATGTTCATGGTTTTTTTTACTATGTCAATGAGTCATTCTGGCCTATGTTTACTGAACAGTCCTAGTCATCTATTGACCCCTTGTCTATGTCTAATGCTATCTTGCGTGTTCCCTAAGCCAGTTGGCATCCTGTGTTTGTTTAGTTTGCCACCAGGGGAAACATACTGATATTTCATTTCATTGTAAACTGTATTTCCCTCTTCATTAAAAATTTATTGAACAAAAAAATATATATATTTTATTTCATTTGAACATTTCCAAACATATACTACAGTGTTAAAGTGTTTGTTACCCCAGCATTTTATGTTCCTGATATGTGTATGTTGTACCATGTACTTGTGTTAGAAAGCATACTGTTCTCTTTGTACTTCTTCCTTTGTATGAAATACCTGGTGATTCGGACAGTCGTCTTATTTTCCTATTTCAAACTGACCACGCTTGGCATAGAAGCGCATCCTTCCCAACGTGGTAGTTTTCTGGCTGTGCTGGGAGCACAGCCTTGCTATCCTCCAATGACTAAAACTTTTGCTGGGATGCCTTCCTGCACAGCTTTTCACTGGGAAGATCAATGTATTGCTATTTCTCTGCTTTCTGCTGACATACCCCCTGCAGTCTCCACTCTCACCTCTTGTTGTCAGAAACCATGAATCAGACTGAGACAGATGTACAGTCAAATCACACTTGTTTATTAATAATAATAAAAAAAGGTAAACAGAGTAAACGTAATCAAAACATAGCCAGAGTTTAGGAACCATAACGGATAGTCATTCAAGCCAAAACGTCTGGGAGCCAGAGATGAGCGTAGTAGAACAGCAAGCAGGATCTGGAACCAGAAAAAATGTCAGCCAAGCAAGTCTTTAACAGGAACACAGGAGAGCGTCTTTAGAGATGTGACCAAGGCAAAGGCAAAGTAAAAACAACAGAACCCTAGCGCTAAATAGTAAAAACCTGAGGAGCAATCAAAAAAAGGAAATTACAGTCACAATTTTTGATCCAGGCTACTGAATTCTGTTTAAAACATAATTATTTTACTTTTTGTGATCAGTTTTATTTACAATGTATGTGTACTGCGATGGGGGCGAATTTTGCCCCAGTGTATGCCAACTTAATCATGGGCCTTTGGGAGAAGGACAGTATCTGGGCCAACAATCCATCTGCTGAACACGTCGTGTATTTTGGCCGATATATTGATGATTTCGTACTCATATGGAGCGGAGGTCCGGAGCTGTTCCCCTCGTTTCTGGCCCATTGCAATTCTAACCCCTTTGTTCTGTCTTTTACGCATGTACTGGATCCCCATGAACTCATATTTTTGGATCTAGTATTCTCTTATGACCATAACAGGATCATTACAAAAAATCATGGAAAAGTAATATTCCTAGTGGACAATTTAATAGATTGAGACGGAACTGTTCAATAGTGGAGGATCATATAGAACAAGAGTCTTCGATGACAAAAAAGTTTGAAGAAAAAGGATATCCACGTGAGCTAATTAACAAAGCTTTTCTGTCTACTATGAACCCTCCCCTGAGAAAGAAGGTTTCTAGAGAGGAATCACCAAATAATCATACTGTACGATTTGTTTCAACTTTTAATGATACATTTAAATTAGTATCTAAAATTATAAAAAAAACACTATAATATTTTACTGTTCGATCAACGTTTAGCTATGGAACTACCAGAGGTTCCACAAGTCACTTTTCGAAGAGCTCGCACTATAAAAAATCTATTGGTACCCAGTAAAATATTAAATAAATCAACTAGATCCCCTCTGGATATTAGGTCGTACTTTGATGACAGGAACGACATTTTCCAGTGCAAAAAAAAAAAAGGATGCCTGACCTGCCAATTTATTATCCATGGGACTAAGAGAATCACTACAAATTTAGGTAAAAACTATGAAATCAGGCAAGTTATTAGGTGCTCTACTGATTTTGTGATTTATGTCCTACGGTGCCCGTGTGGCCTCTTCTATGTGGGTCGTACTATTCGTGCATTAGTGCTAGAATAGGCGATCACCATAGATTTATTACTAAGGGGTGCAATGAACACAGTGTTCCCCAGCATTTTCATTGTTTTCATAATAAAGATATCAAATGCCTGGAGGTCTTTGTGATAGAAACTATCCCTAAAGGAACACTAACTACAAACGAGAGAATTTCCCTTTTATGCAAAAGGGAAGTGTTCTGGATATATATGTTCGATTCGCTTGCCCCTAAGGGGTTAAATGAAGAACTAGAAATGTGCAGTTTTGTGTAGTGATTTTTTAATTTTTTTTAATTTTATGGGTGTAAAATTTTTTTTTTCTTAATGCTTTTAGACATTGTATGTGTTTTATATCAATGATATTCATCATATTGAATTATTTTCTAATGATTGTGGAAGTTATTATATACATTTTGTATTTTTTAGCAGACATATGTTACACTAGACTCTATATGAAGTAATGACAGTAGTATTGATTGTGAATCCTCTGTGCAATAAGGGGTTAATGGTAGAGGTTAGATTTATCTCGCCCATTAGCTCGGCTAATTTTCCCGCCCTAATTTTCCCACCCTTCTTTTATTATTTAAACTCTTTTAGTTGCCTTCTTCCTTGACTGTGACAAAGCGCTGGAGCGCAAAACGCGTTGTCAAGGAAACATAAATTCAGCTTTTGGACTAGCCACCACGTCCCATTTATCATCAATTTTTGGGACTTCCATCTTTGACCAACATTGGCAGTACAGACAGCCTTCCCAGCCTGTCAGTTTAGACTTTCCAGCAGTATACTCCCACAGTAGCGGCTAAACATCACATGATACGGCAGGTGTAGGAGGAATCATCAGTATTGGTGAAGCATTGGACTGAACCGCGAGTGGCAGAGCAATCTAACAGCTGACACAACAACTGCTCCACCTCAGCGATGCTGGGCTTTCCCTTTCCTGAGTTAGTGTCTCAGCTGGTCTGAAGTCACTGACCCACGTGAGATGGAGCCCCATTCCATCTTCTGTGATATCCATTGCTCCACACACTGGATCTCTCTCTGTACGCTGGTGAGTTGTTTCCCCTGGGATTACATCCTACACCCAGCAGGGACTCAGTTAGCTGCCTGCTTTTGATGCATCCATTTTTCCTTCTCCCCCTTGCTTCGTTTTGGGAGAATGATTTTGTTTGGGACTTATTTTAGCTCCTTGTTGCTCAATGGATGGCTAGTTCAAGTGAACAGGACTGCTTTATATTAGCTGCTACTTTGAATAAACTTATTCATTACTCAACATAATTTTTTCAAATCTTGTGGACTGTTTTCTTTAACCCTTGGAGCGCTGGACTTTTTGTGTTTCAAGGCTAAGGCAGAGATCATCTGGACTGGATGGCTTAAGTAGGCAGGACTGATGAGCAGGATATCATCAACAGATGAGCCAGCTTTGAGAAGTGGCAGAGCATTCTAACAGCTGACACAACAGCTGCTCCACCTCAGCGATGCTGGGCTTTCCCTTTCCTGAGTTAGTGTCTCAGCTGGTCTGAAGTCACTGACCCACGTGAGATGGAGCCCCATTCCATCTTCTGTGATATCCATTGCTCCACACACTGGATCTCTCTCTGTACGCTGGTGAGTTGTTTCCCCTGGGATTACATCCTACACCCAGCAGGGACTCAGTTAGCTGCCTGCTTTTGATGCATCCATTTTTCCTTCTCCCCCTTGCTTCGTTTTGGGAGAACGATTTTGTTTGGGACTTATTTTAGCTCCTTGTTGCTCAATGGATGGCTAGTTCAAGTGAACAGGACTGCTTTATATTAGCTGCTACTTTGAATAAACTTATTCATTACTCAACATAATTTTTTCAAATGTTGCGGACTGTTTTCTTTAACCCTTGGAGCGCTGGACTTTTTGTGTTTCAAGGCTAAGGCAGAGATCATCTGGACTGGATGGCTTAAGTAGGCAGGACTGATGAGCAGGATATCATCAACAGATGAGCCAGCTTTGAGAAGGAAGGGCTGAGCTCACACTGACATGACACTTATGCAGCTGGGAACAGAAGTTATGTGATAATTTATAAAAAAGAAACAAAAATAAATTATGTAAAAATGTACTACAGGTGTGGAGCAGGAAACACCTTCAGGGCCTTCTGCCTACTTCATAAAGTAAAGCATTGATTTCCACAACTATTAGGCAGCTATACTTACCTGAGCCCAATCTCAATCCAGTGATGTGCACGAGAGTAGTGTCTCTCTCTGCTCTCTCTCTCTCTTTCCTTCCTAAGAAGGAAGGGCTGAGCCCAGCCCTGACAATACTCCCACCTCAATGACGCCTCCACCTCGGAGGACCACCATGTTTGAGGGGAAAACTTCTATGGAAATCACAGAGGTGGACAGGGGCATATACGTCCGAGGATGAGACCTGAGAGCGTTCCTTTGGACCATACCCTTTCCAATGCACCAGGTATTATATGCACCCACGGAACCAACAATGGACTGTACTTCATACTCCCCATGGTTCCCAACCTGTACAGGGTGAGGAAGAGGCACCGAGCGGTTGCAGACCAAAAGTTTTAATAAGGAGACATGAAATACATTTGAAATACTTATATTAGAAGGAAGGTCTAATGCGTAACCCACTGGGTTAATCCTGCGAAGAATACGGAAAGGCCCAATAAACCGAGGTGCGAACTTCAGAGAGGGAACAGGAAGTCAGAGATTGTGAGATAACAGTCAGACCCTGTCCCCAACCTGGTAGGAAGGCGCAGGCAGGCGTCCGCGGTCAGCATGAAGTCTGTACCTATCATTAGCATGTCGCAAAGCCTCCTGGACTTGTGCCCAAGTGAAACGAAAACCACAGAGATGTTCCTCTATCGTGGAACAAATGAGTCTGGCAACATGGAAGGTTGGAAACCATAGTTTGCCATAAACGGGGACAATCAGGAAGCAGAATTCAAGGCACTATTGTGAGCAAACTCCGCCTGCGTTAAGAGGTCTGACCAGTTGTTATGATGGTCAGAAATATAGAAACGTAGGAATTGCTCCAAGGACTGATTGACTTGTTCTGCGGCCCCATTAGACTGCGGGTGATATGCAGAGGAGAAAGCAAGCTGAATTCCCAATTGTGTACAAAAGGCTCACCAGAACCGGGATATAAACTGACTACCCCTGTCCGAGACAATCACCTTGGGTAGCCCATGTAAGCGAAGGATCTTCCGAGCAAAAATGAAAGCCAGTTTCTTAGAAGTAGGCAACTTATTAAGTGGAATACAGTGGGACATTTTCGAGAACCGTTCAACAACCATAAGGATAACTGTGTTGCCCTGGGAGTTGGGTAACTCCACAATGAAATCCATAGACAGGTGGGTCCAGGACCTCTCTCCATTGGGTATGGATTGTAGGAGGCCCACTGGAAGGTGTCGTGGAGTCTTACTCTGAGCACACACGGAACAGGCAGCTACGAAGGTGGTTACATCAGACTAATAGGGCGTACACACGGTCGGACTTTGTTCGGACATTCCGACAACAAAATCCTAGGATTTTTTCCGACGGATGTTGGCTCAAACTTGTTTTGTCTACACACGGTCGCACAAAGTTGTCAGAAAATCCGATCGTTCTAAACGCGGTGACGTAAAACACGTACGTCGGGACTATAAATGGGGCAGTGGCCAATAGCTTTCATCTCTTTATTTATTCTGAGCATGCGTGGCACTTTGTCCGTCGGATTTGTGTACACACAATCGGAATTTCCGACAACGGATTTTGTTGTCGGAAAATTTTATCTCCTGCTCTCCAACTTTGTGTGTCGGAAAATCCGATGGAAAATGTTCGATGGAGCCCACACATGGTCGGAATTTCCGACAACACGCTCCGATCGGACATTTTCCATCGGAAAATCCGACCGTGTGTGCGGGGCATAAGCCACCAGAATTGTTGGGAAATGGCCCAAAAGAGTTGATTCCTACCAGGGTAGCCATCAGCCTTGGGAGAATGGCACGTCTGGAGCACACAATACGGAGACTCTCTGGGACAAAGCAGTGGTCAAAAGGTTTTTCAGGAGGAGCATGGACCTGAGCAGCAAGAATTTTGTCACCCAAAGGAGAAGTGAGACTGGTGCGAACCATAGCCAGAATACGATCAGGAGGAATCACAGGAACCAGAACTGACTCCATCTTGGAAGTGGAGGAAAATTGTCATGACAAAGCGTCACCCCTTACATTCTTTGTACCGGGTAAGAATGAGACAATGTAATTGAAACTAGACAAGAAAAGAGCCCATCACACCCTTCTGGGAGAGAGGCATTTAGTCTCAGACAAGAATGTGAGATTCTTATGGTCAGTAAGAATGAGAACCGGCACAGTGGTACCTTTGAGGAGATGTCTCCATTCTTTTAGAGCTAAAATGATTGCTAACAGCTCTCTGTCACCAATCTCGTAATTGCACTCTGCAGGTGCCAATTTCTTGGAAAAGTAGCCACAAGGATGCATAGTGCTCTCAGAGGTAGGACGTTGAGACAGAAGGGCGCCAACTCCAGTCTCAGAAGCATCAACCTCAAGGATAAAAGGTAATGTAGGATCAGGATGTGCCAACACAGGAGCAGAAACAAAGGCAGTCCTGAGACTCTCAAAGGCCTTAATGGACTCCAGAGACCAACTCTGTGGGTTACCGTCCTTTCTGGTCATATCAGTCAGGGGCTTGACCAGAGAAGAGAAGTTACAAATAAACTTAGTTGGCAAAGCCAAGAAAACGGTGTAGAGAATGAAAACTCACGAGTCGGGGGCCACTGTAGGACTGCTGAAAGTTTCTCTGGGTCCATCAAAAAACCAGCAGTGGAAATGACATAACTCGGGAATTTAACCTGTTCACGATGGAATTCGCACTTCTCCATTTACAATAGAGATTGCTCTCTCTAATGCCGCGTTCACACAAGCGGACTTTACGGCAGACTTTTCCCGGCGGACGGGATTTGGTCGGACAATTCGATCGTGTGTGGGCTCCAGTGGACTTTGTTTTCTCAAAAGTTGGACGGACTTAGATTTGAAACATGTTTTAAATTAATCAGTTGAAATCGAGTCCGGTCGAAAAGTCCGCCGTCTGTATGCTAGTTCGACGGACAAAAAGCCACGCTAGGGCAGCTATTGGCTACTGGCTATGAACTTCCTTGCTTTAATCCGGTTGTACGTCATCACGTACGAATTCGATGGACTTTGGTGGATTGTGTGTAGGCAAGTCCGTTCATTCAGAAAGTCTGTCGTAAAGTATGTCGAAAAGTCCGCCGGGCAAAGTCTGCCGTAAAGTCTGCTCGTGTGTACTCGGCATTAGTTTCTGAAGCACACAACAGACATCTGTGTGGTGGCTCTCCAGGGACTTGAAAAATATCAGGATATCGTTGAGATAAACCACCACACATAACTGCAACAAATCTCAGAGGACATCGTTACTAAATTCCTGGAAAACTGCCGGGGCTTTACAAAGGCCAAAAGGCATTATGAGGTACTCGTAATGACCTGTTCTGGTATTAAACACAGTTTTCCACTCGTCCCCCTCCTTAATCCTCACTAGACTGTATGCCCCTCTCAAATCAAGCTTTGTGAAACTCCATAATCAATGGAATTGGATAGTCATTCCTAATCATGAAACGATTGAGACCCCTATAATCAATACAAGGTCTCAGTTCATCACACTTCTTCACAAAGAAGAAACCAGCACCAGCAGGAGACGAAGATTTGCGGGTGAAACCTCGAGAAAGTACGTCTGCAACATACTCCACTATGGCCTTATCCTCCAAGACAGACAAAGGGTAAACCCGGTCATGAGGGGGTATGGCGCCAGGTTGAAGGTCAGATGCGCAATCATATGACCGGTGTGGAGGCAAACTACTGGCTTGGCCTATGTCAAAGACATTGCTGAAATTGCGGTACTCCCCCAGCAGGGAGGAGAGTGAAAAGGTGCACAGGACCTTGGCTACCTTCTGGAAGCATGTCTTACTGCATTGTGGCGACCAGGAGAGAATCTCAACATGGAGCCAATCAGAAGAGGGGTTGTGCCTTTGTAACCAAGGATAACCAATATCCAGCAGAATCTTAGGTGAGGAAATAACTTGGAATTGGATTATTTCATGGTGAAGAGCCCCTACGGCCATGAACAACAGAACAGTCTCATAGGTTACATGGGCAGGCTGTAGAGGTCTTCTGTCAAGCCTCAATGGCAAGTGGAGTGTCATGCAGCTGCAGCGGAATCAAGTGCTTTGATACAAAGGCAGCATCAATGAACAGGCCTGCAGCCCCAGAGTTGATTAGAGCCTGTATCTTGATGGACGACCAAACTTATCAAGCACTTATCTTTTTGGATAGCTGGGGATGAAACAAAGCCACCTAAGTACTGTCTGTGACAGGACCTCAAGGTTCGGCGTTCCCTGGATGGGTAGGACAAGACTTCAAAAAGTGACCTGCCTGGCCACAATAAAGACACAATCTCTCCCTCCTCCTAAGGGTTCTCTCATCCGCAGAGAGACGCGTGAAGCCCAAGTGCATGGGTTTATCTTCACAGACCGACTCGGTACCAAGAGGCATGGGAGGGGAGGGAGGCACAGGTGGGAATGGAAAGTTCAGAGACAAATGTACAGGAGGCTTCCGCAAGCGCCCCTTAAAAGGGAGTCTTTCTCTGAGTCTGGAGTCAAGGAGGATGGCAAACGTGATCAACCTCTCCAGATCAGTGGGTATATCTCGGGCTGCTATCTCATCCTTGATGGTATCCGAGAGACCATGAGAAAAAGCAGCCACGAGGGCCTCATTGTTCCAAGCAACCTCTGCTGACAGAGTATGGAATTCATTGATGTAGTCGGCAACTGTTCTCGTACTCTGTTTGATGGACATGAGGCGCTTGGCAGCAGAAGCAGAGCTTGTGGGAACGTCAAATACCCTTTTAAAGAGGTCACAAACTCAGGGTAACTCAAGACAGCAGGTTTTTGCGTCCCCCATAGAGTGTTTGCCCAGGCCAAGGCTCTCTCAGAAAGCAAAGATATCACAAAACCTACTTTGCTTCTGTCTGTGGCAAACGCCTGGGGCAGCATCTCAAATTATATCTCAACCTGGTTGAGGAACCCTCTGCATTGGACTGGATCACCCCCAAATGACTGGGGAACCAGACATACCTCTTATAGAGGTAATACTCGAGGCGGGTGCCTGCACAGAGACTGGAGCAGCAGCAGGGACGGCCTGCAACACAGGTTGTACAGGAGCAGCCACAGTGGGAGATTCCAGGTGAGACGTGCGACTCAGGAGCATTTGTAATGCCATGGCAAACTGATCCATGCAGTGATCCTGCTCATCCAATCTGGAAAAAATATTACCAATAAGTGGATTGACTGCATCTTCTGAATTCATGGCCTTCGCCTACTGTCAGAAACCATGAATCAGACTGAGACAGAAGTACAGTCAAATCACACTTGTTTAATAATAATATAAAAAGGTAAACAGAGTAAACGTAATCAAAACATAGCCAGAGTTCAGGAACAGGAACGGATAGTCAGACTAGCCAAAACGTCAAGGAGCCAGAGATGAGCGTAGTAGAACAGCAAGCAGGATCTGGAGCCAGAAGTAATGTCAGCCAAGCAAGTCTTTAACAGGAACACAGGAGAGCGTCTCTGGAGATGTGACCAAGGCGAAGGCAGAGATCATCTGGACTGGACTGCTTAAGTAGTCAGGACTCAGAAGCAGGATATCATCAACAGGTGGGTCACTGTGGGGAGATAGGAGCTGGCAATTAGCCGTCAGCTAAGCAACCAGCTTTGAGAAGGAAGGGCTGAGCCCAGTCCTGACACTTATGCAGCTGAGAACAGAAGTTATGTGATCATAAAAAAAGAAACAAAAAGAAATTATGTAAAAATTTACTACAGGCGTGGAGCAGGAAACACCTTCAGGGCCTTCTGCCTACTTCATAGAGTTGCATTGATTTCCACAACTATTAGGCAGCTATACTTACCTGAGCCCGATCTCAATCCAGTGCTGTGCATGAGAGTAGTGGCTCTCTCTGCTCTCCCTCTCCTCCCTGGAGATCGGGGAAGCAGTGGAAGCCATTGGCTCCTACTGCTGTCAATCATCAATCATAGCCTGTGAGGAGACAGCGGGGGTGGGGCCGAGCCACACTGTGTGTGTCAATGGACAAAGAAAGCGTGGCTCAGGAGCCAGCTCACAGAAGTGCCACCATAGCAATTGGCTTGCTTGCTGGTACTCATTGGGGATGACGAGGCAGGAGCGCTGGCAGGGGACCCCAGAAGAAACATGGGTAAGTAGTGCTGTTGCTGGTTAAGAATAATTAAGATACAAATGTCCTCTGGGGGAATGGGGAACTTGTGGACAATGACACAGTATGATTTAAAAGAAAAAATGAATAAAAACCTTTTGTATGGACTAAAAACAGTCTGTGATTCAGGGCAAGCCTTTCAGGGAAGCGTGAAGCAGGCTCCAGACATGAGAGAAATAAACAAAAGAGAAGCGCCTCCGGATCAGGATCAGTTAAAAGACTTTAATATACAAAACAAATATGTCCACTTACATAGATAAAAGGCAAGTAGAGCACAGATATTCCTCGAATATATATATATATATATATATATATATATATATATATATATATATATATATATATATATATATATATATCAGATCTTGTCCATGGGAGAGAGGAGAGACAGTCCCATCCAGCAGGATGTGTGAGCTCTGTCTCAGGGATGAAAACGAGGCTTGGCTCGGATGAGCTGTGGAACTCAGGCCTCTAATGTGGTGACGTCACAAACAGTGCAACAACGTTTCAGCGCATACGCACTGTGTATTACAGGCGCTCGCCTTCCGCAAGCATAGAGGCCAAAGGCTCATAGGAGCCTTATATGTGCTCACAAATGGAGCCATCTAGTGGAGATTGCGTACTACCTACCTACTACCTAACACAACCTAAATAGAGGAGCTCCAGCAACAAAAGTTAAAAAATGTGTATCAAATGCAGAGGGACTGTGAGAATGAAAAACAAATAGAGATCTGATGGGAAAAATATATATATACTGTCATCTATGGAACTATAGTATGAAGATGACAGTATATTCATTTTCTTCTGGAACTAAAAATGGTATGATCAGATAAATATAATTGTAAGGCCCCTTTCACATGGACGGATAGAATGGTGCTTTTAGCTGCGGATTTTCTAATTTTCTACTGCAGCTAAAAGCACACAATGCTTTCCTATGGCCCCATTCACGCACTGCGTTTAGCTGCGAATTAGATACATGCGGTTCTGTGCGGATAGAAAAAATAGAATTGACTGCGTCCAGAAGCGATTTGGCGCAGCTATCCGCACATAACCGCAGGTAATCGCAGTGCACTGTGTCAGCTGCGGATAACAGCGCCGAGCTGCTCATCGGGAAAGGAAAAATGATTTCTAAGGATCTAATAGCAGTGCAATTTATATCCATGTTCCAAATTTTATTTTGGCATTTGATATTTGTCAAATGTAGTAAATTGATGTACATTGTCACTGACTGTTGGCTTCCAGAATGAGCCAACTGATTTAAGAATTCTAAATGAAGTTGTCTACCCCAGAACCAAAGCCACAAACAGATGCCCAAAACATTAATAAGAAGTGGGAGAAGGTACAATTATTGTGCCATGTATTCCACAAATTATGATAACATCATTTGTTGTTTTGTCAACTCCACATCTAAAAAAAAATAGTCCATTGCATTAGAGGGCAATGTTTGAGCTTTTTAACTAACTTAAAGGGTTTATAGACTGCCAAGGGACAATCTTCAAAAGTAAGGATCAGTGAAACGCAAATCAGTTTAAAGTTCAGCAAGTTCTTTGAATCTCGCCACACAAGAGCACATCAAATAACTCTCTCACATTAATTATTCATCACTGAGAATTAACCTTTGTTGGCACCTGCAGCACAGACCAGAGGATGACAGCAGATATTTTTGTAATATTTGTACAGCATGTTCTTTATTGATATTGTTAGAACTCATCACCTTTGCATGCATTTATGAAACGTTATCGCAAATGAATGTTCCTCTGTGTATTTCACCCTTAAGCCGCTGTTTTATTTGTCACAGGTGTTTACCTCAAGTTTATTTATTCCGGATGTAAAACTATTGATTTATAACATTCAAAAAAATGAAAAAATTAAACACAACTATTTCGGTAGTATACAGGCAGAATAGCTTTTTGATGCCATTTACACACACACTAGAATACATAATATATTTGCTATGATGATGATTTCTCTTGTATTCTATTTGCATTACTGCTGGCAATCAAAACAGACATATACATCAACCCCTTTGCCAAATTTGCCAAAAAAAAAAACCAAAAAAAAAAACCAAAAAAAAAAAATTAAGCATTGCTGGTGATTTTATGGGGAGGTTTTGTTCATTTAGATATTGATACATGTTTGAGATAGTGCCCTTATCTCTGGAGGAGAACCTACACATGTGTTCAAAGGTATTGGTGGTATCCCCCCCCCCCCATCCCTGTTAGTGAGTGGAATAGAAGTGTCTAATCTGTAAATATTTATAGAACTCTGTTCTAGGTAGGCCATATTTTTCTTGCAGAAAGGTGAAAGAGCTAAAAGCCACTTTGTATCCAGTGGCAGAAATCTTGGATAGAGTGGAATGCCAAAGGGAATCTAGGGTCGCCTAGAAATTAGCTAAGCGAGGACTGTGGGGTGCCAGTGAGTACGACGATTTATATAGAGACCACAATTGTAACGATTGACCCACTACTCCATTCAATGGTGTCAGATCTTTGAGCCTAATTTGGTCCAACCAAAGGAGACCTGGGAGGTAATATGGGTCCACCGAGGCCCGTTCAAATTGGAGCCATGACATGTCCCAAGGGGGGCGTGCCATTGAGCCAATTACACCAATCTGGCAGAAGCATAGTAAACCCATAAGTGTGGTAGTCCCAGTCCACCTAGGACCGTTGGTCGGTAAAGTAGTCTTTTATTCAGACGGGGCTTCTTGGCCTGCCAGATAAAAGCATTCACCTCCTTCTGAATTAGTTCTATGATCTGACGGGAAACATATAGAGGCAAGGATCTAAAGTAAAATAGCAGCTTTGGGAGTATTGACATCTTAATGGCCTGTATCCTACCTAAAAATGAGATGTGGTAGGCAGACCACAGGCGTAATAATTGCTTGATGCGAGAAAATACCTGGGGGTACTTAGCAAAGTAAAGTTTACAGAGAGAAGTGGCCAATTTTACTCCCAGGTAAGGTAATGCTTCCCCGCATAGAGCAAAGCCAAACGTGGACTGGATACCAGAAAGTGTATTTTGTGGGATATTGATCAGGAGTGCAGCACATTTCGACAAGTTAACCCCTAGACCCGACAAGTTGTGGAAGGTACTTAAAGTGGGGATCAAGTTTGGCAAAGAAACCACAGGTTCTGATAAAAATAAGAGGACATCGTCCGCATACAAACTTAATTTGAACTCCTGATCTCCTTTCTTATAACCCCTAATGTTGGGATTCAGGCAAATCGAGCGGGCCAGAGGTTCAACTGCCATGCTGAGTAGCAAAGGGGATAGGGGACATCCCTGCTTGGTTCCACGGCCCAGTGTGAAATACTCAGAGGTACATCCTGGGAGTTTAATGCGAGTGCATGGGTGATGGTATAGATCCCTAAATCCGTGCACAAATGTCCCCTGAAAGCTGAGTTTGGTAAGGATAGATTCTAAGTAGGGCCATGTCATGCTATCAAATGCCTTATGTATGTCAAGGCTTAGCAAAAGGACTTTCCGGGAGAACATATCCGCGTCTTGTATTATATTAGGGGCCAAACGGATATTATCTGTGATTTGTCTAGTGGGGATAAAGCATGTTTGGTCTGGGGAGATCAGCGTAGTAATAATAATGAAGAGTCTATCCGCTAGGAATCAACCAAAAAGTTTTAGGTCGTTGTTTATGACGGTAGGGTGGTAATTTTGGAAGAGGGTGTGATGTTTGTTTGGTTTTGGTATCAAAGACATGTTCGCCATCAACATGTCATCTGGGAAGGTGTGACCTTTAATTATATGATTATAAAGATTTTTAAGATGGGGGACTAATTGATTAGAAACATTTTTATAGTAGGTGGAAGAAAATTCATCTGGACCTGGTGCTTTTGAGGGTTTCAGGGATGAAATTATAGCCTGGAATTCCTCCTCTCTGCAGGGGGTGTTCAGGGTTTTAATTTGCTCCTCAGACAGGGATGGAAGAGACATATTCTCCCACCAGGATTTGGAAACTGGGCCAGGCAGGGAAGAGGGAGCCGCTAATAGGTCTTTGTAAAAATTGGAGAAGATTTTGAGTACCTCCGAGGGGTGGGTGATAGTATTACCCCTATCATTTCTAAGTTTATAAGAGTGTGGAGATTGGATGGTGGAATTCAGTTTTCTGGCGAACATTGCTGAAGCCGAGTTGCTGCGCAATAAAAACCTGGCTTTTGACCATCTCAAGGTCTTTTCTGTTTGCTCACAGAGGATCTTGTCTAATTGGATTCTCTTATTGTTAATCTGTCTGAGAGTGTCCGAGGAATGGGATTGGTTGTGTATATGGTACAGTCTAGTCAACTTCCCGGAGAGTCTAGTGATATCTGCTAGTTTGTGTTTTTTTGTTGCCGTGGCTAATTCTATCAGATGTCCCTGAATTACCGCCTTATGGGAAGCCCACGAAATAGTGGTGGGAGTATGTTGCGTATTATTGATGCAAAAGTATTCATCTAAGCGGTCTGAGCCTTTAGATCAATTCAGGATCTGAGAGGAGGGAGTCATTAAGGCGCCAAGTGGCATTTGTTGGTGAAATGCCTATATATGAAATAGCTAGCAGTACCATGTGATGATCAGAGTAAGGATGTATGTTTGCTGAGTTTGAGTTGGCTAACAGGACAGGAGTACTGTAAATATAGTCTAGCTTAGAGTAACTGTCACGGGGGTGTGAGTAGAATGTATAGTTCCGAGCGCCCACATTGTGAGCCTGCCAGGAATCTATAGGTTGATGGGAGCTGAGCAAACAGGTGAGGGTCTTCGGGAAAGCGTTGACATTACTTACAACTCAGCTTCTGTCCAGCCCCGAATGTGCCACCAGATTAAAGTCTCCTCCAATCACTAGGTGAGGGGAAAGATATCTGTCTAGTACCTGAAAGAATGAAGTAAAGAAAGAAGCTTGTGAGTCATTAGGAGTGTAGACATTTGCTATGGTAATCGCTTTGCCACAAATCGAGCCCTGAATTATCAGAAACCTACTTGTGGGGTCCTTGTACACATGCTGCACATCCAGTAGAACTGAATTTTTAATAAATAAAGCCACCCCTCTAGACCTAAAGTCATATGCAGTAAAAAAATCTTGTTTACAAAGACGGTCAAAGTAGCTAGGGTGGTTGGATTCTGAGAAGTGGGTCTCCTGAAGGAGCAATATGTCTGCTCCCAGGTGTCTATAGGCTTTCTTTTGTTTTTGTGGAGAATTAAAGCCTTTGACGTTATGCAAAATTATCTTAATACCCATTAGTATATCTTAAAGGGAGGATAATTTGAGTAGATATCTGGGATAGAGAGGTGGTCATCAGCTGATTAACCCCTAACGGGAGTTTGAAACATGAAGGTACATACACTATAAGGCATACTGTAAACGCTTTATCCCATATTTTCTGAGAAAGTGCCTTTAAACAGCTATAACATCTAGGTGCCATAATCAAAAAAGGAGAAATGAAAGGCATGAAAAAAACTAAAAAAACAACATGCGTTCTAGTGTTGAGAGGAGTCGGGAGGAAGAAAAAGAAAAAACATTTCTTCCCCACCGACTAGCAGAAAAAAACACTTGGAGGACTATATAGTCCAATACTCTTATAACGAAAGTTCAATACAAATTATCTCGCCTGGACCAGAGGCCCGGATGTCCACTTTCTGGAGGGCATCCTGTGACCAACAATCCGGGCCTGTGTGGATTTAGAGCAGGGGGTCGATCAGGCGGGCACAACAAGACTTTGTAGCCATCCTGCGATGCATGTTATAGCAACAAAAAGGGAATAGGAAAGTCATCCTTTTAGTTACTATAACCAAAAATCTTCTCCGTATGATAAATTAGCCAGGGAGCCAAAAAAGGTGCATCAGTGCATCAATTCACTAAGCTCCTGTCGTTGTCGTCTACGATTCCGTTGGGGAGAGGGGGTGGCCCAGATCAGCGTCGGACATGGAGTAGAAGGCTGCCTGGGTAGGTGTTTAGGGGCTAGGAGGCCCAACTTGATCAGCAACTCTTTGCCTTCTGGTAGCGTGGTGTCCGTATAGGTGGTGCCATTGTGAGGGACCTGCAATTTAAAGGGGAAGCCCCATCTATTGAGAATTCTAGCCGACTGAAGTGCTGTGGTGACTTCTTTCAGTTTCCTACGTTTCTCCAGTGTAGCAGGAGAAAGATCCAGATAGATCTGGAGTTTGGTCCCGTCTAATTGTATATTAGGGGTATTGCGAGAGGCTCTCAGTATTTCTTCTTTGATGAGATAGTCTTTGAGGCAAAACACGATGTCCCTCAGAGGCTTGTCACCCGGTGGTTTGGGGCGCAGTGCCCTATGGGTCCTGTCACAGGCAAAATAGGTATCTGGGGTGGCAGGCAACAGGGACTGGAACAGTCTCTTAATTGCTGAGAGTAAATCTGTGACCTGTTCTGGGACACCCCTAATCCTCAGGTCATTACGCCTGTTCCTGTTGTCTAGAACTTCAAGGTTAGTTTACAGCAGGGTAACCATCTCTGCAAGGGATTCATGGTCTCTGCAGAGATCAGAATAGGCCAAGTGGAGTTCATTATGCGTTGTCTCTAATATGTCTGCCCCCCCCAGTGCTGCCAGTTCCTGGGTCAGAGTATTAGTAGACTTGTGGAGCTCAACTTGAAATTTGTCAGCCAGTTTGGCATGGCGGACAGTACATGGCTGACAGGCTGGTATCCAGCTCTGCCTTTGTGAGATGTACTGGGTACTCACAGTCTCCCGAAGAGTGGGCTAGTGAGGCTGCCGGGCTGTGGGCTGCTGCCTGAGCGCGTGGTTGCTGGGCGCCATTTTGTGACATCCCGTTCTGCTTCCGGACCCGGAGGAGATAGTTGGTCAGGGATCTCTGAGCTCGCTTTCTGCGTTGTGACTTGTGTGTGGGCATGCACCAATATGTCTCCCAGGGGTGTGGGCAGTTTGAATAAAATCCAGTACGAAATGGCCCAGGGGAGTGTTGTTAGTCTCTGCAGCCTGCAGGGCTCACACTACAGGCGTCCTTCGCTCATCGTGCCGTGCATGCCCCCCGAAAATTAAATTTTTAAGGTTTTGTATTTCAGAATTTTTTAATTTAGCACTTTTGTTTTATTTATGGTGACCAGCATAGTTCTTTCAGAAATCAGAATTATTATAGATACGCTATGGAGAGAGTAAGGCAGTAGTAACAGCAGCAGCAGCAAAACCACTACCACCTAGCAGGAACAGTATGTTTTTATGTTTGTAAATATATGATCCGTCACAGACAAACATACTAGGCTATGTGTTTAGAAGGCATCTAAGAACCAAGCCTGGTTAATTTTATTACATTTCATGCGGCCACCTTTGTCTGCAGACAGGCAGATGCATCGGTTAGTAACCACACCTCCAACTGCACTGAACACCTTTTTTGATAGAACTTTTGCAGCACCTCACCTCTAGTTCATGTTCTGTAAACTTTGGCCACTAGCCTCTTAGACATCCAGTTATCCATGGAGTCTTTATTATCTAGTATTTAAATGCTGTGGGGCCATATACCAGCCATAAACGAGGTGATCCCAAGTGTAAAATAGGACACTCATCGCCATAAACATAGTGTCCGGAGTCCAGTCGGGGAGACATGTTTCTCACCACATAGAATTTACATTTCTTGCTTATCCCTGGTAGCTGGTTGACTCCAAGGCCTAGGGCATCAAAGGATACCCCTCAAAATGTTTATTCGGCTTGAACATTACTAAATTAAACTAATAATATTCAGGAAGAAATTCAATTTTATATGAGTAACAACACTTGTACTGATATTGGACTTTGAACACTGAAGATGAGTGCCACTGCTCTACATTTCCTGGTAGTGTGGCTAGGTCGTTGCATATCCATACTCTATAGTTCTCGCATAGATCCAATAGAGGCCACTGAATAGTCATGTCATGGTGGAGCAGGCAGAGGGGGTTAGCCTTCGTCGCAGATGGAGCTTTTTTTTTCTTTGGTCCGCCAGAGTGGCGGCCATCATGATTGATGATGGATCTGCATTGGGGACATTGTTTTTTTATTTAAAATAAAGGAATAGTCAAAAACTGTGTATATGTTTTTATTTATTTTTGATGGTTTTTGGTGAATGAGTAGGGGTACAATGTACCCCATACACATTCACATGGTGGAGGGCAGGATCTTCCACATTCTGATAAGCCTCCTGCTCACAGACCCCCACAACCACCACCCAGGGTTGTGGGGAAGAGGCCCTTGTCCCCATCAACATGGGAACAAGGTGTTTTGGGCCAGGAGTTTCAATTGCCAGCAATGTTGACAGTTATTGATTCATCCATTAAGGATGCTGCGGACTGTTTCTTAACAACTGGCAGCTATTCACTGTACGAACCTGAACAGGTGATGTTTGGGCCGAACGTATGCTCCACCTGAACTGCTCGCCCAACACTAATAAGGCTAGTGTTTTTTTCTTTAGTACAGTATATTGACTAATGCACACTTCAGCACTTTACCAGATATATTCTATACCATTGTTGCTTTTGCTATTTCAACAACATTCTCATGTAAAACTTAACCTCTTGACATCCGGAGGCCGTCATATGACGGCCTCCACTTTCAGGGCTTATATCTGAATGATGTCTGAGGCTACAGACATCATTCAGATACCGGCATTTTCAGCCGGCGATTCCGTACACCATAAGAACGATCATAGCGGCTGTTCCGCCGCTTGATCGTTCTTACGGGCGGCGGGAGGGGACACCCCCCCCTCCCGCCGCCCTCCGGTGCTACTACCGACTCACCTCAGCGATCGGTGAGTCGGATAGCGGATCCGCCGGCGCCGGATGTTCACCATAGAGATTTCCGGCGGACCAGATGGTCGCCGGAGTCTCTATGATCGTTCGGAGGCCGGGCGCGATGTTATGACGTCACGCCCGGCCTCTGCATTCAAAAAAACGGCGCCGCTTCGGTTGTGAAGCGGCGATCGTTTTATTTTTTTTTTTTATTTTAGGCTTCCCAGCCTAGAGGTGAGATGTGGGGTCTTATTGACCCCATATCTCACTGTAAAGAGGACTGATCGTGTCAGTTTCCTATTACAAGGGATGTTTACATTCCTTGTAATAGAAATAAAAGTGATCAAAAAAAAAAATATTTTTTTAAAGTGTCAAAATAAAAAATTTTAAGTAAAATTAACAATAAAAAAAAAAAAAAAAATTTTTAAAGCGCCCCTGTCCCCGTGAGCTCGCACGCAGAAGCGAACGCATACGTAAGTCCCGCCCACATATGAAAACGGTGTTCAAACCACACATGTGAGGTATCGCCGCGAACGTTAGAGCGAGAGCAATAATTTTGGCCCTAGACCTCCTCTGTAACTCAAAACATGTAACCAGTAAAAAATTTTAAAGCGTCGCCTATGGGCATTTTTAAGTACCAAAGTTTGGCGCCATTCCACGAGCGTGTGCAATTTTGAAGCGTGACATGTTAGGTATCTATTTACTCGGCGTAACTTCATCTTTCACACAATGCAAAAAAAATTGTCTAACTTTGCTGTTTTGTTTTTTTTTAAGCATGAAACTGTTTTTTTTCCAAAAAAAACGCGTTTGAAAAATTGCTGCGCAAATACCGTGCAAGATAAAAAGTTGCAATGACCGCCATTGTATTCTGTAGGGTCTCTGCTAAAAAAACATATATAATGTTTGGGGGTTCTATGTAATTTTATAGCAAAAAAATGATGATTTTTACATGTAGGAGCAAAGTGTCAGAAATGGCCCGGATATGAAGTGGTTAAGTTGAATCCTCAGAGCTTATAAGTTCAGAGAGGAACCCTGAGACCCACCAAACTATCCACTTCAGATTTAGGATGTATCCTACGTACCATATGCTTTCCCTTTATCTTCCTTTTTTATTACTATAGTGTATATGGATGACATTTAATTATTTCTGCATGCTACACTACCTTTCTTTTTAACACAGTTTGAGCAGGACAGAAACCAATGTAGAGGTCAAGGTTTACTAATTCAACAGACACATATTTTGTGCTTTCAATCCAGCTGGCTCTGACATTCAGTACAAACAAGGCATGCTTGCTTTCACATGGAAATAAACTGTGAGAATGGGAGTGGATACAATTATGGCTGTGTTATTTTAACACATCTGTAAAGCACAATACTGAAATTAAGCTTTAATAGTGAAGCCATCCATGTTTGGAAACAAACACATGATCCTTAGCTATGCTTTCTTTTGGAGAAATGGGGTAAAACAAAATGTGTCAGTGTCTGTCTTTATGTGAGAAAAGATTTCAAAGTAAATGTGAAAGAGGACCTTGTTGATAGAGTGTGTGATGGATGAGGGAGTTTGGAGTGGAGAAACTTGACTGGCCTGCACAGAGTCCTAACCTCAACCCAATAGAACACCCTTGGGATGAATTATAGCAGAGACTGAGAGTCAGGCCTATTCGTCCAACATCAGTACCTGACCTCACAAATGCGCTTCTGAAAGAATGGTCAAACATTCCCATAGACACACTCATAAACCTTGTGGAAAGCCTTCCCAGAAGTGTTGAAGCTATTATAGCTGCAAAGGGTGGGCCAACTTAATATTGAACCCTATGGACTAAAACTAGGATCTCTTACAGAGAGTTTATGAGGATGGCCAAATGCAGACTACAGATAATTTGGCATAGTATAATATTATTCACCTCCATGGGAAGGAGATAGCTGATGACCTTTATTACGCTTTTAATACATACCCTTGCGTCTTATAGCTCTTATGACCCACTTTTCATTAAACAAAGGTTTGGTCTTTATTTATTTTTTTAGTTCAAATTCAGTTCAGCTGAACCATGAATTGGCAACTGATTTGTCCTTTTACAAACCTACTGAAGAAGTCCTTGCTTTTGGATGTAATGCGTGTATAGGAGCCTTGGGTGTCACGTCATCCCACGGCCATCTTACTATTGAGCCAAGTTTCGGCATATGTGATTGATACATGCATTTGAGCTAGCACTGGAGCGTAACAACTATAACATAGATGATACAACCTTAAAACAAAAATGTTACCAATGATACAAAGTAATAAAAATAGGAATATTACTATAATAGACCTACAAATGCTATCAGTATATCAGGACAAATTGTAGGACAGGAAAAGTTACAGAAAAGATGAACCTACACACAAAGAGAGTAAAGGAGGTGCATTACAGAGATGAATCGTATGTCCCCATGCTTCTTAGACCACAAACCAAATAGAATGAGCCAGGGGTGTGTATTCTGATATGTACACACTTGTAAAAACCCACCCCTCCTCACCCCCCTTCAATATTCTAAGACTGCTACATTGAGCCAATGGGGTAGAGGGCCCTCTTAAGCTAGGACACCAGCTACCATTTAGGATCAAGTTATTCCTGTTATTTCCACCTCCCACCCCCTTTGAATTGACATTCAAACTAGTCCATAGATTATGCTACCAAATGGTCACAGAAGAGGCTTTTATCAGATAGCTACTCCAGATAAAATTCCACAGCTGGGTATGGTGTCTCTGTTGATTCTAAGCATGTTCTGAAAATATAGAGTCATCAAAAGTTCACTGTAAGTCACATTAATAATAAAGTCTATCATTTTCAGGGCTTAAATTTCCACAGCAGTTCCCCCTGAAGTTCATTCTTGAACTTATGCTCTCCCTCAATGATTATGCACCCACCCACAACAGTCCAGAAGGCCCCAACCCCTAACCACCACCACTGCGGCCTCCTCTTCCTTTCTTGAACACGACAAACCTTGTTATCTGCTCTGATGAGCACATTAAGATAGACTTGAGACTGAGCGATTAAAGAAGTTCTGGTGCCTCTGAGACTTTACATCTGGACCATGAGTGCCTGTGCTGCAATGTTTCCACGCTCCTCTGCCTTGGAAGAGCGGAACTCCAACATCGATAGTGGGATCCTGGCATCTTTTAGTCCCCTAACTTGGGAATGCTGTGTGAAGTTTGCAAAGATTGGATCAGACCGCGAGACGGCACTTTTTAGCATGGTGAAGGAACATTCAGAAGAGTCTTAGTCATCGCACCTTTTCCTCAAGAAATTACTTGGTTGTCGTTGCTTCTTCAGGTGGTGGTAGGGTGGGCCTCCGGACAGTCGTGCATGAATACAAAAAAGAAAAAGGAGAACGTCAGTGTACAGTTATTGGAGGAATGCCAGACAGTCACAGGAGCAACGGCTTGGCCAATAAGACTAAATACTTATAAGGGGTAGACATGTGCACACTGAAATATTTCGTTTCGGAATTTTGTTTTCGTCCAAAAAATAAATTTATTTAGTTACTCCTGAAAATCGTTTTCATTTATTTCGTTTTTCGGTAAAAATTGCATTCGTCCGAAAATCCAAATTAAAGTTGAATCTGTCATTGAAGGCTTATGGTGTCTGTCGAATGTTCAAAGAAGATTCGACGGAGCAGCTAAACTGTACTACGCCATATAGTTTACCTGCTCCGTCGAATCTTAGAACTTTCAACAGACACCATAAGCCAAAGTATGTGTGTACTTAGTTCTAGCTATTTTACTGCTCCTCCTCTTTGGTTACAATCAGCCAATAACATTCAACATCATCATTATTTTTATTCATCTTTTCTCCCCTACGTCGAATCTTTTCTCCCCTACGTCGAATCTTTTCTCTATATGTCGAATCTTTTCTCTCTATGTACAATAATCTTGGACTAATAGAGTTTAAGGTTAGGCACATTCGACCACAGGTTTGATGGACACAGATTGTTATTGTCATCATCATGTCGAATCTCCTATCTATATCGAACTGTTGTAGCAACGAAAACGAAAATAAGGTATTTGTTTATGTCGGATATTTCGTTTTTCGGATTCTGCACTTTCGTTATCGTTTGTTAAAACGATAACGAAAATACCTGAAATTCGGACGAAAATGCATTCGGACGAAAACGAATGCACATGTCTAATAAGGGGGGGATTGTGGACGAGTAAAGTGGGATCCCCACAGGGTATAGAGTCCGAGCAACAGCCACTATCATCCATGGCCCTTGATGGTAGGCATAGTCAACACTGCATGCTATTGCCAGGTCCCTGGGTTCACCACACCTGCTCACGGGGCTTAGGTTAAAGCAGTGGACAGACTGGGAGATGTAGAATTACAATAAGACAAAAGACCTGGATGTCCAGGGCAATGGTTGTGAAATATGGTACTTGTAAACCATTATATAGGACCCACTGGACTCTTAAAAGCTGAGTCAGGCAGGAATGGTAAAGCCTTATAATTCACAGCTCATTTCTGATATTCAAAGAAAAGTTCCAGAAGATGAATACATTTACTTTTAAAGATATAGAATAAAATTATCAGCTAATGGACTGGTAACATTACTTAATGTAATTAAAGATAAGAATATGAAACAAAGAAAGTAGAAAAGAGAGAGAAGAGAACAAATAAAATAAGACAAAAATAGAAAACAGGTTTAATGCTGCTTCAACCCTTACACACATTTCACTTTATGTCAAAGAGCATTGAATCTGTATTCATAAAAACAAATGAACAATATATAACTGTCCCGAAAAATTATTATAAAGTGCCTTGAAGAATAAACTGGGATAAAATCTTAGGAACAAAGAACACAGAGGAGAGATGGGTTTGCTTTAAAAGCATATTAAACAAGGGCATTAGCCAATGCATCCCATTGGGTAATACATTTAAAACAGTGATCAAAAGTCCTGGATGACTTAACTCCAATGTAAAAATGCATATAAAAGCAAAGAAGGCCTTCAAAAAATACAAGGTTGAGGGATCATCATTCAGACTTTATAAAGAATGCAACAAGAAATGTAAGGGTGCAATAAGGACGGCTAACATAGAACATGAAAGACACATAGCGGAAGAGAGCAAAAAAATTCCCAAGAAATTCTTTAAGTATGTAAACAGTAAAAAAGTGAGGACAGACCATATTGGCGCCATAAAGAATGAGGAAGGACATCTGGTTACAAAGGATGGGGAGATGGTGAAGGTATTGAATTTATTCTTCTTCTCGGGGGCGCATGCGTGCGAGCGAAGGAAATGGCCGCGTGATTCCTCCGCTCCGCGCCGACGGGAACAGTAACCCTGCCTGATACCGAGCAGAACGAGCGGGGACGAGGCTCACATACCGCTCCAGACTCCGGAGCGTCTCGGGACTCTGCCGGTGATGCTCCGGTCCGGAAAGCACAAGCCAAAAGCTAGGCAGCCCCAGAAGCCCTCTACAGCACCAGGCAAGGGGAAATCCAATATGGCGCTGAAGCCTCCAGAACGTGAAGACGCTGCACACATATCAGATGATAACCCAGAATCTCCAACAGACAGCTTACAACAATTTCCTACACACCTGGTAAGCCCTCTTCCCCTGGACTCTGATAACCTTTTAGCAAGATTTCGCAGTATAGTAAGGGACGAAATTACTGTGGCATCACGCAAGCTATCCTCAGACTTGGTGCGGGGTCTTAAAGAGATAGGCCACCGCACTAATCAATTAGAGCAGCGCATGGATTTGGCAACCACAGTCTTAGAGGGTCATGAAGAAGAAGTAGAAAAATTAACAACAGAAATAGAGTCCCTGAGAGACAAGTTGGAAGATGCAGAAAATAGGGCCCGCAGGGACAACTTACGCATCCGCGGTATTCCAGAAACGGTGAATGACCTGCAGGGCACAGCGACGGCTTTCTTTCAGGAACTGGCCCCGGAAATCCCTGTGGACCGGCTTGAGTTCGATCGCATACATAGATCTCTGGCCCCTAAACCCACGGATGGTCCCCCGAGAGACGTTATCATAAAGTTCCACTATTACCGCACTAAAGAAAAGCTTTTGCAGGCGGCGAGAGAACAACAAAATCCCCCTTTTAGGGGAATTCCCTTCAGCTATTCGCTGATCTCTCGCCGGTCACGATTGCCAGACGGCGGGGACTCAAACCGTACTTGCAAATACTGCAAACCCAGGGGATCAAATACAGATGGGGATTCCCCTTCAAATTATCCTTCTCTCATTTGGGTCGTCAATTTCAGGCTACTTCTCCAGCGGAGTTAAAGCGTCATTTCCAGGATCTGCAGCTGGACCTTCCTCCCTCCCAGACGGAGGCGGCGTCCTCCTCCTCCTCCAGACCAGGGCCCTCCAGACCCCCTCGACAAGGCTCCCAACGTTCGCAACCCGGATCCCAAGCTCTCCGAGAATTACAGTCCCAGAAGTTCCATAAATCCAACAATGGTTGAAGGTACTTTTCTTTTATTTGTTTTTGATGACATCTAGCCCCCTTCTGTTGCCCGACCCCGGGCCACGGTCATCCCTGTTTGTTTTTTCTACTGCTTTTACACCTGGAACTTTTAGGTGTGCTGGATAAGGAGCTACTAGTACCCAGTACCCAAACTCTGGTCCTATGCCTTAATAACTTTAAAGGTCACCTCACTAAGGTCCGCCCCAATTGTGAGATGGCGGTGTGAGGTGTAAGAAGCGACATGGAAGATAGGCAAATAGACATCCATCAACATGTTTCCAGGAAGAAGACTACCCATGTTTAAAGATGGATTATTTTTTATATTTTTTTTATAATTTTGATATTTTCTTTTTTTTTTTTTTTTTTTTAGGTTAAGTCTTCATGATAACTTTTACTACTCAATACAAGAATGTGACTTTAACATTTCTGTTCCTTCCAGGGTTTGACGTGGTGGGGGGAGGGTGAAACCGCAGCTGCAGGAATACCCTTTTGTGGTGTTCCAATGCGGCGCGGGCAGTTGTATCCGTGCCCTGTACCGCCGACTCCGTTGGGGGGTGGTGGGGCGCGGTGGGGTTAGATCAATCTCCCTGGTGGTCAGGGGACTGAAGGCCTTTTGGCCCTTTGGTCCAGGCCATCGGGGACTAAGTTTTGGTTGTACCTTTATGTTTTCTAAGGTTTCATCAACAAATGTTTAGTTCAGTTGTTTTGATTCATCTCCACTAAACCTGAGTTCAATGGTTTCTAGTTTCTGCTCTTAACGTACATTTACAAGTCACGATTGATAAATGATAGGCCGGTGGTCCCGTCGGACCAATGCTACCCCCGATGAGTCAGCACTTGGCCGAGACGGCTGTCTCGGCCAATGTCTTACTCAAATGTGGGTCTTTTAGCCCACAAAACAAAGCAATTAAGGTATTGTTAAACCCAAAATCTCTGCGCTTAGGACATATAGCAGAAAAGGGGGGGGGGAGGAGGAAGATAAGGTGGATGGAGGGGGGAGGGGGGAAGGAAGAAAAGAAGAAAAGAAAAGAATATTGTAAGGTATGCTGCCTCCCCAAGTTAAGCCCTCAGAAGGACTAACGTGTAATGAATTGTAGGTGGGGGTGTGGCGCTCCCTTGTGAACTGTGGAATATTAATTAAATGTGCATAGACAGTGACTATACCAGATAGGTTAAATAGTAATCCCAACACAAACGGTGAAGACTGTGAACCTCTTACTGGGTGAACCCATAATATGTAAATCAAAAAACCTTGTAGAAATATATGTATATGTATATGCAACCCCTATCATATTGCATATACCTCTATATCACAAATAGTGTCAAAGAATTCCACTAGGTGCTGCTGCTGAGCAGCTAATGTGATAAATCCAACTTATATGTATGCAAAATTAGTGGCATATGCATATACCAGTGCAGAAACAAATATATGACAGTGCAATGTATATAATATGACAGTGCAATCCAACACATACGTATATGTATGACCGTGCAATCCAACATATAAATGTGCAAAAAAGTGCAATATAGTGCAATCAAGTCCAAAGAGAGCCGAACAAAACTCTAAATGACATCAAAATTGCAAAAAAAGAGAGAGTCCCAATTTTTGAATGGCAGCAGAAAAGTTCCAACAGCTTAGTGACTTTTGGTGCCCACAGAGGTAAATCCGTGACTTCTGTACTCCCCTTTGGCTCCCCACTCACCAGCTTCCACTACCCCTGCAGGGGTGACAGGCAATCTAGGATCCCAAAGCCGTCCTCTTGTCCGGTATCCCGTGGTTGCTACGATGGAATGGCCTCTCTCCCAGGAGTTCCGGATTGCCACCTCATACGATATCCAGGACGGGGATCGCCAGCAAAGCCATGCGATAGTGCCTGGCCTGGCACTAGGTGTAAACAGCGTGTGTGAGTCAACTGATCCCTGGAGGTAGCATGCGTTCCACGTCTCACTCCGAAGGTGCAAAGCCTGGTGTGGTGTATCGAAAAATGAACCCGGAAATGACGGCGCCTCCACTCAGACATATGTTTCGCCGTAAATGGCTCCTCTAGAGGAGCCATTTATGGCGAAACATATGTCTGAGTGGAGGCGCCGTCATTTCCGGGTTCCTCTAGAGGAGCCATTTACGGCGAAACATATGTCTGAGTGGAGGCGCCGTCATTTCCGGGTTCATTTTTCGATACACCACACCAGGCTTTGCACCTTCGGAGTGAGACGTGGAACGCACGCTACCTCCAGGGATCAGTTGACTCACACACGCTGTTTACACCTAGTGCCAGGCCAGGCACTATCGCATGGCTTTGCTGGCGATCCCCGTCCTGGATATCGTATGAGGTGGCAATCCGGAACTCCTGGGAGAGAGGCCATTCCATCGTAGCAACCACGGGATACCGGACAAGAGGACGGCTTTGGGATCCTAGATTGCCTGTCACCCCTGCAGGGGTAGTGGAAGCTGGTGAGTGGGGAGCCAAAGGGGAGCACAGAAGTCACGGATTTACCTCTGTGGGCACCAAAAGTCACTAAGCTGTTGGAACTTTTCTGCTGCCATTCAAAAATTGGGACGCACTACTTGAGAATAGACTCTCTCTTTTTTTGCAATTTTGATGTCATTTAGAGTTTTGTTCGGCTCTCTTTGGACTTGATTGCACTATATTGCACTTTTTTGCACATTTATATGTTGGATTGCACGGTCATACATATACGTATGTGTTGGATTGCACTGTCATATTATATACATTGCACTGTCATATATTTGTTTCTGCACTGGTATATGCATATGCCACTAATTTTGCATACATATAAGTTGGATTTATCACATTAGCTGCTCAGCAGCAGCACCTAGTGGAATTCTTTGACACTATTTGTGATATAGAGGTATATGCAATATGATAGGGGTTGCATATACATATACATATATTTCTACAAGGTTTTTTGATTTACATATTATGGGTTCACCCAGTAAGAGGTTCACAGTCTTCACCGTTTGTGTTGGGATTACTATTTAACCTATCTGGTATAGTCACTGTCTATGCACATTTAATTAATATTCCACAGTTCACAAGGGAGCGCCACACCCCCACCTACAATTCATAAGGTATTGTTGTCTATCCAACTTCGAGATTTTCTTATTACCTCTACCTTACCTGCTTCACTCTTTCTCTTGTGTCTTTTGCTTGTCCCTTTTCTCCTTTCCCTTTCCCCTAGGTCCGCGGGATGTCTGACTGGAAATTTATATAGGAGAAATTCCCTGATCCCATGACCCTTAATTGGCTTACCCTGAATGTTCAGGATATGAATTCCCCCCAGAAAAGGGTCAAGATCTTCAAATATCTAAAACAACAAAAAATAGATATTGCTTGTTTACAAGAAACGCATTTCTCTACCACTTCTTGCCCTAAATACTTTGCGGCACACTATCCACAGGTATTTCTGGCTAACGCAGCCACTAAACACAGAGGTGTTCTGATCGCCATAAGCAAAACGGTTCCATTTATTTGCAGTAAGCAGATAGCAGACCCAAATGGTAGATATTTAATTTTGCAAGGCACGATTCAGGATAATGAGATAACAATCATGTCATATTATGCTCCGAATACCAACCCAGGGCCCTTTCTTACCCACGTCTGCTCTCTGTTACGATTTCACCACAAAGGAACCCTATTGATGGCAGGAGACTCTAATGTAACGTTGACGCCCTCCCTTGACAAATACCCACCGGACCATAAACCCCCCCCTGCGGCCACCAAATCCTTTTTGCAGTCCCTACAGAATTCTGACCTAATAGATATATGGCGGGAACTCCATCCCCAAAGTAGGGATTATACCCACTATTCCCATCCTCACCACTCTCACTCTAGGATCGATCATATGTTTGTCCTTCGCAAACACCTTCCCTTAATAGAATCAATTTCTATCCTTGCCGCCCCATGGTCAGATCATGACCCCATCCTGACGGTTTGTCATTCTTTACTGAGTAATTCACAATTCTCCCCATGGGTGATGAACGACTCCCTTCTATCCCACAAAGAGATTCTTGCTGACATTCATGATGCTTCAGCAGAATATTTTAAAATTAACACAGGATCAGTACCATCCCCAGTTACACTCTGGGAAGCATATAAATCTGTCCTCAGAGGTCACGTTATCCGCATAGCATCTAGACGTAAAAACGAGAGAGCAAGGGCTCGACAAGAGCTTGAATTAAAATTAGAGACCGTGACCAAGACCTTCAAACTAAAACCTACTCCCACTAATCGCAAACTCTTAGATAAAGCCCGCACAGACTTAGACCTATGCCTGACTGACGAAGCAGAACGAACCCTACGATGGGCCCGACAAAGGTGGTATATTAAAGCGAATAAACCTAATACAATGCTAGCTAATAGATTACGCACCTTTCCCCCGAAATTTACTCCTATTACTCTTCGCACCCGCCACAATTCCCTAACAGGTAATCCCCAAAAAATCCTGGAGGAATTCAGACATCGCCTTACTAAACTTTATTCGGAACCAGATCATCTTTCAACCCAAGGCCTAGACGCCTTTCTTAAGAATCTATCATTACCGTCCTTGTCTGAAACTCATACATCCCTGATGGACCGAGATATACAGATCTCAGAAGTCCTCCAATGCATTAAGGAGTTGAAGGTGGGCAAGAAGCCTGGACCAGATGGCTTCACGGCACTTTATTACCGGAAAATGGCAGATGTCGTTGCTCCGCATTTGACGAAGATGTATAATTCATTCAAGGACGGTTGTCACTTCACACCCAATCAACTGACCGCCAACATAGTCATGATACCTAAACCAGATAAGGACCATTCATCCTGGGCCAACTTCCGGCCCATATCACTCATTAATATCGACATGAAAATTTTAAGAAAAATCCTGGCCACTCGCCTCAATTCCTTCCCTCCACACCTAATAAAAAAAGATCAAGTGGGATTTGTCCCACGAAGGCAGGCAGGGGACGCAATAAGACGCCTTCTCCAAATACAATACATAGTTCATAATAGATCCCTTGAAACCATGTTCTTATCATTGGACATCAATAAAGCCTTTGATACATTGTCATGGCCATACCTGATTCAAACGTTAAAGCACTTTGGTTTTGGCACTTCTTTTATGGGCTGGGTCTCAGCCATCTATAATTCCCCTCAAGCCAAAGTGAAGTACTATGGGTTTGAATCATGCACCTTCCCAATTAGAAGGGGCACTCGCCAGGGATGCCCACTCTCTCCATTGTTATTTATTTTAGCATTGGAACCCCTGGCGGAAGCCATTAGATCCCATCCTGATATAACTGGCGTGGATATAGCAGGAACCCCGCATAAATTGTCTATGTTCGCGGATGACATATTAATGACCATCACTAAACCGAGAATCACCCTCCCTAATCTGTTAGCTCTTCTGGAAACCTTTGCCACCTTTTCGGGTCTATCGGTCAACCCCGCTAAATCAAACGCAATGTCGATAAATCTCTCACTATCTGAAATAGAAGCCCTACAGTCACACTTTTCCTTCCAATGGCTGAATTCTTTACCTTATCTTGGTATCCGACTCACCCCAAAATATTCAGGTTTATTCCAAGCTAACTTTCCCACATTACTTAGGAAACTCTCTAATATGCTCTCCTCGTGGTCCGCTCTCCCATTGTCCTGGTTCGGTGGGATTACTACCGTTCGCATGTCCTACCTTCCAAAACTGCTTTACTACTTCAGAGTTCTCCCGGTCCCAGTCCCCTCCCATATTCTCCGTATACTCCAAGAAACCTAGGATTAAAAAGCAGGTATTATTCGCTCGTAAAATTAATGGAGGTTTGTCAGTACCCAATCTACAAGCTTATTACATAGCAGCAGCCATAGCTCCGTTATCTCATCTCCATGAGAAATCCCAGATGCCATTATGGGCCACTATGGATATAATAGACTCTCACCCGATACCCTTAGCCTCTCTTCCATGGCTTCCTCGAGAACATCGCCCTAGTGCCATGGGCCCATGCTTGGCCCATTCACTACGGTTATGGGATTCTGTTAAATACTCCGCAGGTTTAATCTCCCCACATCTTCCCCTACTCTCCCTTCTTCACTGTCCACTGTTCCCACCGGGGCACGATAATCCGCAGCAATTTCGATGGTGGACTGAGCAAGGCTTTGTGGATGTCCACTCTATGTTTTCCCCAACTAGGATAAAAACATTTGCGGCCCTACGCTCCTCACATGACATCCCCCTAAGGGAACATTTTAGATATATGCAAATACGACATTTCCTACTAACCCTTATCAAATCTCATGACCGCCCATTTACACTAACCCCCTTTGAACATCTTTGCAGAGCACGACCCCAATCCCCTGGTTTGGTTTCATTAATCTACGCAGCCATTATTGGCTCCACAAAACCTCCCATAAGAGCGTATCATCTTCATTGGGAAGCGGAGCTGGGTAAAAAGATTGACCCGGAGGACTGGCAGGCCATGACAATTTCATTATCCAAGTGCTCCAAGAATGTTTTGTTCTTGGAAAATGCTTACAAAATTCTTTATAGATGGTACTACACCCCAGCCAGAATAGCGAGGTTTATCCCATCTTATTCCCCTTTATGTTTTCGAGGATGCTTACAAGAGGGCACGATGGCACACATTTGGTGGAAGTGCCCTAAGGTATGCAGATTGTGGATCAGAGTGTATGCACTCCTCCGAAACCTCTTCAATACTACCATAAAGAGGGACCCCTTTGAGGCCCTTTTGGGGAAACCAATCCCTGAACTGTTGCAACCAGAGCGACAGTTAGCATCCCATATACTTACTGCAACTAAATTAACTATTGCAAAATCATGGAAAACTTCAGCCCTAAGTTTTGAAGCAGTTAAAAACCGCATTAATGATATCATGGTTAACTAGAAAAGGTACAATTTCTGGGGAAATTGTGAAAAGTGTTCTTGCCTCTACAACTGGAGTGGGCGGAGTAACTGGGTGGAGTGGCTTGAGTAACTGTTGTGTGGTTGGAGTGGCTGGAGCTCCTGTGAAAAGCGTTAAAAAGCTTAATATTTTAAAAAGTATAAATAGTAGTAAAAAAGTTGAAGTCTCATCATTAGCTGAAAGAGCACAAACATTTTTTTTTTCAAAAATGATTTTTTTTTTTCAAAAATGATTTTTTTTTTCAAAAATGATTTTTATTTCAAAAATATATTTTTTTTTTTCAAAAATTTTTTTTTTTTTCAAAAATATTTTTTTTTTCAAAAATGAATTTGCTTTTTTTTCAAAAATGATTTTTTTTTTTTCAAAAATATTTTTTTTTTTACATGGGGCGGTCATAATGTTTTGGCTGATCATGGGGTGGTCATAGTGTTTTGGCTGATCATGGGGTTGTCAGCTTTTGTCACCTCCCACTCTAGTTTTGAACATTTCGCCATTCATTCCTATGGGACCAATTTCGCCGCAAAAACGTCATTTCGTGGACCATTCGGCGAAACATTCCACAAAGTATTAGCACAATCGGGAACAATCCGCACGTTTCGGTATATTACTTGTCTCTGTAGTGTAAAAACTGTGGGAGGAGTCTACAAGCATTATCAAGTCTAGCAGATGAAGTCACATGCATTTGGGGTGTCTCAGCATCTTGTGTTTACAACCACTGTTTCCTAGCAATGCTCATGCCCTGTTTATGCTTCCCAAATACTACTTCATCAAAACTGCCCCATCAGAATTACCCCATCAAAACTGCCCATCATATTCCTCTATTATAAATCAGTACATGGTGTGTCTGTCCCCTCCCCCGGCCTCTGTAATCAGAGCTGAGATGCTCCAGCCACCTCCCCCCTGTGTATAACAGAAGCTTTGGTAACCATGGCAACAAAACAAACACAGCACACGCTGATTAATGGCTAAAATTTCCTGAAATGACCTCTAAACAAATGGCCTTATTTTAAAAACTATACATCCTACAGCGAAGATCTTTATATTGTGAGAATCACAAGACCCAGACCTAGATTTTGATACATAGTATGTCTCTGAAATATTAAAAGTGAAGGCACGGTCGCAGTTTAGAAATTGCCCTTCAAATTTGAAGGGGCTAGAGTGTAGTTTCAATGAATGTCAATGGACGGCGTGAGTTGCAAACAAATGGTCATATTGTGAAAACTATCAGGACTATGGCTTAGCCGTGGACATGTTTAGTGGCAGCAGGGATAGCTGAACGTTTTGATATAAGATTTGTGTAGGTGGGCTTGAAAATGAGGGAGTGGCGGCAGTTTAGAAATCATGTTCTGATTTTCCAGCTTTTGTCATCTCCCACTCTAGTTTCCCCATTCATTCCTATGGGACCAATTTCGCCGCAAAAATGACGATATTTCGAAACGTTCCACAAAGTAATAGCACACCATTCGGGAACAATCCGCACGTTTCGGTATATTACTTGTCTATGTAGTGTAAAAACTGTGGGAGGAGTTAGAGTGGTAAATTTGGCTATAATAATAATATATATGTGAGATAACAGTAAGTGGTCTTGCTATGCAAAAATATTTTTTTTTTAAAGTAATTTTTTTTTTCAAAAATATTTTTTTTTTTAAAGTAATTTTTTTTTTCAAAAATATTTTTTTTTTCAAAAATATTTTTTTTTTAAAAAATATATTTTTTTTTCAAAAATAATTTTTTTTTTCAAAAATATTTTTTTTTTTCAAAAATATATATTTTTTTTCAAAAATATTTTTTTTTCAAAAATAATTTTTTTTTTCAAAAATATATTTTTTTTTTCAAAAATAATTTTTTTTTTTTTTCAAAAATAATTTTTTTTTTCAAAAATATATATATTTTTTTCAAAAATAATATTTTTTTTTTCAAAAATATATATTTTTTTTTCAAAAATATTTTTTTTTTAAGTAATTTTTTTTTTCAAAAATAATTTTTTTTTTAAAGTAATTTTTTTTTTCAAAAATATATTTTTTTTTTTCAAAAATATTTTTTTTTTTTTCAAAAATATATTTTTTTTTTTCAAAAATGAATTTTTTTTCTCAAAAATCATTTATTTTTTCAAAAATATTTTTTTTTCAAAAATATTTTTTTTTCAAAAATATATATATTTTTTTCAAAAATATATTTTTTTTAAAGTAATTTTTTTTTTCAAAAATAATTTTTTTTTTCAAAAATATATATTTTTTTTTTCAAAAATATTTTTTTTTTTTTCAAAAATGAATTTTTTTTATTCAAAAATGATTTTTTTTCTTCCAAAATGAATTTTTTTTTCAAAAGTAATTTTTTTTTCAAAAATGAATTTTTTTTTTCTCAAAAATCATTTTTTTTTCAAAAATCATTTTTTTTTTCAAAAATATTTTTTTTTTCAAAAATATTTTTTTTTTCAAAAATATATATATTTTTTTCAAAAATATTTTTTTTAAAGTAATTTTTTTTTCAAAAATAATTTTTTTTTAAAGTAATTTTTTTTTCAAAAATAATTTTTTTTTAAAAATATATTTTTTTTTCAAAAATAATTTTTTTTTTTTTCAAAAATAATTTTTTTTTTTTCAAAAATATATATTTTTTTTTCAAAAATAATTTTTTTTTTTCAAAAATATATTTTTTTTTCAAAAATATATATATTTTTTTTCAAAAATAATTTTTTTTTTCAAAAATATATATATATTTTTCAAAAATAATATTTTTTTTTTTCAAAAATGATTTTTTTTTTTTTTCAAAAATAATTTTTTTTTTCAAAAATATATATATATTTTTCAAAAATATTTTTTTTTCATGGGGCGGTCATAATGTTTCAGCTGATCATGGGGTTGTCAGCTTTTGTCACCTCCCACTCTAGTTTTGAACATTTCACCATTCATTCCTATGGGACCAATTTCACCGCAAAAACGATGATATTTCGTGAACCATTTGGCGAAACGTTCCACAAGGTAATAGCACACCAATTAAATGACATTGAACATTTCGCCATTCATTTCTGTGGGACCAATTTCGCCGCAAAAACTACAATATTTCGTGGACCATTCGGCGAAACGTTCCACAAAGTAATAGCACACCAATCGGGAACAATCCACACCTTCGGTATATTACTGTCTATGTAGTTTAAAAGCTGTGGGAGGAGTTAGGGTGGTATGATCATGGGGTTGTCAGCTTTTGTCACCTCCCACTCTAGTTTTGAACATTTCGCCATTCATTCCTATGGGACCAATTTCGCCGCAAAAACGACGATGTTCCGTGAACCATTCGGCGAATGTGTAAAAACTGTGGGAGGAGTTAGGGTGGTAAATTATCAGCATTATCAAGCCTCGCAGATGAAGGTATGGCCACATGCATTTGGGGGGTTTCAGCATCTTGTGTTTACAACCACTGTTTCCTAGCAACGCTCATGTAATGTTTATGCTTCACACGCACTGCTCAATACACAACACAATGTAATTTCTACACAATACAATTCCTATCAAAACTGCCCCATCATATTGCCACCATCAAAACTGCCCCATCATAATTGCCCCACCAAAACTGCCCCATCATATTGCCACCATCAAAACTGCCCCATCATAATTGCCCCATTAAAACTGCCCCATCAGAATTGCCCTATCAAAACTGCCCCATCATATTCCTCTATTATAAATCAGTACATGGTGTGTCTGTCCCCTCCCCCGGGCTCTGTAATCAGAGCTGAGATGCTCCAGCCACCTCCCCCCCTGTGTATAACAGAAGCTTTGGTAACCGTGGCAACAAAACAAACACTAACAGTACACTCTGATTAATGGCTAAAATTTCCTGAAATGACCTCTAAACAAATGGCCGTATTTTAAAAACTATAAATCCTACAGCGAAGATTTTTATATTGTGAGAATCACAAGACCCAGATCTAGATTTTGATGTATAGTATGTCTCTGAAATATTAAAAATGGAGGCACAGTCGCAGTTTAGAAATTGCCCTTCAAATTTGGAGGGGGCTAGAGTGTAGTTTCAATGAATGTCAATGGACGGCGTGAGTTACAAACAAATTGTGATATTGTGAAAACTATCAGGACTATGGCTTAGCCGTGGACATGTTTAGTGGCAGCAGGGATAGCTGAACGTTTTGATATAAGATTTGTGTAGGTGGGCTTAAAAATGAGGGAGTGGTGGCAGTTTAGAAATCATGTTCTGATTTTGTCACCTCTCACTCTAGTTTCCCCATTCATTCCTATGGGACCAATTTCGCCGCAAAAACGACGATATTTCGTGAACCGTTCGGCGAAACGTTCCACAAAATAATAGCACACCATTCGGGAACAATCCGCACGTTTCGGTATATTACTTGTCTATGTAGTGTAAAAACTGTGGGAGGAGTTAGGGTGGTAAATTTGGCTATAATAATAATAATAACTAGAAAAGGTACAATTTCTGGGGAAATTGTGAAAGTGTTCTTGCCTCTACAACTGGAGTGGGTGGAGTAACTGGGTGGGGTGGGGTGGCTTGAGTAACTGTGAAAAGTGTTAAAAAGCTTAATATTTTAAAAAGTATAAATAGTAGTAAAAAAGTTCCATCATTCGCTGAAAGAGCTGAACATTTTTTTCAAAAGTAATTTTTTTTTTCAAAAATGAATTTTTTTTAACCACTTCAATACCAGGCACTTAGACACCTTCCCGCCCAGCCCAATTTTCAGCTTTCAGCGCTGTCGCAATTTGAATGACAATTGCGCGGTCATGCTACACTGTACCCAAACAAATTTTTTATCATTTTGTTCCCACAAATAGAGCTTTCTTTTGGTGGTATTTGATCACCTCTGCGGTTTTTATTTTTTGCGCAACAAATAAAAAAAGACCGAAAATTTTGAAAAAAAACAAGTTTTTCTTTGTTTCTGTTAAAACTTTTTGTAAATAAGTACGTTTTTTTCTTCAATGACGGGCACTGATATGGCTGCACTGACGGGCACTGATATGGCGGCACTGATGGGCACCGATGAGGTGGCACCGATGAGGTGGCACTGATGAGGTGGCACTGACGGGCACTGATGATGGGCACTGATAGGCGGCACTGATGGGCACTGATAGGTGGCACTGATGGGCACTGATAGGTGGCACTGGTATGCGGCACTGATGGGCACTCATAGGTGGCACGGATGGGCACTAATAGGCGGCACTGATGGGCACTCATAGGTGGCATTGATGGCACTTGTAGGTGGCATTGATGGTTACTTATGGGTGGCACTGATAGTTGGCACAGATGGGCACGGATGGGCACTGATAGATGGGCACTGATGGGCATGGATGGGCACTGACAGGTGGCATGAATGGACACTGATGGGTGGCACTGGTGGCATTACTTGTTTGCAGTGATGCCCCTAAGGGTGGCATTGCTGGGCATCACTGCAACATAATTGTGCCAATCAGTGCCCATTTGTGGGCACTGATTGGCACAGATTTGGCATACTGGGCACATGTGGATGGCCATGGGGTACATACCTGGCCATCCACATGTTGCCCCTTCCCTGGTGGTCCTAGTGGTGATCCCTGGTGGTCCAGTGTGGTGATCTGCGGGGGGGCTGCGCTGATAAACAATCAGCGCAGACCCCCCCTGCCAGGAGAGCCGCCGATCGGCTCTCCTCTACTTGCGTCTGTCAGACGCGAGTGAGGAAGAGCCGATCAACGGCTCTTCCTATTGACAGCGTGATCAGCCGTGATTGGACACGGCTGATCACGTGGTAAAGAGCCTCCGCCGGAGGCTTTTTACCAAGATCAGTGTAGCGGTGTGTCAGACTGACACACCGCTCCACCGATCGCCGCGATGCGCGCCCCCGGGGGCGCGCTGCGGCATGTTATCCTGAAGGACGTCATATGACGCCCAGTCAGGATAACACAACCACTTCCCGGACGTCAATCCGCCATAGGGCGGGCGGGAAGTGGTTAATCAAAAATAATTTTTTTTTCGAAATTATTATTTTTTTTAAAGTAATTTTTTTTTCAAAAATAATTTTTTTTTTTCAAAAATAATTTTTTTTTTTTCAAAAATATTTTTTTTTTCAAATATTTTTTTTTCAAAAATAATTTTTTTTTTAAAAGTAATTTTTTTTTCAAAAATATTTTTTTTTTCAAAAATAATTTTTTTTTTCAAAAATATTTTTTTTTTCAAAAATATTTTTTTTTTTTTCAAAAATATTTTTTTTTTTTTTCAAAAATGATTTTTTTTTTCAAAAATTATTTTTTTACTTTTTTCAAAAATATTTTTTTTTTTCAAAAATATTTTTTTTTTTTACATGGGGCGATCATAATGTTTTGGCTGATCATGGGGTGGTCATAATGTTTTGGCTGATCATGGGGTTGTCAGCTTTTGTCACTTCCCACTCTAGTTTTGAACATTTCGCCATTCATTCCTATGGGACCAATTTCGCCGCAAAAACGTCATTTCGTGGACCATTCGGCAAAACATTCCACAAAGTAATAGCACACCAATCGGGAACAATCCGCTCGTTTCGGTATATTATTTGTCTCTGTAGTGTGAAAACTGTGGGAGGAGTCTACAAGCATTATCAAGTCTAGCAGATGAAGTCACATGCATTTGGAGTGTCTCAGCATCTTGTGTTTACAACCACTGTTTCCTAGCAACGCTCATGCCCTGTTTATGCTTCCCAAATACTGCTTCATCAAAACTGCCCCATCAGAATTACCCCATCAAAACTGCCCCATCATATTCCTCTATTATAAATAAGTACATGGTGTGTCTGTCCCCTCCCCCGGGCTCTGTAATCAGCTGAGATGCTCCAGCCACCTTCCCCCCTGTGTATAACAGAAGCTTTGGTAACCATGGCAACAAAACAAACACTAACAGTACACTCTGATTAATGGCTAAAATTTCCTGAAATGACCTCTAAACAAATGGCCGTATTTTAAAAACTATACATCCTACAGCGAAGATCTTTATATTGTGAGAATCACAAGACCCAGACCTAGATTTTGATGTATAGTATGTCTCTGAAATATTAAAAATGAAGGCACAGTCGCAGTTTAGAAATTGCCCTTCAAATTTGGAGGGGGCTAGAGTGTAGTTTCAATGAATGTCAATGGACGGCGTGAGTTGCAAACAAATGGTCATATTGTGAAAACTATCAGGACTATGGCTTAGCCGTGGACATGTTTAGTGGCAGCAGGGATAGCTGAACGTTTTGATATAAGATTTGTGTAGGTGGGCTTGAAAATGAGGGAGTGGCGGCAGTTTAGAAATCATGTTCTGATTTTCCAGCTTTTGTCATCTCCCACTCTAGTTTCCCCATTCATTCCTATGGGACCAATTTCGCCGCAAAAACGACGATATTTCGTGAACCATTCGGCGAAACGTTCCACAAAGTAATAGCACACCATTCGGGAACAATCCGCACGTTTCGGTATATTACTTGTCTATGTAGTGTAAAAACTGTGGGAGGAGTTAGGGTGGTAAATTTGGCTATAATAATAAGAATAATATATATGTGAGATAACAGTAAGTGGTCTTGCTATGCAAGAACACTTAACTAGAAAATGCATTTCCTGGGGAAAATGCGTGGGAATGCTGAATTGCTAAAAAGGCCCCCAGCAAAATTGCCCCCATCATATTGCCATCAAAACTGTCCCATCATATTGCCACCATCAAAACTGCCCCATCAAAAAATATTTTTTTTTTTCAAAAATATTTTTTTTTTTTCAAAAATAATTTTTTTTTTTCAAAAATAATTTTTTTTTTCAAAAATAATTTTTTTTTTCAAAAATGATTTTTTTTTCGAAAATATTTTTTTTTTCAAAAATAATTTTTTTTTCAAAGATATTTTTTTTTCAAAAATTTTTTTTTTTTTTCAAATTTTTTTTTTTTTCAAAAATATTTTTTTTTTTTCAAAAATATTTTTTTTTTCAAAAATATTTTTTTTTTCAAAAATTTTTTTTTTTTCAAAAATAATTTTTTTTTTCAAAAATGATTTTTTTTTTTCAAAAATTTTTTTTTTTTCAAAAATAATTTTTTTTTTCAAAAATGATTTTTTTTTTTCAAAAATAATTTTTTTTTTTCAAAAATAATTTTTTTTTTTTCAGAAATATATTTTTTTTTTCAAAAATATATATTTTTTTTCAAAAATAATTGCTGAATAGCTAAATTGCTAAAATGACCGCCATCAAAACTGCCCCATCAGAATTGCCACCATCAAAACTGCCCCATCATATTCCTCTATTATAATCAGTACATGGTGTGTCTGTCCCCTCCCCCCGGGCTCTGTAATTAAAGCTGAGATGCTCCAGCCACCTCCCCCCCCCTCTGTGTATAACAGAAGCTTTGGTAACCATGGCAACAAAACACACACAGTGCACTCTGATTAATGGCTAAAATTTCCTGAAATGACCTCTAAACAAAAAGCTTTTTCTCAAAAACTGTAAAAGATATCAAACTGAAAAGCTATAGCCAGATAGCTGAATATTTTGTGAACATTTTAAAGTTTGTTTGGTGTCTCTAGGTGAAAGTATGAAGGAGCTGAAACTTTTGGGAGCGGAAGAAAAATTTAAGGATTTCAAGCATGCTCCCATTGACTTCAATGTTAAAAAAAAAGTGATAAAAAGCTTAATATTTTAAAAAGTATAAATGGTAGAAAAAAAGTTGAAAAAGAGCACACCTCAGCTAAAAGAGACGAACATTTTGATAGTTGAATGGTTTTAATAGCTGAAAGTATGCAGAAGTTACGCATTGCCGAAAAACGTACGGAATAAAATTAAAATTATTAAAAATAAATAAAATCGAATAACAATAGTGGGACTGCTAAAGCATTCCCACTAACTAGAAAAGGTACAATTTCTGGGGAAATTGTGAAAGTGTTCTTGCCTCTACAACTGGAGTGGGCGGAGTAACTGGGTGGGGTGGAGTGGCTTGAGTAACTGTGAAAAGTGTTAAAAAGCTTAATATTTTAAAAAGTATAAATAGTAGTAAAAAAGTTCCATCATTCGCTGAAAGAGCTGAACATTTTTTTCAAAAGTAATTTTTTTTTTCAAAAATGAATTTTTTTTAATCAAAAATGATTTTTTTTTCTTCAAAAATGATTTTTTTTTTCAAAAGTAATTTTTTTTTTCAAAGGTAATTTTTTTTTTCAAAAATGAATTTTTTTATTTCAAAAATATTTTTTTTTTCGAAATTATTATTTTTTTTAAAGTAATTTTTTTTTCAAAAATAATTTTTTTTTTCAAAAATATTTTTTTTTCAAATATATTTTTTTTTTCAAAAATATTTTTTTTTTTCAAAAATATTTTTTTTTTTCAAAAATATTTTTTTTTTTTCAAAAATATTTTTTTTTTCAAAAATATTTTTTTTTTTTTTTCAAAAATATATATTTTTTTTTCAAAAATGTTTTTTTTTTTTCAAAAATTATTTTTTTACTTTTTTCAAAATTTTTTTTTTTTTTCCAAAAATATTTTTTTTTTTACATGGGGCGGTCATAATGTTTTGGCTGATCATGGGGTGGTCATAATGTTTTGGCTGATCATGGGGTTGTCAGCTTTTGTCACTTCCCACTCTAGTTTTGAACATTTCGCCATTCATTCCTATGGGACCAATTTCGCCGCAAAAACGTTATTTCGTGGACCATTCGGCAAAACATTCCACAAAGTAATAACACACCAATCGGGAACAATCCGCTCGTTTCGGTATATTATTTGTCTCTGTAGTGTGAAAACTGTGGGAGGAGTCTACAAGCATTATCAAGTCTAGCAGATGAAGTCACATGCATTTGGAGTGTCTCAGCATCTTGTGTTTACAACCACTGTTTCCTAGCAACGCTCATGCCCTGTTTATGCTTCCCAAATACTGCTTCATCAAAACTGCCTCATCAGAATTACCCCATCAAAACTGCCCCATCATATTCCTCTATTATAAATCAGTACATGGTGTGTCTGTCCCCTCCCCCGGGCTCTGTAATCAGCTGAGATGCTCCAGCCACCTCCCCCCTGTGTATAACAGAAGCTTTGGTAACCATGGCAACAAAACAAACACTAACAGTACACTCTGATTAATGGCTAAAATTTCCTGAAATGACCTCTAAACAAATGGCCGTATTTTAAAAACTATACATCCTACAGCGAAGATCTTTATATTGTGAGAATCACAAGACCCAGACCTAGATTTTGATGTATAGTATGTCTGTGAAATATTAAAAATGAAGGCACAGTCGCAGTTTAGAAATTGCCCTTCAAATTTGGAGGGGGCTAGAGTGTAGTTTCAATGAATGTCAATGGACGGCGTGAGTTGCAAACAAATGGTCATATTGTGAAAACTATCAGGACTATGGCTTAGCCGTGGACATGTTTAGTGGCAGCAGGGATAGCTGAACGTTTTGATATAAGATTTGTGTAGGTGGGCTTGAAAATGAGGGAGTGGCGGCAGTTTAGAAATCATGTTCTGATTTTCCAGCTTTTGTCATCTCCCACTCTAGTTTCCCCATTCATTCCTATGGGACCAATTTCGCCGCAAAAACGACGATATTTCGTGAACCATTCGGCAAAACGTTCCACAAAGTAATAGCACACCATTCGGGAACAATCCGCACGTTTCGGTATATTACTTGTCTATGTAGTGTAAAAACTGTGGGAGGAGTTAGGGTGGTAAATTTGGCTATAATAATAAGAATACTAGAAAATGCATTTCCTGGGGAAAATGCGTGGGAATGCTGAATTGCTAAAACGGCCCCCAGCAAAATTGCCCCCATCATATTGCCATCAAAACTGTCCCATCATATTGCCACCATCAAAACTGCCCCATCAGAATTGCCCCATCAAAACTGCACCATCATATTGCCACCATCAAAACTGCCCCATCAAAAAATATTTTTTTTTTTTCAAAAATAATTTTTTTTTTCAAATATAATTTTTTTTTTCAAAAATAATTTTTTTTTCAAAAATTATTTTTTTTTCAAAAATTTTTTTTTTCAAAAATTTTTTTTTTTCAAATTTTTTTTTTTCAAAAATGATTTTTTTTTTAAATATTTTTTTTTTTCAAAAATATTTTTTTTTTCAAAAATAATTTTTTTTTTCAAAAATATTTTTTTTTTTTTCAAAAATAATTTTTTTTTTTTTCAAAAATATTTTTTTTTTTTCAAAAATGATTTTTTTTTTTTTTCAAAAATAATTTTTTTTTTTTCAGAAATATATTTTTTTTTCAAAAATATATATTTTTTTTCAAAAATAATTGCTGAATAGCTAAATTGCTAAAATGACCGCCATCAAAACTGCCCCATCAGAATTGCCACCATCAAAACTGCCCCATCATATTCCTCTATTATAATCAGTACATGGTGTGTCTGTCCCCTCCCCCCGGGCTCTGTAATTAAAGCTGAGATGCTCCAGCCACCTCCCCCCTCTGTGTATAACAGAAGCTTTGGTAACCATGGCAACAAAACACACACAGTACACTCTGATTAATGGCTAAAATTTCCTGAAATGACCTCTAAACAAAAAGCTTTTTCTCAAAAACTGTAAAAGATATCAAATTGAAAAGCTATAGCCAGATAGCTGAATATTTTGTGAACATTTTAAAGTTTGTTTGGTGTCTCTAGGTGAAAGTATGAAGGAGCTGAAACTTTTGGGAGCGGAAGAAAAATTTAAGCATTTCAAGCATGCTCCCATTGACTTCAATGTTAAAAAAAAGTGATAAAAAGCTTAATATTTTAAAAAGTATAAATGGTAGAAAAAAAGTTGAAAAAGAGCACACCTCAGCTAAAAGAGACGAACATTTTGATAGTTGAATGGTTTTAATAGCTGAAAGTATGCAGAAGTTACGCATTACCGAAAAACGTACGGAATAAAATTAAAAATAAATAAAATCGAATAACAATAGTGGGACTGCTAAAGCATTCCCACTAATAAAATCGAATAACAATAGTGGGACTGCTAAAGCATTCCCACTAAATATATATGTGAGATAACAGTAAGTGGTCTTGCTATGCAAGAACACTTAACTAGAAAAGGTACAATTTCTGGGGAAATTGTGAAAGTGTTCTTGCCTCTACAACTGGAGTGGGCGGAGTAACTGGGTGGGGTGGAGTGGCTGGAGTAACTGTGAAAAGTGTTAAAAAGCTTAATATTTTAAAAAGTATAAATAGTAGTAAAAAAGTTCCATCATTCGCTGAAAGAGCTGAACATTTTTTTCAAAAGTAATTTTTTTTTTCAAAAATGAATTTTTTTTAATCAAAAATGATTTTTTTTTTCTTCAAAGATGATTTTTTTTTTCAAAAGTAATTTTTTTTTTCAAAGGTAATTTTTTTTTTCAAAAATGAATTTCTTTATTTCAAAAATAATTATTTTTTCGAAATTATTATTTTTTTTAAAGTAATTTTTTTAAAAAATAATTTTTTTTTTCAAAAATATTTTTTTTTTCAAATATATTTTTTTTTCAAAAATAATTTTTTTTTTAAAAGTAATTTTTTTTTCAAAAATAATTTTTTTTTTCAAAAATATTTTTTTTTTCAAAAATATTTTTTTTTTTTCAAAAATGATTTTTTTTTTTCAAAAATTATTTTTTTACTTTTTTCAAAAATTATTTTTTTTTTCAAAAATATTTTTTTTTTTACATGGGGCGGTCATAATGTTTTGGCTGATCATGGGGTGGTCATAATGTTTTGGCTGATCATGGGGTTGTCAGCTTTCGTCACTTCCCACTCTAGTTTTGAACATTACGCCATTCATTCCTATGGGACCAATTTTGCCGCAAAAACGTCATTTCGTGGACTATTCGGCGAAACATTCCACAAAGTAATAGCACACCAATCGGGAACAATCCGCACGTTTCGGTATATTACTTGTCTCTGTAGTGTAAAAACTGTGGGAGGAGTCTACAAGCATTATCAAGGCTAGCAGATGAAGTCACATGCATTTGGGGTGTCTCAGCATCTTGTGTTTACAACCACTGTTTCCTAGCAACGCTCATGCCCTGTTTATGCTTCCCAAATACTGCTTCATCAAAACTGCCCCATCAGAATTACCCCATCAAAACTGCCCCATCATATTCCTCTATTATAAATCAGTACATGGTGTGTCTGTCCCCTTCCCCCGGGCTCTGTAATCAGAGCTGAGATGCTCCAGCCACCTCCCCCCTGTGTATAACAGAAGCTTTGGTAACCATGGCAACAAAACAAACACAGTACACGCTGATTAATGGCTAAAATTTCCTGAAATGACCTCTAAACAAATGGCCGTATTTTAAAAACTATACATCCTACAGCGAAGATCTTTATATTGTGAGAATCACAAGACCCAGACCTAGATTTTGATACATAGTATGTCTCTGAAATATTAAAAGTGAAGGCACGGTCGCAGTTTAGAAATTGCCCTTCAAATTTGAAGGGGCTAGAGTGTAGTTTCAATGAATGTCAATGGACGGCGTGAGTTGCAAACAAATGGTCATATTGTGAAAACTATCAGGACTATGGCTTAGCCGTGGACATGTTTAGTGGCAGCAGGGATAGCTGAACGTTTTGATATAAGATTTGTGTAGGTGGGCTTGAAAATGAGGGAGTGGCGGCAGTTTAGAAATCATGTTCTGATTTTTCAGCTTTTGTCATCTCCCACTCTAGTTTCCCCATTCATTCCTATGGGACCAATTTCGCAGCAAAAATGACGATATTTCGTGAACCACTCGGCGAAACGTTCCACAAAGTAATAGCACACCATTCGGGAACAATCCGCACGTTTCGGTATATTACTTGTCTATGTAGTGTAAAAACTGTGGGAGGAGTTAGAGTGGTAAATTTGGCTATAATAATAATAACTAGAAAAGGTACAATTTCTGGGGAAATTGTGAAAGTGTTCTTGCCTCTATAACTGGAGTGGGCGGAGTAACTGGGTGGAGTGGCTTGAGTAACTGTTGTGTGGTTGGAGTGGCTGGAGCTCCTGTGAAAAGTGTTAAAAAGCTTAACATTTTAAAAAGTATAAATAGTAGTAAAAAAGTTGAAGTCTCATCATTAGCTGAAAAAGCACAAACATTTTTTTCAAAAATGATTTTTTTTTCAAAAATGATATTTTTTTTCAAAAATATTTTTTTTTTTCAAAAATGATTTTTTTTTCAAAAAAAAAATTTTTTTCAAAAATTTTTTTTTCAAAAATATATATATTTTTTTCAAAAATATATATTTTTTTTCAAAAATATATATTTTTTTTCAAAAATATATTTTTTTTTCAAAAATTATTATTTTTTTTTAAAAATGATTTTTTTTTTCAAAAATGTTTTTTTTTCAAAAATGATTTTTTTTTTTCAAAAATAATTTTTTTTTTTCAAAAATATTTTTTTTTTTCAAAAATGAATTTATTTTTTTCAAAAATATTTTTTTTTTCAAAAATATTTTTTTTTTTACATGGGGCGGTCATAATGTTTTGGCTGATCATGGGGTTGTCAGCTTTTGTCACCTCCCACTCTAGTTTTGAACATTTCGCCATTCATTCCTATGGGACCAATTTCGCCGCAAAAACGACATTTCGTGGACCATTCGTCAAAACGTTTCACAAAGTAATAACACACCAATCGGGAACAATCCGCTCGTTTCGGTATATTACTTGTCTCTGTAGTGTAAAAACTGTGGGAGGAGTCTACAAGCATTATCAAGTCTAGCAGATGAAGTCACATGCATTTGGGGTGTCTCAGCATTAGGGATGAGCCGAACACACCCCTGTTCGGTTCGCACCAGAACATGCGAACAGGAAAAAAGTTCGTTCGAACACGCGAACACCGTTAAAGTCTATAGGACACGAACATGAATAATCAAAAGTGCTAATTTTAAAGGCTTATATGCAAGTTATTGTCATTAAAAGTGTTTGGGGACCTGGGTCCTGCCCCAGGGGACATGGATCAATGCAAAAAAAAGTTTTAAAAACGGCCGTTTTTTCAGGAGCAGTGATTTTAATAATGCTTAAAGTCAAACACTAAAAGTGTAATATCCCTTTAAATTTCGTACCTGGGGGGTGTCTATAGTATGCCTGTAAAGGGGCGCATGTTTCCCGTGTTTAGAACAGTCTGACAGCAAAATGACATTTTGAAGGAAAAAACACATTTAAAACTACCCGCGGCTATTGCATTGCCGACAATACACATAGAAGTTCATTGATAAAAACGACATGGGAATTCCCCACAGGGAAACCCCGAACCAAAATTAAAAAAAAAAAATTATGTGGGAGTCCCCCTAAATTCCATACAAGGCCCTTCAGGTCTGCTATGGATATTAAAGGGAACCCCAGCCAAAATTTAAAAAAAAAAAGACGTGGGGTTCCCCCTAAATTCCATACCAGACCCTTCAGGTCTGGTATGGATTTTAAGGGGAACCCCGCGCCAAAAAAAAACAAAAAAATGGCGTGGGGTCCCCCCAAAAATCCATACCAGACCCTTATCCGAGCACACAACCTGGCAGGCCGCAGGAAAAGAGGGGGGGACGAGAGTGCGGCCCCCCCCCTCCTGAACTGTACCAGGCCACATGCCCTCAACATTGGGAGGGTGCTTTGGGGTAGCCCCCCAAAACACCTTGTCCCCATGTTGATGAAGACAAGGGCCTCATCCCCACAACCCTGGCCGGTGGTTGTGGGGGTCTGCGGGCGGGGGCTTATCGGAATCTGGAAGCCCCCTTTAACAAGGGGACCCCCAGATCCCGCCCCCCCCCTGTGTGAAATGGTAAGGGGGTACTTACCCCTACCATTTCACTAAAAAACTGTCAAAAATGTTAAAAATGACAAGAGACAGTTTTTGACAATTCCTTTATTTAAATGCTTCTTCTTTCTTCCTTCATCTTCTTCTGGTTCTTCTGGCTCTTCTGGTTCTTCCTCCGGCGTTCTCGTCCAGCATCTCCTCCGCGGCGTCTTCTATCTTCTTCTCCTCGGGCCGCTCCGCACCCATGGCATTGGGGGGGAGGCTCCCGCTCTTCTCTTCATCTTCTTCATCATCTTCTTCATCTTCTTCTTCTTCTTCATCTCTTCTTCCTTCTTCATTTCTTCTTTGGGCCGCTCCGCATCCATGCATGGAGGGAGGCTCCCGCTGTGTGACGGCGTCTCTTCGTCTGACGGTTCTTAAATAACGGGGGGCGGGGCCACCCGTTGACCACGCCCCCCCTCTGACGCACGGGACATGACGGGACTTCCCTGTGGCATTCCCCGTGACGTCACAGGGAAGTCCCGTCAAGTCACCGTGCGTCAGAGGGGGGCGGGGTCACCGGGTGGCCCCGCCCCCCATTATTTAAGAACCGTCAGACGAAGAGACGCCGTCACACAGCGGGAGCCTCCCTCCATGCATGGATGCGGAGCGGCCCGAAGAAGAAATGAAGAAGGAAGAAGAGATGAAGAAGAAGAAGAAGATGAAGAAGATGAAGAGAAGAGCGGGAGCCTCCCCCCCAATGCCATGGGTGCGGAGCGGCCCGAGGAGAAGAAGATAGAAGACGCCGCGGAGGAGATGCTGGACGAGAACGCCGGAGGAAGAACCAGAAGAGCCAGAAGAACCAGAAGAAGAAGAAGATGAAGGAAGAAAGAAGAAGCATTTAAATAAAGGAATTGTCAAAAACTGTCTCTTGTCATTTTTAACATTTTTGACAGTTTTTTAGTGAAATGGTAGGGGTAAGTACCCCCTTACCATTTCACACAGGGGGGGGCCGGGATCTGGGGGTCCCCTTGTTAAAGGGGGCTTCCAGATTCCGATAAGCCCCCCGCCCACAGACCCCCACAACCACCGGCCAGGGTTGTGGGGATGAGGCCCTTGTCTTCATCAACATGGGGACAAGGTGTTTTGGGGGGCTACCCCAAAGCACCCTCCCAATGTTGAGGGCATGTGGCCTGGTACGGTTCAGGAGGGGGGGGGCCGCACTCTCGTCCCCCCCTCTTTTCCTGCGGCCTGACAGGTTGCGTGCTCGGATAAGGGTCTGGTATGGATTTTTGGGGGGACCCCACGCCGTTTTTTTTTTTTTTTTGGCGCGGGGTTCCCCTTAAAATCCATACCAGACCTGAAGGGTCTGGTATGGAATTTAGGGGGAACCCCACGTCTTTTTTTTTTTAAATTTTGGCTGGGGTTCCCCTTAATATCCATACCAGACCTGAAGGGCCTTGTATGGAATTTAGGGGGACTCCCACATGATTTTTTTTTTAAATTTTGGTTCGGGGTTTCCCTGTGGGGAATTCCCATGCCGTTTTTATCAATGAACTTCTATGTGTATTGTCGGCAATGCAATAGCCGCGGGTAGTTTTAAATGTGTTTTTTTCTTCAAAATGTCATTTTGCTGTCAGACTGTTCTAAACACAGGAAACATGCGCCCCTTTACAGGCATACTATAGACACCCCCCAGGTACGAAATTTAAAGGGATATTACACTTTTATTGTTTGACTTTAAGCATTATTAAAATCACTGCTCCTGAAAAAACGGCCGTTTTTAAAACTTTTTTTTGCATTGATCCATGTCCCCTGGGGCAGGACCCAGGTCCCCAAACACTTTTTATGACAATAACTTGCATATAAGCCTTTAAAATTTGCACTTTTGATTTCTCCCATAGACTTTTAAAGGGTGTTCCGCGGCATTCGAATTTGCCGCAAACACCCCAAATTGTTCGCTGTTCGGCGAACTTGCGAACAGCCAATGTTCGAGTAGAACATGAGTTCGACTCGAACTCGAAGCTCATCCCTACTCAGCATCTTGTGTTTACAACCACTGTTTCCTAGCAACGCTCATGCCCTGTTTATGCTTCCCAAATACTGCTTCATCAAAACTGCCCCATCAGAATTACCCCATCAAAACTGCCCCATCATATTCCTCTATTATAAATCAGTACATGGTGTGTCTGTCCCCCTCCCCCGGGCTCTGTAATCAGAGCTGAGATGCTCCAGCCACCTCCCCCCCTGTGTATAACAGAAGCTTTGGTAACCATGGCAACAAAACAAACAAAGTACACTCTGATTAATGGCTAAAATTTCCTGAAATGACCTCTAAACAAATGGCCGTATTTTAAAAACTATACATCCTACAGCGAAGATCTTTATATTGTGAGAATCACAAGACCCAGACCTAGATTTTGATGTATAGTATGTCTCTGAAATATTAAAAATGGAGGCACGGTCGCAGTTTAGAAATTGCCCTTCAAATTTGAAGGGGCTAGAGTGGAGTTTCAATGAATGTCAATGGACGGTGTGAGTTGCAAACAAATGGTCATATTGTGAAAACTATCAGGACTATGGCTTAGCCGTGGACATATTTAGTGGCAGCAGGGATAGCTGAACGTTTTGATATAAGATTTGTGTAGGTGGGCTTGAAAATGAGGGAGTGGCGGCAGTTTAGAAATCATGTTCTGATTTTTCAGCTTTTGTCACCTCCCACTCTAGCTTCCCCATTCATTCCTATGGGACCAATTTCGCCGCAAAAACGACAATATTTCGTGAAGCCTTTGGCGAAACGTTCCACAAAATAATAGCACACCATTCGGGAACAATCCGCACGTTTTGGTATATTACTTGTCTATGTAGTGTAAAAACTGTGGGAGGAGTTAGGGTGGTAAATTTGGCTATAATAATAATAATAACTAGAAAAGGTACAATTTCTGGGGAAATTGTGAAAGTGTTCTTGCCTCTACAACTGGAGTGGGCGGAGTAACTGGGTGGGGTGGAGTGGCTTGAGTAACTGTGAAAAGTGTTAAAAAGCTTAATATTTTAAAAAGTATAAATAGTAGTAAAAAAGTTCCATCATTCGCTGAAAGAGCTGAACATTTTTTTCAAAAGTAATTTTTTTTTTCAAAAAGGAATTTTTTTTAATCAAAAATGATTTTTTTTTCTTCAAAAATGATTTTTTTTTCAAAAGTAATTTTTTTTTTCAAAGGTAATTTTTTTTTTCAAAAATGAATTTTTTTATTTCAAAAATAATTTTTTTTTCGAAATTATTATTTTTTTTAAAGTAATTTTTTTTTCAAAAATAATTTTTTTTTTCAAAAAATTTTTTTTTCAAATATATTTTTTTTTCAAAAATAATTTTTTTTTTAAAAGTAATTTTTTTTTCAAAAATATTTTTTTTTTTCAAAAATAATTTTTTTTTTCAAAAATATTTTTTTTTTCAAAAATATATTTTTTTTTTTTCAAAAATGATTTTTTTTTTCAAAAATATTTTTTTTTTTACATGGGGCGGTCATAATGTTTTGGCTGATCATGGGGTGGTCATAATGTTTTGGCTGATCATGGGGTTGTCAGCTTTTGTCACTTCCCACTCTAGTTTTGAACATTTCGCCATTCATTCCTATGGGACCAATTTCGCCGCAAAAACGTCATTTCGTGGACCATTCGGCAAAACATTCCACAAAGTAATAACACACCAATCGGGAACAATCCGCTCGTTTCGGTATATTATTTGTCTCTGTAGTGTGAAAACTGTGGGAGGAGTCTACAAGCATTATCAAGTCTAGCAGATGAAGTCACATGCATTTGGAGTGTCTCAGCATCTTGTGTTTACAACCACTGTTTCCTAGCAACGCTCATGCCCTGTTTATGCTTCCCAAATACTACTTCATCAAAACTGCCCCATCAAAACTGCCCCATCATATTCCTCTATTATAAATCAGTGCATGGTGTGTCTGTCCCCTCCCCCGGGCTCTGTAATCAGCTGAGATGCTCCAGCCACCTTCCCCCCTGTGTATAACAGAAGCTTTGGTAACCATGGCAACAAAACAAACACTAACAGTGCACTCTGATTAATGGCTAAAATTTCCTGAAATGACCTCTAAACAAATGGCCGTATTTTAAAAACTATACATCCTACAGCGAAGATCTTTATATTGTGAGAATCACAAGACCCAGACCTAGATTTTGATGTATAGTATGTCTCTGAAATATTAAAAATGAAGGCACAGTCGCAGTTTAGAAATTGCCCTTCAAATTTGGAGGGGGCTAGAGTGTAGTTTCAATGAATGTCAATGGACGGCGTGAGTTGCAAACAAATGGTCATATTGTGAAAACTATCAGGACTATGGCTTAGCCGTGGACATGTTTAGTGGCAGCAGGGATAGCTGAACGTTTTGATATAAGATTTGTGTAGGTGGGCTTGAAAATGAGGGAGTGGCGGCAGTTTAGAAATCATGTTCTGATTTTCCAGCTTTTGTCATCTCCCACTCTAGTTTCCCCATTCATTCCTATGGGACCAATTTCGCCGCAAAAATGACGATATTTCGTGAACCATTCGGCGAAATGTTCCACAAAATAATAGCACACCATTCGGGAACAATCCGCACGTTTCGGTATATTACTTGTCTATGTAGTGTAAAAACTGTGGGAGGAGTTAGGGTGGTAAATTTGGCTATAATAATAAGAATACTAGAAAATGCATTTCCTGGGGAAAATGCGTGGGAATGCTGAATTGCTAAAACGGCCCCCAGCAAAATTGCCCCCATCATATTGCCATCAAAACTGTCCCATCATATTGCCACCATCAAAACTGCCCCATCAGAATTGCCCCATCAAAACTGCACCATCATATTGCCACCATCAAAACTGCCCCATCAAAAAATATTTTTTTTTTTTCAAAAATAATTTTTTTTTTCAAATATAATTTTTTTTTTCAAAAATAATTTTTTTTTCAAAAATTATTTTTTTTTCAAAAATTTTTTTTCTCAAAAATTTTTTTTTTTCAAATTTTTTTTTTTCAAAAATGATTTTTTTTTTAAATATTTTTTTTTTCAAAAATATTTTTTTTTTCAAAAATAATTTTTTTTTTCAAAAATATTTTTTTTTTTTTCAAAAATAATTTTTTTTTTTTTCAAAAATATTTTTTTTTTTTCAAAAATGATTTTTTTTTTTTTTCAAAAATAATTTTTTTTTTTCAGAAATATATTTTTTTTTCAAAAATATATATTTTTTTTCAAAAATAATTGCTGAATAGCTAAATTGCTAAAATGACCGCCATCAAAACTGCCCCATCAGAATTGCCACCATCAAAACTGCCCCATCATATTCCTCTATTATAATCAGTACATGGTGTGTCTGTCCCCTCCCCCCGGGCTCTGTAATTAAAGCTGAGATGCTCCAGCCACCTCCCCCCTCTGTGTATAACAGAAGCTTTGGTAACCATGGCAACAAAACACACACAGTACACTCTGATTAATGGCTAAAATTTCCTGAAATGACCTCTAAACAAAAAGCTTTTTCTCAAAAACTGTAAAAGATATCAAATTGAAAAGCTATAGCCAGATAGCTGAATATTTTGTGAACATTTTAAAGTTTGTTTGGTGTCTCTAGGTGAAAGTATGAAGGAGCTGAAACTTTTGGGAGCGGAAGAAAAATTTAAGCATTTCAAGCATGCTCCCATTGACTTCAATGTTAAAAAAAAGTGATAAAAAGCTTAATATTTTAAAAAGTATAAATGGTAGAAAAAAAGTTGAAAAAGAGCACACCTCAGCTAAAAGAGACGAACATTTTGATAGTTGAATGGTTTTAATAGCTGAAAGTATGCAGAAGTTACGCATTACCGAAAAACGTACGGAATAAAATTAAAATTATTAAAAATAAACTAGAAAATGCATTTCCTGGGGAAAATGCGTGGGAATGCTGAATTGCTAAAACGGCCCCCAGCAAAATTGCCCCCATCATATTGCCATCAAAACTGTCCCATCATATTGCCACCATCAAAACTGCCCCATCAGAATTGCCTCATCAAAACTGCACCATCATATTGCCACCATCAAAACTGCCCCATCAAAAAATATTTTTTTTTTTCAAAAATATTTTTTTTTTTCAAAAATATTTTTTTTTTTCAAAAATATTTTTTTTTTTCAAAAATAATTTTTTTTTCAAAAATATTTTTTTTTTCAAAAAAATTTTTTTTTTCAAAATTTTTTTTTTTCCAAATTTTTTTTTTTCAAAATTTTTTTTTTTTTCAAAAATGATTTTTTTTTTTTTAAATATTTTTTTTTTTCAAAAATATTTTTTTTTTTCAAAAATAATTTTTTTTTTTTTCAAAAATAATTTTTTTTTTTTCAAAAATATTTTCTTTTTTTTCAAAAATGATTTTTTTTTTTTCAAAAATAATTTTTTTTTTCAAAAATAATATTTTTTTTCAAAAAAATTTTTTTTTTCAAAAATAATTTTTTTTTTCAGAAATATTTTTTTTTTTTTCAAAAATATATATTTTTTTTCAAAAATAATTGCTGAATAGCTAAATTGCTAAAATGACCGCCATCAAAACTGCCCCATCAGAATTGCCACCATCAAAACTGCCCCATCATATTCCTCTATTATAATCAGTACATGGTGTGTCTGTCCCCTCCCCCCGGGCTCTGTAATTAAAGCTGAGATGCTCCAGCCACCTCCCCCCTCTGTGTATAACAGAAGCTTTGGTAACCATGGCAACAAAACACACACAGTACACTCTGATTAATGGCTAAAATTTCCTGAAATGACCTCTAAACAAAAAGCTTTTTCTCAAAAACTGTAAAAGATATCAAATTGAAAAGCTATAGCCAGATAGCTGAATATTTTGTGAACATTTTAAAGTTTGTTTGGTGTCTCTAGGTGAAAGTATGAAGGAGCTGAAACTTTTGGGAGCGGAAGAAAAATTTAAGCATTTCAAGCATGCTCCCATTGACTTCAATGTTAAAAAAAAGTGATAAAAAGCTTAATATTTTAAAAAGTATAAATGGTAGAAAAAAAGTTGAAAAAGAGCACACCTCAGCTAAAAGAGACGAACATTTTGATAGTTGAATGGTTTTAATAGCTGAAAGTATGCAGAAGTTACGCATTACCGAAAAACGTACGGAATAAAATTAAAAATAAATAAAATCGAATAACAATAGTGGGACTGCTAAAGCATTCCCACTAATAAAATCGAATAACAATAGTGGGACTGCTAAAGCATTCCCACTAAATATATATGTGAGATAACAGTAAGTGGTCTTGCTATGCAAGAACACTTAACTAGAAAAGGTACAATTTCTGGGGAAATTGTGAAAGTGTTCTTGCCTCTACAACTGGAGTGGGCGGAGTAACTGGGTGGGGTGGAGTGGCTGGAGTAACTGTGAAAAGTGTTAAAAAGCTTAATATTTTAAAAAGTATAAATAGTAGTAAAAAAGTTCCATCATTCGCTGAAAGAGCTGAACATTTTTTTCAAAAGTAATTTTTTTTTTCAAAAATGAATTTTTTTTAATCAAAAATGATTTTTTTTTTCTTCAAAGATGATTTTTTTTTTCAAAAGTAATTTTTTTTTTCAAAGGTAATTTTTTTTTTCAAAAATGAATTTCTTTATTTCAAAAATAATTATTTTTTCGAAATTATTATTTTTTTTAAAGTAATTTTTTTAAAAAATAATTTTTTTTTTCAAAAATATTTTTTTTTTCAAATATATTTTTTTTTCAAAAATAATTTTTTTTTTAAAAGTAATTTTTTTTTCAAAAATAATTTTTTTTTTCAAAAATATTTTTTTTTTCAAAAATATTTTTTTTTTTTCAAAAATGATTTTTTTTTTTCAAAAATTATTTTTTTACTTTTTTCAAAAATTATTTTTTTTTTCAAAAATATTTTTTTTTTTACATGGGGCGGTCATAATGTTTTGGCTGATCATGGGGTGGTCATAATGTTTTGGCTGATCATGGGGTTGTCAGCTTTTGTCACTTCCCACTCTAGTTTTGAACATTACGCCATTCATTCCTATGGGACCAATTTTGCCGCAAAAACGTCATTTCGTGGACTATTCGGCGAAACATTCCACAAAGTAATAGCACACCAATCGGGAACAATCCGCACGTTTCGGTATATTACTTGTCTCTGTAGTGTAAAAACTGTGGGAGGAGTCTACAAGCATTATCAAGGCTAGCAGATGAAGTCACATGCATTTGGGGTGTCTCAGCATCTTGTGTTTACAACCACTGTTTCCTAGCAACGCTCATGCCCTGTTTATGCTTCCCAAATACTGCTTCATCAAAACTGCCCCATCAGAATTACCCCATCAAAACTGCCCCATCATATTCCTCTATTATAAATCAGTACATGGTGTGTCTGTCCCCTTCCCCCGGGCTCTGTAATCAGAGCTGAGATGCTCCAGCCACCTCCCCCCTGTGTATAACAGAAGCTTTGGTAACCATGGCAACAAAACAAACACAGTACACGCTGATTAATGGCTAAAATTTCCTGAAATGACCTCTAAACAAATGGCCGTATTTTAAAAACTATACATCCTACAGCGAAGATCTTTATATTGTGAGGATCACAAGACCCAGACCTAGATTTTGATACATAGTATGTCTCTGAAATATTAAAAGTGAAGGCACGGTCGCAGTTTAGAAATTGCCCTTCAAATTTGAAGGGGCTAGAGTGTAGTTTCAATGAATGTCAATGGACGGCGTGAGTTGCAAACAAATGGTCATATTGTGAAAACTATCAGGACTATGGCTTAGCCGTGGACATGTTTAGTGGCAGCAGGGATAGCTGAACGTTTTGATATAAGATTTGTGTAGGTGGGCTTGAAAATGAGGGAGTGGCGGCAGTTTAGAAATCATGTTCTGATTTTTCAGCTTTTGTCATCTCCCACTCTAGTTTCCCCATTCATTCCTATGGGACCAATTTCGCAGCAAAAATGACGATATTTCGTGAACCACTCGGCGAAACGTTCCACAAAGTAATAGCACACCATTCGGGAACAATCCGCACGTTTCGGTATATTACTTGTCTATGTAGTGTAAAAACTGTGGGAGGAGTTAGAGTGGTAAATTTGGCTATAATAATAATAACTAGAAAAGGTACAATTTCTGGGGAAATTGTGAAAGTGTTCTTGCCTCTATAACTGGAGTGGGCGGAGTAACTGGGTGGAGTGGCTTGAGTAACTGTTGTGTGGTTGGAGTGGCTGGAGCTCCTGTGAAAAGTGTTAAAAAGCTTAACATTTTAAAAAGTATAAATAGTAGTAAAAAAGTTGAAGTCTCATCATTAGCTGAAAAAGCACAAACATTTTTTTCAAAAATGATTTTTTTTTCAAAAATGATATTTTTTTTCAAAAATATTTTTTTTTTTCAAAAATGATTTTTTTTTCAAAAAAAAAATTTTTTTCAAAAATTTTTTTTTCAAAAATATATATATTTTTTTCAAACATATATATTTTTTTTCAAAAATATATATTTTTTTTCAAAAATATATTTTTTTTTCAAAAATTATTATTTTTTTTTAAAAATGATTTTTTTTTTCAAAAATGTTTTTTTTTCAAAAATGATTTTTTTTTTTCAAAAATAATTTTTTTTTTTCAAAAATATTTTTTTTTTTCAAAAATGAATTTATTTTTTTCAAAAATATTTTTTTTTTCAAAAATATTTTTTTTTTTACATGGGGCGGTCATAATGTTTTGGCTGATCATGGGGTTGTCAGCTTTTGTCACCTCCCACTCTAGTTTTGAACATTTCGCCATTCATTCCTATGGGACCAATTTCGCCGCAAAAACGACATTTCGTGGACCATTCGTCAAAACGTTTCACAAAATAATAACACACCAATCGGGAACAATCCGCTCGTTTCGGTATATTACTTGTCTCTGTAGTGTAAAAACTGTGGGAGGAGTCTACAAGCATTATCAAGTCTAGCAGATGAAGTCACATGCATTTGGGGTGTCTCAGCATTAGGGATGAGCCGAACACACCCCTGTTCGGTTCGCACCAGAACATGCGAACAGGAAAAAAGTTCGTTCGAACACGCGAACACCGTTAAAGTCTATAGGACACGAACATGAATAATCAAAAGTGCTAATTTTAAAGGCTTATATGCAAGTTATTGTCATTAAAAGTGTTTGGGGACCTGGGTCCTGCCCCAGGGGACATGGATCAATGCAAAAAAAAGTTTTAAAAACGGCCGTTTTTTCAGGAGCAGTGATTTTAATAATGCTTAAAGTCAAACACTAAAAGTGTAATATCCCTTTAAATTTCGTACCTGGGGGGTGTCTATAGTATGCCTGTAAAGGGGCGCATGTTTCCCGTGTTTAGAACAGTCTGACAGCAAAATGACATTTTGAAGGAAAAAACACATTTAAAACTACCCGCGGCTATTGCATTGCCGACAATACACATAGAAGTTCATTGATAAAAACGACATGGGAATTCCCCACAGGGAAACCCCGAACCAAAATTAAAAAAAAAAAATTATGTGGGAGTCCCCCTAAATTCCATACAAGGCCCTTCAGGTCTGCTATGGATATTAAAGGGAACCCCAGCCAAAATTAAAAAAAAAAAAGACGTGGGGTTCCCCCTAAATTCCATACCAGACCCTTCAGGTCTGGTATGGATTTTAAGGGGAACCCCGCGCCAAAAAAAAACAAAAAAATGGCGTGGGGTCCCCCCAAAAATCCATACCAGACCCTTATCCGAGCACACAACCTGGCAGGCCGCAGGAAAAGAGGGGGGGACGAGAGTGCGGCCCCCCCCCTCCTGAACTGTACCAGGCCACATGCCCTCAACATTGGGAGGGTGCTTTGGGGTAGCCCCCCAAAACACCTTGTCCCCATGTTGATGAAGACAAGGGCCTCATCCCCACAACCCTGGCCGGTGGTTGTGGGGGTCTGCGGGCGGGGGCTTATCGGAATCTGGAAGCCCCCTTTAACAAGGGGACCCCCAGATCCCGCCCCCCCCCTGTGTGAAATGGTAAGGGGGTACTTACCCCTACCATTTCACTAAAAAACTGTCAAAAATGTTAAAAATGACAAGAGACAGTTTTTGACAATTCCTTTATTTAAATGCTTCTTCTTTCTTCCTTCATCTTCTTCTGGTTCTTCTGGCTCTTCTGGTTCTTCCTCCGGCGTTCTCGTCCAGCATCTCCTCCGCGGCGTCTTCTATCTTCTTCTCCTCGGGCCGCTCCGCACCCATGGCATTGGGGGGGAGGCTCCCGCTCTTCTCTTCATCTTCTTCATCATCTTCTTCATCTTCTTCTTCTTCTTCATCTCTTCTTCCTTCTTCATTTCTTCTTTGGGCCGCTCCGCATCCATGCATGGAGGGAGGCTCCCGCTGTGTGACGGCGTCTCTTCGTCTGACGGTTCTTAAATAACGGGGGGCGGGGCCACCCGTTGACCACGCCCCCCTCTGACGCACGGGACATGACGGGACTTCCCTGTGGCATTCCCCGTGACGTCACAGGGAAGTCCCGTCAAGTCACCGTGCGTCAGAGGGGGGCGGGGTCACCGGGTGGCCCCGCCCCCCATTATTTAAGAACCGTCAGACGAAGAGACGCCGTCACACAGCGGGAGCCTCCCTCCATGCATGGATGCGGAGCGGCCCGAAGAAGAAATGAAGAAGGAAGAAGAGATGAAGAAGAAGAAGAAGATGAAGAAGATGAAGAGAAGAGCGGGAGCCTCCCCCCCAATGCCATGGGTGCGGAGCGGCCCGAGGAGAAGAAGATAGAAGACGCCGCGGAGGAGATGCTGGACGAGAACGCCGGAGGAAGAACCAGAAGAGCCAGAAGAACCAGAAGAAGAAGAAGATGAAGGAAGAAAGAAGAAGCATTTAAATAAAGGAATTGTCTAAAACTGTCTCTTGTCATTTTTAACATTTTTGACAGTTTTTTAGTGAAATGGTAGGGGTAAGTACCCCCTTACCATTTCACACAGGGGGGGGCCGGGATCTGGGGGTCCCCTTGTTAAAGGGGGCTTCCAGATTCCGATAAGCCCCCCGCCCACAGACCCCCACAACCACCGGCCAGGGTTGTGGGGATGAGGCCCTTGTCTTCATCAACATGGGGACAAGGTGTTTTGGGGGCTACCCCAAAGCACCCTCCCAATGTTGAGGGCATGTGGCCTGGTACGGTTCAGGAGGGGGGGGGCCGCACTCTCGTCCCCCCCTCTTTTCCTGCGGCCTGACAGGTTGCGTGCTCGGATAAGGGTCTGGTATGGATTTTTGGGGGGACCCCACGCCGTTTTTTTTTTTTTTTTTTGGCGCGGGGTTCCCCTTAAAATCCATACCAGACCTGAAGGGTCTGGTATGGAATTTAGGGGGAACCCCACGTCTTTTTTTTTTTAAATTTTGGCTGGGGTTCCCCTTAATATCCATACCAGACCTGAAGGGCCTTGTATGGAATTTAGGGGGACTCCCACATGATTTTTTTTTTAAATTTTGGTTCGGGGTTTCCCTGTGGGGAATTCCCATGCCGTTTTTATCAATGAACTTCTATGTGTATTGTCGGCAATGCAATAGCCGCGGGTAGTTTTAAATGTGTTTTTTTCTTCAAAATGTCATTTTGCTGTCAGACTGTTCTAAACACAGGAAACATGCGCCCCTTTACAGGCATACTATAGACACCCCCCAGGTACGAAATTTAAAGGGATATTACACTTTTATTGTTTGACTTTAAGCATTATTAAAATCACTGCTCCTGAAAAAACGGCCGTTTTTAAAACTTTTTTTTGCATTGATCCATGTCCCCTGGGGCAGGACCCAGGTCCCCAAACACTTTTTATGACAATAACTTGCATATAAGCCTTTAAAATTTGCACTTTTGATTTCTCCCATAGACTTTTAAAGGGTGTTCCGCGGCATTCGAATTTGCCGCAAACACCCCAAATTGTTCGCTGTTCGGCGAACTTGCGAACAGCCAATGTTCGAGTAGAACATGAGTTCGACTCGAACTCGAAGCTCATCCCTACTCAGCATCTTGTGTTTACAACCACTGTTTCCTAGCAACGCTCATGCCCTGTTTATGCTTCCCAAATACTGCTTCATCAAAACTGCCCCATCAGAATTACCCCATCAAAACTGCCCCATCATATTCCTCTATTATAAATCAGTACATGGTGTGTCTGTCCCCCTCCCCCGGGCTCTGTAATCAGAGCTGAGATGCTCCAGCCACCTCCCCCCCTGTGTATAACAGAAGCTTTGGTAACCATGGCAACAAAACAAACAAAGTACACTCTGATTAATGGCTAAAATTTCCTGAAATGACCTCTAAACAAATGGCCGTATTTTAAAAACTATACATCCTACAGCGAAGATCTTTATATTGTGAGAATCACAAGACCCAGACCTAGATTTTGATGTATAGTATGTCTCTGAAATATTAAAAATGGAGGCACGGTCGCAGTTTAGAAATTGCCCTTCAAATTTGAAGGGGCTAGAGTGGAGTTTCAATGAATGTCAATGGACGGTGTGAGTTGCAAACAAATGGTCATATTGTGAAAACTATCAGGACTATGGCTTAGCCGTGGACATATTTAGTGGCAGCAGGGATAGCTGAACGTTTTGATATAAGATTTGTGTAGGTGGGCTTGAAAATGAGGGAGTGGCGGCAGTTTAGAAATCATGTTCTGATTTTTCAGCTTTTGTCACCTCCCACTCTAGCTTCCCCATTCATTCCTATGGGACCAATTTCGCCGCAAAAACGACAATATTTCGTGAAGCCTTTGGCGAAACGTTCCACAAAATAATAGCACACCATTCGGGAACAATCCGCACGTTTTGGTATATTACTTGTCTATGTAGTGTAAAAACTGTGGGAGGAGTTAGGGTGGTAAATTTGGCTATAATAATAATAATAACTAGAAAAGGTACAATTTCTGGGGAAATTGTGAAAGTGTTCTTGCCTCTACAACTGGAGTGGGCGGAGTAACTGGGTGGGGTGGAGTGGCTTGAGTAACTGTGAAAAGTGTTAAAAAGCTTAATATTTTAAAAAGTATAAATAGTAGTAAAAAAGTTCCATCATTCGCTGAAAGAGCTGAACATTTTTTTCAAAAGTAATTTTTTTTTTCAAAAAGGAATTTTTTTTAATCAAAAATGATTTTTTTTTCTTCAAAAATGATTTTTTTTTCAAAAGTAATTTTTTTTTTCAAAGGTAATTTTTTTTTTCAAAAATGAATTTTTTTATTTCAAAAATAATTTTTTTTTCGAAATTATTATTTTTTTTAAAGTAATTTTTTTTTCAAAAATAATTTTTTTTTTCAAAAAATTTTTTTTTCAAATATATTTTTTTTTCAAAAATAATTTTTTTTTTAAAAGTAATTTTTTTTTCAAAAATATTTTTTTTTTTCAAAAATAATTTTTTTTTTCAAAAATATTTTTTTTTTCAAAAATATATTTTTTTTTTTTCAAAAATGATTTTTTTTTTCAAAAATATTTTTTTTTTTACATGGGGCGGTCATAATGTTTTGGCTGATCATGGGGTGGTCATAATGTTTTGGCTGATCATGGGGTTGTCAGCTTTTGTCACTTCCCACTCTAGTTTTGAACATTTCGCCATTCATTCCTATGGGACCAATTTCGCCGCAAAAACGTCATTTCGTGGACCATTCGGCAAAACATTCCACAAAGTAATAACACACCAATCGGGAACAATCCGCTCGTTTCGGTATATTATTTGTCTCTGTAGTGTGAAAACTGTGGGAGGAGTCTACAAGCATTATCAAGTCTAGCAGATGAAGTCACATGCATTTGGAGTGTCTCAGCATCTTGTGTTTACAACCACTGTTTCCTAGCAACGCTCATGCCCTGTTTATGCTTCCCAAATACTACTTCATCAAAACTGCCCCATCAAAACTGCCCCATCATATTCCTCTATTATAAATCAGTGCATGGTGTGTCTGTCCCCTCCCCCGGGCTCTGTAATCAGCTGAGATGCTCCAGCCACCTTCCCCCCTGTGTATAACAGAAGCTTTGGTAACCATGGCAACAAAACAAACACTAACAGTGCACTCTGATTAATGGCTAAAATTTCCTGAAATGACCTCTAAACAAATGGCCGTATTTTAAAAACTATACATCCTACAGCGAAGATCTTTATATTGTGAGAATCACAAGACCCAGACCTAGATTTTGATGTATAGTATGTCTCTGAAATATTAAAAATGAAGGCACAGTCGCAGTTTAGAAATTGCCCTTCAAATTTGGAGGGGGCTAGAGTGTAGTTTCAATGAATGTCAATGGACGGCGTGAGTTGCAAACAAATGGTCATATTGTGAAAACTATCAGGACTATGGCTTAGCCGTGGACATGTTTAGTGGCAGCAGGGATAGCTGAACGTTTTGATATAAGATTTGTGTAGGTGGGCTTGAAAATGAGGGAGTGGCGGCAGTTTAGAAATCATGTTCTGATTTTCCAGCTTTTGTCATCTCCCACTCTAGTTTCCCCATTCATTCCTATGGGACCAATTTCGCCGCAAAAATGACGATATTTCGTGAACCATTCGGCGAAATGTTCCACAAAATAATAGCACACCATTCGGGAACAATCCGCACGTTTCGGTATATTACTTGTCTATGTAGTGTAAAAACTGTGGGAGGAGTTAGGGTGGTAAATTTGGCTATAATAATAAGAATAAGAACTAGAAAAGGTACAATTTCTGGGGAAATTGTGAAAGTGTTCTTGCCTCTACAACTGGAGTGGGCGGAGTAACTGGGTGGGGTGGAGTGGCTTGAGTAACTGTGAAAAGTGTTAAAAAGCTTAATATTTTAAAAAGTATAAATAGTAGTAAAAAAGTTCCATCATTCGCTGAAAGAGCTGAACATTTTTTTCAAAAGTAATTTTTTTTTTCAAAAAGGAATTTTTTTTAATCAAAAATGATTTTTTTTTCTTCAAAAATGATTTTTTTTTTCAAAAGTATTTTTTTTTTTCAAAGGTAATTTTTTTTTTCAAAAATGAATTTTTTTATTTCAAAAATAATTTTTTTTTCGAAATTATTATTTTTTTTAAAGTAATTTTTTTTTCAAAAATATTTTTTTTTTTCAAAAATTTTTTTTTTTCAAATATATTTTTTTTTCAAAAATAATTTTTTTTTTAAAAGTAATTTTTTTTTCAAAAATATTTTTTTTTTTCAAAAATAATTTTTTTTTTCAAAAATATTTTTTTTTCAAAAATATTTTTCTTTTTTTTCAAAAATGATTTTTTTTTTCAAAAATATTTTTTTTTTTACATGGGGCGGTCATAATGTTTTGGCTGATCATGGGGTGGTCATAATGTTTTGGCTGATCATGGGGTTGTCAGCTTTTGTCACTTCCCACTCTAGTTTTGAACATTTCGCCATTCATTCCTATGGGACCAATTTCGCCGCAAAAACGTCATTTCGTGGACCATTCGGCAAAACATTCCACAAAGTAATAACACACTAATCGGGAACAATCCGCTCGTTTCGGTATATTATTTGTCTCTGTAGTGTGAAAACTGTGGGAGGAGTCTACAAGCATTATCAAGTCTAGCAGATGAAGTCACATGCATTTGGAGTGTCTCAGCATCTTGTGTTTACAACCACTGTTTCCTAGCAACGCTCATGCCCTGTTTATGCTTCCCAAATACTACTTCATCAAAACTGCCCCATCAGAATTACCCCATCAAAACTGCCCCATCATATTCCTCTATTATAAATCAGTACATGGTGTGTCTGTCCCCTCCCCCGGGCTCTGTAATCAGCTGAGATGCTCCAGCCACCTTCCCCCCTGTGTATAACAGAAGCTTTGGTAACCATGGCAACAAAACAAACACTAACAGTGCACTCTGATTAATGGCTAAAATTTCCTGAAATGACCTCTAAACAAATGGCCGTATTTTAAAAACTATACATCCTACAGCGAAGATCTTTATATTGTGAGAATCACAAGACCCAGACCTAGATTTTGATGTATAGTATGTCTCTGAAATATTAAAAATGAAGGCACAGTCGCAGTTTAGAAATTGCCCTTCAAATTTGGAGGGGGCTAGAGTGTAGTTTCAATGAATGTCAATGGACGGCGTGAGTTGCAAACAAATGGTCATATTGTGAAAACTATCAGGACTATGGCTTAGCCGTGGACATGTTTAGTGGCAGCAGGGATAGCTGAACGTTTTGATATAAGATTTGTGTAGGTGGGCTTGAAAATGAGGGAGTGGCGGCAGTTTAGAAATCATGTTCTGATTTTCCAGCTTTTGTCATCTCCCACTCTAGTTTCCCCATTCATTCCTATGGGACCAATTTCGCCGCAAAAATGACGATATTTCGTGAACCATTCGGCGAAATGTTCCACAAAATAATAGCACACCATTCGGGAAAAATCCACACGTTTCGGTATATTACTTGTCTATGTAGTGTAAAAACTGTGGGAGGAGTTAGGGTGGTAAATTTGGCTATAATAATAAGAATAAGAATAATAATATATATGTGAGATAACAGTAAGTGGTCTTGCTATGCAAGAACACTTAACTAGAAAAGGTACAATTTCTGGGGAAATTGTGAAAGTGTTCTTGCCTCTACAACTGGAGTGGGCGGAGTAACTGGGTGGGGTGGAGTGGCTTGAGTAACTGTGAAAAGTGTTAAAAAGCTTAATATTTTAAAAAGTATAAATAGTAGTAAAAAAGTTCCATCATTCGCTGAAAGAGCTGAACATTTTTTTCAAAAGTAATTTTTTTTTTCAAAAATGAATTTTTTTTAATCAAAAATGATTTTTTTTTCTTCAAAAATGATTTTTTTTTTAAAAGTAATTTTTTTTTCAAAGGTAATTTTTTTTTTCAAAAATGAATTTTTTTATTTCAAAAATAATTTTTTTTTCGAAATTATTATTTTTTTTAAAGTAATTTTTTTTTCAAAAATAATTTTTTTTTTTCAAAAATATTTTTTTTTCAAATATATTTTTTTTTCAAAAATAATTTTTTTTTTAAAAGAAATTTTTTTTTCAAAAATATTTTTTTTTTTCAAAAATAATTTTTTTTTTTCAAAAATATTTTTTTTTCAAAAATTATTTTTTTTTTTCAAAAATTATTTTTTTACTTTTTTCAAAAATATTTTTTTTTTTTACATGGGGCGGTCATAATGTTTTGGCTGATCATGGGGTGGTCATAATGTTTTGGCTGATCATGGGGTTGTCAGCTTTTGTCACTTCCCACTCTAGTTTTGAACATTTCGCCATTCATTCCTATGGGACCAATTTCGCCGCAAAAACGTCATTTCGTGGACCATTCGGCAAAACATTCCACAAAGTAATAACACACCAATCGGGAACAATCCGCTCGTTTCGGTATATTATTTGTCTCTGTAGTGTGAAAACTGTGGGAGGAGTCTACAAGCATTATCAAGTCTAGCAGATGAAGTCACATGCATTTGGAGTGTCTCAGCATCTTGTGTTTACAACCACTGTTTCCTAGCAACGCTCATGCCCTGTTTATGCTTCCCAAATACTGCTTCATCAAAACTGCCCCATCAGAATTACCCCATCAAAACTGCCCCATCATATTCCTCTATTATAAATCAGTACATGGTGTGTCTGTCCCCTCCCCCGGGCTCTGTAATCAGCTGAGATGCTCCAGCCACCTTCCCCCCTGTGTATAACAGAAGCTTTGGTAACCATGGCAACAAAACAAACACTAACAGTACACTCTGATTAATGGCTAAAATTTCCTGAAATGACCTCTAAACAAATGGCCGTATTTTAAAAACTATACATCCTACAGCGAAGATCTTTATATTGTGAGAATCACAAGACCCAGACCTAGATTTTGATGTATAGTATGTCTCTGAAATATTAAAAATGAAGGCACAGTCGCAGTTTAGAAATTGCCCTTCAAATTTGGAGGGGGCTAGAGTGTAGTTTCAATGAATGTCAATGGACGGCGTGAGTTGCAAACAAATGGTCATATTGTGAAAACTATCAGGACTATGGCTTAGCCGTGGACATGTTTAGTGGCAGCAGGGATAGCTGAACGTTTTGATATAAGATTTGTGTAGGTGGGCTTGAAAATGAGGGAGTGGCGGCAGTTTAGAAATCATGTTCTGATTTTCCAGCTTTTGTCATCTCCCACTCTAGTTTCCCCATTCATTCCTATGGGACCAATTTCGCCGCAAAAACGACGATATTTCGTGAACCATTCGGCGAAACGTTCCACAAAGTAATAGCACACCATTCGGGAACAATCCGCACGTTTCGGTATATTACTTGTCTATGTAGTGTAAAAACTGTGGGAGGAGTTAGGGTGGTAAATTTGGCTATAATAATAAGAATAATATATATGTGAGATAACAGTAAGTGGTCTTGCTATGCAAGAACACTTAATAATAATATATATGTGAGATAACAGTAAGTGGTCTTGCTATGCAAGAACACTTAATAAGAAGAATAATATATATGTGAGATAACAGTAAGTGGTCTTGCTATGCAAGAACACTTAATAACTAGAAAAGGTACAATTTCTGGGGAAATTGTGAAAGTGTTCTTGCCTCTACAACTGGAGTGGGCGGAGTAACTGGGTGGAGTGGGCGGAGTAACTGTGAAAAGTGTTAAAAAGCTTAATATTTTAAAAAGTATAAATAGTAGTAAAACAGTTGAAGTCCCATCATTAGCTGAAAGAGCTGAACTTTTTTTTCAAAAATGATTTTTTTTTTCAAAAATGATTTTTTTTTAATGATTTTTTTTTTCAAAAATTATTTTTTTTTATTTTTTCAAAAATATTTTTTTTTTCAAAAATTATTTTTTTTTCTTTTTTTTTTCAAAAAATTTTTTTTCAAAAATAATTTTTTTAAAAAAAAATATATATTTTTTTTTCAAAAATAATTTTTTTTTGTTCAAAATTTTTTTTTTTCAAAAATTTTTTTTTTTCAAAAATAATTTTTTTCTTTTTTCAAAAATATTTTTTTTTCTCAATAATATTTTTTTTTTTTCAAAAATGAATTTTTTTTTTTTTTTCAAAAATATTTTTTTTTTCATGGGGCGGTCATAATGTTTTGGCTGATCATGGGGTGGTCATAATGTTTTGGCTAATCAGGGGGTTGTCAGCTTTTGTCACCTTCCACTCTAGTTTTGAACATTTCGCCATTCATTCCTATGGGACCAATTTCGCCGCAAAAACTACGATATTTCGTGAACCATTCGGTGAAACATTCCACAAAGTAATAGCACACCAATCGGGAACAATCCGCTCGTTTCGGTATATTATTTGTCTCTGTAGTGTGAAAACTGTGGGAGGAGTCTACAAGCATTATCAAGTCTAGCAGATGAAGTCACATGCATTTGGGGTGTCTCAGCATCTTGTGTTTACAACCACTGTTTCCTAGCAACGCTCATGCCCTGTTTATGCTTCCCAAATACTACTTCATCAAAACTGCCCCATCAGAATTACCCCATCAAAACTGCCCCATCATATTCCTCTATTATAAATCAGTACATGGTGTGTCTGTCCCCTCCCCCGGGCTCTGTAATCAGCTGAGATGCTCCAGCCACCTTCCCCCCTGTGTATAACAGAAGCTTTGGTAACCATGGCAACAAAACAAACACTAACAGTACACTCTGATTAATGGCTAAAATTTCCTGAAATGACCTCTAAACAAATGGCCGTATTTTAAAAACTATACATCCTACAGCGAAGATCTTTATATTGTGAGAATCACAAGACCCAGACCTAGATTTTGATACATAGTATGTCTCCGAAATATTAAAAATGGAGGCACAGTCGCAGTTTAGAAATTGCCCTTCAAATTTGAAGGGGGCTAGAGTGTAGTTTCAATGAATGTCAATGGACGGCGTGAGTTGCAAACAAATGGTCATATTGTGAAAACTATCAGGACTATGGCTTAGCCGTGGACATGTTTAGTGGCAGCAGGGATAGCTGAACGTTTTGATATAAGATTTGTGTAGGTGGGCTTGAAAATGAGGGAGTGGCGGCAGTTTAGAAATCATGTTCTGATTTTTCAGCTTTTGTCATCTCCCACTCTAGTTTCCCCATTCATTCCTATGGGACCAATTTCACCACAAAAATGACGATATTTCGTGAACCATTCGGCGAAACGTTCCACAAAGTAATAGCACACCATTCGGGAACAATCCGCACGTTTCGGTATATTACTTGTCTATGTAGTGTAAAAACTGTGGGAGGAGTTAGGGTGGTAAATTTGGCTATAATAATAAGAATAATATATATGTGAGATAACAGTAAGTGGTCTTGCTATGCAAGAACACTTAACTAGAAAATGCATTTCCTGGGGAAAATGCGTGGGAATGCTGAATTGCTAAAACGGCCCCCAGCAAAATTGCCCCCATCATATTGCCATCAAAACTGTCCCATCATATTGCCACCATCAAAACAGCCCCATCATATTGCCACCATCAAAACTGCCCCATCATATTGCCACCATCAAAACTGCCCCATCAGAATTACCCCATCAAAACTGCCCCATCATATTCCTCTATTATAAATCAGTACATGGTGTGTCTGTCCCCTCCCCCGGGCTCTGTAATCAGAGCTGAGATGCTCCAGCCACCTCCCCCCCTGTGTATAACAGAAGCTTTGGTAACCATGGCAACAAAACACACACAGTACACTCTGATTAATGGCTAAAATTTCTTGAAATGACCTCTAAACAAAAAGCTTTTTCTCAAAAACTGTAAAAGATATAAAACTGAAAAGCTATAGCCAGATAGCTGAATATTTTGTGAACATTTTAAAGTTTGTTTGGTGTCTCTAGGTGAAAGTATGAAGGAGCTAAAACTTTTGGGAGCGGAAGAAAAATTTAAGGATTTCAAGCATGCTCCCATTGACTTCAATGTTAAAAAAAAGTGATAAAAAGCTTAATATTTTAAAAAGTATAAATGGTAGAAAAAAAGTTGAAAAAGAGCAAACCTCAGCTAAAAGAGGCGAACATTTTGATAGTTGAATGGTTTTAATAGCTGAAAGTATGCAGAAGTTACGCATTACCGAAAAACGTACGGAATAAGAAGAAGAAAAACTAGAAAATGCATTTCCTGGGGAAAATGCGTGGGAATGCTGAATTGCTAAAACGGCCCCCAGCAAAATTGCCCCCATCATATTGCCATCAAAACTGTCCCATCATATTGCCACCATCAAAACTGCCCCATCAGAATTGCCACCATCAAAACTGCCCCATCATATTGCCACCATCAAAACTGCCCCATCATATTGCCACCATCAAAACTGCCCCATCAGAATTACCCCATCAAAACTGCCCCATCATATTCCTCTATTATAAATCAGTACATGGTGTGTCTGTCCCCTCCCCCTGGCTCTGTAATCAAAGCTGAGATGCTCCAGCCACCTCCCCCCCTGTGTATAACAGAAGCTTTGGTAACCATGGCAACAAAACAAACACTAACAGTACACTCTGATTAATGGCTAAAATTTCCTGAAATGACCTCTAAACAAATGGCCGTATTTTAAAAACTATACATCCTACAGCGAAGATCTTTATATTGTGAGAATCACAAGACCCAGACCTAGATTTTGATATATAGTATGTCTCTGAAATATTAAAATTGAAGGCACGGTCGCAGTTTAGAAATTGCCCTTCAAATTTGAAGGGGCTAGAGTGTAGTTTCAATGAATGTCAATGGACGGCGTGAGTTGCAAACAAATGGTCATATTGTGAAAACTATCAGGACTATGGCTTAGCCGTGGACATGTTTAGTGGCAGCAGGGATAGCTGAACGTTTTGATATAAGATTTATGTAGGTGGGCTTGAAAATGAGGGAGTGGCGGCAGTTTAGAAATCATGTTCTGATTTTTCAGCTTTTGTCCCCTCCCCTGGGCTCTAATCAGAGCTGAGATGCTCCAGCCACCTCCCCCCCTGTGTATAACAGAAGCTTTGGTAACCATGGCAACAAAACACACACAGTACACTCTGATTAATGGCTAAAATTTCTTGAAATGACCTCTAAACAAAAAGCTTTTTCTCAAAAACTGTAAAAGATATAAAACTGAAAAGCTATAGCCAGATAGCTGAATATTTTGTGAACATTTTAAAGTTTGTTTGGTGTCTCTAGGTGAAAGTATGAAGGAGCTGAAACTTTTGGGAGCGGAAGAAAAATTTAAGGATTTCAAGCATGCTCCCATTGACTTCAATGTTAAAAAAAGTGATAAAAAGCTTAATATTTTAAAAAGTATAAATGGTAGAAAAAAAGTTGAAAAAGAGCACACCTCAGCTAAAAGAGGCGAACATTTTAATAGTTGAATGGTTTTAATAGCTGAAAGTATGCAGAAGTTACGCATTACCGAAAAACGTACGGAATAAGAAGAAGAAGAACTAGAAAATGCATTTCCTGGGGAAAATGCGTGGGAATGCTGAATTGCTAAAACGGCCCCCAGCAAAATTGCCCCCATCATATTGCCATCAAAACTGTCCCATCATATTGCCACCATCAAAACTGCCCCATCAGAATTGCCACCATCAAAACTGCCCCATCATATTGCCACCATCAAAACTGCCCCATCATATTGCCACCATCAAAACTGCCCCATCAGAATTACCCCATCAAAACTGCCCCATCATATTCCTCTATTATAAATCAGTACATGGTGTGTCTGTCCCCTCCCCCGGGCTCTGTAATCAAAGCTGAGATGCTCCAGCCACCTCCCCCCCTGTGTATAACAGAAGCTTTGGTAACCATGGCAACAAAACAAACACTAACAGTACACTCTGATTAATGGCTAAAATTTTCTGAAATGACCTCTAAACAAATGGCCGTATTTTAAAAACTATACATCCTACAGCAAAGATCTTTATATTGTGAGAATCACAAGACCCAGACCTAGATTTTGATATATAGTATGTCTCTGAAATATTAAAATTGAAGGCACGGTCGCAGTTTAGAAATTGCCCTTCAAATTTGAAGGGGCTAGAGTGTAGTTTCAATGAATGTCAATGGACGGCGTGAGTTGCAAACAAATAGTCATATTGTGAAAACTATCAGGACTATGGCTTAGCCGTGGACATGTTTAGTGGCAGCAGGGATAGCTGAACGTTTTGATATAAGATTTATGTAGGTGGGCTTGAAAATGAGGGAGTGGTGGCAGTTTAGAAATCATGTTCTGATTTTTCAGCTTTTGTCCCCTCCCCTGGGCTCTAATCAGAGCTGAGATGCTCCAGCCACCTCCCCCCCTGTGTATAACAGAAGCTTTGGTAACCATGGCAACAAAACACACACAGTACACTCTGATTAATGGCTAAAATTTCTTGAAATGACCTCTAAACAAAAAGCTTTGTCTCAAAAACTGTAAAAGATATAAAACTGAAAAGCTATAGCCAGATAGCTGAATATTTTGTAAACATTTTAAAGTTTGTTTGGTGTCTCTAGGTGAAAGTATGAAGGAGCTGAAACTTTTGGGAGCGGAAGAAAAATTTAAGGATTTCAAGCATGCTCCCATTGACTTCAATGTTAAAAAAAAGTGATAAAAAGCTTAATATTTTAAAAAGTATAAATGGTAGAAAAAAAGTTGAAAAAGAGCACACCTCAGCTAAAAGAGACGAACATTTTGATAGTTGAATGGTTTTAATAGCTGAAAGTATGCAGAAGTTACGCATTACCGAAAAACGTACGGAATAAGAAGAAAAATAATAAAAAAACGAATAACAATAGTGGGACTGCTAAAGCATTCCCACTAATAAAAAAACGAATAACAATAGTGGGACTGCTAAAGCATTCCCACTAATAACTAGAAAATGCATTTCCTGGGGAAAATGTGTGGGAATGCTGAATTGCTAAAACGGCCCCCAGCAAAATTGCCCCCATCATATTGCCATCAAAACTGTCCCATCATATTGCCACCATCAAAACTGCCCCATCAGAATTGCCCCATCAAAACTGCACCATCATATTGCCACCATCAAAACTGCCCCATCAGAATTGCCCTATCAAAACAGCCCCATCATATTGCCACCATCAAAACTGCCCCATCATATTGCCACCATCAAAACTGCCCCATCAGAATTACCCCATCAAAACTGCCCCATCATATTCCTCTATTATAAATCAGTACATGGTGTGTCTGTCCCCTCCCCCGGGCTCTGTAATCAGAGCTGAGATGCTCCAGCCACCTCCCCCCCTGTGTATAACAGAAGCTTTGGTAACCATGGCAACAAAACAAACAGTACACTCTGATTAATGGCTAAAATTTCCTGAAATGACCTCTAAACAAATGGCCGTATTTTAAAAACTATACATCCTACAGCGAAGATCTTTATATTGTGAGAATCACAAGACCCAGACCTAGATTTTGATACATAGTATGTCTCTGAAATATTAAAATTGAAGGCACGGTCGCAGTTTAGAAATTGCCCTTCAAATTTGAAGGGGCTAGAGTGTAGTTTCAATGAATGTCAATGGACGGCGTGAGTTGCAAACAAATGGTCATATTGTGAAAACTATCAGGACTATGGCTTAGCCGTGGACATGTTTAGTGGCAGCAGGGATAGCTGAACGTTTTGATATAAGATTTATGTAGGTGGGCTTGAAAATGAGGGAGTGGCGGCAGTTTAGAAATCATGTTCTGATTTTTCAGCTTTTGTCCCCTCCCCTGGGCTCTAATCAGAGCTGAGATGCTCCAGCCACCTCCCCCCCTGTGTATAACAGACGCTTTGGTAACCATGGCAACAAAACACACACAGTACACTCTGATTAATGGCTAAAATTTCTTGAAATGACCTCTAAACAAAAAGCTTTTTCTCAAAAACTGTAAAAGATATAAAACTGAAAAGCTATAGCCAGATAGCTGAATATTTTGTGAACATTTTAAAGTTTGTTTGGTGTCTCTAGGTGAAAGTATGAAGGAGCTGAAACTTTTGGGAGCGGAAGAAAAATTTAAGGATTTCAAGCATGCTCCCATTGACTTCAATGTTAAAAAAAAGTGATAAAAAGCTTAATATTTTAAAAAGTATAAATGGTAGACAAAAAGTTGAAAAAGAGCACACCTCAGCTAAAAGAGACGAACATTTTGATAGTTGAATGGTTTTAATAGCTGAAAGTATGCAGAAGTTACGCATTACCGAAAAACGTACGGAATAAGAAGAAGAAAAAAAACTAGAAAATGCATTTCCTGGGGAAAATGCGTGGGAATGCTGAATTGCTAAAACGGCCCCCAGCAAAATTGCCCCCATCATATTGCCATCAAAACTGTCCCATCATATTGCCACCATCAAAACTGCCCCATCAGAATTGCCTCATCAAAACAGCCCCATCATATTGCCACCATCAAAACTGCCCCATCATATTGCCACCATCAAAACTGCCCCATCAGAATTACCCCATCAAAACTGCCCCATCATATTCCTCTATTATAAATCAGTACATGGTGTTTCTGTCCCCCTCCCCCGGGCTCTGTAATCAGAGCTGAGATGCTCCAGCCACCTCCCCCCCTGTGTATAACAGAAGCTTTGGTAACCATGGCAACAAAACAAACACTAACAGTACACTCTGATTAATGGCTAAAATTTCCTGAAATGACCTCTAAACAAATGGCCGTATTTTAAAAACTATACATCCTACAGCGAAGATTTTTTTATTGTGAGAATCACAAGACCCAGACCTAGATTTTGATACATAGTATGTCTCTGAGATATTAAAATTGAAGGCACGGTCGCAGTTTAGAAATTGCCCTTCAAATTTGAAGGGGCTAGAGTGTAGTTTCAATGAATGTCAATGGACGGCGTGAGTTGCAAACAAATGGTCATATTGTGAAAACTATCAGGACTATGGCTTAGCCGTGGACATGTTTAGTGGCAGCAGGGATAGCTGAACGTTTTGATATAAGATTTGTGTAGGTGGGCTTGAAAATGAGGGAGTGGCGGCAGTTTAGAAATCATGTTCTGATTTTCCAGCTTTTGTCCCCTCCCCTGGGCTCTAATCAGAGCTGAGATGCTCCAGCCACCTCCCCCCCTGTGTATAACAGAAGCTTTGGTAACCATGGCAACAAAACACACACAGTACACTCTGATTAATGGCTAAAATTTCCTGAAATGACCTCTAAACAAAAAGCTTTTTCTCAAAAACTGTAAAAGATATCAAACTGAAAAGATATAGCCAGATAGCTGAATATTTTGTGAACATTTTGTTTGGTGTCTCTAGGTGAAAGTATGAAGGAGCTGAAACTTTTGGGAGCGGAAGAAAAATTTAAGGATTTCAAGCATGCTCCCATTGACTTCAATGTTAAAAAAAAGTGATAAAAAGCTTAATATTTTAAAAAGTATAAATGGTAGAAAAAAAGTTGAAAAAGAGCACACCTCAGCTAAAAGAGACAAACATTTTGATAGTTGAATGGTTTTAATAGCTGAAAGTATGCAGAAGTTACGCATTACCGAAAAACGTACGGAATAAAATTAAAATTATTAAAAATAATAAATAAAATCGAATAACAATAGTGGGACTGCTAAAGCATTCCCACTAATAATAAAAAAACGAATAACAATAGTGGGACTGCTAAAGCATTCCCACTAATAATAATATATATGTGAGATAACAGTAAGTGCTCTTGCTATGCAAGAACACTTAATAATATATATGTGAGATAACAGTAAGTGGTCTTGCTATGCAAGAACACTTAATAATAATAATAATAATAATATATATGTGAGATAACAGTAAGTGGTCTTGCTATGCAAGAACACTTAATGAAAAGCTGACAGCAATATTATCAGATACACATGACAAATTTCTTCGAACATGGCAACCATGGGTAAACTATGCCCACCCCTCCAGATTCGAGTCGGCACTACTCTCCTTGTAATGGAAACAAAGGCACCCCATCCCGCGGACCTCTCCCCCCCCCTCTTCCCCCCCCCCCCATCTTTCTGCTCTCCCCACTTTTTCTTCTCTATTATTCTCCTTTCCTTCTTCTCTTTAATCACTAAGTCAGTTCCTTTTTACTACCATTCTCCATTTTTAGTTTGGGCAACTTTTCCTTTATGGGACATGACACAGTTCCCCATAAACATTTACTGTACAAAATAAGGTCAGTTGGCATGGACCATTGGGTGAGTACATGGATTGAAAATCGGCTACAAGGGCGAGTTCAGAGGGTGATGATAAATGGGGAGTACTCGGAATGGTCAGGGGTGGATAGCGGGGTCCCCCAGGGTTCTGTCCTGGGACTAGGGATGAGCCGAACACCCCCTTGTTCGGTTCGCACCAGAACATGCGAATAGGAAAAAAGGTCGTTCGAACACGCGAACACCGTTAAAGTCTATGGGACACGAACAAGAATAATCAAAGTGCTAATTTTAAAGGCTTATATGCAAGTTATTGTTATAAAAAGTGTTTGGGGACCTGGGTCCTGCCCCACGGGACATGGATCAATGCAAAAAAAAGTTTTAAAAATGGCCGTTTTTTCAGGAGCAGTGATTTTAATAATGATTAAAGTCAAACAATAAAAGTGTAATATCCCTTTAAATTTCGTAGCTGGGGGGTGTCTATAGTATGCCTGTAAAGGGGCGCATGTTTCCCGTGTTTAGAACAGTCTGACAGCAAAATGACATTTCGAAGGAAAAAACCCATTTAAAACTACTCGCGGCTATTGCATTGCCGACAATACACATAGAAGTTCATTGATAAAAACGGCATGAGAATTCCCCACAGGGGAACCCCGAACCAAAATTTAAAAAAAAATGACGTGGGAGTCCCCCTAAATTCCATACCAGGCCCTTCAGGTCTTGTATAGATATTAAGGGGAACCCCGGCCAAAATTTAAAACAAAAATGACTTGGGGTTCCCCCTAAATTCCATACCAGACCCTTCAGGTCTGGTATGGATTTTAAGGGGAACCCTGCGCCAAAAAAAAAAAAACGGCGTGGGGCCCCCCCAAAAATCCATGCCAGACCCTTATCCGAGCACGCAACCTGGCAGGCCACAGGAAAAGAGGGGGGGACGAGAGTGCGCCCCCCCTCCTGAACCGTACCAGGCCACATGCCCTCAACATTGGGAGGGTGCTTTGGGGTAGCCCCCCAAAACACCTTGTCCCCATGTTGATGAGGACAAGGGCCTCATCCCCACAACCCTGGCCGGTGGTTGTGGGGGTCTGCGGGCGGGGGGCTTATTTGAATCTGGAAGCCCCCTTTAACAAGGGGACCCCCAGATCCCACCCCCCCTGTGTGAAATGGTAAGGTGGTACTTACCCCTACCATTTCACTAAAAAACTGTCAAAAATGTTAAAAATGACAAGAGTTTTTGACAATTCTTTTATTTAAATGCTTCTTCTTTCTTCTATCTTCCTTCATCTTCTTCTTCTGGTTCTTCTGGCTCTTCTGGTTCTTCCTCCGGCGTTCTCGTCCAGCATCTCCTCCGCAGCGTCTTTTATCTTCTTCTCCTCGGGCCGCTCCGCACCCATGGCATGGGGGGAGGCTCCCGCACTTCTCTTCATCTTCTTCTTCTCTTCTTCTTTTCTTCTCTTCTTCTCTTCTTCTCTTCTTCATTTTCTTCTCCGGGCCGCTCCGCATCCATGCTGGCATGGAGGGAGGCTCCCGCTGTGTAACGGCGTCTCCTCGTCTGACAGTTCTTAAATAACGGGGGGCGGGGCCACCCGGTGACCCCGCCCCCCTCTGGCGCATGGGACATGACGGGACTTCCCTGTGGCATTCCCCGTGACGTCACAGGGAAGTCCCGTCAAGTCACCGTGCATCGGAGGGGGGCGGGGTCACCGGGTGGCCCCACCCCCCATTATTTAAGAACTGTCAGACGAGGAGACGCCGTCACACAGCGGGAGCCTCCCTCCATGCCAGCATGGATGCGGAGCGGCCCGGAGAAGAAAATGAAGAAGAGAAGAAGAGAAGAAAAGAAGAAGAGAAAATGAAGAGAAGAGCGGGAGCCTCCCCCCATGCCATGGGTGCGGAGCGGCCCGAGGAGAAGAAGATAGAAGACGCCGCGGAGGAGATGCTGGACGAGAACGCCGGAGGAAGAACCAGAAGAGCCAGAAGAACCAGAAGAAGAAGATGAAGGAAGATAGAAGAAAGAAGAAGCATTTAAATAAAAGAATTGTCAAAAACTGTCTCTTGTAATTTTTAACATTTTTGACAGTTTTTTAGTGAAATGGTAGGGGTAAGTACCCCCTTACCATTTCACACAGGGGGGGGCCGGGATCTGGGGGTCCCCTTGTTAAAGGGGGCTTCCAGATTCCAACAAGCCCCCTGCCCGCAGACCCCCACAACCACTGGCCAGGGTTGTGGGGATGAGGCCCTTGTCCTCATCAACATGGGGACAAGATGTTTTGGGGGGCTACCCCAAAGCATCCTCCCAATGTTGAGGGCATGTGGCCTGGTATGGTTCAGGAGGGGGGGTGCACTCTCGTCCCCCCCCTCTTTTCCTGCGGCCTGCCAGGTTGCGTGCTCGGATAAGGGTCTGGTATGGATTTTTGGAGGGACCCCACTCCATTTATTTTTTTTGGCGCGGGGTTCCCCTTAAAGTCCATACCAGACCTGAAGGGTCTGGTATGGAATTTAGGGGGAACCCCACGTCATTTTTTTTTTGTCCGGGGTTCCTCTTAATATCCATACCAGACCTGAAGGGCCTGGTATGGAATTTAGGGGGACTCCCACGTCATTTTTTTTTTTTTAATTTTGGTTCGGGGTTCCCCTGTGGGGAATTCCCATGCCGTTTTTATCAATGAACTTCTATGTGTATTGTCGGCAATGCAATAGCCGCGATTAGTTTTAAATGGGTTTTTTCCTTCAAAATGTCATTTTGCTGTCAGACTGTTCTAAACACAGGAAACATGCGCCCCTTTACAGGCATACTATAGACACCCCCAGCTACAAAATTTAAAGGGATATTACACTTTTATTGTTTGACTTTAAGCATTATTAAAATCACTGCTCCTGAAAAAACGGCCGTTTTTAAAACTTTTTTTTGCATTGATCCATGTCCCCTGGGGCAGGACCCAGGTCCCCAAACACTTTTTATGACAATAACTTGCATATAAGCCTTTAAAATTAGCACTTTTGATTTCTCCCATAGACTTTTAAAGGGTGTTCTGCGGCATTCGAATTTGCCGCAAAAACCCCAAATTGTTCGCTGTTCGGCGAACTTGCGAACAGCCAATGTTCGAGTCGAACATGAGTTTGACTCGAACTCGAAGCTCATCCCTACCTGGGACCAATCCTATGTAATTTGTTCATAAACAACCTGGAGGATGGGGTAAACAGTTCAATCTCTGTATTTGCAGACGATACTAAGCTAAGCAGGGCAATAACTTCTCCGCAGGACGTGGAAACCTTGCAAAAAGATCTTAACAAATTAATGGGGTGGGCAACTACATGGCAAATGATGTTCAATGTAGAAAAACGTAAAATAATGCATTTGGGTGGCAAAAATATGAACGCAATCTATACACTGGGGGGAGAACCTCTGGGGGAATCTAGGATGGAAAAGGACCTGGGGGTCCTAGTAGATGATAGGCTCAGCAATGGCATGCAATGCCAAGCTGCTGCTAACAAAGCAAACAGAAAATTGGCATGCATTAAAAAGGGGATCAACTCCAGAGATAAAACGATAATTCTCCCGCTCTACAAGACTCTGGTCTGGCCGCACCTAAAGTATGCTGTCCTGTTCTGGGCACCAGTCCTCAGGAAGGATGTACTGGAAATGGAGCGAGTACAAAGAAGGGCAACAAAGCTAATAAAGGGTCTGGAGGATATTAGTTATGAGGAAAGGTTGCGAGCACTGAATTTATTTTCTCTGGAGAAGAGACGCTTGAGAGGGGATATGATTTCAATATACAAATACAATACTGGTGACCCCACAATAGGGATAAAACTTTTTCGCAGAAGGGAGTTTAACAAGACTCGTGGCCACTCATTAAAATTAGAAGGAAAGAGGTTTAACCTTAAACTACGTAGAGGGTTCTTTACTGTAAGAGCAGCAAGGATGTGGAATTCCCTTCCACAGGTGGTGGTCTCAGCGGGGAGCATCGATAGTTTCAAGAAACTATTAGATAAACACCTGAACGACCGCAACATACAGGGATACACAATGTAATACTGACATATAATCACACACATAGGTTGGACTTGATGGACGTGTGTCTTTTTTCAACCTCACCTACTATGTAATAATACATTGCAGCTGTTGCAGCAGCAACTTAGCAAAAAAATAAAAAATAAAGAGGAACAAAAAAATAAATAAAAATAGACAACTCCTCTCCCATATTAGTGATCAACAGGTGAACAGGATCACTGTCACCAAAAATTTACAAGTCAGGTACAAAAAATATTAAAAAGGAGAGAATAAAACAACTGTTGCCAAAAAACCTTTTGAATTTAATAAAACCCAACTGCACTTTATTGCTCACATTTTTTAGAGGCTTTTTCCCAAAACAACAAAGAGAAAAATACAGTTCTATGGTCCTCATTATGCATGTGCATTAGGGAAGAGAATAGTCCAAGTTAGATTTTGACAACCCTGGAACTGAGTCATCCACCAATCTTTACGACTCATAGTCAACTTGGATACTACCCCCACCTGCCTGTTTTTGCAAAGTGGAAATTGTCCCAAAGAGTCAGTCACTTCTCCGAGGTCCTGGGAGCTGGATAGAGCAAGTTGGATTTCCTAACCCCTTCCCTGATATGTAGCACAAGACCTCCCAATGTGTTCCTGTTTTCTCCAGCTCCATAGTGTTTAAGGTACCCAGTGACCCGCCTCCAGCTCCAAAGGCAGTCTCCATTAAGCCTCTCTTTGTCCTAAGTATGGGAAATAGTCTGAATACCCGGATCGAAAACCACCTGCCAACAGGTACACTTGATTCTTTATAGAGGCTGCATACCTTTCCCCTCCTTCATCAATTTGGTAATCAGACAATGTTATCCTTCACCCATACAAAATAAACAGCCCACACTCTTCAGACAGGCCTCACATAAATGACAGGGGCATAGTGCAACACTGGGGCACTGGTCTTCCTGGCGTGCAGGACACAGACAACTAATTAAGATACACAACGGGTCTAGGACAGGAAGGACACCTATGGGTATTAACTGAGGAGAATACAGCATGCCCACATATATAACAAAAGTGAGGGTCCTTGGAACAGCCAAGAGCTGGTAACACCCCATACAATCTTCCTGCACAACTCTTCTCCAGACTCACCCTAAGCTATACAATACGAGGCCAGACCTATACACTCTCAACTTGTATGCAGTCAGGCAGGCCCTCATACTACGCATCTGAAGGTAAATCTAAAGGAGATTGAACAACAAAAATTCTATAATGTGTATCCAGCTCGGGGAACTACTGCTACCAGACACAACTGGCCAACAGACAAAGAAAAATCCCTTGCAGCACTGAGGCGCCAGAATCTCTGAACAGTAAGGGGTACAACTCGAGCTGTGTGCCTTGAAACACACAGATATTAGTGACAGATACACCAAAGACACATTAGACAATTGGTAACAAATAGCCACGTAACAACAGACAAACAGGAAACTCTAGGAGAAAATAGAGTTGCATGGTGACACTGGGCAGGAAACAGGCTTGAAATACTCTTGGGAACACACAGATAAACTGCTAGGGACGTTAACATACATTAGCCTAAGGCAAAGAGCCACTCCTGAAAATAAAGCACTGGCTGGGCGTGTAACTAATTACAATAACAGCAGGGGGGTGAAGATGCTATGATTAAGCGCCATTAACAGTGCGAAAAGCATCAGCATCATCTGGACCTGTGTCTCTGATTGATGTATGGATCAAGTTTCATTAATAAAGGCATTTTTTTTGGAGTGCGGCCATCCTTTCTCCATTTTCTGCCATTTGACTTTGCTGAGCCGGCACCCTTCATCTCCTACATACTAGGACGGTGTGAACACAAGCGATACCACCTGGAGCAGTAATTACCTTGATTTAGGGGGGGGGTGAAGCAGTCTTAAACACAAGTCTTGTGAGATAACATGTAATAGCAGACCCTTAACAGTTAAATCCATGGAACTACAAGTGTCAACATGGCTGATATTTGGGAATAGGAAACAGAAATGTAACAGATCTATGACAGATCCAATTCAAACTCTGGATAATACAAAAACACTGTTACCAATACACGCAGTAACATTGACAGAGATTTATATCCACTGCTGTCTTAATCAGCCTTTAATTTAAAACTAAGTGAGAACTGGAGATGACCAGTCATATTGTCACTGGTAATAGGAGATTGCGGACTTTAGCTAGTGGTTTCTGCTACTCAGTGGAGCAAAGAAATTCGTTCATACATGTTGAATCAGAAAATACCACACACACCCATGGTAGGCCAAACACAGCCAAACGGAGTGAAACAGAAGCACCAACTAAATAATGATGATCAAAACCTAAAACATTCACATGTGAAAACCAACAAACCAGGAAAAAGAGAAACTATTTTGTGGTCTCCCATCGTTCTGAAAGCCAAGAAACCCAATTATCGAATTTGAGGGATAAAACACAGACAAAGTTTAATAATAAACACTCAATTTTTTTTCTCTCCCAGAAACAAAATAAACCAATGGTTATATACCTGTGACAAGACATTAGTATATGAAACACAAATATACATTACATTACATTACATAAAGAAAGTCTTTCTTATTTGTTTTGTAACAGTGCACTTTTTTAAAATACCAAAAATTATTGAGCTCACTTTTAATTACTGCTACATGGATTTTTGTTTTATGGTATACCATTAATTTCCTCAAAAAAATGTATTCACCATGGTGATAAAAAAATTAGCAACTCATCATAAACCTTTTAGTGGTACCATTTATCTACAAATCATATTACCTCACCACAAAGAACCTCTCCAGAACTGTTTCTCTGGAAAACAAACACATTTTAGTAAATACACATTTCAATTTACTATTACAGATATTTTTCTTGGCTCAGGTAATTTGCATCTCAATACAGTTCGCTTTACACTCTCACTGACCTGGTGAGAAAAAGAAGGGGGGGGGGGGGTCATTTGGATGGGTTCTCAGACGAACTCTAGAAATCACACATATCAGCATGTTTTCTATAATAACCTCTACTTCTTCTTAAACCCATAACATCTGTTTTGTAAGGTTGAAATTCTTTCAAAGATCCATTCCATTTCATTAGCCCCTTCTCAGCCTGTATGGATGCATTCTTAGGATTTTGGAATGGGACCCATGACATAGGTGGTCCATACTTCTTACACCTAGGCCAAGTCATAAAGCGTGCAGAGTAAACTTCAAAATCACGTCTTGTGGTCCTATATGGATTATGTTTACTGACTTTTTCAATGGGACTGGATAGACAGAATTTAGATATGTGACCAAATACCCTGTCATTCACGCCCCAAGGAGAATGCCTTTAACTCTTGTGGATAAAGTCAGACAAGAATTTACTAGATTGGAGAAGCTGGGAGTCACATAAGTGACATTTTATCTTATTTAAAGTGGTACAGTATCTGTTAACAAACGGCTTTGTTTTAGACAACTTAGAATGTTTGATGGCTACAAGTGGGATGGCTACAACTGGATTAGTAGCTGGCTGTTTACAAGACATAGGGACAATTTTTAAAGAGCTCTTACCTTCCAGGGATTTATTCTTGTTGGTACATACCTTAGGTGTGAAGGATGCCCCCCGGAATTCAGTCATACCCAAATCCGTTGCTTTGTTATCCACTCTATCTGAGAACTGAGTAAACGGCTCCTGGCAGCTGACAGATAATGACTTCACTTTCTACATCCTTCAGTCTTTTTCCCAACTGATGAACGTCCTCCTGTAATCCCTGGTTTTCCAGTACTAAATGCTGGTGGATAGCCTCAGAATTTGCTTCTAAAGTACTAATATTACCTTTGGTTATTTCTAGTGCTTCTTTTAGGGATGTGTTTTGCACTTTCAAATGTTCATACTGTTTCACTAACCACCTGGCCACAAAGATGAGCAGCGTTTTTCCCGTGCGCTTTTTACAGCTTCTTCCAGTGAAATTTAATTTCACATCCTCTCCCATCAGCGGGACAGAGAGTGTCCCTTCTGCCTGGAGACTTTCCTCTCTTAATGCCAGCATGGCCATTTCCTTTCCATGCCTTGCTGCTCTGCCTTCCTCTTCCTGTACCTCACAATTAAGGATGAGCCGAACACCCCCTGGTTCGGTTCGCACCAGAACGTGCGAACAGACCAAAACTTCGCACGAACGTTAGAACCCCATTGAAGTCTATGGGACTCGAACGTTCAAAATCAAAAGTGCTCATTGTAAAGGCTAATTTGCATGGTATTGTCCTAAAAAGTGTTTGGGGACCTGGGTCCTGCCCCAGGGGACATGTATCAATGCAAAAAAAAGTTTTAAAACGGCCGTTTTTTCGGGAGCAGTGATTTTAATAATGCTTAAAGTCAAACACTGAAAGTGTAATATTCCTTTAAATTTCGTACCTGGGGGTGTCTATAGTATGCCTGTAAAGGGGTGCATGTTTCCCGTGTTTAGAACAGTCTGACAGCAAAATGACATTTCAAAGGAAAAAAGTCATTTAACCACTTAATAACCGGCCTATAGCCAAATGATGGCTACAGGGCGGTTTGTTAACTCTGGGAGGGCGTCCAGGGACGTCCTCCCGGAGAATCGTTCCTGCGCGCCCGCTGGGGCGCGCACACGGGAACATCCGTGCTCGTCGGGTTCACAGGACCCGGCGCTACACGGATCGCGGTAAAGAGCCAATGACAGCGGCCCTTTACCACTTGATCGCTCCGTCCAATGGCGGAGCGATCACAAATGTCAACAAAACATTTCAAACGGGGTCATCACAAGTTCATTGCTCTCCTCTCCTCACAATGATGCAGCATGAGAGGAGAGGAGAGCAGATTGTGTGCCAAACTGTGAGTTTTGTGATTCTAGCAGTGCCCAGCAGTGCCCAGCAGTGCCCCAATAGTGCCCCAATAGTGCCATAACAGTGCCTCAACAGTGCTATCTGTCACTATCTGTCACCTGTACCACCTGTGCCACCAGTGCCACCTCTGTGCCACACCAGTGCCACCAGAGCCACACCAGTGCCACCAGAGCCACACCAGTACCACCAGAGCCACACCAGTGCCACACCAGTGCCACCTGTGCCCATCAGTGCCACCTGTGCCCATCAATGCCACCTGTGCCCATCAGTGCTCATCTGCGCCACTGCAGCGCCACATCAGTGCCGCCAGTGCCTACCAGTACCGCCAGTGCCCACCAGTGCCGCCTGTGCCCACCAGTGCCACCTGTGTGCTAATCAGTGCCACCAGAGCCACACCATTGCCACTACAGTGCACACCAGTGTCACACCAGTGCCACCTGTGCCCATCAGTGCCACCTGTGCCCATCAGTGCCACATGCGCCACTGCAGTGCCACATCAGTGCCATCTGTGCCCACCAGCACCAGTGCCGCCTGTGCCCACCAGTGCCGCCTGTGCCCACCAGTGCCACCTGTGCCCACCAGTTCCACCACAGTGCTCTGCAGTGCAGCCTCATCAGCCACCAGTATGGCAAAAAAATATTTTACTATCGAGGAGGCCTACCAGCGTCTAAGCATGACCGATGAGAGCAGCGGGGAGCTCTCTGGGTCTCAGTCCGATTCCGATTCGGATTCGACCTATGAACCTGTGATAAGCAGCGGTTCTGATACAGAATTGGAAGAGGAATGTGTGCCCGTGAAAAGAAGGCGTTCTGGCGTGGAGCAGCAGCCTACTACCAGCAGCGCAGGGCCATCCACCTCGAGAGCAGTGCCGTCCACCTCGAGAGCAGTGCCGTCCACCTCGAGAGCAGTGCCGTCCACCTTGAGAGCAGAGCCACTACAACAAAGGCCAGGCACCAGTAGGGTGTCATCTCAGCCCCAAAGGGATAGGGGCCATGCCAGCCTTCCCTATGCCCTTCAAAACCTCCTGTGGCTTCCCCCTAATTCTGGAGCAGCAAATATCCCCCCTTTCTCCGCCCAGCCAGGTGTCCAGGTAAACACAGATGATTTTGCCATGATTGATTTTTTCCATTTGGTTTTCACTGAAGACTTACTATCGTCCATTGTGGCCCAGTGCAACCTCTACGCACAGCAGCACATAGTAAACAACCCTGGCTCTAGTTACGCCCGTCCCTTTGAGTGGGGAGAACTAACCGTAGAGGAATTCAAAATTTTCTTAGGCCTAACTTTTACTATGGGACTCACAAAAAAAAACAATTGTACTCCTATTGGTCTACCAACCCAATCCACCACATGCCATTCTTCTCATCCCTTATGCCAAGATCCAGATACCTAATGATTATGCAGTTCCTTCACTACAATGACAACACCCAGTGCCCTCCCCGAAATGACCCAGCTTTTGACAAACTATTTAAAATTCGGCCACTCCTAAATTATTTCTCTGAAAAATTTCCTCAGTTATACACCCCCGAACAGAATATTTCCGTGGATGAGTCCCTTGTAAAATTCTCTGGCAGGCTGGGCATCAAACAACTCATCCCCAGCAAAAGGGCCCGATATGGGGTAAAAATGTACAAACTTTGCGACCGAGCCACTGGGTACATCTACGCCTTCCGGGTGTATGAAGGGAAGGACTCCCAACTTCATCCCCCTGAATGCCCAGAGTACATTGGAGCCAGCGGAAGAGTGGTCTGGGATCTTGTCTATCCACTCCTTGGAAAGGGATACCATCTTTATGTGGATAATTTTTATACCAGCTTGCCCCTCTTCCGCAATCTTCACCTGAAAGACACCCCAGCATGTGGTACAGTAAGAGCCAATAGAAAGGGCTTCCCGCAAAAACTTGTCAATGAAAGGCTACAACGAGGGGAGACAGCATCTTTGCGGAACCAGGAGTTATTGGCTGTCAAGTGGAGGGACAGACGAAAAGTCCACATGCTGATGACAATCCATAATGACACCTACGTGGAAGTCCCAAGAAGAAACGGCCCAGTCCAGAAACCAGCTTGCATTTACGATTATAATTTGTTTATGGGGGGAGTGGACTTCAACAATCGGATGATTGAACCCTACCTTCCCACAAGAAAATCCCGCCACTGGTATAAAAAAGTGTCCATTTACTTTTTCAGTTTGGCCATGTATAACACTTATGTTATTTACCAAAAATCTACAGAGAACCCCGTATCCTATCTCCACTACCAAGAAGAAGTTATTTCTGCCCTTTTGTACCCTGAAAGCCCACCAGAAACTATTCGCTCTGATTCCGTGAGCAGACTCCACGAGCGCCACTTTCCTGACAAAATCTCCCCCCGTGAAACAGGCCGCAGACGTCAAAAGAAATGCCGGGTGTGCTCCAGTGGAGGAATTTGAAGAGACACCACGTATTATTGTCCCGATTGTCCTTCCCAACCAGGCCTCTGTATAGTTGGATGTTTCCGCCGTTACCATACTTCTCTACATTATTAGGGAAGTATGGTAAACGTAATTCTAATTTCCTGTCATTTTCCTTCACACCCCTTATGCCACTGCACTGAAATGTACATACCTCTGCCTTCTCCGGAACCGACCCTGGCCTGTTATACGACCAAGCTTCTGCCTAACGCTAAACATACTTCTGCCTTCTCTGGAACTGACCCTGGCCTGTTATACGACCACGCTTCTGCCCAACGTTAAACTGTACCTACCTCTGCCTGCTCTGGAACCGACCCTGGACTGTTTTATGACCACACTTCTGCCGAACGCTAAACTGTACCTACCTCTGCCTGCTCTGGAACTGACCCTGGACTGTTTGACAACGTTTTTTGCCTGCCTCTTGGATTGATCTTTTACCCTGCTGTGCTAGTGGGAACACAGGGGTCTCACATATGTGAGGGGCTCCAGAATTGTTTTTCTTAATGAAGAAAACTGATCTTTTAGTTTTCTCATTACCGGATTAGAGTCTGGAGACTTGGAGGCTTCAAAGAGATTTGGGTGGGAGAAGCCTCTACCCCTGTCCCCATTCTTTCCTGGCCTGCTACTTGGACCGTGTTCCTGCTTACTACCAGGACCAATATTTTGGCACTGCTGGCAACGTCTCTACTTGCACTGACCCTGGACTGTATATGGACAGTATCCCTGTCTGTACTGACTATGGACAATATTCCTGCCTGCTGCCTGGACAATTCCATTCACTGTCGCTGACCACGTCCCTGCCTGCTGCCTGGATCAGGGCTCTCCTCCTGTGGACAATTGCACTACTAAAATCACAGGTAATCTTTTGTTTACCCTTTACCAAGCAGAATGTATTTTAGGGTGTAATTCTTGGTATGTACATGCTGTGTTAGAAATATGAAGGGCCTTCAAAAATGTGATAGATTGTAAGGAAATTGGATGTGTAATTTATGTCCCTAGAACACCTGATGGTGCTTCTTGGATGTTAGGCCTTTATGTGGCCAGGCTGTGTAAAAGTCTCACACATGTGGTATCGCCATACTCAGGAGGAGTAGCAGAATACATTTGGGGGTGTCATTTTTGCTATGTACATGCTATGTGCTGGAAATATCTTATAAATGGACAACTTTGTGTAAAAAAAAATGCGTTTTCATTTTTTTCCACATTTTCCAAAAACTTCTGGAAAAAAAGGAACCGTTCCAAAGACTCACTATGCCTCATAGATTATACGTTGGGGTGTTTGCTTTCCAAAATGGGGTCACTTTGTGGGGGTTTCCATTGTCCTGGTGCTCCAGGGCCTTCAAAAGTGTAATAGGTGGTTGAGAGATTAGATGTGTAATTTATGCTCTTAGAACGCCTGAAGTTGCTACTTCAATGTTGGGACTCTGTATGTGGCCAGGCTGTGTAAAAGTCTCACACATGTGGTATCGCCATACTTAGGAGGAGTAGCAGAATACATTTTCGGGTGTCATTTTTGCTATGTACATGCTATGTGTTGGAAATATCTTATAAATGGACAACTTTGTGTAAAAAAAAATGCGTTTTCATTTTTTTCCACATTTTCCAAAAACTTCTGGAAAAAAAGGAACCGTTCCAAAGACTCATTATGCCTCATAGATTATACATTGGGGTGTTAGCTTTCCAAAATGGGGTCACTTTGTGGGTGTTTCCATTGTCCTGGTGCACCAGGGCCTTCTAAAGTGTAATAGGTGGTTGAGAGATTAGATGTGTAATTAATGCTCCTAGAACGCCTGAAGTTGCTACTTCAATGTTGGGACTCTGTATGTGGCAAGGCTGTGTAAAAGTCTCACACATGTGGTATCGCCATACTCAGGAGGAGTACCAGAATACATTTTGGGGTATCATTTTTGCTATGTACATGCTATGTGTTGGAAATATCTTATAAACGGACAACTTTGTGTAAAAAAAAATGCGTTTTCATTTTTTTCCACATTTTCCAAAAACTTCTGGAAAAAAATGAACCGTTCCAAAGACTCATTATGCCTCATAGATTATACATTGGGGTGTTAGCTTTCCAAAATGGGGTCACTTTGTGGGTGTTTCCATTGTCCTGGTGCTCCAGGGCCTTCAAAAGTGTAATAGGTGGTTGAGAGATTAGATGTGTAATTTATGCTCCTAGAACGCCTGAAGTTGCTACTTCAATGTTGGGACTCTGTATGTGGCCAGGCTGTGTAAAAGTCTCACACATGTGGTATCGCCATACTCAGGAGGAGTAGCAGAATACATTTTGGGGTGTCAATTGTGGACTGTACATGCCATGTGAGAGAAATAACCTGTTATAATGACAATTTGGAGTGAAAAAAAATAAAAATAAAAAAAATCTTCAGGTCTGTTATGTTATGGATATTAAGGGGAACCCCGGCCAAAAAAAAAAAAAAATGGCGTTGGGCCCCCTCAAAATCTATACCAGACCCTTCAGCTCTGGTATGGATTTTAAGGGGAACCCGCGACAAATTTTTTTAAAAAAATGACGTGGGGTACCCCCAAAAATCCATACCAGACCCTTATCCAAGCACGCAACCTGGCAGGCCGCAGGAAAAGAGGGGGGACAAGAGAGCGCCCCCCCTTCTGAACCGTACCAGGCCACATGCCCTCAACATTGGGAGGGTGCTTTGGGGGTAGCCCCCCAAAGCACCTTGTCCCTATGTTGATGAGGACAAGGGCCTCATCCCCACAACCCTGGCCCGGTGGTTGTGGGGGTCTGCGGGCAGGGGGCTTATCGGAATCTGGAAGCCCCCTTTAACAAGGGGACCCCCAGATCCCGGCCCTCCCCCCTGTGTGAAATGGTAAGGGGGTACAAAAGTACCCCTACCATTTCACAAAAAAATGGCAAAAAAGTTAAAAATGACAAGAGACAGTTTTTGACAATTCCTTTATTTAAATGCTTCTTCTTTCTTCTATTTTCTATCTTCTTTCTTCTATCTTCCTTTGGTTTCTTCCTCCATCTTCTTCTTCTTCTGGTTCTTGTTCTTCTGGTTCTTCTGATTCTTCTTGTTCTTCTGGTTCTTCATCCAGTCTTCTCGTCCGGCATCTTCCTCAGCAGTGCCGTCTTCACTTCATCTTCTTTCCTCGGGCCGCTCCGCATCCACGATTGGATGGGAGGCTCCCGCTGTGTGACTCTTCTCCTCTTCTGACAGTTCTTAAATAGAAGAACAAGAAGAAATAGAAGAACAAGAACCAGAAGAAGAAGAAGATGGAGGAAGAAACCGAAGGAAGATAGAAGAAAGAAGATAGAAAATAGAAGAAAGAAGAAGCATTTAAATAAAGGAATGATCAAAAACTGTCTCTTCTCATTTTTAACTTTTTTGACATTTTTTTGTGAAATGGTAGGGGTACTTTTGTACCCCCTTACCATTTCACACAGGGGGGAGGGCCGGGATCTGGGGGTCCCATTGTTAAAGGGGGCTTTCAGATTCTGATAAGCCCCCTGCCCGCAGACCCCCACAACCACCGGGCAAGGGTTGTGGGGATGAGGCCCTTGTCCCCATCAACATGGGGACAAGGTGTTTTGGGGGGCTACCCCCAAAGCACCCTCCCAATGTTGAGGGCATTTGGCCTGGTACAGTTCAGGAGGGGGGGCCGCTCTCACGTCCCCCCCTCTTTTCCTGCGGCCTGCCAGGTTGCGTGCTCGGATAAGGGTCTGGTATGGATTTTTGTGGGTACCCCACACCATTTTTTTAAAAATTTTGGCGCGGGGTTCCCCTTAAAATCCATACCAGACCTGAAGGGTCTGGTATAGATTTTGAGGGGGACCCCACGCCAATTTTTTTTTTTAATTTTGGCTGGGGTTCCCCTTAATATCCATACCAGACCTGAAGGGCCTGGTATGGAATTTTGGGGGACCCCCCACGTCATTTTTTTTTTAAATTTTGGTTCGGGGTTCCCCTGTGGGGAATTCCTATGCCATTTTTATCAATGAACTTTTATGTGTATTGTCAGACCGGCAATTCAGTATAGCCGCGAGTAGTTTTATATGACTTTTTTACTTTGAAATGTAATTTTGCTGTCAGACTGTTCTAAACACGGGAAACATGCGCCCCTTTACAGGCATACTATAGACACCTCCATGTACGAAATTTAAAGGGATATTACACTTTTATTGTTTGACTTTAAGCATTTTTAAAATCACTGCTCCCGAAAAAACGTCCGTTTTTAAAACTTTTTTTGCATTGATACATGTCCCCTGGGGCAGGACCCAGGTCCCCAAACACTTTTTATGACAATACTATGCATATAAGCCTTTAAAATTAGCACTTTTGATTTCTCCCATAGACTTTTAAAGGGTGTTCCGCGGCATTCGAATTTGCCGCGAACACCCCAAATTGTTCGCTGTTCGGCAAACTGACGAACAGCCGATGTTCGAGTCGAACTTGAGTTTAACTCGAACTCGAAGCTCATCCCTACTCACAATCCCCCTGCAATTCACATTTTACTGGGGTATCAGACTTGTGTTGTGACTCTCCCTTTTTGTCAGCCACTGAAAGGTGACAGTTCATGTTAGCCTCTGAGCACTTTGCTGAAAAGGACTGGGCAACTGCATAAGGCTCAAGTCCTTAAAATTGCTTCTTGTCTCCATGATCATCCCAACTTTGTTTCTGCATGTCCTTACGTTCAAACATTGTTTGGAATGATTTCTCCTTAAATCCCACAGTAAAAACATTCATTTCCTCTGCCCTATTCGTTGACTCCAGCATCCATATACTCCAAGCATCTTTTTCATATGGCCACATCATCTTTTTGTGATGAGCACAGTATAGATCCTCCCATACTTTAAAGTGGTTGTAAACCCTTTTAAAAAAAAAAACCTGCAAGACAAAGGCATAATGTGAATTACTCACCTGAGATCGAAGCCCCCACAGCGGTCCTCGTTCACCGCTCCGGCAGCCTACATCTCTCCGGGGGCTTACTTCTGTGTATCGTGCCTCCGGCACTGTGATTGGCTGAAGCCGCTGCGATTTCACTCCCGCGCACATGTGTGCGGGAGCCGCCGGTAACAGCACAGTACAACTGAAGCAAGGGCACATACGTGCCCTTGCTTCAGTTTGCTTAAGTGCGCATGTGCCGATGACATTGGTAAATGCAAATACAGGGATATCTCCTAAACCATGCAGGTTTAGGAGCTATCCAGTATAGCTACAGGTAAGCCTAATTATAGCCTTGCCTGTAGTATAAAGTGGTTGTAAAGGGTTTACAACCACTTTCAGCTTAAATGTAAGTTTCTTAGAAAACCTCTTCCCAATCCAACTTTCCCAATCACGAATAAATTTTACCACCCAGGGCCCATATTTATCTATCATCTCTTCCCTTGGGGTTAGTTGGTAGGGCTTACCACACTCAAACACCCTCTTTGAAGTAATTCTATTACCCATCCTTACGGATGCTTGGACCCTGACCTGATTTCCCAACCTTTTATAGGTTGCTCCTCCAGAGGTAGCTACTCTCTGGACCTTGATTGGGTTGACATGTACTGCCCCTGTCACCATTGCCGCTTTTCACTACTTATCAGAACAATATTTTCCCTGTTCATGATGATAGTCCTTCAAGTCAGCCTTGAGATTTTTAAAACTCGTTAATAGTTTAATCTCCCCCATGGACTTTTCATTCTAAAAAATGCCTTAACGTAGGGCTATTACTTTTGTTATCTCAAGAATGATTAGAGCAAACTTGGATAATCACGAAAATATATGCCTGCTTGGAGTATAGAAGGCAGTCAACTTAGGCACCTTTATTTGCAATATCATTTCTATCAGTTACAGTATAGCCAGTGTTCCCAGGTCTAATTACAAAGCTTACAATCCCAGTTAGTAATTGCAAAGAAGAATTCATACCCAAGATCTAAGATAATTGTGGGGTATTCCTGCGCTATCGTGAACGGGGTTGGGGAGAGAGGAGGAGGGACACCCAATCTCAATAAACACCAGGAAAAGCAGCATACACCGAATGGGGTACAGCCTGTCCCCAGTTAAAACAAAATGGAGTAAAGTGTGGTGCTGCGCTAATCCCAATGAGATAGGCGCATATTGGTACTGTGCTCGTGAGCGTCTTATAGTGCACCAGAATAGGCTTTACAGATGTAAATAAAAAGATAACCTCATATGACACATGTGTCCTTATGTGCTGATAGTGTGTATGGCCAAAAAATCGTAATAAATACACAATAAATAATAATAAATATAACGTGCAAAGTGATTAGTGCTTAAACATCACAGTAGCAGACATAAATGTATGGGTGCATATAGCTACGGTAAAAATCGCAGCTGGCTAAAGCTATCATCAATCGCCAACTAGCTAAAAACAATATAAATCTACACATACATAAGTGCATATATAGCCAAAGTGCATCCAGTGCAAGTTAAATGTGGCTAAGTGCTTAAAAGTACATAAACATGCATGCAAAACTGCGTGCAAAATATTATCAGGTGCAGTGCTCCTTGCGGCGATAACCATCAATCAAAAGTCCATAAAACATGTATTGACTTCCGTGCTAAACATGGGTGCTAGACATGGGTGACAGTGGTGGTCAGTCTTCATGCAACAGTGTGCACAATAGTGGGCAGTGGCCCCTTACCTGAAGGTAATGGGGTAATCGCGTTTAGCCAATCAGAGGCATGGCAGCCTTTGTAGAGACACTGGGTATACTCTGTAATGGAGGATGGTGGAAATATGGTCCTATCCTGATCGCTTCTATTGTAGGGGCGTCTGGTCCTTCCAAGTAGTGTCCCGGGGTCACCCAGATAGATTAAGAAAGGAAGCCCACAATAGTGTAATATTGCATGGAAGCGTATCACTTTTATTACAACTTAAAATACAGTACTCACATTAAACATTGAAAACCGGGTGGAGATCCGACGAGCGGCGAGCTCGTAATGCAAATAACATTCAGAGAGTGCCTGTCCCGTCCCTATGCATGACGTCACACTGAAGAAGTCACGTGACCGTGACGTCATGCATAGGGACGGGACAGGCACTCTCTGAATGTTATTTGCATTACGAGCTCGCCGCTCGTCGGATCTCCACATTTAACTTGCACTGGATGCACTTTGGCTATATATGCACTTATGTATGTGTAGATTTATATTGTTTTTAGCTAGTTGGCGATTGATGATAGCTTTAGCCAGCTGCGATTTTTACCGTAGCTATATGCACCCATACATTTATGTCTGCTACTGTGATGTTTAAGCACTAATCACTTTGCACGTTATATTTATTATTATTTATTGTGTATTTATTACGATTTTTTGACCATACACACTATCAGCACATAAGGACACATGTGTCATATGAGGTTATCTTTTTATTTACATCTGTAAAGCCTATTCTGGTGCACTATAAGACGCTCACGAGCACAGTACCAATATGCGCCTATCTCATTGGGATTAGCGCAGCACCACACTTTACTCCATACCCAAGATCATTCAGTGTGATTTATGCCGCGTACACACGAGCGGACTTTACGGTGGACTTTGCCCGGCGGACTGGATTTCGTCGGACAATTCGATGTGTGTGGGCTCCAGCGGACTTTGTTTTCTCAAAAGTTGGACGGACTTAGATTTGAAACTTGTTTAAAATTTATCCGTTGAAATCGAGTCCGGTCGAAAAGTCCGCCGTCTGTATGCTAGTTCGACGGACTAAAAAGCCACGCTAGGGCAGCTATTGGCTACTGGCTATGAACTTCCTTGTTTTAGTCCGGTCGTATGTCATCACGTACGAATTCGACGGACTTTGGTGGATTGTGTGTAGGCAAGTCCATTCATTCAGAAAGTCCGTCGTAAAGTACGTCCAAAAATCCGCCGGGCAAAGTCCGCCGTAAAGTCCGCTTGTGTGTACGCGGCATTAGTCTCAGTTTCCACTAGTTCAATTTGTCATGCGACTTTGGACACAAAGTTGAATTACAAGTCACAGCCCTTTGATTTCAATAGCACCCGTTCCAATCTATGCAATTCAAAGCTGCAGTGACTCTTAAAAGGTACCTGCACCACCCTGATGCAACTCTGAATGTGACTCCGACCCAGAATGTAAATTTGGATCAAAGTCACATTCAAAGCCACCTCAGTCACACTAAAGTTCCATCTCACAGTCAGACACTAAATCATGCGACAATTTCAAAAAACAAAAAACTCTGCGCTTACTCAATTAAAATAGCAGCTCACACAACAAAACAGGAAATTTGTAAAGGAAACAGGTGCAAGAAAAGTGTAGCGCTACTTATAATGGAAGTATGTACAGTTGTAATATCGCATACAGCATAAACATTGAAAACATATGTTTAATGAGTCGATAAGGCTTGTATTACCAGCCGGCAATAGAGTAGAGTAGTTCAGCCAAACGGTGATGTGGTCCGGATTGCATCAAGGACTTTACTAGGGACTCCCCAACTTATAACTTGGTCTCGGTGAAGATAGCCTGTTAACAAAAAACTTTATTTAAAACTTCTGGAAGCTTCTGTGAAGGTCAGGTGACTAGAGGAACCTTTTCTGAATCTGATCTTCAACAGCTCTACAGAGGACACGGCTGACAACAGTCTCCAGAGAGGCTGAATGCCTCTATTGCCGGCTGGTAATACAAGCCTTATCGACTCATTAAACATATGTTTGTATGAGTCCAACTTATCTGGTAAGCCTGCACTGCTCTAACATGGGGGATTCACCATATTTGTTTGTGGTCTTACAAGCTACTCACACGGTAAACAGAATTATTGTATCCACAACATGGGACTTTACAATCTTTTTCTTTACAACTTGTTTTACATCTAACAGATATCTGCCAGAGTATTTCACACTTGGTGTTGTACGAAGTGTGTGACATATGCATTTATTTGTTTACAATGTTTATGCTGTATGCGATATTACAACTGTACATACTTTCATTATAAGTAGCGCTACATTTTTCTTGCAACTAAATCATGCGACTTTGGAGTTGCACCAGTGGAAACATAGCTCTGGGCCCACAGCTGCATTTCAGTCACAAGGATTGGCCTAATCTCAGTCACGGGTCAAGTGAACTGGGTTTTTGGCAGAGAGGCACGTATCCTTTTCCACTGCCTCCAATATTCCAAATGGAGCCCTTATAATTCACACTTACAATTTCAATATAAATATTCAAATTCAGTCTCGTCAAAGTATTAGTATAGACCAAAGGTAAAAAGGAAAGTTCTGAGAAGTTTGTTAGTCTGGGTATTCAGATGGGAGACAGGTGAAAACAAAAGAAATAACAAAACGCTTAGCGTTTCTGGAGTTAGGACTGTATAGACCAGCTCTGTCTTCCATACAAGTAATAACATTCACTCAAACATTAAACTTCCTCACACAAGGAGGCACCATCTGTGATGGCAATGTTCATACCTAAATTAAATGATTTATGATACATAAAATAAGTGATTAAAACCTTTTGTCTATATAAGGATCAACCAATAAGGTTGCCGCTATTACAAATAGAATTAAAACAAATGATAACTGTGTGAAAAGAATAACAATCAAATTTATTTAAACTTGCTATTGTACAGAGAAGAAACTTGTATTGATCAAATATTACCAACTATAACATAGACGATGCAACCTTAAAACAAAGATGTTACCAATGATACAAAGTAATACAAATAGGAATATACTATAATGGACCTACAAATGCTATCAGTATATCAGGACAAATTGTAGGACAGGAAAAGTTACATAAAAGATGAAGTTACTCACAAAGAAAATAAAGGAGGTGCATTGCAGAGAGAGATCTTACCTCCCCATGCTTCTTAGACCACAAACCAAGTAGACTGAGCCAGGGGTGTGTATTCTGATATATACACACACTTGTAAAAACCCACCCCTCCTCACCCCCCTTCCATATGCTAAGACTGCTACATTGAGCCAATGGGGGTGGGGGCCCTCTTAAGCTAGGACACCAGCTACCATTTAGGATCAAGTTATTCCTGTTCCCTTCCCACCTCCCACCTCCTTTGAATTGACATTCCAAATAGTCCATAGATTATGCTACCAAATGGTCAGAGAAGAGGCTTTTGTCAGATAACTCCTTAAGATAAAATTCCACAGCTGGGTATGGTGTTGATTCTAAGCATGTTCTGAAACTATAGAGTCTTTATATACATCGGCACAGTGGGCAAATGGACATACCTGTACATCCCCTTTAATTGGCGAGGCTAGCGGGTGCGCCCGCCATGTACAGCTTGACCATGCCTGCAGGTTCCGCGGACTCGATGTCCACCAGTGTCCCGCGATCATGTCACTGAGTTGCAGAATGGGGAGATGCCTATGTAAACAAAGCATTTCCCCATTATGCCTAGTGACATGACAGGCATCTACTGCTCCCTGTCATCGGGAGTAGTGATCGCTGTCATGTCAGTGGTAGCCCATCCCCCCACAGTTAGAATCACTCCCTAGGACACACTTAACCCCTTCATCGCCCCTTGTGTTTAACCCCTTCCCTTTCAGTGTCATTTACACAGTAATCAGTGCATTTTTACAACACTGATCGCTGTATAAATGGTCCCAAAATAGTGTCAAAAGTGTCCGCTGTGTCCGCCATAATGTCGCAGTCATGATAAAAATCATAGATCGCCGCCATTACTAATAAAAAAAAATTATAATAAAAATGCCATAAAACTATCCCCTATTTTGTAGACGCTATAACTTTTGCTTTTTTTCAAAATTGTCGCTCTTTTTTTGTTTATAGCGGAAAAAAAAAACAACCACAGAGGTGATCAAATACCACCAAAAGAATGCTCTATTTGTGGGGAAAAAAAGGACATAAATTTTGTTTTGGTGTGACGTCGCACGGCGGCGCAATTGTCAGTTAAAGCAATGCAGTGCCGAATCGCAAAAAGTGCTCTGGTCAGGAAGGGGGTAAAATCTTCCAGGGCTGAAGTGGTTAATGATAAAGTCTATCATTTGCAGGGCTTAAATTTCCACATCAATTTACATAGACAAACCGTGTTCTGCCTCTGTCGGGAACAATAAGCTGTTCCTGGCGGACATGGTTCTGCCAAAACCTGCTGATTGGCTCCCGCTGTGTCCAATCACAGTGGGAGCAGGTCGCCAGCAGCGAGTGTGCGTGCCCCAGACCCAGAACCTGGAGATCATGTACCTGTATGTGATTCCACGCTGAAGAGCTGCTGCCCCGCAGTATATGTACCTGGGGTAGCCAGTAAGAGGTTAAACAGAGAGCATTAGATCTTGGGTGCTTCTATTTTCCCACATACATCAGCTGTTCCTGAGTGCCTGAGGACTTTGTGTATACTTCCTATGGGAAAAGAGGAGTTATGATCTGCCAAGAGTCTGTCAGAGCTATTATCCCTGAGGGGGGCACCGTTTAATTTGACCTTCTGGTAATGCAGGGGTCATGGCTTTGAGGTGAGCGGCCAGTTTGTATGGTGGTAGAACACGGAGCACTTCTATTATTTGGATCACAGTATCACAGAGGTGATTTTATATATTGATTGGACTTTAATTTACACTATTTGTGAACTATCATATGTGTTACACATTATAATTGTATTAAATGTGTATAGCACTTTTTTAATATTTTGGTGTTGATATTCAGCACAAAAAACTTATTTTTGTTGCGCTGCAAGGCACAATGGCATTAAAGTTCTTAATCTTGTACACATGGCAACTTCACAAAACATTCAATGTCTTGTTCTGGCAACAGATGCTGAGAAGGCATTTGACAGAGTAAATTGGGACTATATGTTTGCTGTACTTAAACATATTGGCCTTGAAGAAAAATGCTAACTTGGATAAAAGCCATCTATTCTTCTCCGACTGCTCAAGTCAAAGTCAACGGAGTTTTATCTGAACCTTTTGCAATTTCCAATGGCACCAGACAGGGCTGCCCCATCTATTCTTCTCTGACTGCTCAAGTCAAAGTCAACAGAGTTTTATCTGAACCCTTTGCAATTTCCAATGGCACCAGACAGGGCTGCCCTCTTTTACTGCTCTTTTTTGCCCTTTCACTTGAACCCTTTCTTGATTAAATCCTACATAATCCTGACATTTCTGGATTACAGTTGGGGTCCTCTCAGTTTAAAGGTTCTGCTTATGCAGACAGCATGTTATTTTCTCGTACCAATCCACTTATCACACTCCCAAATCTCCTCTATGAATTTGATCAATATGGAGTTATCTCCTACTTCAACTTTAACTTTTCCAAATCAGAGGCAATGGGGATAGCAATACCCACACCTCTCAAGTCTCCCAAATGCAAGGCAATTCCAAATTCAAGTGGACTAGCCATACCTTGAAATATCTTGGCACCTATGTTCCTCCACAGTTGAACCAGATCTTCTCTCTTAACTTTACCTAAATTCGTATATCTCTTTCAAGCTCTACCAATATATACCTTCTACTTTAAAAAAATAAAATAATTGTCTCTTTGCTCATTGATTTGGGCTGATAAGAGACCCAGAATTTCCTGACAATTATTGTTATTACCCAAACAAAATAGTGGCCTAGCCTTACCCGATCTTGTGCAATATTATCGTGCTGCACACCTTGTCAGGCTTATTGACTGGTGCCGAAATACCGATCTTAAATTTTGGGACGACATTGAACAGGCACAATTTAACATTCCCCTTCATAGTGCACCTTGGTGCATTTCTGACCTTTCATCTTCACTTTGTTCACATCCCATAATTGGCCCTACTGTAAAAATTTGTGCCAAAACCCTTTCCGAATCTTCTCTAATCCCTAACACCTCCCCACTCTACCCCATCTTAGGAAATCCACATTTTCCTCAAGGATTATTGGATGGCCCTATTCAACACCTGCTTCCATCCCTTTATTATCAAACATCTCACTTCTTAGAATCTTTTCAATGGCTGTTCGTTATCTCCCTAACGCAAGCTTCTGGTCCACTGCATCAGGACTTCTAGAGAGCTTCAAACAATTATTTCAATCACCCCCCCCCCCCATTTCTTTCAAAGATCATTATCTCCTCTGGAAAAAATATGCTCCAACAAAGAACAGATAAATCATTCCCTTTCCCTGACGTATTCCCTATTGAATCCTCCATCTGACGATTATAAACATAATTATATTTGTTAGTTGTAAATCGACTTAGACAAAACTTTTGATGATGAACAAAGCAGACAAATTATCTGATTCTCGCTCAAGTCTTCCATATCTACCAGAATACAGGAATCCAACTTTAAGTTTTAGCAATATGGTACCAGACCCCATCAATTCTCCATGCTTTCTTTCCTTCTAATGCAGACCATTGTTGGAGATGCCAAAAAGGAAGAGAAGACCTTTTATATTTATTCTGGTCTTGTCCTATGTTGACACATTTCTGGAGAGAAGTACAGAGGATTTCTCAAAAATTTACTGATTATGAACTTCCCGCTGACCCCTCGTTGTTCTTCCTACATAACTCAAAAATACCTATTAAAACCTACAAGAAGGGGGCGTGTTCTAGCACATGGAGAAGTAAGACGTGCTCTCCTGGAGCTCCCGCACATACCGGACTTTCCACAGCTCCCATCACTCTTTGGAACAGCTGCAAAAGGTCAGTAATGGGGAGGAGAGGTGGGGAGAGGGCCACCAAACCCCCTACCCACAAGTAGGCTGAATCAACCGTTTTTTTAAACGATTAGGGCCGAATCAGCACGGCCCCCCTCATCCAAGATGGTGCCGTCCAGTTCCTCAGGCACACATCCGGCCTCACAGGGAGCTGCTTCACAGCACTCCACTCCACACATGAGAACCAGACAGTGCTCCAGATCCCCAGCAGATTCAGCAAACGTCTCTATCCGTTCTGCCTGCCATTCCCCTCCTTCAGTAGCTGGGACATGGAGGCTTACATTAAGGCCTTGCCAACAAGACATGATTTTGAAGCCTGTGTGCAGAGACTCGAACATTCATATAAACAAGAGATGTCAGAGCTGCGCAGGGATGTCACAAACAGGCTGGAGGAAGTAGAGCACAGTGTAGAGGAGACTGACGCATGAAGTAATTTTACATGAGCATACCCTGCAGATTCAACAAATAATGTACCACCAAGACGACCAGGAAAACAGGGCCAGACGCAACAAAATATGCATCCGCGGTCTTCCGGAGTCTGTTGAGACCAAAGACCTGGCCCCTGCTGTCATTGTCATGTTTAATGAACTGCTTCAAAAACCCAAAGATGCCCCTCTGGAACTTGATCGGGTACACAGAGCCCTTGGTCCTAAAAACCCTAGCCTGGAGCACCCCAGGGATGTGATTTGCAGAGTGCATTTCCATGCAATTAAGGCTGACATAATGCAAGCTGTACGCACACAACAAGCCATATATTAGAATGGCACCCAGGTATCTCTACTTCCACACCTCTCCAAGATGACCCTGGACATGCGTCATGCCCTAAAACCACTCACAGGAGCCCTACTAGCAAAGCAAATTAAATATCGTTGGGGTTTCCCGTTCAACCCTTTTGCCTCCCATAATGGGAAGTCGGCGACATTCCGCACATTGGGTGACCTCCCAAATTTCCTCGGGACCTTTGAGCTTCCACAAATCCCAATTCCTGATTGGCCACTGCATGCAGCTACTCCTGAACTCCCTGTAACCACAGGATGGCAGAAAAAAATCCAAGCAGAACAAACGTTCCAGATCAGAAGTCTCCGAGTCGACAGCAGGATGATCTTCCACAGTCTGCATCTTGACTAACTGATTTTCTTTTCACAGGCATCAGACCTGTGGAGCCGTCCCTGATCTTTGTTCTGTTGGGACATAACATTACTAACCTACCTTTTATTCCCCTCATACAGGTTTTGACTTTTTACTCAGAATAGTGTATTCCTTTTCAATGTTTCATACTTCCTTGTCACATACTGTTATCCCTTTCCCAACCTGCACCCCCCCCCTCCACCTTATTATAAGTTATTGTTATGTTTAGAGCCAGTAAAAGGACCCTGTGTGCTATTAGGTCTACATGGTATCTTCCTGGGACTTGTCCTCCCAAAGACTTACCTACTGCAGTACAAAATGTCCACAGCATCACAGGGCCATGAGTTTTTATGTTCATAAAAAAGTTGAATGTTTTGGCCAGGTGTGTGCGGGCCCATCTATGCGCTGACCGCAACCCCCCATTTAGGGTTTTCTGCTCCCATAGCTGTCCTAGCTGATATATTAACAGAATGGCCCCCGAGGCCTTGCTTTTCTATTTTTCTTTTAATACTACATCTCATACTTACCTTCTTCCCGTCCACCACTAGATGTCGCTCCCTACTTCCCCAAACCTCACCTCTCCCCTCCCTTGAGACAGCAAGCCTTACCTACACTAATATTCACTTACCCCCCAAATTATCCCCCCCATGGCAACACAAACCTCCTTGAAGGTTTCCTCTCTAAATTGTAGCGGCCCCAATACTCCAGAGAAGAGAAGGCAAATATTGTATCACTTCCATAAACTCCAAACCCAGATCCTCCTCCTCCAGGAAACTCATTTTAGATCTGACACGATTCCACATCTCCTCCACAAGCAATATTGCACCTGGTTCTATAGCACCAACCCCTCGTCGAAATCCAAAGGGGTCTCCATCGCCTTCCATGCCTCGTTCACACCAGATGTCCTAGATACCTATATTGACCCACAAGGTAGATATTTTCCTCGGTGACCTTGTGCCTGAAATGATTCAGCACAACCAACATGATCTTGGGAGGTGACCTCAATGCCACCTTGATACCTCGCCTAGACAATTCGACTGGTAAGTCCTCGATCTCCCCGGCCTCTCTTGCCAAAATCCGAACACTCCTCTCTGACCTATCATTAGTAGATGTATGGAGAATATTACATCCCACAACTTAGGACTACACGTATTACTCTCCCGCACACTCATCATACAGTAGGCTAGACTACATTTTTGTATCTCAATCCTTACTGGATTACTCCCCCACCACCTTCACAGGGGCTACTCTCTGGTCTGACCATGCCCCCATACACATGAGTCTAGGAAGCATCCCCACATGCATGAAAAGATCCTCCTGGAGACTCAATGACACCCTATTACACGACTCAGTCTGCACTCAAGACATCATACAGGCTATCAGAGACTTCGTAAAAGATCATGCACACGATGACACCAACCCGCTTACAAAATGGGAAGCACTTAAATGTGTCCTCAGGGGCAAATTTATACAACATGGCTCCCGACTTAAACGCGCACGCACGGCGGACATAACACGCCTTCTCAACACTATAGCCTCACTGGAAGAGTCCCATAAACGAACCCCTGACCCCACTGTGCAACTAGAACTGACCAATGCCAGAAGAGACCTCCTTCAAATTTTCACAGAATGCTCTATGTTGGCAAGAGATAATGGGCGATTTGTCCACTACTCGCAAGCCAATAAATGCTGCAGACACCTCGCAAACACACTCCAACCTCGGCATGCACGGAAACCTATCAAATTTATCAACTCCTCTACAAAAGGCAAAATACTGACCAATTCAGCTATTTCCGAAGAATTTCGCCAATATTATTCCACCTTATACAATCTTACCCCCAGACACCACCGGCCTCACCCCACACAAGCAAATCAACGCAATATTTACTTTCATACATCCAGGAAACTGCACTACCTAACATCCCGACTTTTGACGCAGAGGAATTGGTTTCCCCCTGTCCGTAGCTGAATTTCAACTTGCCATAAAGGTCTTAAGAACGGAAAGAGCCCAGGTCCAGACGGGTTCTCCTCACATTTTTACAAGACATTTCCACTCATGCTGGCTCCCCTCCTGGCGAAAGCATTTATTGCCATAGACAGGACCCTCTCCTACCCTACTCCAAGCCCAAATAGTAGTTATCCTGAAGCCTGGTAAGGACCCCTCTTTATGCCCCAACTACAGACCGATATCCCTCCTAAACATTGATTTGAAACTATTCGCAAAAATTTTAGCAAATCGCCTTTCACCCCTATTACCCAAAACAATACATAGAGACCAGGTACTGTAGGTTTTGTTCCAGGATGCTAGGGACAACACCACCAAGACCATACACCTTATAGCATACGCCCAACGCAACCGCATACCGAACTGCCTTCTCTCCTGTGATGCAGAGAAGGCCTTTGATAGGGTCAGCTGGCACTTTCTCCAAAATACCCTCTCCCAGATAGGATTAGGCCCAAACATGCTCTCACGTATTATGTCCCTTTATTCCAACCCCACTGCCGCGATTTTAGTAAATGGCACCCAATCACAAAAGCTTACAATCACTAACGGCACCAGGCAAGGCTACCCCCTTTCCCCATTCCTGTTCACCCTAGTAATGGAACATCTAGACCAAGCCATCAGAGCAAACATACATGGCATACAAACCCCCTCCTCTCAATGTAAACTCTCCCTATACGCAGACGACCTCCTCCTTTATGTGACTCAACCCCACATCACCATTCCATCCATACTACCAGAGATCCACCGGTTTGGGCGTTTTAGAAACTATAAGCTAAACATATCTAAAACGGAAGCACTAAACCTCTCCTTAACACAATCTACCCTCTCCTCCCTAAAAGCCAGTTTCTCCTTTCAATGGCAAACAAAATCCATATCATATCTTGGAACAGCCATCCCAAGGCATACCACAGATATATACGCACTCAATTTTAGCCCATTACTCACAAAACTCAGACGCCTCACTGAAGGCAGAATGGACCTACCAATTTCATGGTTTGGTCGCATGAACACACTAAAAATGGACATACTCCCCAAACTATTGAATTTATTTCAAGCCTTACCGATTGCCCTCCCATCCGCTTTCTTCCTCACGCTTCGCTCTATGGCCATCAGATTTGTATGGAGGGGTAACCACCCAAGACTGAAACATAAGCTCTTGTGTTCCCCCACCTTAAAAGGTGGGACTGGCCTTCCAGATCTTGAACTCTATCACACGTCAGCAGTGGTCTCCTGAGTCCTGGAGTGGTTCTCCGTCCTCTGATCAAAGCCTCCACCCTTGTGGAACAAGATTTGTCATCATTAATGTGTGTGAGTGCGCTACTCTTATACCATACACCACTCATAATTGTACATTGCTTTCCTATTACTGTGTAATAAAAATTAAAAAATTAGAAAAATCTCCCATAAGTATTAAATGCCACTTACAATACCATATGCATAAAATCAAAAATGTATATCAAAATTACTGACATGCAAAATATATATCACAAAGTCCTTGTGCAAAAAGTGCAAATTCCTCTACTATTTGTTGTGATTACAACTCTTAGCGTGCTGCTGTGTATCTTCTATTTTCATTTGTGACTTAGTGACACACCACACCACCACACCACTTATGGTATAAGAGTAGTGCACTCACACACATTAATTATAACTTTTAGTCCATTTCACTGAATGGTTTCTTTGAATGCAGCAACTCTAACAGGGTTTAAAAGGGTAATTAAGTGAAAGTTTTTGCGCCGGTGACACACACATATTGATTAAGATTTGTCATCAGTTGACCTTCGAGCAGTCCTCTGGGGTCACGATCGGACTTACAAATCTCTCACAATGCTGTTTCCCCTCACTAAGGATGCCCTAGCAATCTGGTACCAAAGAAAGGAGAGTTACTCTCTATCCACTGAACCGAGCCCTTTCCCCCCGTTATTTGATAATTCAGCCCTCCCAGAAGGCAGGTCAACCCAAATCATAGACAACTTTAACAGAGCCTCCTGGCCCACAGCACAACGATTTGTCCATGACACCCTAGGCACTTCCATGACGAACCACGCTACTACAGCCTCCAATATAACGTGGCTTACTCGTCTACATTTGTCCTCCTACTGTAAGAAACCTCACGACTCCAAACAGATCCACAGACCCCTGACTAGCTTTGAGCAATTATGCACACTTTCAGAAGCCCCTAGGCAGACCCTATCACTGATCTACAAAATGATAATAGATCATACTCATACCACTCTTCCCAAATACCCGACAGCATGGTCAGAGGAGCTTGGGAGAGACATATCAGAGGCAGAATGGAGTAAAGCTTTCCTATTTACCCACAAATCATCTATCTCAAGCTACACTCAGGAGAAAAATTACAAGCTAGTGTCTAGATGGTATCGTGTGCTAACCAACCTCAAGATCATGTTCCCTTCTGTCACTGACATATGTTGGAGATGTAACTTGGCAAAAGGTACATACAACCACATCTGGTGGGATTGTGGTGAGATCCAACCATTTTGGGCACAGATCTTTCAAATTTACACGGAAATATATGACAAACCTCTCACTCCCTCCCCTTTCATTACCCTCCTTTCCATACTACCTGGCACTGTTAAATTTCAAAAGCACAATCTCCTAAAATTCTTCCTCAGTGCAGGTCAACAACTTATTCCTAGATACTGAAAAACAACCTCCTCCCCATCCCTTATAGAATGGGTAAGCAAGATAAATGACATCATGCTTATGGAGGAGATGCAAGCCGAATCCCTAGATAGGCAAAATTTTCCTTTATCTGGAGTATTTGGAAGCATTACTCTACTTCAGGTAAACTGAAGCACAGAATCTTAGCGGCGAATATGCCTTGAAACACTGACTAACGCCAAAATTATGTTCCTGCATCTTAGACTGGCAACACCTCCATAGAGTAGGGCTCGCTGTCTCTCAATCCCCCCTCCTTCCCCCCCTTTTACCTTCTATAACCCCCCTTCCCTTCAAACTTCCTTCCCCCCTTTCTCTTTCGCTTCTATCTCTCCCCAACATGTATATGTTTGGCTACGTGTAGCCATACCACAAAGTCGTGTGTATTCTGGTTCCTAAATGTGAACACTTATATCAGTCATGGGACCTGAAAGTAAGATAACACCCTTGTACAGACAAACCCTTGATGCTTTGCTCAAACTCATTAATTTCCTCAACCTCTGGGCGCAGCAGGTTCCCGTAGGGGCGCCAAGGCCGATGGAAATTGCACTTACACGAATGTTTGTACAATATTAGAATCCTCACTTCAATGATTTACCCTCTGGCTACCTATATAAATGACAAAGAATGCCTTTTTTGTATCATTTTAACTTGTTATACCAGAATGCCTTTTGATAGGCACCTGGTCCTGTTCGTATATGCGTTTGTTTAAACTCTTGTTGAAAACAATAAAAACTTATTGAACCTAAAACCTATGAGAAATCAGTTTTGCGGCACCTCATCAAAGCTGCTAAATTTTCTATTTCTTCAAAGTGAAGAGATACACACCCCCCTACTCTGCCTCTATGGTTGTCAAAGATTGAATAAATTAGCGCAATGGAAGACCTATTATTATCCTTCCATAACTGACCTGAAGATTACAGTAAAACATGGTTTCATTGGAATACCTTTACGTACTCGGATGAGGGAAAGGCTTTACGTGAAACCAGTTACTGAATTGTTACAATTATTATTCTGGATGCTCATTACATAACTTCCCCTACCCCGTGCCCCCTCCCCACCCCTTTTTTTTATTTGAATCTATTTATTACTTTTATTGTTACTTCCCCTTACTTTTATTAGTACCACATTTGATCTATGCATTCATTTCGGTCCGGACAAAACAGGTTTGGCCTCCATAGGATATTGGGTTTTTAATGGCAAGCAACACACCAATATGTATAAAACTTATCAAATTTATTGAAAAGGTTAAAAAACATATAGCTGTAAAAGTGAATAAAACAGACATATAAAATACAAGAAAACATGGCTGTTTCTCTATTCAACCCAATGCGTTTCAGGTTTTAAGGTAGTTGAGCTTTCTTTAGGGGTACTTAGTGAAGGAGATATTTGCCTATTTCTAGAAAAAGAGATAACATTTGAAAAAGTTTTAGTTCATGAATCTTTAACCACTTGCCTATCGCCTCACGCAGATATACTGCGGCAGAATGGCACAGGCAGGCAAAATCACGTACCTGGTGCCCGAGGCGGTCGGCTTTGGTCTGGGAGCGATGAGAGGTGAGGGGGAGACCATCCGTTCATGGCCCCTCCCTCGCGATCGCTCCCAGCCAATCAGAATCATTCCTCTGCTGCTGTATACTAAACAGCAGCAAAGGAAATGATGTCATCTCTCCTCGGCTCGGTATTTCCCGTTCCGGCGCCGTGGAGAGAAGACTTCACTGTGAGTGCACAACATTACACACACGGTAGAACATGCCAGGCACACTTTACACCCCCCATCACCCCCCGATCCCCCCCCGATCACCCCCCAATCACCCCTCCCCCCCCGGTCACACTGACACCAAGCATTTTTCTTTTTGTTTTTTTTTTCTGATTGCTGCATGGTGTCAGTTTGTGACAGTTAGTGTGGTGGGGCAGTTAGTGTTAGCCCCCTGTAGGTCTAGGGTACCCCCTAACCCCCCTAATAAAGTTTTAACCCCTTGATCACCCCCCGTCGCCAGTGTCGCTAAGCGATCATTTTTCTGATCGCTTTATTAGTGTCACTGGTGATGCTAGTTAGGGAGGTAAATATTTAGGTTCGCCATCAGTGTTTTAGAGCGTCAGGGACCCCCATATACTATCTAACAAATATTTTAACCCCTTGATTGCCCCCTAGTTAACCCTTTCACCACTGATCACCGTATAACTGTTACAGGTGACGCTGGTTAGTTCGTTTATTTTTTATAGTGTCAGGGCACCCGCCTTTTATTACCGAATAAAGGTTTAGCCCCCTGATCGCCCGGCGGTGATATGCATCGCCCCAGGCAGCGTCAGATTAGCGCCAGTACTGCTAACACCCACGCACGCAGCATACGCCTCCCTTAGTGGTATAGTATCTGAACGCATCAATATCTGATCCCATCAGATCTATACTAGCGTCCCCAGCAGTTTTGGGTTCCCAAAAACGCAGTGTTAGTGGGATCAGCCCAGATACCTGCTAGCACCTGCGTTTTGCCCCTCCGCCCGGCCCAGCCCAGCCCAGCCTACTCAAGTGCAGTATCGATCGATCACTGTCACTTACAAAACACTAAATGCATAACTGCAGCATTCGCAGAGTCAGGCCTGATCCCTGCGATCGCTAACAGTTATTTTGGTAGCATTTTGGTGAACTGGCAAGCACCAGCCCCAGGCAGCGTCAGGTTAGTGCAAGTACCGCTAACACCCAGGCCTGATCCCTGCGATCGCTAACAGTTATTTTGGTAGCATTTTGGTGAACTGGCAAGCACCAGCCCCAGGCAGCGTCAGGTTAGTGCCAGTACCGCTAACACCCACGCACGCACCGTACACCTCCCTTAGTGGTATAGTATCTGAATGGATCAATATCTGATCCGATCAGATCTATACTAGCGTCCCCAGCAGTTTAGGGTTCCCAAAAATGCAGTGTTAGTGGGATCAGCCCAGATACCCGCTAGCACCTGTGTTTTGCCCCTCTGCCCAGCTCAGCCCACCCAAGTGCAGTATCGATCGATCACTGACACTTACAAAACACTAAACGCATAACTGCAGCGTTCGCAGAGTCAGGCCTGATCCCTGTGATCGCTAACAGTTTTTTTGTTAGCGTTTTGGTGAACTGGCAAGCACCAGCCCCAGGCAGCGTCAGGTTAGCGCCAGTAGCGCTAACACCCATGCACGCACCGTACACCTCCCTTAGTGGTATAGTATCTGAACGGATCAATATCTGATCCGATCAGATCTATACTAGCGTCCCCAGCAGTTTAGGGTTCCCAAAAACGCAGTGTTAGTGGGATCAGCCCAGATACCTGCTAGCACCTGCGTTTTGCCCCTCCGCCCGGCCCAGCCCAGCCCACCCAAGTGCAGTATCGATCAATCACTGCCACTTCCAAAACACTAAACGCATAACTGCAGCGTTCGCAGAGTCGGGCCTGATCCCTGCGATCGCTAACAGTTTTTTTGGTAGCGTTTTGGTGAACTGGCAACCACCAGCGGCCTAGTACACCCCAGTCGTAGTCAAACCAGCACTGCAGTAACACTTGGTGACGTGGCGAGTCCGATAAGTGCAGTTCAAGCTGGTGAGGTGACAAGCACAAGTAGTGTCCCGCTGCCACCAAGAAGAAGACAAACAGGCCCGTCGTGCCCATAATGCCCTTCCTGCTGCATTCGCCAATCCTAATAATTGGAAACCCACCACTTCTGCAGCGCCCGTACTTCCCCCAATTCACATCCCCAACCAAATGCAGTCGGCTGCATGAGAGGCATTTTTATGTCCTCCCGAGTACCCCTACCCAACGAACCCCCCCCAAAAAAGATGTCGTGTCTGCAGCAAGCGCGGATATAGGCGTGACACCCGCTATTATTGTCCCTCCTGTCCTGACAATCCTGGTCTTTGCATTGGTGAATGTTTTGAACGCTACCATTCACTAGTTGCGTATTAGCGTAGGGTACAGCATTGCACAGACTAGGCACACTTTCACAGGGTCTCCCAAGATGCCATCGCATTTTGAGAGACCCGAACCTGGAACCGGTTATAGTTATAAAAGTTACAGTTACAAAAAAAAGTGTAAAAAAAAAAAAAAACACAAAAAAATATATAAAAAAAAAAAAAAAAATAGTTGTCGTTTCATTGTTCTCTCTCTCTCTATTCTCTCTCTATTGTTCTGCTCTTTTTTACTGTATTCTATTCTGCAATGTTTTATTGTTATTAGGGTTGTCCCGATACCACTTTTTTAGGACCGAGTACAAGTGCCGATACTTTTTTTCAAATACTCGCCGATACCGATTACCGATACTTTTTTTTTTAATGTCACGTGACAGTTTTTTTTTTTTTTTAACAGTGCTTGCTTTTTTTTGAGGGGGGGGGGGGTGTGTGAATGTTGTGTGTGTGTGTTATTTTTTTTTTTTTTTTTACAATTTTTATTTTTTACAATAATATTTTTTTATTCTTTATTGTTTATTTTTTTTCTTTTTAATCAGCCCTTTTGGGGGGCTTTGGTGAGATATCAGGGGTCTTAACAGACCTCTGATATCTCCCCCTTGAGACAGAGAAAGAGACAGAGGATAGAGATTCCCCAGTCCCTTTCTCTGCAGCCTCAGCTGCACTGAGAATGAATGGAGAGAAGACAGCGGCTCCTCTCCATTCATAAACTGACACATCGTAATCACAGGAGATTACAATGTTTCAGTTATGTGAATGGACAGAGTCAGCTGACTCTATCCATACACAAAGGAAGGAGGAGGGGGACGGAGGAACGGAGGGGGAGTTCTCGGAGGGGGAGAATGGAGGGAACAGATAAGGAGGGAGGAACTGAGGGGACAGCTGAGAGGGACAGATAAGGAGAGAGGAACGGAGGGGACAGCGGAGGGGGACAGAAAAGGAGAGAGGAACGGAGGGGGAGAACGGAGAGGCACAGATAAGGAGAGAGGAACGGAGGGGACAGCGTAGAGACACAGAGAAGTAGAGAGGAATGGAGGGGGGACAGCAGAGAGGCACAGAGGAACGGAGGGGGCATGGAGGAGGATGCAGTGACATACAGCGGTGACCGATCACCGCTGTATGTCACTAAAGCTGGTGAAAGCCGCTGGGGGAGAATCTTGTAACTCCCCCACGTGCCGATCACAGCTGTCTTCTAGGTATCGGGGGAAGCATCGGGAGCATTTGCCCGAGTACAAGTACTTGGCCAAATGCTCGGTATCGGTGCTGATACCGATACTAGTATCGGTATCGGGACAACCCTAATTGTTATTATGTTTTATTATGTTTGCTTTTCAGGTATGCAATTTTTTATACTTTACCGTTTACTGTGTTTTATTGTTAACCATTTTTTTGTCTTCAGGTACGCAATTCACGACTTTGAGTGGTTATACCAGAATGATGCCTGCAGGTTTAGGTATCATCTTGGTATCATTCTTTTCAGCCAGCGGTCGGCTTTCATGTAAAAGCAATTCTAGTGGCTAATTAGCCTCTAGACTGCTTTTACAAGCAGTGGGAGGGAATGCCCCCCCACCATCTTCTGTGTTTTTCTCTGGCTCTCCTGTCTCAACAGGGAACCTGAGAATGCAGCCGGTGATTCAGCCAGCTGACCATAGAGCTGATCAAAGACCAGAGTGGCTCCAAACATCTCTATGGCCTAAGAAACCGGAAGCTACGAGCATTTCATGACTTAGATTTCGCCGGATGTAAACAGCGCCATTGGGAAATTGGGAAAGCATTTTATCACACCGGTGTGGTCAAATGCTTTGAGGGCAGAGGAGAGATCTAGGGTCTAATAGACCCCAATTTTTTCAAAAAAGAGTACCTGTCAAGACCTATTGCTATCATAGGGGATATTTACATTCCCTGGGATAACAATAAAAATTATTTAAAAGGCTAAGCTAAGGCGAACGCAAGCGTCAGTCTGGCGTCAAATGTAAACAGCAATTGCACCATGCATGTGAGGTATCACCGTGAAGGTCAGATCGAGGGCAGTAATTTTAGCAGTAGACCTCCTCTGTAAATCTAAAGTGGTAACCTGTAAAGGCTTTTAAAGGCTTTTAAAAATGTATTTATTTTGTTGCCACTGCACGTTTGTGCGCAATTTTAAAGCATGTCATGTTTGGTATCCATGTACTCGGCCTAAGATCATCTTTTTTATTTCATCAAACATTTGGGCAATATAGTGTGTTTTAGTGCATTAAAATTTTAAAAAGTGTGTTTTTTCCCCAAAAAATGCGTTTGAAAAATCGCTGCGCAAATACTGTGTGAAAAAAAAAATGAAACACCCACCATTTTAATCTGTAGGGCATTTGCTTTAAAAAAATATATAATGTTTGGGGGTTCAAAGTAATTTTCTTGCAAAAAAAAAAAATTTTTCACGTAAACAAAAAGTGTCAGAAAGGGCTTTGTCTTCAAGTGGTTAGAAGAGTGGGTGATGTGTGACATAAGCTTCTAAATGTTGTGCATAAAATGCCAGGACAGTTCAAAACCCCCCCAAATGACCCCATTTTGGAAAGTAGACACCCCAAGCTATTTGCTGAGAGGCATGTCGAGTCCATGGAATATTTTATATTGTGACATAAGTTGCGGGAAAAAGACATTTTTTTTTTTTGCACAAAGTTGTCATTAAATGATATATTGCTCAAACATGCCATGGGAATATGTAAAATTACACCCCAAAATACATTCTGTTGCTTCTCCTGAGTACGGGGATACCACATGTGTGAGACTTTTTGGGAGCCTAGCCGCGTACGGGACCCTGAAAACCAAGCACCTTCTAAGGGCGTAAATGTTTGATTTCACTCTTCACTGCCTATCACAGTTTCGGAGGCCATGGAATGCCCAGGTGGCACAAAACCCCCCCGAATGACCCTATTTTGGAAAGTAGACACCCTAAGATATTTGCTGAGAGGTATAGTGAGTATTTTGCAGACCTCACATTTTGTCACAAAGTTTTGAAAATTGAAAAAAGAAAAAAAATTTTTTTCTTGTCTGTCTTCATTTTCAAAAACAAATGAGAGCTGCAAAATACTCACCATGCCTCTCAGCAAATAGCTTGGGGTGTCTACTTTCCAAAATGGGGTCATTTGGGGGCTTTTGTGCCACCTGGGCATTCCATTGCCTCCCAAACTGTGATAGGCAGTGAAGAGTGAAATCAAAAATTTACACCCTTAGAAATCCTGAAGGCGGTGATTGGTTTTCGGGGCCCCGTACACGGTTAGGCTCCCAAAAAGTCCCACACATGTGGTATCCCCATACTCAGGAGAAGCAGCTAAATGTATTTTGGGGTGCAATTCCACATATGCCCATGGCCTGTGTGAGCAATATATCATTTAGTGACAACTTTGTGCAAAAAAAAGTGTTACTTTCCCGCAACTTGTGTCAAAATATAAAATATTCTATGGACTCAACATGCCTCTCAGCAAATAGCTTGGGGTGTCTACTTTCCAAAATGGGGTAATTTGGGGGGGCTGTGCCATCTGGGCATTTTATGGCCTTCAAAACTGTGATAGGTAGTGAGGAGTGAAATCAAAAATTTACGCCCTTAGAAATCCTGAAGGTGGTGATTGGTTTTCAGGGCCCCGTACGCGGCTAGGCTCCCAAAAAATCCCACACATGTGGTATCCCCGTACTCAGGAGAAGCAGCCGAATGTATTTTGGGGTGCAATTCCACATATGCCCATGGCCTGTGTGAGCAATGTATCATTTAGTGACAACTTTTTGTAATTTTTTTTTTTGTCATTATTCAATCACTTGGGACAAAAAAAAATTAATATTCAATGGGCTCAACATGCCTCTTAGCAATTTCCTTGGGGTGTCTACTTTCCAAAATGGGGTCATTTGGGGGGGGGGGTTTGTACTGCCCTGCCATTTTAGCACCTCAAGAAATGACATAGGCAGTCATAAACTAAAAGCTGTGTAAATTCCAGAAAATGTACCCTAGTTTGTAGACACTATAACTTTTGCGCAAACCAATAAATATATACGCTTATTGACATTTTTTTTACCAAAGACATGTGGACGAATACATTTTGGCCTAAATGTACGACTAAAATTGAGTTTATTGGATTTTTTTTATAACAAAAAGTAGAAAATGTCATTCTTTTTCAAAATTTTCGGTCTTTTTCCGTTTATATCGCAAAAAAAAAACCGCAGAGGTGATCAAATGACATCAAAAGAAAGCTCTATTTGTGGGAAGAAAAGGACGCAAATTTTGTTTGGGTACAGCATTGCATGACCGCGCAATTAGCAGTTAAAGCGCCGCAGTGCCAAATTGTAAAAAGTGCTCTGGTCAGGAAGGGGGTAAATCCTTCCGGGGCTGAAGTGGTTAACATACCCCCGCTTATATCATATGAGTATGTTGATACCTAATGCCTGTAATGTGTCATTCACGGAGACCAAGGTGGTGGATCCACTTCCCCCTACACCACCAGAACCCCCTTCCTTTTCTCCCCTTCTTTTCTACCTTTCTACCAATAATCATACCCTCCAGACAACTCTAAACCACCTATAGGCTTTTCATATCACTATTTTGCAACATCGGCCGGTACCAAATGGAACTTTAAATGTATAATATGAGGTACAACTGTGTTTTCTGTCTGACTTCTGTTCAATCATTCAATTAACCAGTCTCCTAATCCCAAATTTGTCACCTTACAGAACTGAGACTCCAGCTATACATACCCCATACACTGAATTCGATTATGGTTGATCCTTTACTAAAAACGTTTACTACTGGTTTCATCTCTAAGAGCAGATTGAAGACTGTTTAAAATGAAAAAATAAACTATATTGAGGAATGTACCTTGTGTATGTCATTAACCATTTGTCAACCAGCCACCATCATTATACTGCGGCAGATCGGCACGATCCTGCAAACCGTCGTAGCTGTACGTCGGTCCCTTTAGGCGTGTCAGGACCTGGGCTCGAACCTGGGACCTCTTCGGTGTCTGATGTTGACTCATCCCACTGATCTATTGGACAATCCTATCTGATCCATTGGACAAACCTGCCTTGTGTCTTGATTGATGTTGAACCTTGAACTCCTTGCTCCTCCCATGAACTTCCTATATAAGCCTTGTCTCAGCACTTCCTCTTTTCCAGGTTATTGTGCCTTCTCAGCCAGTGCCCTGTATTTTGCTACCACTTGTGATCAACCCTTGGCTTGTTCCTTGACTACTCGACTGCCTGATCCCAACCTGCAACTACTCGTTACCGACCTTTTGGCTTGTTTACTGACCACTCTGTTGTTTGATCCTTATCTGCTCATCTGCTTCTGGACCCCGGCTTGCTCACACCCTTGTGGATCAAACCTGAGGACCGCGACCTGGTACTAGCACTGAGGCTAAATCCATCTCCACCATCAGGAGCTGTGGTGAACACTGGTTAGTACTTAGACCCCGCACCTCAGGTGAGCCTGTGTCATCTGCCAGGGTAACTGCCTGTGTACCTATCCTGCTGGTCGGTGGTAGTCCTGCAACTGCTATAGCAACTGGTCTTCAAGCCTGACGCCTGATCGTGACAAAGCTGGATAGCGGGCTCGCTGCGCTGCTGGGTTGCCGATGCACGTGGCCGGCGGTCGCGATGACCGCCAGTCACGTGCGATAGCGGGCACGAGAGCCAGAACAGGGACTGTGTGTGTGTAAACTAGGGATGAGCCAAACACCCCCCGGTTCGGTTCGCAGCAGAACATGCGAACAGGCAAAAAATTAGTTTGAACACGCAAACACCATTAAAGTCCATGGGACACGAACATGAATAATCAAAAGTGCTATTTTTAAAGGCTTATATGCAAGTTATTGTCATAAAAAGTGTTTGGGGACCTAGGTCCTGCCCCAGGGGACATGTATCAATGCAAAAAAAAGTTTTAAAAACGCCCATTTTTTGCTTAAAGTGAAACAATAAAAGTGAAATATTCCTTTAAATTTCGTACCTGGGGGGTGTCTATAGTATGCCTGCAAAGTGGCACGTTTCCCTTGTTTACGACAGTCCCTGCACAAAATGACATTTCTAAAGGAAAAAAAGTCCTTTAAAAGTACTCGTGGCTATAATGAATTGTCGGTCCCGGCAATACGCATAAATGTCATTAAAAAAAATGGCATGGGATTCCCCCACAGTCCATTACCAGGCCCTTTGGGTCTGGTATGAATATTAAGGGGAACCCCAAACCAAAATTTAAAAAAAAAATTGTGTGGGATACCCCCAAATTCCATACCAGGCCCTTCAGGTCTGGTATAGATATTAAGGGGAACCCCGAGCCAAATTTTTTTAAAAAATGGCGTGGTGATCCCCCTCAAAATCCATACCAGACCCTTCAGGTCTGGTATGGATTTTAAGGGGAACCACGGGCCAAAATTTTTTCAAAAAATGGCGTGGGGGTCCCTCAAAAATCCATCCCAGACCCTTATCCGAGCACGCAATCTGGCAGGCCGCAGGAAAAGAGGGAAGGATGAGAGAGCACCCCCCTCCTGAACCATACCAGGCCACATGCCCTCAACATGGGGAGGGTGCTTTGGGGTAGCCCCCCAAAGAACCTTGTCCCCATGTTGATGGGGACAAGGGCATTATCCCCACAGCCCTTGCCTGGTGGTTGTGGGGGTCTGTGGGCGGGGGGCTTATCGGAATCTGGAAGCCCCCTTTAACAAGGGGACCCCCAGATCCCGGCCCCCTGTGTGAAATGGTAATGGGGTACAAATATACCCCTACCATTTCACAAAAAAAGTGTCAAAAATGGTAAAAATTACATGACATGGCTGGGGGCGGGGTTGGGGGTGGGGTCACCTGGGGATGTCACCGTGTGGCCCCGCTCTCAGTTATAAAAGAAGTGTCACCTGAGAGGACAGTCATTATGGTGGGTGCCTCCCATATAGGCGGATAGGTGGCGGCGTGCGGGTTTTTGGGGTTTTTTTTGGTCTGTCGGCGGAGCGAGAGAAGAGGATGAATGGACTTTGTGGGACATTTTTATTTTTTTAATTTTTTAATAAAGGACTTGTACCCCGTTACCATTTCACACAGGGGGGAGGTCGGGATCTGGGGGTCCCCTTGTTAAAGGGGGCTTCCAGATTCCGATAAGCCCCCCGCCCGCAGACACCCACAACCACCAGGCAAGGGTTGTGGGGATGAGGCCCTTGTCCCCATCAACATGGGGACAAGGTGCTATGGGGGTGACCCCAAATCACCCTCCCCATGTTGAGGGCATGTGGATTGGTATGGTTCGGGGGGGGGCGCTCTCTCGTCCCCCCTCTTTTCCTGCATCCTGCAAGGTTGTGCGCTCGGATAAGGGTCTGGTATGGATTTTTGGGGGAACCCCACGCCATTTTAAAAAAAAATTTGGCTCGGGGTTCCCCTTAATATCCATACCAGACCTGAAGGGCCTGGTATAGAATTTGGGGGGACCCCCACGCAATTTTTTTTTTTAAATTTTGGTTCGGGGTTCCCCTTGATATTCATACCAGACCCAAAGGGCCTGGTAATGGACTGTGGGGGAATCCCATGCTGTTTTTTTCAGTGACTTTTATGTGTTTTGCCGGGACCGGCAATTCATTATAGCTGCAGGTACTTTTAAATCACTTTTTTTCCTTTAGAAATGTAATTTTGTGCAGGGACTGTTGTAAACACGGGAAATATGCGCCACTTTACAGGCATACTATAGACACTCCCCAGGTACGAAGTTTAGAGGAATATTTCACTTTTATTGTTTCACTTTAAGCATTATTAAAATCACTGCTCCTGAAAAAAACGTCTGTTTTTAAAACTTTTTTTTGCATTGATACATGTCCCCTGGGGCAGGACCCAGGTCCCCAAACACTTTTTATGACAATACCATGCATATAAGCCTTTAAAATTAGCACTTTTGATTTCTCCCATAGACTTTTAAAGGGTGTTCCGCGGCTTTCAAATTTGCCGCGAACACCCCAAATTGTTCGCTACTCGCCAAACAGGCGAACACCCGATGTTCAAGTCGAACTTACGCTCGACTCGAACATCAGGCTCATCCCTAGTGTAAACACACAAATCCCTGTTCTGTGAGGAGAGACAGATCGTGAGTTCCTACTAGCTAGGAAAGATGATATGTCATTTCCTCCAGTCACTTCCATCCCCCTACAGTTAGAACACACACTAGGGAACACAGTTAACCCCTTGATTGCCTCCTAGCGTTAACCCCTTCCCTGCCAGTGACATTTACACAGTAATCAGTGTATTTTTATAGCACTGATTGCTGTGTAATTGTCAATGGTCTCAAAAATGTGTCAAAAGTGTCCGATCTCTCCACCAAAATGTCTCAATCCCGATAAAAATCACTGATCACCGCCATTACTAGTAAAAAAAAAGATAATAATAAAAATGGCATAAATCTTTTCCCTATTTTGTAGTCACTATAACGTTTGCGCAAACCAATCAATATACGCCTATTGCGATTTTTATTACCAAAAATATGTAGAAGAATACATATCGGCCTAAACTGTTGTGAATTCATGAAGAAATATATTTTATATTTCCTGGCAGAAACATGAGAGATGCTTAGGCTTCAAAAAGCAGATGAACTGTTGCCCTTTTTGAGACCTTTTAGTACAAAATGGACGTTCTCATGTTTGACCAAGTCCTTCTCTACTTCTTCAAATATTGAAGACTTTTACAAGCATGTATTGTAAAGGGAAGTGTTGGAACAAAGGCTGCTCTTGTCACAAAACAAGGAGATATTTACATGGTCTTAGTGAATAAACAAAAGAAAATAAGAGTCAAGATTTTACGGACAATTCTCACATTGAAAATAGCCTCACCTAGGCTAAGCTTATTGTGTGCAAGTGGTGGACTATTTAAATAGCTAACACCTTGGCTAACAAAACTCATTGTATGAACTTTTAGGATGGTTTAGACAAACAAGTCATTTCTAAACACCCAGTGGGAATGTTCAAGGTCCATCTCAACACGTTAGAAAGAGTTGAATTTGGTACCAGTTAAAAATATTTTAAAAGTATCTATAAGGTTTTTATAAGTAATTTCAAACTATCCATGACATTGTAGGTCACAGAGACATTATAATATTGGCGTCTGCAGACCCAACAACTTTGCCATGAAGAAAATGTATATGAAAGTGTGATTTTATAAGTAGAAGTGTTTTAAATAACAGATTAGTATTAGGAAAAACATATAATTATGATTATAATTATATAAGATTGTAGCCTATAGATAAACAAATGTTCAGTGGAGATACCAGAAGTTATACAGGTATCCATATAGATAATCATTTTTATGTGGTATTGATTAATATATATAACAATGTGTGTATTTCCTAGATAGACCAGTTTGTATAGACATACATTTATAAAGATACAGATATAACCAAGTTATGTAATGGCGACTAATCAAACTTATACTGAGTGTATTTTACATTAGACCGATTACCAGAATATTTAAAAGTATATACTATCCTTACCATTATACACATTATGAAAATAGAATGTATTAACTTAAAGGATGAACTCAAAACACATGTGAGACACCTGGTGGTTGAAGGTGGTATTATTTGAACTAACTAAATTTCCAGAGGAAGTTAATAATTAAGTCTCCTAACCCAATGGGAAGTGAGCCACGTCCTTTTGGGAAGAGCCATTATAATTTTTATGGTCTTATTATCTGAAATGGTATTTAGAGGCGAGTAAGATGGCAAAAAGAGACGGGAGGAGGAAGAGAGCTCAGGGGGAGAGCTCAGGGATCCACCCTGAAGGGGGGACACTGGGAGACACACACACTCCCAGACTAACACTCATGCACCATGCATGAATTCATATCTTTACATTCATGAAGATTCCTCAACACGTAATACTCAGAACTCAGAGGTCACAAGAAGTAAATCCTCTTTAGGAGTATCCATTTTGAAACTACGGCAGCCATTTTAACTCTGGTAACCAGCCCATAGGAACTGTAGCCATCCTGGAATGGGTAATTATATCATGTTGATTTTATCTTGTATGTTCTCTCAAATATTGATATGTTCTCACAAATATTGATGTATTGAATATTAAACAGTTGATAATCATTCTCCCGAATCAATAACCGCCTTGTAGATTTTTCTCTAAAGATTCAGATTTTTCATTATATTTTCCTTTTTGCATAGTTGCCACATTTATTGACAAAACAAACGTCTAATTTATTTCACAATTTTAACCACTTACTTACCTGCAGCAAAGTAACAGTTGTACGTGTGAAATACTGACGTTCTGTTTAATTGTCAAGTTCACAAGGTTATTAAAGCTACCGAGAAGTTATCATGGTGGTATTAGGTCAAAGGGACTGTACGCCCATTTTTGCAAGTGTTTTTATTGATTTTCAAGACGTTCATGTAACGCAATCGGTATCTTAATTTCATGTGATTATTTGTGTTTATTTACCAATAAATTTCTATTTCGTATGACCACACGTCTCCGTGAATAAGTTTCACAAGCATAGACTGTGTCATATTGATTGATTTTGTATCCAAAAAATAACTTCGTTAAAAATTACTCAATGATAATTATTGTGCGGGAAAAGTGTTCTTAAAAAGGCACAACTTATTCTGACTGAATATTCACGACATATTTGGAGGCACTGCTGAGATAAAGTCGATGTTTTGTACAAGATCAATCATAGTTATAGTGATGACATACATAATATTTTGCATGAAATTATTAATTATTAATTTTTAAAAAATGTTTTTATTTTATTTTATTTATTTTTTTTGCCAAAATGTCTGGTCAAAGTGAATTTTATGTTGATGGGGATTATCAAGAGTCAGCCCTTAGTGGTAGTATGAGCACTCAGGAAGAATTGATACAGGTACAGGAAATGTTGGAAATAATTTATAAAATGGAAACGGCGGATCAAGCCGGAAAAAGTTTGTCTAATGAGTCTGATCTAAAAGTATTTGTTAAAGGCCTTAAAAACCACGCCAATAATTTAAAAAAGGGCATGTGGACTGTAGGATGGCAAATCCGTGGACTCACAGACAGATTACCTGAGGTAAATGGAATAAAAAGGCGTGATCGCCTTCTTGTGGAATTATGCCTTATCCTGATGTATCTTCATAATGAGTTTAAATATCAAAGTACCCAACAGAGGAATGATTTCTTAGATTTTCTAGTTAAATTTGAACAATCAGAAAAAGACGCTAAAATAATTATGGACGGACTTCACCAAATAAGTAAAAAGTGGGAACAATTAATAGAGGAGAGGGAGAGTTTTCTGCAGGAAAACGAGTCTCCTGACGAAAATTGCCGAGTAATAGGCAGTGGAAATTTAGGAAGTTGCCGAGTAATAGGCAGTGGAAATTCAGGAAGTTGGCAGGAATCCCTAATTAAGCAATTAGAAAAATTAATAGAACAAATGAAGTTTATGCCCCAGGGTAATACTCAAATACGTATCCCTGAAAGGGACGAGTTTGACAGTACTTCAGAATCGGACTCTGAATCTGATTCTGAATCTGATTCTGAATCTGAAGGTTGGGAGTCAGACGATGAGGAGGAATCAGAAAAAGAATCAATATCCTACCCCAAGCCATCTGTAGAACAAAGGGGGGTAAAAAGTGAACCACCACATGAAAGGGGATCTAACCAGTTTTCTTTGGGATCAGAGAAAAAGACAGACACCCCTAACCAAGACACCGCAGAAATAATAAAATTTGTAAATGATGCTGTCCCAGTCTTTAGTGACGAGTCTGACAGTACTTCAGAATCTGACTCTGAATCTGATTCTGCATATGAAAGTTGGGAGTCAGACAATGAGGAGGAATCAGAAAAAGAACCAATATCCTACCCCAAGCCATCTGTAGAGCAAAGGGGGGTAAAAAGTGAACCCCCACATGAAAGGGGATCTAACCAGTTTTCTTTGGGATCAGAGAAAAAGCCAGACACCCCTAAACAAGACACCTCAGAAATAATAAAATTTGTAAATGATGCTGTCCCAGTCTTTAAGGAAGAGGGATCCATGTGCGTTATTGACCACATCGAGACCTATGAAAATACCCTATCAGTTTTAGGCCTAGATGATGACCAGTCTAGGATTAATTTATTGCCGTGGGTATTTGAAACCAAACACAGTAGATTCTGCGAATCTTTAAAAGGTCTGTATGGTGCTTTATGGCAAGAAATTAAACACCGCTGTCATCTAAAATTTGTCCCGTACGAAAATGTTACCGCAGCTATATCGGCTGTACCCAACCTCAGATGTACCAGTAATCAAAGCCCTAACGAAAATCTGGCTGTGCTCAAAAGTGCTTCCCACGTAGCAGAAAAGGAGCCAGATCACAACCACCCTGAGTTTAAATCCACATCTTTCAAGGCCCTACCTAACTACATAAAAGTGAGTTTAGCAAAAGATTACAAAGGGGGGTGTTCACCGGAGTCGTTGGTAAAAGAGAGTAACAATTTGCATTCTATCCAACAAACTGATGAAAACAAAGGGGGGCCTGAACCCTCAAATAAATTTGTGAATGAAATTCATGTATCTCCTAAATCAGTACATGTTGAAACCCAGAAAAAGACATACGCTGACATAGTCAGAGGAGACATGCCAAAGAGTTTCCCCAGCAGGAGACCAGATACCCCACCAAATAGAAGGGGGGAGCAAAGACCACCTCAGGAGTATCACCCATGGGATCCTGGCCCAAAGTTTGAAAGAAACTATAGGGTGTATCTCCCACGGGTCAGATTTAAACCTAAGGGTAGACACCCTCACCAGTGTGATTGGCCCCGGGGGGCCTACACAGGTAGATAGGGAGAAATCACAGGGTAGGACACCCCAAAATCCCCGGAAAAATAGGGAGCAACTAAGGGACAGACAACTATCCCAGAATGAAGACAGTGGTTCTGATGGGGATATGTCTGATCAAACTGAGCCAGTGGCCCCTAGAAAGTACAGAAACCGGGTCCCACGACCCAATCCTGATCAACCTGTAAGCAATGCAAAATCCAAAATCGTTCAAATTATGAATATGTTACACGGTTTTATTGCTGTACGGAACGTGAATAGCATTTCTTCAAGGGGCGAATCCTGTGGCCAACCAAGGGCCACAGAGCCTTTGAAGCGCCTATGTTAAAATAAATCAGAGGAATGCACTGAATAAGGGACAGGAGACAGAGGTTCTAACACCATGTTTTTCCCCAGGTCACAGTAATGAGGATCCTGAAATCCCTACCGGGGGATGGTGGTTGTTAGATATTAATTATTCTCCTATTTTTCAGTGGTCACTTCATTCCTCTGACATACACAGGTCACTCCAAACAGCCTAATTTCAAGAAGTCGCCGAAGACGGTAATTCCAGAGGAAGACCGAATCCTAAAGACAGTAATATCAGGAGGCCTAAATGGTTTGATATTTTGGTAAAAGATGAGGAGTCACCCGCATAAGGTAGTTTGATTGCCTCAAACGAATTGTATTGACACCCCAAAGGGGGGAGATTTTATTTGTTTTATTCCTCACAAGTAGAAGGTTGACTATAATGTCAAATATCTTAGTACTGACAATAAGTGTCACATGTCAAACTTAAATGTTTTAATTGTTATTATTCCAGAACCGCTACAAGTAAGCTAAAAAAAATGGTTCTGAAGAATGTCAGTCAGTCATTCATGTCTGGTATCCACAGCTCTAAAGAAATGTCCTCATGTTAGTAAGCCCTGGAGCTTGGTCTCCCATATCAAATGTTTCATACATTGTCCTGCTATCCAGAGTGTTTAGTTAAAGGACTGATGACACAATGGGAAAAAAAAAGGGGCTCTGAGGAAGCCCCAGATACCAGCTTAACACTGAGATCTCAAACACAGATCATGTAAAAAAAAAAAGGAGACTATATATGTCTTTTCTTACGGAATCCATTCTCCCTTACAGGACTAAGATGTCCATGAGCCGGTCAACAGAACCGAGAGTCCAATGTGTGTGAAACATCCAGCGAAGGAACTGTATGGGGGATTCCGGAACACCACTGATGGCCAGTCTACACGGACAAACCTACCAGGACGGCCAAGACCCAAAGGTGCCCGAAGTGATCCATTTCCGGCCAACCAACGGATGACGGCCCTGAGATGCACACATCAATCACCAACCCATTTTGTGTTTTCCCTTCAAAGAATTACACCCATATGAAGGTGTCTACACCCTTTAAACATAGATCCAGAATCTGGATGCATCTCCACAACTAGAATTACAAAACTAGAAGGAAGCCATATTTCTTCAATATGTGGCGGTGGTGAAGTCTTTCAAACGACTCCCGGCATTTGAACACTTCACAAGGGGGGATTTGTTGTGAATTCATGAAGAAATATATTTTATATTTCCTGGCAGAAACATGAGAGATGCTTAGGCCTCAAAAAGCAGATGAACTGCTTAGTAGCAAGTCCAAGTTGCAACCTTGAAACACCCAATACGAGGACAATATGCGACCGGTCTAAACTATGTGGCATGTTCACCAATGCCAGGAGCCTGGCGGACAAGATGGGTGAACTAGAGATACTGTTGTACAAGGAGAATTTGGATTTTGTGGGAATTTCAGAGACCTGGTTCAACAGCTCTCATGATTGGCTGGCAAACATTCAAGGGTATACCCTATACCGCAAGGATAGAGAGGGTAAAAAAGGGGGAGGGGTATGCCTATATATCAAGAATAATGTACAAGTGAATGTGAGAGATGACATCACTGAGGGGGCTAGGGAGGAGGTGGAATCTTTATGGGTAGAGCTCCAAAGGGATGAAGCTAAGGGGAAAATAATAATGGGAGTATGCTATAGGCCCCCTAACCTGAGGGAGGAAGTGGAGACGGATCTCCTATCACAAATTGGATTAGCAGCAAGGATGGGAAGTGTTATCATAATGGGGGATTTTAATTATCCAGACATAGACTGGGCGGAGGGAACCGCGCATTCATTTAAGGCTCGCCAGTTCCTTAATGTCTTGCAGGACAATTTTATGGGTCAGATGGTAGACGCACCAACTAGAAATAAAACATTACTAGATCTACTGATTACCAACAATACAGACCTGATAACAGATGTGGAAATACGGGGCAATTTAGGTAACAGCGATCACAGGTCAATTAGTTTCAGTATAAATCACACAAATATGAGACATGAAGGGAACACAAAGACACTGAATTTCAAAAGAGCCAACTTCCCTAAACTACAAACCTTGCTAAAAGGCATAAATTGGGATAAAATATTAGGAACAAAGAATACAGAGGAGAGATGGGTTTGCTTTAAGAGCATATTAAATAAGGGCATTAGCCAATGTATCCCATTGGGTAATAAATTTAAAAGAGCGAACAAACATCTTGGATGGCTTAACTCCAATGTAAAAATGCATATAAAAGCAAAGGAGAAGGCCTTCAAAAAATACAAGGTTGAGGGATCATCCACAGCATTCAAAATTTATAAAGAATGCAATAAGAAATGTAAGGGTGCAATTAGGATGGCTAAGATAGAACATGAAAGACACATAGCGGAGGAGAGCAAAAAAAATCCCAAGAAATTCTTTAAGTATGTAAACAGTAAAAAAGGGAGGACAGACCATATTGGCCCCATAAAGAATGAGGAAGGACATCTGGTTACAAAGGATGGGGAAATGGCAGAGGTATTGAATTTATTCTTCTCCTCAGTCTTCACGAGTGAATCGGGGGGCTTCAGTAACCAAAACTGCAGTGTTTATCCTCATGACACAACACAGGAAGCACCTACATGGTTAACAGAGGACGGAATTAAAATTAGACTTGAGAAACTTAACATTAATAAATCACCGGGACCAGATGGCTTGCATCCGAGGGTACTTAGGGAACTCAGTCAGGTGATTGCCAGACCGTTGTTCCTAATTTTTATAGACAGTCTATTGACTGGAATGGTACCAGCTGATTGGAGAAAAGCCAATGTAGCACCAATATTTAAAAAGGGCCCAAAAAACATCCCTGGGAATTACAGACCAGTTAGCCTAACATCAATAGTATGTAAACTCTTGGAGGGGATGATAAGGGACTATATACAAGATTTTAGTAATAAGAATGATATCATTAACAGTAATCAGCATGGATTCATGAAGAATCGTTCTTGCCAAACCAATCTATTAACCTTCTATGAGGAGGTGAGTTGCCATCTAGATAAAGGAAGGCCCGTAGACGTGGTGTATCTGGATTTTGCAAAAGCATTTGACACAGTTCCCCATAAACGTTTACTGTACAAAATAAGGTGCGTTGGCATGGACCATAGGGTGAGTACATGGATTGAAAACTGGCTACAAGGGCGTGTTCAGAGGGTGGTGATAAATGGGGAGTACTCAGAATGGTCAGGGGTGGGTAGTGGGGTCCCCCAGGGTTCTGTGCTGGGACCAATCCTATTTAATTTGTTCATAAACGACCTGGAGGATGGGATAAACAGTTCCATCTCTGTATTTGCAGACGATACTAAGCTAAGCAGGGCAATAACTTCTCCGCAGGATGTGGAAATCTTGCAAAAAGACCTGAACAAATTAATGGGGTGGGCGACTACATGGCAAATGAGGTTCAATGTAGAAAAATGTAAAATAATGCATTTGGGTGTCAAAAATATGAATGCAATCTATACACTGGGGGGAGAACCTCTGGGGGAATCTAGGATGGAAAAGGACTTGGGGGTCCTAGTGGATGATAGGCTCAGCAATGGCATGCAATGCCAAGCTGCTGCTAATAAAGCAAACAGAATATTGGCATGCATTAAAAGGGGGATCAACTGCAGAGATAAAACGATAATTCTCCCGCTCTACAAGACTCTGGTCCGCCCGCACCTGGAGTATGCTGTCCAGTTCTGGGCACCAGTCCTCAGGAGGTACGTACTGGAAATGGAGCGAGTACAAAGAAGGGCAACAAAGCTAATAAAGGGTCTGGAGGATCTTAGTTATGAGGAAAGGTTGCGAGCACTGAACTTATTCTCTCTGGAGAAGAGACGCTTGAGAGGGGATATGATTTCAATTTACAAATACTGTACTGGTGACCCCACAATAGGGATAAAACTTTTTCGCAGAAGAGAGTTTAATAAGACTCGGGGCCACTCATTACAATTAGAAGAAAAGAGGTTTAACCTTAAACTACGTAGAGGGTTCTTTACTGTAAGAGCGGCAAGGATGTGGAATTCCCTTCCACAGGCGGTGGTCTCAGCGGGGAGCATTGATAGCTTCAAGAAACTATTAGATAATCACCTGAATGACCGCAATATACAGGGATATGTAATGTAATACTGACACATAATCACACACATAGGTTGGACTTGATGGACTTGTGTCTTTTTTCAACCTCACCTACTATGTAACTATGTAACTGTTGCCCTTTTTGAGACCTTTTAGGACAAAATGGACGTTCTCATGTTTGACCAAGTCCTTCTCTACTTCTTCAAATATTGAAGACTTTTACAAGCATGTATTGTAAAGGGAACTGTTGGAACAAAGGCTGCTCTTGTCACAAAACAAGGAGATATTTACATGGTCTTAGTGAATAAACAAAAGAAAATAGGAGTCAAGATTTTACGGACAATTCTCACATTGAAAATAGCCTCACCTAGGCTAAGCTTATTGCGTGCAAGTGGTGGACTATTTAAATAGCTAACACCTTGGCTAACGAAACTCATTGTATGAACTTTTAGGATGGTTTAGACAAACAAGTCATTTCTAAACACCCAGTGGGAATGTTCAAGGTCCATCTCAACACGTTAGAAAGAGTTGAATTTGGTACCAGTTAAAAATATTTTAAAAGTATCTATAAGGTTTTTATAAGTCATTTCAAACTATCCATGACATTGTAGGTCACAGAGACATTATAATATTGGCGTCTGTGGACCCAACAACTTTGCCATGAAGAAAATGTATATGAAAGTGTGATTTTATAAGTAGAAGTGTTTTAAATAACAAATTAGTAATAGGAAAAACATATAATCATGATTATAATTATATAAGATTGTAGCCTATACGTAGATAAACAAATGTTCAGTGGAGATACCAGAATTTATACAGGTATCCATATAGATAATCATTTTTATGTGGTATTGATTAATATATATAACAATGTGTGTATTTCCTAGATAGACCAGTTTGTATAGACATACATTTATAGAGATACAGATATAACCAAGTTATGTAATGGCGACTAATCAAACTTATACTGAGTGTATTTTACATTAGACCGATTACCAGAATATTTAAAAGTATATACTATCCTTACCATTATACACATTATGAAAATAGAATGTATTAACTTAAAGGATGAACTCAAAACACATGTGAGACACCTGGTGGTTGAAGGTGGTATTATTTGAACTCACTAAATTTCCAGAGGAAGTTAATAATTAAGTCTCCTAACCCAATGGGAAGTGAGCCACATCCTTTTGGGCAGAGCCATTATAATTTCTATGGTCTTATTATCTGAAATGGTATTTAGAGGCGAGTAAGATGGCAAAAAGAGACAGGAGGGGGAAGAGAGCTCAGGGGGAGAGCTCAGGCATCCACCCTGAAGGGGGGACACTGGGAGACACACACACTCCCAGACTAACACTCATGCACCATGCATGAATTCATATCTTTACATTCATGAAGATTCCTCAACACGTAATACTCGGAACTCGGAGGTGACAAGAAGTAAATCCTCTTTAGGAGTATCAATTTTAAAACTACGGCAGCCATTTTAACTCTGGTAACCAGCCCATAGGAACTGTAGCCATCCTGGAATGGGTAATTATATCATGTTGATTTTATCTTGCATGTTCTCTCAAATATTAATATGTTCTTACAAATATTGATGTATTGAATATTATACAGTTGATAATCATTCTCCCGAATCAATAACCGCCTTGTAGATTTTTCTCTAAAGATTCAGATTTTTCATTATATTTACTCAATGATAATTATTGTGCGGGAAACCTGTCCTTAAAAAGGCACAACTTATTCTGACTGAATATTCACGACAAAACTGAGGAAAAAAAATTGCTTTTTTTAAAAAAAAAGGGGATATTTATTATAGCAAAAAGTACAAAATATTGTGTTTTTTTCAAAATTGTTGCTCTTTTTTTGTTTATAGCGCAAAAAATAACCGCAGAGATGATCAAATACCACCAAAAGAAAGCTGTATTTGTGGGAAAAAAGGATGTCAATTTTGTTTGGGTACAGTGTCACACAACCGCGCAATTGTCAGTTAAAGCGATGCAGTGCCGTATCGCAAAAAATGGCCTGGTCATTGAGCAGCCAAATCTTCCGGGGCTGAAGTGGTTAAAATGTACTATGCTTTACATACTTACAATAAAATATTGTTGGGAAAAAAAAAGAGATAACATGACATTATAGTGACATATGATACAAGGCATACAAGAATGGAACTTTGTCCATCTTAAGTGCCGTTGGTAACACAGCTATATGGCTGATGAAATGGGAATCCTGGTCTATTATTGATACATATTCTTGATTTATTCCCATTAGGTGTGTATTTTGTCATGATCCACACCATACATGTCGACCAAGTTTCATTTATGCTCCATATCAGTGAGGTGGAGTGTCTTCTCTTTTCTTGGTCTCCCCTTAGCCTGAACACATCCAATTATATAGGTATGCTTTTGTAGTGTGATGTTTTAAATGTGGGTTGGGTGGTCGGAGGGGTTTTTGCTTTTATTTTATTTATTTATTTTTTATTCTGCTTGTTTGGGGACAGTTTATTATGTGTGTATATATATATTTGATTGCATGTTAATATGAAATTACTAACTATGTCTTGTTTGTATATATACCAGATGTTTTGTGATTCACATATGGAGGATTAAGCCTTGAAAAAGTGGTAATGCCCGCAAAACATGTTGGCAGATCCTGTACAAGTCATGTGATATCATATCTGTTACTTTTGTGATGTGTTCTCTACATATATTTGAGCTTTAGGTGCCTTGTTGCCTCTTTTTTTTATGAAAACTAGATGTATCAATAAATAAACTTTTTTATCTTTATAATTATGATTGGTGTACATATATGTTTTATCTGAGCCATAGGGACAACCATTTAAAAGCCTATCCCATGGAGGTCCCTCCAAAGATGGGAGCTGCCACCCGCAAGCACCCTGACAGGTGGTGGGTACTGCATAAAAAAGTTAACCTATAGGGGTGTGTTGAACTTAAAAACAAAGACCTTTAAAGGGGCATTTTTTTTTAAAGCATACCAAAAAGCTAGTGTATAAATGCATTACCTGTGTCACTACAGTAATAGAGAGTTTTCCTGTTGCACAGGGGAAAGGCAGGCTGTTCACAGCGCGACTGTCCAGTAAGGATCACTGCCTAGAGTATATAAATAAATGTATAGGGATAATATATCTGCACACTTCCATGAGGTATGCACGATCCAGAAAAGCACTATCGTGGGGTCAAAAGTTGGACATGCAACCTCTGGCTCTGCATAATGGTTGCCAGTGAGCTTTGGGTCTAAATATGGCGAACTACGACCGCACATGCTGTCCAACAGGTCATGGAATGCACGTTGAGCACATGTGGTGCACATGCTCAGGAAAGGCAGCCAATGGGACCAACAGGTCGTGGAAAGCACGGCATCACCCCATCCGGGAATGGTGCAGCATCAGACGCTCCATGGCCTCGGGCACTGTACACCATTAGGAAAACCCAGCGCTGCCTCCCGGGTGGAGGAGGAGGCAAGCGGGCCAAGGCCGTCAAAATAGGGGTCACCGCCATTACCGCGGAGACCCCCAGGTGCATTGGGTGGGGACACCTAGGGAAGGAACTCCGCCCAGGCCATGCCCCACAACCTAACACTCTGCCCCGGGCAGACCAACACAGATCTCTGCAACAAAAGAAGTACAGGGCATGCATATTATATCATATATGAATGATGAATAAAGGGCAAACAATATTGAAGAGATGGTCTCCACCAAATAATCCACAATACCACAAACACAGCTCACATGTTATTTATGCCAGAGTTTAAAACTAAAATTTATTAGAGATTATCTTGTACTCTGCTCTTCCAGAAAAAGCCTAGAATAGCCAGAATATGTAGTGAATGGGAGAGGGGAAGAAAATATAACTGGCATATTTGAATATATGTGTCGCTGTGTGGGAAGGTGGACATAAGGCAGGGGCCACAGGCATCCAATAACAGAGTTATACAGGAGAAAGAAAAACGGAAAGCTGAAGTAGTGTCTTGTTCCAGTCGCCACCCCCTTGCGCTTAAATGCATACGGTGTCTGCCTAATGGGAGGTCTGGATTGCTAGTTTTCATGCTAAGTACATGTCTGTACATTCTTTTGTGGAACTCCAACTTCGTTTTTCCTACATAAAAGGACCCACACGGGCAAGATAGCAAATAGACCACCCTGAATGTATTGCAGTTGGCAAAATGCAGAGGTCTGAATATTTGGCCATTGGGTAGTATTAGATTGGTATCAGTGTTTATAAATTGACAATACTGTCATCCCTCACATTTAAAAGTCCCAGGGCATTTGCAAGGGTATTTTTTTAAATGGCCCGTGAATTTGCTGTGAACTAGGCAGTCTTTGAGAGATTTTGATCTCCGATATGTAATCAGTGGCTATTCTGCTATAAAGGGACTCAAAGATCAATTTGTAGTAGGTGCCAATGTTTGGCTAGAATTTTTTTGATTTTTAGATGTTGTTTGGTGTATTTCATAATGATCTGTACTAGATTCGATTTGGTAGTGTTTGAGTCTGTGTCATGTACCAGATAAGACCAGAACTGTGTGGACTGCAACAGAGGAAACCCAGACGTGTATAAGTGAAATTGAAATTGTTTATTAAAGCTAAGTGAATAAATATAAACACAACCACCTCCAATATCACTCAGTGCACAACAACCAATACCAAACAGAAAACCACAAATAATAATAGTAACAGAACAAATATATACAAGTAAGGGGAATACCGAGATCATAAACAGAGCCAGGCCAGGGTTGTCAACGAGAGGTCAGCAGCTGGAGAAGGAAAACAAACAGGACAATGAGAGGATGGATGGATCACAGGAGGGACGGGTCAGATACAAGGCTCAGGGTCCAGGGTTCAGGTAACAGACAAGAAACAGGATAAACAGGTTCCAGGAATGAGGTTTCAGGTTCAGGAATCAGGTTTTCAGGATCAGGGTAACAGGATGCAGGCTGCAAGTCAGGGCTCAAGGACATTACCAAGGCAAGGTGTGTGTGCACTTGCCGGGTATTTATACTACAGCTGCTAATTAAAGTCAGGTGATGCCTGTCTGCAGAGGGTAATACCTGCTCCATACTGCCAGGATCCCTGTTGTATGCCAGTACTGCGGCCCAAAGGTGACAAAATACCAGCAGGAAAAAGCTCTCCTGACAGCTCCAAACTGCCAGGAGACACCTGCTCAGTACTGCACGCCAAATGATCAATATTACCAGCGGAGGGGACCTTTCCTGACAGTACCCCCCCCCCCTCGAAGGAGCGACCTCTGGACGCTCCAACTAGCCGTTGCTGGGGAAAGTGCATGGCGTCCAGCCAGGCAGCGGGCAAAGTCACATCAGATTGGGCAATAAGTCTGTCGAGCTGAATAGCAGGCACAGGAACCTCAAGCTGAGTAGCAGGCACATCTAACAGGTCAGCGGGCACTTCAAGCTGGGCAGCGGGCACTTCAAGCCAGGCAGTGGGCACTTCAAGCTGGGAAGCAGACAGGAACACATCAGGTTGTGCAGCGGACAGGAACACACCAGGCTGGGAAGCAGACAGGAACACATCAGGCTAGGCAGCAGACAAGAACACATCAGGCTGGGCAATGGACAGGAACACATCAGTCTGGGCAGCGGACAGGTACACATTAGGCTGGGCAGCAGACAGGAACACATCAGGCTGGGCAGCAGACAGGAACAATGAACACATCAGGCTGGGCAGCAGACAGGAACACATCAGGCTGGGCAGCAGACCGGAACACATCAGGCTGGACAGCAGACAGGAACAAATCAGGCTGGGCAGAAGACAGAGGCTCATCAGGCTGGGCAACAGGTTCCAGGTCATCGAGCTGGGCAGCAGGCAATGAGACATCAGACTGGAAAGTGGGCACATCAGGCTGGAAAGCAGGCACATCGGGCTGGAAAGCAGGCACATCGGGCTGAAAAGCGGGCACATCAGGCTGGAAAGCGGGCACATCAGGCTGGAAAACGGGCACATCAAACTGGATGGTAGGCACTGGCTCTTCAGGCTGGAACACTGGCACCTCAGGCTGGAACACTGGCACCTTAGGCTGGAACTCTGGCACTCCCGGCTGGAACTCTGGCACTCCCGGCTGGGACTCTGGCACTCCAGGCTGGAACTCTGGCACTCCAGGCTGGGACTCTGGCACTCCCGGCTGGGACTCTGGCACTCCCGGCTGGGACTCTGGCACTCCAGGCTGGAACTCTGGCACTTCGGGCTGGGGCTCTGGCACTTCGGGCTGGGACTCTGGCACTTCAGGCTGAGGCTCTGGCACTTCAGGCTGGGGCTCTGGCACTTCAGGCTGGGACTCTGGCACCTCCGGCTGAAATTCTGGCACTTTAGGCAGGAATTTTGGCACTTCAGGCTGGAACTCTGGCACTTTAGGCTGGAACAGATTGGTGGGTGTGGAGGCAGGTTGGGTTACTGGCAGGATCGTCTTGGCTGGGAAAAACTTACCTTTTTTCTTTGGCTTAGTCACTGAAGCTCTGTAGGTGGGGGGTGCAGCAGACTGGAAAGGAGGATTGGGATATGGCAGAGAAGAGGTAACAGTAGCTGGGGGAAGTTCTTGTGGATTAGTAGGCAGCTGAGAAGAGGCAGGTGGATTGAGTGCAGGATAGGTACAGGGAGCAGAGAACGGATATGAGTATTTGGTTGGGAGCAACGTATACTGGGTTGCAACTGAATTTGGCATTGGTGATGGGGAAACAGATTTTTGGGCAGGCAGATGTCTGATGGCAGAAATGGTCTGTTGTGGGTTGGTTGGGGCTGGTTGTAACATATCAGACCATGCTGAGAGTATTGGTTGGACAAAGGACGGATCACATGCTGCCTGTCTAACAAGGGTCTGTACGGAGTGAATACATTCCAAAAGCTTCTGCTGAGAACAAATGGAATACTGCTCAAAAAAGAATGCGGAATCATCCTCTAACAGCCACACCAGAGACTCCACCTGATCAGCACTGAAAGGGGGAGAAAAATCATCACTGGTCTTCCGAACACAGGATAGGGCTAGTTCAGCACATATTTGGATCAAAGGCTGCACATCCCCAAACAACATACAGCCCTGGTCAACCAGGGAGTGGGCCAAATGGATTATCTCAAGCAGCTGGTCAATGGTCCACTCTTTCAGTGTCTGGCAGAGATACTCGCCACTAGGGATGAGCCGAACACCCCCTGGTTCGGTTCGCATCCAGAACATGCGAACAGGCAAAAAATTAGTTTGAACACGTGAACACCATTAAAGTCTATGGGACACAAACATGAATAATGAAAAGTGCTCATTTTAAAGGTTTATATGCAAGTTATTGTCATAAAAAGTGTTTGGGGACCTGGGTCCTGCCCCAGGGGACATGTATCAGTGCAAAAGAAAGTTTTAAAAACGTCCGTTTTTCGGGAGCAGTGATTTTAATAAAGCTTAAAGTGAAACAATAAAAGTGAAATTTTCCTTTAAATTTCATACCTGGGGGGTGTCTATAGTATGCCTGTAAAATGGCGCTTTTTTCCTGTGTTGAGAATAGTCTGACAACAAAATTAAATTTCTAAAGGAAAAAAAAGTCATGAAGTAATAGCAGTGTAGGCTATAGTGAATTGTCTATGGGAGAAATCAAAAGTTCTAATTTTAAGGGTTAATATGCAAGTTATTGTCATAAAAAGTGTTTGGGGACCTGGGTCCTGCCCCAGGGGACATGTATCAGTGCAAAAAAAGGACGTTTTTTCGGCAGCAGTTATTTTAATAATGCTTAAAGTGAAACAATAAAAGTGTAATATTCCTTTAAATTTCGTACCTGGGGGGTGTCTATAGTATGCCTGTTTCCCGTATTTAGAACAGTCTGACAGCAAAATGTCATTTCTAAAGGAAAAAAAGTAATTTAAAACTACTCGCGGCTATAATGAATTGTCGGTCCGACAATACACATAAAAGTTCATTCATAAAAACGGCATGGAATTTCCCCATAGGGGAACCCCGAACCAAAATAAAAAAAAAATTCCATACCAGGCCCTACAGGTCTTTGGGAGAGCATTGGGAGAGCCTAGGAGGAAGCCTATCCATGACCACTAGGGATGAGCCGAACACCCCCCGGTTCGGTTCGCACCAGAACCCGCGAACGGACCGAAAGTTCGCACGAACGTTAGAACCCCATTGACGTCTATGGGACTCGAACGTTCGAAATCAAAAGTGCTCATTTTAAACGCTAATTTGCATGGTATTGTCCTAAAAAGGGTTTGGGGACCTGGGTCCTACCCCAGGGGACATGTATCAATGCAAAAAAAACTTTTAAAAACGGCCGTTTTTTCGGGAGCAGTGATTTTAATGATGCTTAAAGTAAAAAACAAAAGTGAAATATTCCTTTAAATATCGTACCTGGGGGGTGTCTATAGTATGCCTGTAAAGTGACACGTGTTTCCCATGTTTAGAACAGTCCCTGCACCAAATGTCATTTTTAAAGGAAAAAATCTCATTTAAAACTGCTTGCGGGTTTAATGTCATGTCGGGTCATGGCAATATGGATGAAAATCAGTGAGACAAACGGCATGGGTACCCCCCCAGTCCATTACCAGGCCCTTTGGGTCCTGTATGGATATTAAGGGGAACCCCGCACCCAAATAAAAATAAGGAAAGGCCCTATATACTCTGAACAGCAGTATACAGGCGGTGCAAACAAGACAGGGACTGTAGGTTTGTTGTTAAGTAGAATCTCTTTGTAATTTTGAACGGGTACATTTTTAACGTGTTTAGCTCCAGCCAAAAAATCTTTTTTAAGCTTTTTGGAAAACATAGGGAAGGGTTATCACCCCTGTGACATTTGTTTTGCTGTCTTTCCTCCTCTTCAGAAGATTTCACCTCACTTTTTTGTCCCAATGAAAAATGTTTTTTGAAAATTTGGGTTTTTTGTGGAACAAGGATTGGAAAGCATCAGTGGAAAGGAGAAATTGTTTTCCCATATTAACTCTTACATGAGAGAATTTCCCTTCCTAGGGGTAGATTTCATCTCACTTCCTGTTGTCTCCTTCCGTTTGCAAGTAGGAGTCGTTTGTAAGTTAGATGTTTGAAAGTAGGGTCCTGCCCTATATACTCAGCAGAAATTTGGGCCTTAGGTGTTGCTGTGGCCACAACACTGTAAGCCCTCACAGGGCCCTGCTGTGAAATATTAGATCAAGAATTGTAATTACATGCCCCTGTTGAACAGGAGCTGAAAAATTAGGCCTTAGGCACTGGTGCTGGTGCCACAACACTGCAACCCCTCACAGACACTCTAGTTGGAACGCAGGAACGAGCCCTGCTGCAAAGTATTGCTTCAAAAATTGTAATTACACGCCCCTGTTAGACAGGGGCAGAAAAATTGGGCCTTAGGCACTGGTGCTGGTGCCACAACACTGCAACCCCTCACAGACACTCTAGTTGGAATGCAGGAACGAGCCCTGCTGCAAAGTATTGCTTCAAAAATTGTAATTACATGCCCCTGTTAGACAGGGGCAGAAAAATTGGGCCTTAGGCACTGGTGCTGGTGCCACAACACTGCAACCCCTCACAGACACTCTAGTTGGAATGTAGGAACGAGGCCTGCTGCAAAGTATTACATCAAAAATTGTAATTACATGCCCCTGTTAAACAGGGGCTGAAAAATTGTGCCTTAAGCACTGGTGGTGGCGCCCAGAACCAAAAATGTTCTTACAAGCTATCAGCGTGATGATTGAGGAGGAAGAGGATAATTACTCAGGGATAGTCACTCAGCATCAGCATAGGCAGTCTTTGAAGGGATCTGAGATTTCAAAAAAAAATATTCGGTTACATCAGCATCAGGTGCTTGGTAGCTGGTGGTGATCCAAGACTGATTCATTTTTATGAAGGTCAGCCGATCGACCGAGTCGGTGGACAGACGCACCCTGTGATCGGTTACCACGCCTCCAGCAGCACTGAATGTGCGTTCCGAAAGAACGCTGGATGCAGGACAGGCCAGTAGCTCAATTGCATACTGTGCAAGCTCTGGCCAGTGATCCATCCTCAAGACCCAGTAACCCAGAGGATTTTCGGTGGGAAAGGTGTCCAAGTCTAATCTTGCCCCTAGGTATTCCTGCACCATGTAAAACAGACGCTGGCGATGGTTGCTGGAACCGATCATACCTTGGGGCTGCGGACCAAAAAATTGTCTGAACGCATCGGTCAGACGGCCACCTTCTCCACCGCTCCTTCTTTGACTGACCGAAGCCTCAGCAACACGTTGTCCAGAAACAGGAGTTTGTAACCTCCCAGTCTCTGGGAACGCGTTGCACAGACCTTTCTGCAAGGCCTCCCGAAGATGTTTCATCCTCTGCTCCCTCTGCGATGGCAAGATAAGGTCCGCAACCTTACCCTTGTAACGTGGATCAAGGAGGGTTGCCAGCCAGTATTGGTCCTTCTCCTTGATACCACGAATACGAGGATCCTTACGCAGGCTTTGCAGGATCAGGGAGGCCATGCAGCGTAGGTTTGCTGAGGCATTCGGTCCGGAGTCCTCTGGGTCACTAAGGACAACAACGTCCACAGCCACCTCCTCCCAGCCACGTACAAGTCCATGTGTTCCTTGGGACTGATCCCTTAAAGACTGCTGCTGATGCTGAGTGCCAGGCTCCACCTCCATACTGACACAATCTTCCTCCTCCTCCTCCTCCTCCTCCTCCTCGTCCTCTTCCTGTGTGATCGGCGGGCACGCAGGAACACTGTCTGGATAAAGGGGGCCTTGAGAGCTAAGGAAGTCCTCCTCTTCCTGCCTCTGTTCTGCCTCAAGTGCCCTGTCCATTATTCCACGCAGCGTGTGCTCCAACAGGTGGACAAGGGGGACAGTGTCACTGATGCATGCACTGTCAGTGCTCACCATCCTCGTGGCCTCCTCGAATGGTGACAGGACAGTGCATGCATCCCTGATCATGGCCCACTGGCGTGGGGAAAAAAAAACAAGCTCCCCTGACCCTGTCCTGGTGCCATAGTCGCACAGGTACTCATTGATGGCCCTCTGCTGCGTGTGCAGCTGCTGCAGCATGGCCAACGTTGAGTTCCACCTGGTGGGCATGTCACAGATTAGGCGGTTCTTGGGCAGGTTAAACTCCTTTTGGAGGTCCGTCAGCCGAGCACTGGCATTATATGACCGGCGGAAATGCACACAGACTTTCCTGGCCTGCCTCAGGACATCCTGTAAGCCCGGGTACCTGCCCAAGAACCGCTGCACCACCGAGTTAAGGACGTGAGCCAAACAGGGCACATGGGTCAGTTGTCCCTGTCGGAGGGCAGAGAGGAGGTTGGTGCCATTGTCGCAAACCACCATTCCTGCCTTAAGTTGGCGTGGCGTCAACCACCTCTGAACCTGCCCCTGCAGAGCTGACAGAACCTCTGCCCCAGTGTGGCTCCTGTCCCCCAAGCACACCAGCTCAAGCACCGCATGGCATCTTTTGGCCTGCGTACTTGCGTAGCCCCTTGAACGCCTACGGAGCACCGCTGGTTCCGAGGAAGAGGCCATGGAGGAAGAAGAAGAGGAGGGGGTGGAGGAGAGAGGTGTGTCACAATCAGCATTTTGGAGGCGTGGTGGCGGAACAACCTCCAACACTACTGCACCTTGTCCTGCATCCTTCCCAGCTGCCAGCAGAGTCACCCAATGCGCCGTGAAACTTAGGTAACGTCCCTGTCCATGCCTGCTGGACCATGAGTCAGCGGTAATATGCACCTTACCGCTGACCGCCCTGTCCAGCGAGGCATGGACATTGCCTTCCACATGCCGGTAGAGAGCCGGAATCGCCTTCCGTGAGAAAAAGTGGCGTTTGGGTACCTGCCACTGAGGAACCGCACATTCCACAAACTCACGGAAGGGGGCAGAGTCTACCAACTGAAAAGGCAGCAGTTGAAGTGCTAGCAATTTTGCCAAGCTAGCATTCAACCGCTGGGCATGTGGATGGCTGGGAGCAAACTTCTTTCGGCGGTGCAGCAGCTGGGGCAGGGAAATTTGCCTGGTACAATCTGACTTCGGTGTACCAAAAGCAGATTGCCCACAAGTACTTGGCTGTGACACACCTAATTCTACACCTTCATTCCTCTCACTGCAGGTCTCAGAGAGGACTGAAGGTCTAGTGGGGTTGGAAATCTCAGCTGATGAGGAGCAAGGAGAGATCCTCTTTGTTCTTTGGTGTGGGTCTTTTAGATACGCTTGCCAACGAACTGCATGGCAGGTCAACATATGTCTGGTCAAGCATGTGGTACCCAAGCGGGAGATGTTTTGGCCACGCGAGATACGCTTGAGACATATGTTGCAAATAGCAGCGGTGCGATCTGATGCACTCATCTCAAAAAAGGCCCACACCAAAGAACTTTTTGAATAACGCGCAGAGACTGCAGCGCCCTGCACATGTGGAGCTTTGGGGTGTGATGCAGTCAATGTGCTGCCCTTAGGCTGGCCCCTGGAGGGCATCCTGCCTCGTTGGTGATGTGCCGCCTCCTCCTCCTCCTCCTCCTCCTCCTCCTCTCTCCTATCAGGCACCCACGTTGAGTCAGTGACCTCATCATCCCCTCCCTCCTCATCACTGGAGCAAACCTGGCAGTATGCTGCAGCAGGGGGAGCATGACTGCCAGATTGCTGTCCGTGCTCATGTTACTGCCTTCATCGAGCTCAGTATCATCATCAGAGCCTTCCAAACGCTGGGCATCCTCCTGGAGCATGTACCCAACACTGTGGTCAAACAGTCCGAGGGAATCCTCAGGAGGACATGGTGGAGCTAGGGAAGGAGTCACTGATGACATTGAGCTGAGGGAAGAGGCCGCTGCTTTGCCAGACAAAGCACCCTGGGCATGGGTGAGAGAGGATGAGGAGGATGAGGACGGCTTGGTCATCCACTCGACCAAGTCTTCCGCATGTTGCGGCTCAACACGGCCAGCTGCCGAAAAAAAGGCCAAGCGTGTCCCATGGCCACGTGCTGATGAGGATGCACCGTCTCCACGACCAGCACTAGACACAGAGCCTGCTTGCCCTCTCTTATTGGCTTGTGACTGTCTGCCTCTCCTTCTTGGCCTTCCAGACATACTAATGGCCTGTAGCTGCACTAAGCTGGGATAGAACACCTGTAATTTTCTTCAGGTAGCTTTATATACTGTAACCAGACAAGCCTGCCTGTCAGTAGGAAGATAACAGGAACGGATCTAGCTGAACACTGTGAGCAGGACGCTCTGCACTAAATGTAAATAGCAGGAACGGATCTAGCTGAACACTGTGAGCAGGACGCACTGCACTAAATGTAAATAGCAGGAACGGATCTAGCTGAACACTGTGAGCAGGACGCACTGCACTAAATGTAAATAGCAGGAACGGATCTAGCTGAACACTGTGAGCAGGACGCACTGCACTAAATGTAAATAGCAGGAACAGATCTAGCTGAACACTGTGAGCAGGACGCACTGCACTAAATGTAAATAGCAGGAACGGATCTAGCTGAACACTGTGAGCAGGACGCACTGCACTAAATGTAAATAGCAGGAACAGATCTAGCTGAACACTGTGAGCAGGACGCACTGCACTAAATGTAAATAGCAGGAACGGATCTAGCTGAACACTGTGAGCAGGATGCACTGCACTAAATGTAAATAGCAGGAACGGATCTAGCTGAACACTGTGAGCAGGACGCACTGACTGCACTAAATGTAAATAGCAGGAACAGATCTAGCTGAACACTGTGAGCAGGACGCACTGCACTAAATGTAAATAGCAGGAACGGATCTAGCTGAACACTGTGAGCAAGACGCACTGCACTAAATGTAAATAGCAGGAACGGATCTAGCTGAACACTGTGAGCAGGACGCACTGCACTAAATGTAAATAGCAGGAACGGATCTAGCTGAACACTGTGAGCAGGACGCACTGCACTAAATGTAAATAGCAGGAACGGATCTAGCTGAACACTGTGAGCAGGACGCACTGCACCAAATGTAAATAGTCTAGATAGAAGATAACAGGAATGGATCTAGCTAAACTGAATACAGTGTATATATATATATGCAACACCTGGGATGCATATATATACACTGTAAGTGCAGCTAACTGACTGACTGTTCTGCCTAATCTATCTAACTCAAATCAAATGACACTGTCTGTCTCTCTCTCTATCTCTCAGCACACCGGAACACACACTACACAGGGCCGCCGTGCACGCGGCCTTATATAGTGTGGGGCGTGTACTAAATCCCCTGAGCCATAATTGGCCAAAGCCACCCTGGCTTTGGCCAATTACAGCTCTCTCTACTGACGGCGCTGTGATTGGCCAAGCATGCGGGTCATAGTGCATGCTTGGCCAATCATCAGCCAGCAATGCACTGCGATGCCGCAGTGAATTATGGGCCGTGACGCGCCACACGAATTTGGCGCGAACGGCCCATATCGTTCGCAATTCGACGGACGGTCGAACAGCCGATGTTCGAGTCGAACATGGGTTCGACTCGAACACGAAGCTCATCCCTAATGACCACCCACATATGCCTATTACCCTTGCAGGGGTGACAACATTTGGTGAGTGGGGACACAATGGGGGAAGCACCACAAGTCACCTAATTTGATGAGCACCGAAGTCACCCGAAAGGATCATAACCGGTTACTCTGGAATTACACTCCTGTGATATATACTATACTCCTTGGGACTCTATATTTATTTTAATATTTTTTATTATTTTTAAATTTAATTTATCTTAGTTTGAATTTGATTTTCTAAGCACAATTTGTATGGGACTTGGTGTATATATATATTTTTATATATATTTTTCACATATATACTGTTTATATTTATATTATTCACATACTCCTGTCATTGGGATCTCACATAAGATACTGACTTTTTTGCTTACTTAATAATATATATATATATATATATATATATATATATATATATATATATATATATATATATATATATATATATATATATATATATATATATTGTTATTATGTCACTTTGGAGATCTCATATATATGTATGGTTTTAGTGCACAGTATTGGCTTGATAGATATACATTTTTTCATATCCTATTTTTTGTGCACAGTTATGCCTAGGATTAATTTTTGTCTGATCAACCATACATATCTGCCTTTATGAGCACACAGGCATCCATTTTCTCATTTAGCACGGTTTCTGCTACATCACACCTTTTCCACCACTGACGGATATACTTATACACACCCAGCCCCAACGGGACAGGTTTCTCCTTCCTTTCCTGGAGGCAGGGTACTCACTTATAATTTGCTTACACTATACGGTTTAATAGGGTAGCGCCATGCACTTGGGCTTTCCAAATTGCTGGACTGGGAACAACCGACTATCCAACAGATAGAGGCAATCCTTGCAGGAAGGTTTCATGGGAGGCGTTGGTCAAACTTCCCTGGATGTGGCAAGGGCAATTATAGAGAAGGAGAACAGAAAGGGCCACATAGCATAATTCCGTTTAAAATTGCAAAAAGGTTTAATGAAGCTGGAAAACTTACATTTAGTAGATAAAACAAGCACTTTTAAAAACAAATGGCGGCAGTGGAGTCCTTCCCGATGCGTTTCGTCTCCATAGACATCGTCTGGGATGTCCCTCTACTGCAGCCTTCCAGAAATGGAGACAAAACGCGTCGGAAAAGGACGCCACTGCCGCCATTTGTTTTTAAAAGCGCTTGTTTTATCTACTAAATGTAAGTGTTCCAACTTCATTAAACCTTTTTGCAATTTTAAATGGAATTATGCTATGTGGCCCTTTCTGTTCTCCTTCTCTATAATTGCCCTTGCCACATCCATGGAAGTTTGACCAACGCCTCCCATGAAACCTTCCTGCAAGGATTGCCTCTATCTGGTGGATAGTCAGTTGTTCCCGGTCCAGCGATTTGGAAAGCCCAAGTGTCTTCCCCTATCTGTTGTTTGCACAACACAGCTTGTTTGACTCATTGAATGTTCATTTGGGTTCAAACATTTTGGTAAGCCTTTTGTTTATCGGTGGTGGTTCCCCTCACTATAGCCACTTGTTTCTGTCACTGTTTGGATACCAATAAGAAGCTTTGAACTTTCCCTGATCACCGTTTTGAATGTTTTTTGAATATTGTCATATTGTTCTTTTGACTTTCACAGGCTTTTAGTCACTTACCCACACAGATCATCATTTATGTCTATATTGCATTATTTAGAGCATTTGGGTTTATTGTTTAATATTTGATCTGATTTGTATTCTTTTCAATTTTCACATCATACACAGCGCTACACATTTTGTTTTTCCACTGTTTTGCTATATCATATTGTCATGTTAGCTGCTAGCACTAAGGGCAGCTTAGAATTATTTTTTACATACCATTTCTGATCAGGTACATGACAGCCCTGGAGCACCAGGACAATGGAAACACCCACAAAATAACCCTGTTTTGGGAAGCAAACACCCCAACGCATATTCTATGGGTCATTATGAGTCTTTTAAATGGTTCATTTTTTTCCACACATTTTCAGAAAACGTGGTAAGAAAATAAAAACTTATTTTTTTTCTACACAAAGTTGTCAATTTATAAGATATTTCTAACACATAGCATGTACATAGCAAAAATGATACCCCAAAATACATTCTGCTACTCCTCCTGAGTATGGCGATACCACATGTGTGAAACTTTTACCCCAAAATACATTCTGCTACTCCTGAGTATAGTGATACCACATGTGTGGAACTTTTACACAGCCTGGCAACATACAGAGCCCCAACAAGTAGCACCTCCAGGCATCTAGGAGTATAAGTTACACATATAATTTCATGACGACCTATCACACTTTTGAAGGCCCTGGAGCACCAGGACAATGGAAACACCCACAAAATGACCCCATTTTGGAAAGCAAACACCCCAACGTATATTCTATGAAGCATTATGAGTCTTTTGAACAGTTCATTTTTTTCCACGAGTTTTCGGAAAACGTGGAAAGAAAATGAAAACGTATTTCTTTTACACAAAGTTGTCCATTAAGAAGATATTTCTAACATACAGCATTACATAGCAAAAATGACACTCCCAAATACATTCCACTACTACTCCTGAGTATGTCAATACCACATGTGTGAGACTTTTACACAGCCTGGCCACATATAGAGGCCCAACATCCAAGTAGCACCTCCAGTTGTTCTAGCAGCATAAATTACACATATAATTTCATGGCGACCTATAACAATTTTGAAGGCCCTGAAGCACGAGGACAATAGAAACACATACAAAATGACCCCATTTTGGAAAGCAAACACCCCAAAATATATTCTATGAGGCATTATGAGTCTTTTGAACAGTTCATTCTTTTCCACACATATTCGGAAAATGTGGTAAGAAAATAAAAACGTATTTTCCACAAAGTTTTCAATTCATATGATATGTCCAACATGTAGCCTGTACATAGAAAAATGACACCCCAAAATACATTCTGCTACTCCCCTTGAGTATAGTGATACTACATGTGTGAGACTTTTACACAGCCTGGCCATATACAAAGGCCCAACATCCAAGTAGCACCTCCAGGCATTCTAGGAGCATAAATTACACATATAATTTTCTGACTACCGATCACATTTTTGAAGGCCCTTCATATTTCTAACACATAGCATGTACATACTAAATAACAAAAGATTGCCTGTGGTTTTAGTAGTACAGTGGTCCACAGAGAAGAGCAGCAGTCCAGGCAACAGGCAGGGATGTGATCAGCGACAGCAAAAGCAATCGTCCAGGCAGCAGGCAGGAATACTGTCCATAATTAGTACAGGCAGAGATAGTGTGAGCACAGCCAAAGCATTGGTCCAGGTAGCAGGCAGAGATTTGGTCAGCAGCAGCAAAAGGAATTGTCCAGGCAGAAATAGTGTCCATAGTCAGAAAATAATGGTGGCCAGACAAAATATTAACACTGTGGGCCCAAGTTGGACATTTTTACTTAGGGGTGTACTCACTTTTGTTGCCAGCGGTTTAGACATTAATGGCTGTGTTTTGAGTTACAGCAAATTTACACTGTTATACAAGCTGTACACTCACTACTTTACATTGTAGCAAAGTGTCATTTCTTCAGTGTTGTCACATGAAAAGATATAATAAAATATTTACAAAAATGTGAGGGGTGTACTCACTTTTGTAAGATACTGTATTTGAGGTAGGTGATGGGTTGGTTTTCAGTTGATTTTTGATAGCAGACATACAAATTAAACATGGCCATATGAAAAAGATGAAATGCAACTTTTTATACCAGTAACAAGACTTTCGAGGTTGATAAATAGGGTTGTAGCATCTGGTCATTTAAATCCACCCCCCCATGAACAGATTATAATCGTAGACACATTCATGCTTTACAATGGGACCGTGTCTTCTCTGAATCTCCACCAAGGTGTCATTGTGGATGGTAGACATCATGTGTACATCTTTCTTGTCCTACCACTTCATAGCCAACACCTCTTTTTCCTCATAAATGCGGATTCCCCGCTTTGTAGCCTCTTTGATAATAAATTCTGTGGGAAGCCCTTCCTGTTTTTCCTGAAGGTACCGCAGGCCAGGGTTTTTCACGATACAGGTGACAAAAAAGGGGCAAGCTGCTGTAGTAATTGTCTACATATAAATGATATCTTTTTTTGAACAGGGGGTATACAAGGTCCCAGATAATATCACCACTGGTTCCGATATACAGTATGTTGGGCAATTAGGGAGCTAGGAGTATTTTCCTTCATACATGTGGAAGGTGTACACATATCCAGTAGCTCTATCACAAAGTTTATTCAGTTTCAACCTGTACCTCGCCCTCTTACTTGGAATATATTGTTTGAACTGCAACCGGCCAGTAAAGTGGATAAGGGATTCGTTCACAATAATATTTTGGTCTGGGACAAACACTTCAGCAAATTGCTTAGAAAATAATTTATATGGGGGCGCATTCAATAGAATTTATTGTGTTTGGGATGATCTCCGGGAGCTCACAGCGAATTGTCATTCAAATTTAGGAAAATGCATAATCATGTCATAGCGTGTCCTGGACCAGACAGCAGAATATATCGGCATGTAGTGGATGGGGTTGGTGGACCAGTAGGCATGCAGTTTGTTCTTCTTTGTAAGCCGCATATTAAATGTAAAGCCCAAAAACAATTTGAATTAGTCTAGTGTGAGACTTTGCCATTGGAACATACGAGCGAAGGAGGAATTGGGGTTTGAGGCAATACATTTCTCTGCATAGAGATTTGTTTGGTCCACCATATACTGCAGCAAATCTTCTGGAAAAAACAAATAAAAATAATCTAATTGGGAAAAATTTGTACTGTTGGGCTGCACACCTGGCTGTGTGGTGAAAGGGGGGATTATAGCAGACCCTGAGCTGACAGGCAACAATAAGGGGTTTGCCAGGGCATCAGGAAGGTAGGACTGGGCCTGGATTCTTTGGGTTGGGTGTGTAATTCCAGTACTGGTACTGGGATCTGGTGCTGCTGGTGGTAGGCAGGTCTTTTGATCTTGGTCCTGATCTCCCTATTCTTTTAGGAGAGACAGTTTCCTCTGCTGATTCGGTCTCTGATCCACTACTCTCTACTGGCTCGTTTTCTGAACCAGAATTGGATGATAAGTGCTCCCGCTGCTCTCATCATCTGACAGAGAAATGATGTTATATGCCTCCTCAGGTGTGAAAAATCTTTGGGACATGATGACGGTACTGATGGTGGGTCTGTGTGACGTTACTGATGGTGGTACTGACAGGTCACTGATGGCTGGCCTGTGTGACGGTACTGATGGGGGGCCTGTGTGACGGTACTGACAGGTCACTGATGGTGGGCCTGTGTGACGGTACTGATGGCAGTACTGATGACAGGCCTATGTGACAGTACTGATGACAGGCCTGTGTGATGGTACTGATGGCAGTACTGATGCTGGGCTTGTGTGACAGTACTGATGGCAGTACTGATGAAGGGCCTATGTGACGGTACTGATGGTGGTACTGACAGGTCCCTGATGGTGGTACCGATGGCGGGCCTGTGTGACAGATCCAAATGGACTGTGTGACAGATCCAGATGGGCTGTGTGACAGATTCAGATGTGATGTGTGACAGATCCAGATGTGCTGTGTGACATATCCAGATGGGCTGTGTGACAGTACTGATGACAGGTTCTCTTTATGGGGGGGGCGTGTGGTGCACAGTAAAGTGTAACAAATGGAGACAAACAGTTTTCTACTCACTGATCCCTGCTCTCTCCTCACACAATCGGTGTGTGAGGGGAAGAAGCAGGGATCACTTAGAAACGGCTCTGTGGTTTACACCTGTGACCGGCTGTGATTGGACACAGCAAATCACGTGGTAAACAGCCAATTTCATTGGCTGTTTACCCTGATCAGGGATGCGCTGTGACCAAGGGACAAGCTTCATCCCCTATCGCCGTGGTGCGCGCCCCTGGGGGCACGTGTTAGCGGCGCATCCTGCTGGATGTCATATGACGTCCGGTCAAGATAATTTAACCACTTTGCGCACGTCATTATGTTATATGGTGGGCGGGAAGTGATTAATAAATAGGTCAGTAACTAGTAATCATACATAAATAAGTTTTTGATGTGTAATACTTTCACTATTTATTTTTATGGAATTGTGAAATGGGTTGAGGCTTGTTGTTACCATGTAATTTATTATTACAGCACTTAGTAATCACAAATATTGCATTTGCAGCATTTTTAATTACTAACCAATGCAATAATAAACAACACAGGGGTACAAAGTTTCATCTCATAATGTGTTATGTAATTGAGTAGGGAAAGCTTGAAGCTGAACTTCAGGAAAACATCTAAATACTGTACACAGATGGAATACATATATGGGAACAGTTTTATTTGCCACAGTAGTTTTAGTGCTGTATACCTAGCTATTTACACAGCTTTACCAAATAGTGCAACCATCTCTGGCAGGGATTTTTCTCCTCTGCAGCTAACACTTACAGGTATTGTCCATCTCCCAACTTAAGCGTAAGCTCCCAGTTAAAGGAGAAGCAGCACAAAAATAAGCGCATCTCCTTGTCACTCTGCTTTCTTCTCCTGTGACTATGAGCACATGAGCACTGCAGCACACCTGACCGACTCTGTGTGCTGCTTGGTCCTATTTTTAGGCTGAATTCTGCTGTACAGAAACTATAAGAGGTTTATACCATGTCAAATTGAGGTACTTACAGTGCTTGTATAATTATGCATTAATAAATACAGAGCTGCAATAATTGTGTCCTTTGTATCTGTATGGAGTTCAACTTTACTTTATTCCCCAGCCCCATTTTTGCCAAAAGGAGTGGTTGAACTGCAGTAAACTGTAGACCCCTTTACCACAACATATTTGTGGAAAGTAGCAGTGGAGAGAAGTGTCTAAGGTCCATAAGAGAACTATGGCCCTTAAGAACAGAGATTGATCAGCTAGGTCTGAAACATTGTTTGATTGCTGTTGTTGCTCCAGGAAGAGCGGCTACCAGAGTTCTTTCCTTCTTATCTCCCCTTCCTGCCACTTTACAGTAAACATGCAATACCTGTGCAACCTAAACTTACATAGGTAATGTACAAAAGTAGCTAGAAAGATATTTTCTAGTGGTTGGATTGTGCTCACAGGTATAATTGGCATCTGAGCCCTGTGGCAATCCTGAGGCCTCAATGCACTCTTTATATCTTTCAGTTGCTTTATTACAACAGGTAAATTGGATCTGAGCAGTGTACACAAGCTTCTATTATTCTAATATCTATTCAGGTTTAATAGGCTTGAATACCAAAGAATACCAAAGATTCATGCACTGAAAAGATGATAAAGTGTACAGGATTGTGTAGCTGTATGATCATCCTAATGGTACTGCTGCTCTTAAGGGAAAGCCATATATTTATTTTTTTTCTTTTACAACTCCTGATGCAAGTGAACTCATACAAGACATCTTTGTCTAATTATAATGATTTTAAGTGATTAAGAATGAAAGATACATTCATTTTGCAATCATGCATCTGCCTCTACACCAGAGAGCATCCCATCTATTTTCTGTAATTTAGCAATATCTTGGAGATGATAAAGAATGACATTACTGAAAAAAAAATGAATTGTGGTCTGAGGCAAGCATTCTAAAGTATTTATAACTTTCAATGAAAGAACTGCCTGAATAGCTTCCACAAGTTATAGCCATAGTCCTAGGAAATAGTTATGCCCTGTACTGTGTTGTGTATTGTGTTGTCAGAAACTCCGATCGTGTGTGGGCTCCATCAGACTTTTTCCGTCGGAATTTCCGACACACAAAGTTTGAGAGCAGGATATAAAATTTTCTGACAACAAAATCCGATCGTTTAAATTCCGATCGTGTGTACACAAATTTGTTTATTTTTTTTTTGGTTTTTTTTTTTGTTTTTTTTTTTTTCTTTTTTCTTTTTTTTTTTTTCTTTTACCACATCAGTGTTTTCTTTTTGAGAGACTTTTTCAGCTTGTCTTTCAAAACTTGTCCATTCTCAGGTTCACATCATTGTGGTTTCTTTTCTTATAAGAATATATAAAAGCCCAGTGGGATCCTTCTTTAATATTGGCGTATGTATTAAAAAAAAAAAAAAAAAAGAAAAAATTCCCCTATTACCCATTATGCCTTTCCTTATACCCACCCAACCACTGTTACCCCCTCCCCCCGCCCTACTCTAAGTGTTTCTACTTTTGTCTCTGGTGTTCCCCTTTCCTTTTAATATTTGGTGTCTTCTAATACCTGCAGCCAGTATTTTTCCGAGGTCTTGAATTTTTCCCATCTGGCACAGACAGATTTATATTTTTCTAATTGTTCTTTGTCTTTGCAACAAAGGAGTTCCATTCTGTGGTAGAAATCAACTTGTTTGATCCAATCTCTTAGGACTGGGCCTTCGCTCTTCAGCCAATTTTTGGGAATAGCGCCCTTTGCTGCATTTAACAATCTTGACGTTATTTTTTCCGTATATTGTTTTTTGGAGGAATTTGTGTCATGGAACAGGCAGGTCATTATGTTGCTCTCAAGCATTTCGTCCGTTATTTCCTTAATGCTTATGATAATTTCTTGCCAATATGAGCTGATTTTCGGACAACCCCACCATATGTGTAACATTGTAGCTTTTTGTCCACAGTTTCTCCAACATAAAGGTGATTCAACTTGATTCATTTTATATAATCTGTCTGGGGTCATGTACCACCTAGCTAGGAATTTATAATTCATCTCTATAGTTTTTATGTCCCAGGCATGGTTATATCCTCCTGCAATCATATTCTTCATCTGTTGATCATCTAGTTTTATGTTTAATTCTTTTTCCCACTTTTCAATGAAGGGTGGCCTATCTTTTCCTTCTAAGTCTGTCAGGAAATCATATACTTTCGAAATACCTCCTTTCAATGGCATAGGTGTTATACAGAGCTTCTCTAATCTATTGAGTTTTTCTCCATCCCTAAACGGGTGTGGTGATGTGTTAATTAAGTGATTTAGTTGTAGGTACTCCCAGTTTCTTAGTTTCCCCCCAAGTTTAGTTTCCAATTTTTGTGCCGATTCCAGCTTCCCTTTCCTCGTGATGTCTTTAATTAGTGGGTTTTTTATTTTAAATCTGCGGAAAATTTCTTCACCCGGTGGAAAAAATTTTGTTCCCGTGAGGGGTATTAATGGTGAATTATGTGTCCATCTATATTTACGGTGTAGTGCATCCCATATTCTGAATACATTTTTAGTCACCTCGTGTGTGTTGGAGTCTAATACTCTATGTTTGTTTGATATCCAGATATTTTTGTGAAGTGTAGTTTTACTTAACGTGTTTTCCATTTCTATCCATTTTTTTCCCTTGTTATCTTTTGTCCATTCTATCATCCGTGCTATAGCTTTATAGTACCGTATATACTCGAGTATAAGTCGTCCCGAGTATAAGTCGAGACCCCCAATTTACCACAAAAAACTGGGAAAAACTTATTGACCCGAGTATAAGTCGAGGGTGAGAAATGCAGAGGGTCAATAATGTCCATCTGCAGCTGCCTGCCTCCCTGTGTCCTGTGCAGCCTACCTGTACCCTGTACATGTGTGTGTGTCCTGTACATGTGTGTCCTGTACATGTGTGTCCTGTACATGTGTGTGTGTCCTGTACATGTGTGTCCTGTACATGTGTGTCCTGTACATGTGTGTCCTGTACATGTGTGTCCTGTGTGCATGTGTGTCCTGTGTGTATGTGTGTCATGTGTGTCCTGTGTGTATGTGTGTCATGTGTGTCCTGTGTGCATGGGTGCATGTGTGTCCTGTGTGCATGTGCAGCCTACCTGTGTCCTGTGTAGCCTTCCTGTGGCGATCTCCATCCTCAGACAGCGGCCGTGTGATGATACTGTTCGGCGGCCATTCCACAGTTCAAAAGCCGCGCCTCCTTCTCGTCTGTGATAGGCTGACCGCTGACTGCCTATCACGGACATTCTCTCATTCTCATACCACGGACGAGGATGAGAGAATGTCCGTGATAGGCTGTACACTGACAGCTGTTCAGCCTATCACAGAAGAGCAGGAGGCGCGGCTTTTGAAAGCTGGAATAGCCTCCGTGCATTATCAGCACACGCCGGCCGCCGTCTGCCTGCATGACACGCTGATCATGCAGACAGACGGCGCGGACTCGAGTATAAGTCGAAGGGAAACTTTCAGCCCAAAAAAAAGGGCTGAAAAATTCGACTTATGCTCGAGTATATACGGTATCTTAAAATATCAGGTGCTGTTAATCCCCCGTGTTGTCTCTTCCTCGAGATTAGTGCCATTTTTAGTCTTGGCTTTTTATTTAGCCATATAAATTTTGTTATTATTTTTTGCATAACTTTGAAGAAACTCTGTGGGACCGTTACTGGTAACATTTGGAGTTTATATAAGATCTTTGGTAGTATTGCCATTTTGATCGTGTTAATTCTGCCGATCCACGAAAGTGCTTGTATGTTGACCTTCTTTGCTTCTGTCGATATCTCATTTAATAGTGGGATAAAATTTGCAGAATAGATTTTATTAATAGATGCTGTTAATTTAATTCCTAGGTAGGAAAGCTCCCCCTTTACCCAGGTAAATGGGAATTCTTTTTGAAGGGACAAAATCTCTTTTTTTTTTTTTTTTTTCAGGTTCAATATTTCTGTTTTTACCGGGTTAATTTTGAAATTTGCTAGTTCTCCATACTTGTCAATTTCTTTCAAGAGATTTGAGAGAGTTTCTTTAGGCTTGTTGACGTATACGAGAATGTCGTCGGCGTATGCCGCGATTTTATGTTCTTTTTCGCCCAATCTCACCCCCTCTATCTCCCGGTTGTTTCGCAAAGTACTAAGAAACGGTTCCAAAGATAGCACATATAGAAGGGGCGATAGTGGGCATCCCTGCCGTGTTCCGTTGAACATTTCAAATACCGGTGATAATTTGCCATTTACATTTACGCACGCCGTGGGTCCTTTGTAGAGATTCGTAATCCACTTCATTATTCTGGGTCCCAGACCAAGATGTTGTAATGTGGTCATCATAAATCCCCAGTCTACCCTGTCGAATGCTTTTTCAGCATCTAAAGACAGGAGTAGATCTGGGGAGATATTAGGATTTTTCTTTCTTAGCATCAAAATTGTTTTTATGCTATTATCCCTTCCTTCTCTTACAGGAACGAATCCAGTCTGGTCCGGATTTATCCATAATGGCATCAAACTTTTTATTCTAGTGGCAAGTATTTTTGTGTACAACTTTGTGTCTGTGTTCAATAGAGCTATGGGTCTGTAGCTTGAACAGTTGACCTTGTCTTTTCCTTCTTTCAGTATTATGGTAATGTATGCTGACAATGACTCTTTTCTGATGTCTTCGTCTTCACCTATTTTGTTTAAATATTCGCATAGTCTGGGGATCAGTTGGTCTTGAAACTGTTTATAATATCTGATCGTAAAGCCGTCTGGCCCCGGACTCCTGCCAGTGGGAGTTTCTTTTAGTGCCATCTTAATTTCTTCTTGCGTTATCTCTCTTTCTAAATCCATCAGAGCTTCTGGGTCGACTTTTGGCAAGCTTGCTTTTTCTAAATACGTCAGGATCTGTTTCCTTCTCCTATCCAATTGTTGCGTTGTTTCTTGTTTTTTTATTGAGTACAGGGAGCTATAATATTGTGCAAATACTTGTGCTATTTCAGTAGTTTTGTTCTTTATTTCACCTTTTTCGTTTTTTATTTTCTCTATATAATTTAAATTCTTTTTTTTCCTTAGAACGTTCGCCAAATATTTTCCTGCTTTATTGCCCAACCTGAACTTCTCGCTTACTATTCTATTGATTTCTTTTCTATCATCCTCTTCCAGCAGTTCCTTTAATTTCTCTCTTTTTGCTAATAGAGCCTGATGTATTTCTTTTTTTGTTTCCTTTTTGTGTCTTAGTTCCAGACTTTGGATTTCATTTCGAAGTTTCGAGATGTTCTTTCCATTTTCTCTTTTTTTATTTGCTCCTATGGCTATTAGCTTACCCCTTATTACCGATTTGTGTGCCTCCCATAGGATTGCTCTTGGGAGATCAGGAGTATCATTTTTCCGGAAGTATTCTTCAATCTCTTCCTTTATGGTTTTTTCGGTATCTTTATCCTTCAACAGCTTTTCATTGAGTCGCCAGGTGTTTCTTCCTATAGACTCACCCTGTAGGTTTATCTGCATGCCTACTGGGGAATGGTCCGATATTACTGTGGTTTCAATTTCTATCTCTACTACTTCTTCTAAAAATCTGTGTTCCAAAAAGATATAATCCAGTCTGGTGTATGTTTTATGTACTGTCGAAAAGTATGTATAATCTTTTTTACCTGGATGCCATGCTCTCCATACATCTATTAATTGTAGATCATGTAGTTTTTTTTTAATTTTCTTCATTTGACTTCTGTCTCTGTCTGGAGCTGTGGATGTAGAGTCTTGGCTATGATCCATAACGAAATTCAAATCGCCTGCTACTATCAGCTTGCCTTGTTTGAATTCCGATAGGGCTGTTAATTTCTCCGCCAGGAATTTTTTAGGATTTTTGTTGGGGCAGTAAATATTTGCTAACGTGTACTTTATGCCCTGAATAGTCCCTGTGAGGAAAAGGAAACGTCCTTCCGGATTGGCTTTTATTTTTTCGACGGTAAAACCAGTCTTTATCCCAAAGCCTATTGCGACCCCTTTTGATCTCTTAATTGGAGAGTCTCCATAGTACCATATAGGGATATTCTTTGAAAATATCTTCACGTTTGAATCCTGCGTTATATGTGTTTCCTGTAAGAAGATTATGTCGGCTTCTAGTTTTTCCAATTCTCTTAGGATTAACCGTCTTTTTTGTGGTGAGTTCAAGCCACGGACGTTATATGTTAGAATTTTAACTTTGTTCGATCCTGCCATAAACATTTTTAATTACCTGGCACCTCTTGCCCAAAGATCGGTAGAACACCAGTGTTTTTTCTGGTAAGGCGATTTTCAACCTACCCCTAACCCCCCTCCCATTTTCTTTATCCACCCTCTTGACCAATAACCCTTCCCCAATCCCTTTTTCCGCCCCCCCCTCTCCCTTACACCCACCCCCCACCCCCCTCCCAACCCAAAAAACCTTGGACCTATTGGTCATGAGTAGGTGGTCAATAAGCTTAGGGTTTCTTACACCTACTCCTTTACCTGAGGTGGAAATCTGTATAGCGCCTCAGGCCACTCCCTCCTATATGGAGAGGGTGGATGTTGCCGAGGGCGTCGCCGACTCCGGGCCTCTCCCCACCGCCACCCCCCCGTTGCTTCCTACGCCTTTTCTCATCTTAGTTAAACTTGCCAACAGACCACATCTGCCCCTCCCCCTTAAGCCCCTGGTCTATTTCCTAGGTACCAATTGCCATTGAGCTTCCTCTCCCCCATGTTTGTCTGCTCTCCTGATTGTTTCTTCTGGAATTTTGGGTGGAGGGATATCTAGAGTTCTGCAGAAGTCTGGGATATCCTCTAAAAATCTCAGTTTGGCCGTTCTTCCATTTCTTTTTGCTAATAAAGATGCTGGAAACCCCCAGTTGTATTGAAGTCCATTTTCCTGTAAAGTTTTTAGCAGTGGTTTTAGCATTCTCCTTCTCCTCAGGGTTTCTTCTGAAAGATCCTGGAAAATCTGGATTTCCTTTCCTTCGTATACTATTGGAGGCTTGCCCTTTATATTTTTCCAGAATTGACTTTTGCTCTCCAGGCTATCGAAACGTACTAGGATGTCTCTCGGAATATCGCTTGCCAGGCCCACTGGTTTTCTTAGTCTATGTACTCCTTCTATCTTTAAATCCGTCTTTATTCGCCTGTGCTGGTCAGAGGTAGAACTCGCCCTATTGTATCTAATAGATCTTCTGTTTCCGTTTGTAGCGCTTCCGGGAGACCACGGATTCTTGTGTTTTTCCGCTTTTCCTTGTTTTCCTGATTCTCCAATTTGTATGCCTGTTCTTGTTGTTCTTGCTTTAGAATTTTGATTTCTCCCTTCAATTCTTTTATTCTTCTTGAGTGGGCATCTGCTTTTTTTCCCACTTCCTCTACTCTTGCTAGCAGGTGCCCCATGTCCTTATGCATTTTTGTCATTTCTGATTTTAATGAGTTTTCCAGAGCTGCAAACATTCTTTCCATATCTGACATTGTTGGTAATTGGGCCTTTATCTGATCACCTGCTGTACCAGGGGGATTCTGTGTTTCCACTTCTTGTTCTTCTTGTTCTGGTCTAATTTCTGGGATTGAGCTATTGTCCATATTTGTTTTATCCTGGCTCTTTTTTTCCTTTTTTTCCCTGGGTTCCAGTTGTCTCCCCTTGTTACTTTGTTGTTTTCCCCCTGCGATAGTAGCCCCATCCTCTTCCCCTACTTGTGTTACATATCTATTCATTGGGCCTGATGTGGGACTGATACTTAGCCGCGGGGATTTTGCCATCACTCCTCCACCCCTACCACTTTTGCCCCTCATGAGGAAAGAGGAACTGAGGGAGGGGGAGAGAGGAGGAGAAAAAAAAAAAAAAAAAAAGAGAAAGCACCGCCTTATACAGTAGGGTGTAATATGCTGCTTCTAGGTGTTTTTAGGTGTATATCACAGGCTTTTAGTAGTGTTTTTTCCCCCCGAGGTTGACTAAGTTCTTTATTTATTTGTTCTTATTTAGGCTATCTTTTGTAGTATTGTCCACCGCGTTAGGGATTGGAAACTTTAAATCAGATTTTACCTCTCGTACATACAGGTTTATGAGTCAGCTTTTTCTAGATGGAGTTATGTTTCTTAGCTGGGTTCTAGCAGTAGGCCGTTTCAGTAGTAAGTGTGGGTCTCAAAAACAACCTTCCAGAGAAGAAGATTTCTGTTTCAGCTGCCGCTACGCAGAGTGCAGGAATTTATCAAGCAATTAGGTCAGGTTAATTAGCCCATGAGGGGGACTGAGGCTATATTTCCTTCATTTACAAGCTTATATTGATGTTGATACTTTTCTGTATGTGTATTGTCTCTGCCTTTTTCACCCCCTTTCTTCTTCCTCCCCTTCCAAAGACTTGTATTTTGTATATTTATGAAGAAGAGAAAAAACAAAAAACGAAGAAAAAAAAAAAAAAAAAAAGGAAAATGTTCTTTAACAGTGGCACAAGAAGGCAAGCTCCTGTATCACTCTTCCTCTCCTCCAGTAAACATGTATTACTTTTAGGCTTATTTCTTGTCAAATAAAGGCAAATAGAGGGTACATATGTTTCAATTTGTGTGAAGTACAGTACTTATCTGACGGGTGAGCAGGGATCGGTTTCTTCTAATGTCAGTCAGTTTCTCCTCTCTCTCACTCCACTGTGTGTGGTCCGATCGGCAGCACGGGGAGAGGGGTCACACACAGGTGGAACACACAGACATCCACAGCTGAGAACCTCCTTCGCTCTCCGTGTCTCTCTGCTCCGTCCCCCACTGCTGCACTCTCCCTCACCTTCTCCTGCTCTCCTAGCAGCCGATCCAAGCGTCTCTCCGCAAAAGGAGAGAGAGGAGAGGAGGGGCCGCTTCAGCACGTCTCATATACCCTTCTGTGATCCGTTTTTCATAGTCACTTCCCCATTCCTGTGCTTATATTAAGGAAACTTCTCACCTCGTTCCTGGTGGGGTATCCCGTGTCCTAGGGGGGAGGGGGGGGGCAGCGGCGGCCGGTGTTCAGGCTGACAAGCTACACAACCTAGTCTGCTGCATCGGAGAGGGCTCGTGGAGCCAGGCGTCCAGCGTCTTACGGCGCCCTCGCAATCAGCGCCATTAGCAGACTCCTCCCTCAAAAAGGCGTGTGTACACAAATTTGACGCACAAAGTGCCATGCATGCTCAGAATAAATTAAGAGACGAAAGCTATTGGCTACTGCCCCACTTGTAGTTCCGATGTACGTGTTTTACGTCACCGCGTTCAGAACGATCGGATTTTCTGATAACTTTGTGCGACCTTGTGTATGCAGGACAAGTTTGGCCCAAAATCCATCTGAAAAAATCCGATGGATTTTGTTGTCGGAATGTCCGATCAATGTCCAATCGTGTGTACAGGGTGTAAAACTCCTGATTGTTGTAGAAAAGATACACTTCCCGCTACAAATTACATGACTGCTGACTAGGGATGAGCCCAATGTTCGAGTCAAACGTAAGTTCAACTCGAACATCAGGTGTTCACCCAATTTAGAACATTATGGGGTGTTCGCGGGGAATTTAAGCTCCCGCGGAACGCCCCATTATGAACGGCGATACTGTCAATGCACTGTGAGATCGCAGTGTATTGACGGCTGCTGATTGGCCAAAGCATGCACCTGACCTGCATGCTTTGGCCAATCACAGCGCACTCTGCTGTAGGAGCCATGATTGGCCAAAGACAGGGTGCCTATGTTAAGCTGCTTACAGAGCGGCCGTATATAGTTTTATGAATGAGAGCAGCAAAACCACATTTGTAAAGGAAAAAATATAATTTAAAACTGCTCGCGGCTGTAATGTATTGCCGGATCCTGGCAATATACATATAAATCATTGAAAAAAAACGGCATGGGTTCCCCCCAGTCCATTACCACGCCCTTTGGGTCTGGTATGGATATTAGGGGAACCATGCGCCAAGATTAAAAAAAAATGGTGTGGGGGTCCCCCCTAAAATCCATACCAGGCCCTTCAGGTCTGGTATGGATATTAAGAGAAACTCCGTGCCAAGATTTAAAAAAAAAATGGCAGGGTGCCTTTGGCCAATCATGGCTCAGGGGGACTAAGTCCACGCCCCACATTATATAAGGCTGCTTAAAGCGGAGGTTCACACAAAAATTGAACCTCTGCTTTTCGTAACCCTCCCCCCTTCGGTGTCACATTTGGCACCTTTCAGGGGGGAGCGGGGTGCAGATACCCGTCTAAGACAGGTATTTGCACCCACTTCCGGGCATAGACTCCCACAGGAGTCTATGCCACTTCCCTCCCCCCGTGCTGTCTGCTGGGACACACACGGGTCCCAGATACAGCAGGGACCATTCGGATTGCGCAGCGCGACTCACGCATGCGCAGTAGTGAACTGGGAAGTGGAGCCGCAAGATGGCCTCTGGGGCACTCTTCCTTTTTTGCTGCTACTGGCCATGTTATTGAGCCACAACATGCAGAAGAGTTGGTGGAGTGGCTAATGAAGCCGTCCTCATCCTCCTCACCCTCTGTCACCCAGGCTTAGAGTAGTTTTTCTTCCAAAGCGAAATATTCCACCAGCTTCTTGTCCACAGTCACTCCTGATGTAGCCCCACCATCATGCACAGAGGAGTCCCAGAATTATTTAACCACAGTGTTGGTTATATGCTGCTGGAGGATGCGCAGCGATTTAAAGGCTTCGATGTTAATTCCCAGGTTGAGGAAGGGAGTAACGTGAGCCTAGAGAGAGGGGGTGCCATAGAAGGACAAAAAACTGGCAGTCATGTTTCACAGCAGAGCCCGTTCCTGCGCCCAACAAGCGTATCTGTGAGGGGTTACAGTGTTGTGGCACCACCACCACCACCCAATGCCCTATTTTTCTGCCCCTGTTTAACAGGGGCATGTAATTACAATTCTTGATATAATACTGCATTTATTGGTGTATAACATGCACTTTTTTACCCTGAAAATTGGGTGCAAATAGTGTGTGCGTGTTATACGCCGATACTGCAATTTGGGCTGCCTAGGAGGGAACCGGGACGAACGCCGTCAATCTCCTCTTTACTCAGCGGCCTCTGTAATAGGAAGTCCCGTCTCCTGGGCTGGCATTGGACCACTGTTCTGTCTATTATAGAAGCCGGTCCAGGAGGTGGGACTTTGTATTAAAGAGGCCGCTGATTAAATAAGAGATTCCCGCTGTATGTATTGTAATGGCACTCGTCCCGCCCCCCTCCCTGTCCCCTCCGAGGCAGCAGTAATCTGAGTTCAGGCTGCAGATGGGCATTGATCAGGCTGCATTTATGGCAATGGAGAGGCTGCAGATGGGCATTGATGGGCAATTGTGAGGCTGTAGGTGGGCATTGATCAGGCTGCATTGATGGGCAATTGTGAGGCTGTAGGTGGGCATTGATCAGGCTGCATTGATGGGCAATTGTGAGCTGTAGGTGGGCATTGATCAGGCTGCATTGATGGGCAATTGGTGAGGCTGCAATGATTTTGCTTCAAAGTTCTTTATTTAAAATTTAAGTTTTTTTTTTATTTCCTGAAACTTCCCTCCTAAAATGAAGGTGCGTGTTATAAGCATGTGCGTGTTATATGCCGATAAATACGGTATTTCACAGCAGGGCCCATTTCTGCACTCAACAAGAATAACTGTGATGGCTCACAGTGTTCTGGTACCACCAACACCTAAGGCCCAATTTTCTGCAAAGTATATAGGGCAGGCCATATAGTATATATACTGCTGTTCAGAGTATATAGTACCTGGGGGCCTGGGGGACCCCCACGCCATTTTTTTTTTAATTTGGGTGCGGGGTTCCCCTTAATATCAATACCAGGCCTGAAGGTATGGTATGGATTTTGGGGGACATCCACGCAATTTTCTGTTGGTATTTTTTGGTATTTTTATCTATATTGCCAGGATCTGACAATACATTACAGCCACGAACAGTTTTGAATGAAATTTTTTCCTTTAGAAATGTCATTTTTCTGTGGCACTGTTATAAACATGGGAAAGATGAGCTAATTTACAGGCATATTAAGGACACACCCCAGGCACAATATTTAAAGGAATATTTCATTTTTTTGTTTCACTTTAAGCATTATTAAAATCACTGCTCCTGAAAAAACGGCTGTTTTTAAAACTTTTTTTGCATTGATACATGTCCCCTGGGGCAGGACCCAGGTCCCCAAACACTTTTTATGACAATAACTTGCATATAAGCCTTTAAAATGAGCACTTTTGATTTTTCACGTTCGTGTCCCATAGACTTTAACGGTGTTTGCATGTTCGCACAAATTTTTTGCCTGTTCGCAAGTTCTGTTGCTAACCAAACGCTAGTTCTGCCTCCTTTTTAGGTGTATAATGGCTTGCACATAAAACAACACCATTATTATAATCATGAAAAGTCCTGTCGACAGTTTATATATGAGCCAGATGCAGTTAGAGAGGTTTACTGCACATAGGTATTTAGGGAGGTAGACGCCTAAGTCTATGTAATACCCTTGGTGACCACAAAATGTTTCCGTAGATCTTTGGGTTATTCCCATAAGGACCCTTTCAGGATTGGACCCTTTTTCAGATGCTTAGCAAACTTAGCAAACTTACTTTGACACTCACTAGTGCTGCTGCATAGTTACAGTCGATACTGAATAAGGTTGCATATTATTTAAAATTATCTGTCTCACTGGGGGAGATTTACTAAAACTGGAGAGTGCAAAATCTAGTGCATGGTAGCCAATCAGCTTCTAACGGCAGCTTCTTCAATTAAGCTTTGGCAATAAAACCTGGAAACTAATTGGTTTTTATGCAGAGCTGCCCTGGATTTTGCGCACTCAAGTTTTAGTACATATCCCCCACTGTGTCACAGGATTTTAAGAGGTGGTCACCAGATTCACGCAGGAACTGTACCCACATACTAATGAAAGCCTACACCTATGGGTGTGATACACAAAAAAACGTAAAATTATATTAAATGAATATCATTTCTGATTACCTTTTTTAGTATTATCCCTATTAGATGATGAAATGGGATTAAAACACAGCCTGGCATTTTAAAATATATGGGAACCTTTAAAGGATAAGTTCACTTTTCCTAATAAGCACATTGTGCTGTCCCATATGGCTATATCAGCATAGTGTGCTAAATTTACTTTCCAGCCAGGGTCCCCTTACAGTTCAAAGAATGTAGGCCAAAACCATATGAAAAAGAAGCCTTCTTAAAATCTTCTAATGATTCGGTTGCAAGTTATTGTCGGAAGGAGGTAGCCGTTAGGACCAGTTCCCCCTAGTGCCATGGTAGGGTCCAGTTGTCCTGTTACTTTGAGCTGCATATTTGCAGTGTGTACTCTCTCCTGCCACCTATGATGAGATCAGTGACTGCAACAAGATAAAGAACAAACAGTGCATGGGTAGCCCAAGGAACAGGATGATCTCTACAATAACTCAGGACTGAGCCATTACAGGCTGCAAAAGCTTTTCAGACGGTTTCATAAGGATGCATAGGACCACTCATCAGTGCCATGGGAGCACCAAGGAACAACATGTTTCACTTGCTTTTTGCAGTCGAGGAAATATAAGTTCTACTTTTTGCGCATTTGAAATGGGTACTTGCTTTGTGAATGTGATGAAAAGGTTTGCTTTAAAGCTGACCCTACTCTATCCAGCAGCACATACTACCTTGCCTTTGCTTCCCTGCTGCTTTGTTTGACCATTTTTTTTTCATTTGGGTATCTCTTGACAGTCTATTTTTTAAGTGTACCCCCTTAATGGGAGTGGGACAGGGGGCAGGGTCAATAACTATGTTCAGAGCGCTGCACCAAATGGTGTGTGTGACCAAATTGCCCTAACAGTGGGATTGGATGTTTGGATGCTGTTGTAAATTGGATGCTGTTCTATTTAAAGTTATACAAATATGTAATAGAACATTGATTCAGGGATGTATGTTTTCATAAATTAAAGCTGATCTTTAGGCAAAAATAAAAGACACACATAAATGCAAGTCTGTAACCATCAATATATCAATTGTCCTTTTTTAAATGCACGCAGTCTAAGTATAGCAGCATATTAGAGCTATAGTGTGGGAGGAAGTGTCAAAACAAGAAGTCAATCAGTACATGATAAAAACAAGTGCTGATAGGAGAAAAATGCAGAGTGACAAAGATAAGCTCATCATTGAGCTGCTTCTCTTTTCATTGTACAGTCACAGGCTGGGGGAGGGTCCAGAACCACCAGGGACTCAGTGAAAGTGGGTTGAATAAAACTGGCCTTCAGACTGAGGGCATTTGATGGAAAAGATAAATATTGTAGTAAAAGCTGGTTTTGCTATTGTATTTTATTATTAGTTTGAATGGGCTATTCCTTTTTGTCTACTGTAGATATGCATTCACTTCGATATACCAAGGCAATTAGCAACAAGCATGACTAGGTATTTTCCAGCAAGTCGTAATGCCTCAAACCTTTGGATGCCATGTATGTACATTTTTGGAGCATTTAAAGTAATTTTAAAAATTTTAAGCACTCTCAGCAGCTCATTTACTCACAAACTGAGTCTGCAACTCCTTGATCTTGTAATATGTAGTGCTACCCCTGCAGGAGCCACTGGTAGTTTTGGATCCTCTACTATCTCTAGCCCTAGGCAAGGCCTCACCCTTGCTGATACCACTAGAATACCTTGACTAGGAACACAGCAAATGAACAAAGATGGTGTACACTGTCCTTTAAAAGGATAAGCAGACTGTAATGGCAATTTAAGATCACAAGCATAACAAAGCAGATTGATACGTCAATGTGCATAAAAACAACAAAGAGATACCATGCACCCAAGAGATACTGTACATCTAGAACCAGACCCAGCTTATTCTGCAGTACTAGGAGCATAAACAGAAGCTCCCTGAATTAGAGGGTACACATCACTTGACCAAAGAGGATTATAAGTAGATAGGTACATAGTTACATAGTTTGTAATTAGTCTGATTGAAAAAAGACATAAGTCCATCCAGTTCAACCAATAACAGGCTAAGTCACTTGAGGACTCTCAGACAAAGGAGCTAGGCTTAGGCCTTGGAATTTAATTCGATAATAGCAACATAGTTCTGTTCACAGAAATGTAATAACAAGAGCAGCATTGAAGGTGAGTTTCTGCTGGCAAAATGGGGCCCTTTAAACGTTGGCACACAAGAAGGGTGCAGGTGACTCGAGAGTGGCATTCAAAAGCAGTTTAGTGTAAAGTTAGGCTCAGTGGGTGGGTGGACTCCTTAGTGAAGCCAAACAGAAAGCAAGGCCAATTAAAAAAGGCATTTGAGGGATATAAAGGATATATAAGAAAAGCTTTAAGCTCTGTCTTTGGCATTGATATCTGCAGAATACTGATGGAGGCGTAATAGGTATCTGGTGGCAAGGTGTTAAGGAAAAGAAATTACTTTCTTCCAAGTTGAGACTGAGATTAACTGCTAGTTATTAGCTATGATGCAGATCAGAGACCCTCTCAACGAATTCCTTTGTATCAGTCCTCTAAATGGCAGCAAGTTGTCTGTGTGGCGGGGCCCCCTTAAAGTGTATCTTTACTGCATTTGAGCACCACAAACCAAAAACTCTATTTAATTCATTTTTAATATTGAAAATAAACTCCCACAACCATCCATGTCTCTGTGCTTTATTTTGTTGAGAAATCACTTTGAAAAACAGCCTCCTAGTATTTCTGGTCGTGGCCATCTTGAGTAGGGCAAATGATTCATTTAGCATTCACTTTCTGGAATCCATCTGCCCTTAGTTTAAGCATGCATGCGTGAGAGTGTGCTTAGCTGAGAAAACCCTCCTCCCCCTCCCTCCTGAAGACTCCTGGGATGTAGGCAAGAAAGGAAGTATCTGAAGAAATATAAAAAAAGTTTAAAACAAGTAAATATGATATACTTTTCTATATATTTACTAATGCTAGCAGCATGAGGATTGAAAATAATCAATGCTGATTGGGAGAGTAAAGTTCCACTTTAAGTAGCGGCACAGCAAACGGCAGTTGGTGTGATGGAAACCTGGACAGCGATTCTGGATTGCTATCACCTGTGCACAGATCAGCCATCCAGCACAGCAGTCTGCCCTCTGTCTCTCTATGACACAGCACAGCTTTGCACAGCATGACTCAGCACAGTCCAGCATGGCACAGCCCGGCTCGGCATAGCACAGCTCTCTTCCTCCTTCCTGGTTGGGGTGCTTCCCCCAACGGCTAGGCTCCTTCCTGGGCTTTTACTTTTATATGGTCTCTCTGGCTTCCAGATGCTTATAGTCCTTGTAATTGGAGCTCCAGAACAGCTGTAGTTAGGATCCTTTTTCAAGACTACATCTCCCTGCCTGCTTCTGGCAATTGTTTTCCAGTCACAGGAAGGCAAAATAAATTTATTGTAGACAAATATAGTTCTGCTTGCCTAAGTTCCAGGTTAAGCCAGCACCATGACTGCTTCAAGGGGTTTCCTGCTTCAGGGTGGCGCCCTTCTATTGCAGCCTTATATGGAGTCACCCTTGCATTCAGAGATGAGGGCAGTGTCTATCTACACTGTGAGCATTAATAGAAACACACAGCCCTGTAGCCTAGGGTGGCAGGACACTCCCCTGCTCCTCCCTCCTCCTCACTCTCCTGTCTCCAAGCTAACAGATTGGCTCCAGCCTGCATTCTCCACTATTAACTCTTTCCTGTGAACACAGGACATTCAGTGAAGCAGCACTGAGAAAGCAGTAGGGAGCAGCATTGACATTTGCAGACTAAAAGTGATGGGGTAAGCATTTTAACAAGTAGTTCACTGGGAATGATTCCTTTATTGTGCTTAATTTGTTAACCTAAAAATTGATGAGGGTTGAATACTATTTTAAGGGCAGTAAAAATCCTAAACCACTAGATAGAGCGTAATGTGCACATTAAAGTGATTCTAAAGCCTTAAAGTGGATGTAAACCCTCACATACACCCAGTGAAGTGAACAGTCTCAGATGATACTCAGAGATTAAACAAATCTCCCTACATAGGTTTTACATAGAAAGTGCACATTGCATTAGAGATTTTCTCTTCCTGTTGAGCACTGGGAGTGGATTCCTGGCATACAGCCAAGACAGCCGATTGGAGGAAAGGCACACATCCCCACTCCACATAGGCAAAGGAAGGAAAGTGCAGAGCTGTGACTAGACAAGCTCTCTGCTAATCTATTTGTAGCACCCACTGCAACACAAATTTCAGGCTGGTTTATCTCAGTTGTTGGAGAACTTGTTTGAAGTTATCAAGCTGATAACAGAATAACAGAGCAGCAGAAAGACATGGGACTCAGGGCTTTGGAGAAAGATAAGAAAACACTACAGATATATGTGCTTAGGTCAATTTAAGCTTTTTCACACTAATGCTTTCTATTCTATGCATTAAGGTGAAAAACCATCTGTGCTGCAGCTGCTCTCCAGATCCCCCATTTCCCTTACCTGAGCCCATCCGATCCAGCGATGTGCACAAGCGCAGCAGCTCCCGCCACTGTCTCTCTCCTTATTGGACAGATTGATAGCAGCGGAGGCGATTGGTTCCTGTTGCTGTCAATCAAATCTGGTGACACGGGTGCAGGATTTGGGGCCAAATCCCAATGTCTGTTTCAAATGATGCAGCAGTGGGACTCGGGAGCAGGCACGCATTGGTGCGCTTTCCCTGGGGACACCAGATGAAGAGGAGGGGCCTGGTGCGCCGGTGGGGGACTCCAGAAAAAGAGGACCGAGGCTGCTCTGTGCAAAACCATTGCACAGAGGAGGTAAATATAGGCATGTTTGTTATTTTTATATTAAATTAAATACATTAAAATAATAAATTATGTAATAAATTAAATTATAAAAAAAATAACAAAGCTTTATAACCATTTTACGTACACAAAGAAGCCATATACTGTGTTGGTAGTTTTAAACTAATTTTAGTTATCTATTGTCGAACAATTTATGCAGATATTACTGGAAGAAGAATGTCCAAATGAACTACCTACAAGTATTCATTGACTTCAAGTCAGGTATGCTTCTTGATGCAGGCAGGCAGACATGTGTGATAGGTGCATTTCATACGTTATTTAGAGGTTTAGTCCCATACAATTATAACAGAAAGTTTTTTTTTTTTGTTTTTTTTTATTGTGATGTATTGTTTTGCCAGTAAGATGTGTACATGTCCCTTCTGTTTGCCAGTAGATTTCTATCATAATACATCGATTGCTAGAAATGTGTATATTTGAAACAGCCCACTTGGCAAATGTCGTTTCTCATGCATTACCACTTTAAAAGATTTGTATCCTGATGTGTGGCATTCCTTACTTTGAATTTTTATGTACTCTCTATAAAGTTGCTATAGTTGTAGATATCCCATTTTATCACCTAACAGGCACATATAAAATTGTATAAATCCAAGAATGGAGAAAAAAAAACTGCAGCAGATACTAATTTCAATAGCATGAGAAAAAATTTATTTATCGCTTCAAAAACTGTGCAAGATAAGCATCTTATATTGGCCAGCCTAAGTTCACCTTATGTTCAAACAAACCAGCTTTCTGTATCAGGATACCGAGCCAATTTTTATACAATATGACAGATATTTCAACAGATTTATGTATCCTGGAATTCTTAGTTCCTTTTTTAGGAAAATGTATTTATATATCAAAGCTTACAAAACTTGAAGGTGATTTTTATTCAGAAATTAAATGTTACCATATAATCTCTATGCCTCCCTTCTCCCCAATCCCACATACATCAAAGTCGGACCTTTTAGATAAATTAGTACTCATCTGAATAGTCACGCAGGGATACCAAGCTTCATCTTCAGATGAAATTTGAATGACAGTTATGATTCATGGAGAAATATGGAGGTGAAGGAGGTAAGTTTCCTTTGTATAAAAACATGAAAGCTTTTGAAACATTAGCTGAACCCTAATTTAGCTTAAAAAGTATTTTATATTAATATATATTTTTTAAATATCAAGTTACATACCTGCATGTCAAGTTAGAAAATGAACCTACAGCTTGCTTAACTTTTAATGTGTCTTTAGCTTATTAAAACAACATTGTTTTTCAGTAATCGATCTGAATCTAGATTGTTCACGCTACTTACTGCCGTGCAAATGTTAGTCATATATTTATTATCCAGCAGTAGGAGAAAAAAGTCTCTTATCATAATGAGAGCAATCCTTCTTCCTGTCTGTGTCTGGAAATGTTCCCAATCCCCCACAGCTTAAAACAAAGTTAAGAAAAAAGTCACTCCACTCAGTGTATAAAATTCTAGGCCATTTTATCAGTTTAAATGTCTTGTGCTGCCAATTGAGGTAATTTGATTCAGTTCCTGACTAAAGCTGATGACAGGAGAATGATAAATGAAGTTTTTAATGAATGCTGTTTGTTTTTCCATGCAGGTATAGTAGGTAGACCTCTCAGCAATGTTATTACTAGGCTGCGGCTAGGGGGAGCTCTATGGTTTAGAGTAGTGTTTTTCAACCTTTTTTCAGTCAGCCCTTGAAAAGTATTTTCAGTCTCAAGGCACCCGAGTTCAAGGCTTAGTTCACATTACTGCGTGTGGGGAATATGCAAAAACCACACTTATTCCTGACACGCAGATAAATGCACTGCTCTTTAGCAGACAAACAAGGGTGCCATTAATTCCTAATGGTACCCCTATGCATTGGCAATGTAGTGTGTTTAAGTGCACGACAAATTGGCATGGTACAAATTGTAAAAAGTGTTGGGGACTTATTTCCCTGTGTTTCTGAGGGTAGGTCAGTCCATTGAAATTAGTGGGCTGTCCTGCATGCAGCTGCACACATATGAACCAAGGGCTCATTCAAACATGAGGTTGGGGGACGGTAAAGCCTTGTGGTTACCAACCCTCAATTGCTTTTTCTTTAGCTGCAGAGTCAGCAGCCAGGGTCATACATATGCTGTGGCTGTGCCAGGAAGTATATCCCCCAGGTGAATGGGGCCATTCTGTAACCATGTGCATTGCATGGTGGTGCTGCATTTAGTGAGTTAAAACAGGCAATGAGGAGGTGACATACTGCCTTTTTTACTACCTGTCAAAAGCCTCTAAAAATTATCCAAGCATGGATTGCTTTTCAGGGAAGGATCAGTCCTTACCGCTTATGTAAACAAGCTCTAAAAATGCAATTCTGATCCTACAGCATTAGGGGTCCAGATTAAAAGCAATGTACATAAATACATATATACACACACATGCATATAAACATACACACATATACATACATAAACTCACATACATACATACACACACACATAAAACTCACTTACGCATATACATTTAGTACATACATACAGTATATATACACAGACACATACATACACACACACAGCATTTTTAACGCCTTCCCACCCGCCCCATAATACCTACATACTGTATAGATCTATGATGGCTGTGTGGGAGCACTGTTGTTCTGGGAGGACGTCATATGGCGTATTCCCAGAATGTGCCTCTCAGGCGGCCGTGGAACCTTCCAGCAGCACAATCTGTTACCCTCTGACTCTGCCGGACTGACCACTGTACCGGCCCGCTACCAATGTCATGTGATCACTGTGACCAATCGCGGATCGGGAAATGGGAAAGAGGATACGGTAACAGGGAGATGAAGAGGGAAGAAGGGGAAGCTAACACACAGTTATACTCCATGAATCTTTCACACCAGGGTTTCTTGTCCAGTCTCGACACACATCCTCAGTGGGGTAGTATAAAGATATCTTGCATCAGAGGTCACAAAAGTTCATTCATGTCCCAGGCCCGGGGACATATGATTTTTCCCCCAGAAAACCTGCTGCAATGCTAGCCAGGCATTAGGGGCAGTAAATAACCCAAGGCGTCCTGCTGGTCAAGGTGCTAACAATCTTAGGCATTCATCTAATTCTTTTGTTGGCTTTGCAATCTCTGCTTTATTAAAATTTCCTTTGCAATTGTCTTCAGCAGAAGGCATATTTTAGTTCATATCAAAGCTGTATTGATTTCATTTTTATCTGATATAACCCTCACTTTAAGAAAAAAAAATATTGAAAGAGTAAATGAAGACAACAACATCATAAAATGTTCTTTATTAAAATGTCTCATGATGTAAATCCAATATCAATCACGTTGTCCAGCAAATGAAAAAAATAAAAATAAAATATGTAGTGACTGCTTTGACTGTGAACAGAAAGTCTATATGGCATGAGGGTGCATAAACAAAAGCTGTTGAGAAACAAGAAGTGGTCTCAGGTGGGGGGCAATCAGTGACCAGCTATGATATAGAAACCCCCCTGAAACTGCAGAACCTAAAGAGACCTTTCACTCATCTTGACACTGTGAGTGCAAATGTAGTCATCCTGATAAGAAATACATACTTATTAATTTGTAATTTAGAAGGGCTACCCACAAAATTACTGATTGGCACATGTTCCCAAGTAAGCATTAAAAAAGGCTAAGGGGAAATTCTCTTGCCTGGCAAAGTGAAAGTTCTCTTGCAAAGTGAACAACCTACTGTATTTGACTTTGGCAAACCACCCACTATGGTTTATTAAACATCAATATAGACTTTAGAGAGTTAATGAAGAAGACTGTGCCTGATAGACACCCCATACTACAAGGTCAAGACCTTCTAGACGGCTGAATGTTTCTTTAATGGTTCTCTATTTTAGATTAGGGAAGTGATTGCCACCAATGTTTTATTTCTGAATAGTCAACACATACACCTTGTAGCCTACACAAATGGACAAGGACTTTTTTGGGGGCTTAATGAATGCCTCAGCAGCATTTCAAAGATGCATGGAAAAGACACTAGAATGACCAAGACAGGGATCCTCAAACTACGGCCCTCCAGCTGTTGCAGAACTACACATCCCATGAGGCATTGTAAAACTCTGACATTCACAGACATGACTAGGCATGATGGGAATTGTAGTTCCTGAACACCAGGAGGGCCGCAGTTTGAAGACCCCTGGACTAAGAGATGACTATTGCTCATCTTAAGAGGATGATGTCCTAATATACCAGAACAATTTCAGAAGGGTTTTCTGGAGAAGGGTTTTGGGAAGGATTTTTCACAACTTGTGGGAAGAGTTTTTCATATCTTGTGTGCATATGGAACTATACTGAGAGCAAACAACAGTGAACATTTTAAAAGAGAAGTAATAATTCTTCGTAGACTTCTTTCTTACCATGAACATATGCCGATAATTTACATTTTACATGATACAAACTATGAATACGTTTCATTTATGCTGATAACTTTTCTTAAAGAGAAGAAATATGGATAAATGAAAAGACCTCAAATTAACCTTTGGCTCAAACTAAACTCAGAATGCAAGTGAGTAACATTTGTTCTGTGCTGTCCTATGCCTAATATAAGTACTGCAGGCTGCATCCTTATTAAACTTGGTACTCAGACCACCGACATTTCTGTAACACTGGCAAAGAATAGCTATAAAAATACAGCTTGCCTGTTCCATGTAAATTCATAAAGCTACTGATAATATAATTTACAATCTAAAATCTAAATGGACCCTGATATTAAGCACAGACAACTACACTGTTCTTAAAGTATCAATAAATGAGCATGTGTAGGTGTATTTGGAAAAATGTTGGCTACAGAACATGATTGCAGGGAAAAAGAATTGCAAGTTTTACAGTTATAGTGTTTTATAGTATCGTTGTATAGTTTCTTCCCTAGGGCTGTATTGACCAGGTGCAGAGTTTTAGGAATTTTATGTGGAATTAAAATTTTTTAAATAACATTTTATATTTTGTTATAATCAAACAGATATCTGGGCATGTGCTAGGAGTATGTATGTGTGGTTGTGTTGAGAAATGTTTTATTGCTGCTGTAAAGAGTATCCTTATAAATTTTGTTTGAAAAAAGAAGAGGATGGCCGCACTCCTTTGTCGTTTTGATGAAGCACGCTAGTCGTGTGAAACGTGTCACCTTTCATTCCCCTGCCTGTATGCCTTATGCCATGTGTGCTTTGTTTTTAATCATCTCCTGAATAAACTACATTGCATTGTATGGGGGTGCGTCAATCATTTTCTTTTTTTGTCTATATGTTTCTGGAAAAGTAACAGGGTATGAATGGATGGGAAGTGTCATTTTAAAGGGGGATTTTAATTATCCAGACATAGTCTGGGCGGAAGGAACCACACATTCATCTAAGGCTCGCCATTTCCTAAAATGACTTATAGGACAATTTCATGGGTCAGATGGTAAATGCACCAACAAGAAATAATGTGTTACTAGACCTACTGATTACCAACAATACAGACCTGATTATGGATGTAGAAATACGGGGCAGCTTAGAAAACAGCGATCACAATTAGTTTCAGCATAAATCACACAAATAGAAAACATAAGGGGATTACAAAGACACTGAATTTCAAAAGAGCCAGCTTTCCTAAACTACAATCCTTGCTAGAAGATATTAAATGGGATAAAATCCTAGGAACAAAGAACACGGAGGAAAAATGCGTGTGATTTAGTAGTATATTAAATATGGGTATTAGCCAGTGCATCCCAAAGGTTAATAAATTTAAAAGAGCTAAAAAAAGCCCTGGGCGGCTTAACGCCAATGCAAAAAATCATATAAAAGCAAAGGAGAGGGCCTTCAAAAAATACAAGGCTGAGGGATTATCATCAGCATTCCAACTGTACAAAGAATGCAATAAGAAATGTAAGGGTGTAATCAGGGCGGCTAAGATAGAACATGAAAGGCACATAGTGGAGGAGAGTAAGAAAAAAAACAAGAAATTCTTTAAGTACATAAATAGTAAAAGAGGGAAGACATATCATATTGGGCACATAAAGAATGATGAAGGGATTCTGGTTACAAAGGATGGTGAGATGGCGAAGGTTTTGAATGTATTCTTCTCCTCGGTCTTCACGATGGAAACAAGGTGCTTCAGTAACCAAACCTGCAATGTTTATCCTCGTGACACGTCACAGGAAGCACCCCCATGGTTAACAGAGGATAAAATCCGAAACAGACTTGAAAAACTTAACATAAATAAGTCACCATGACCAGATGGTTTGCACCCGAGGGTCCATAGGGAACTCAGTCAAGCAATTGCCAGACCGTTGTTCCTAATTTTTACGAACAGTCTACTGACTGGTATGGTACCAGCTGATTGGAGAAAAGCCAATGTAGCGCCAATCTTTAAAGAAGGACCAATATAAATCCCTGGGTACTACAGACCAGTTAGCCTAACATCAATAGTATACAAGCTCTTGGAAGGGATGATAAGGGACTATATAAAAGATTTTAGTAATGAGAACGGTATCATTAGCAGTAATCAGCATTCATGAAAAATTGTTTTTGCCAACCAAATCTATTAACCTTCTATGAGGAGGTGAGCTGTCATCTGAGTGAAGGAAAGCCCGTAAATGTGGTGTATCTGGATTTTGCGAAGGCATTTGATACAGTTCCCCATAAACGTTTTCTATACAAGCTAAGGTCTGTCGACATGGACCAAAGGGTGAGTACCTGGATTAAAAACTGGCTACAAGGGTGAGTTCAGAGGGTAGTGATAAATGGGGAGTACTTGGAATGGTCTAATGTGGAAAGTGGACTCCCTCAGGGTTCTGTCCTGGGACCAATCCTATTTAATTTATTCATAAATGACCTGGAGGATGGGATAAATAGCTCAATCTCAGTATTTGTGGACAATACTAAGCTAAGCAGGGCAATATTTTTTCCGCAGGATGTGGAAACCTTGCAAGAAGATCTGAACAAATGAATGGGGTGGGCAACTACATGGCAAATGAGGTTTAATGTAGAAAAATGTAAAATAATGCATTTAGGTGGCAAAAACACGAATGCAATCTACTCATTAGGGGGAGAACCTCTGGGGGAATCTAGGATGGAAAAGGACCTGGGGTCCTAGTAGATGATAGGCTCAGCAACGGCATGCAATGCCATGCTGCTGCAAGCAAACCACTCTACAAGACTTTGGTCTGGCCGTACCTGGAGTATACCGTCCAGTTCTGGGCACCAGTCCCCAGGAAGGATGTGCTGGAAATGGAGAGAGTACAGAGAAGGGCAACAAAGCTAAAAAAGGTACAAAAACAGAAAGTCACGCTAAATAATGAAAGGATCAATTAACATATGTTGCCAATAGTGGGCGCCAAATATTGTTATATAAGTGACACAAAATCAAGATGAAAGTGCTAAGTTAAATGCATCTAACTATAAATTATACATATTGAAGTGCATAAAAATCAATACAATTGAGTATTGTTAAAAAAGAAAAAAATTGCAAAATAAAAATTAAAAATGTCCAATGACTGGGTGAAAATACAAAAAGGATTGAAATAAGCCCCAAAGTTAATCAATGTTACTAAAGGATGAATCCATATAGTGAAACATAAAAAGTCCAGTAAACATGTTGATCCAGAAAGTGATGATAGGTGAAATTCCACACTCAAGTGATAAGTGAAAAGGTATATCCTCCACCACAGAAAAAGCTGTGGTCCCTTGTTACAAGGGCCCACACTGGGCGAGTGGCTATAACCCCAGCCCGGGATCTCACTGGCAGGCACCGGACTCCTCAGCGTCAGCAGCAATGGTCAGCGGAGGTCAGTGGAAGGATCTGTGGATAAGCAATATTGTCACCATAAAAAACAAAAGGCTCCACATAGCGTAAATCCTTTACATTTATTAAAGTATCAAAAGACAAATGGACACTTACAGCACGAAGGATGTAAAAAGGCAAGATAAAAAACTGAGCCGGCCGGCTTCCAAACAGCCCGTAGCTTCCGGGACTGGACGTGCAGCGGTGACGTCAGGATGTGGGAGGAGGAGCCTCCTTTAAATTTCGTACCTGAGGGGTGTCTATAGTATGCCTGTAAAGTGGCGCATGTTTCCCGTGTTTATAACAGTCCCTGCACAAAATGACATTTCTAAAGGAAAAAAATAATTTAAAAGTACTCGTGGCTATAATGAATTGTCGGTCCCGGCAATACACATAAAAGTCATTGATAAAAACAGCATGGGATTCCCCCACAGTCCAATACCAGGCCCTTTGGGTCTGGTATGAATATTAAGGAGAACCCCGAACCAAATTTTTTTTTAAAAATTGCGTGGGGGTCCCCCCAAAAATCCATTCCAGACCCTGGGCACAGGAAAAGGGGGGACGAGAGAGCACCCTCCCTCCTGAACCATACCAGGCCACATGCCCTCAACATGGGGAGGGTGCTTTGGGGTAGCCCCCAAAGCACCTTGTCCCCATGTTGATGGGGACAAGGGCCTCATCCCCACAACCCTTGCCCAGTGGTTGTGGGGGTCTGCGGGCGGGGGGCTTATTGGAATCTGGAAGCCCCCTTTAACAAGGGGACCCCAAGATCCCACCCCCCTGTGTGAAATGGTACAAGTGTACCCCTACCATTTCACAAAAAAAGTGTCACAATGGTAAAAATGACATGACACAGCTTGGGGACAGGTCCTTTATTAAAAAATAAAAAAATAAAACTGTCACACAAAGTCTTCTTCTTCTCTTGCTCCGCCGATGGACCAAAAAAAAAAAAAAAGCAGCACCGACCAGCCTCCATGGGAGGCACTCACCGTATGACACATCCTCACAGGTGACAGTTCTTTTATAACTGAGGGCGGGGCCACACAGTGACATCCTCGGGGGACCCCCGCCCCCCTCTGATGCACGGGGACATCCCTATGGCTTCCCTGTAGTGTCAGAGGGGGCAGGGCCACCCAGTCCGCCCTCCTCTGATGCACGGGGACATCCCTATGCCATAGGGATGTCCCCGTGCATCAGAGGGGGGTGGGGTCACCCAGCGACATCACCATGTGGCCTTGCCCTCAGTTATAAAAGAACTGTCACCTGAGAGGAGGCAGGTGCCTCCCATGTAGGCGGGCTGGTCACTTTTTTTTCTTTTTCGGTCCATTGGCGGAGCAAGAGAAGAAGAAGACTACGTGGGACAGTTTTATTTTTTTATTTTTTAATAAAGGACTTGTCCACAAGCTGTGTCATTTTTACCATTTTCACACTTTTTTTGTGAAATGTTAGGGGTACATTTGTACCCTGTTACCATTTCACACAGGGGGAGGCCGGGATCTGGGGGTACCCTTGTTAAAGGGTGCTTCCAGATTCCAATAAGCCCCCTGCCCGCAGACCCCCACAACCACCGGGCAAGGGTTGTGGGGATGAGACTACCCCAAAGCACCCTCCCCTTGTTGAGGGCATGTGGCCTAGTACAGTTCAGAACAGGGGGCGCTCTCTCATCTCCCCTCTTTTCCTGCGGCCTGCCAGGTTGCGTGCTTGGATAAGGGTCTGGTATGGATTTTTGGGGGACCCCCACACCATTTTTTTAAATTTTGGCATGGGGTTCCCCTTAATATCCATACCAGATGTGAAGGGCCTGGTATGGAATTTGCGGGGACTCCCACACAATTTTTTTTTTTAAATTTTGGTTCAGGGTTCCCCTTAATATTCATACCAGACCCAAAGGGCCTGGTAATGGACTGTGGGGGAATCCCATGCTGTTTTTTTCAATGACTTTTATCTGTATTGCTGAGACCCGACAATTCATTATAGCCGCAAGTAGTTTTAAATGACTTTTTTCCTTTAAAAATTTAATTTTGTGCAGGGACTGTTCTAAACACGGGAAGCATGCGCTACTTTACAGGGATATTAAAGACACCCAACAGGTACGAAATTTAAAGGAATATTTCACTTTTATTGTTTCACTTTAAGCATTATTAAAATCACTGCTCCCGAAAAAACTGCCATTTTTAAAACTTTTTTTGCATTGATACATGTCTCCTGGGGCAGGACTCAGGTCCCCAAACACTTTTTATGACAATACCATGCATATTAACCTTTAAAATTAGCACTTTTGATTTCTCCTATAGACTTTTAAAGGGTGTTCCCCGGCTTTCGAATTTGCCGCGAACACCTCACAAATTGTTTACTATTCGGCGAACGGGTAAACAGCCAATGTTCGAGTCGAACTCATATTCGACCTGAACATAAAGCTCATCCCTAGACTTGTGTCTTTTTTCAACCTTACCAACTATGTAACTATGTAACTATGTATGATATCAGGATAACATCTTAACAAAAAGGAGAAAGTTTATCTAGTCCCTGTGGCACCATGTGTTTCAGTAATATTTTACCTCCCCAAGGTCCATAAAGACCCTACTAACCCACCTAGGAGGCCCATAATAAGTGGACTGGATTCCGTGACCTCCAGGATAGGTAAATACATTGATGGGTACCTTCAACCTTTGGTGACCCAGACTCCCTCCTACTTAAAACATTCTATATAGGCTCTAAATTTGCTTGGTGATATACAGTGGAAAGATAGTTATATCCTGGCAACAGCAGCTGTTGCCCCACTGTATACTATTATTTCACATCATCATGGGTTTGAGGCGGTTGATACCTTCTTTAGGAGGGACCATTAAACATAATTATTTTTGGTTTGGAGTCTCCTTCTATCTACAAAATAGGGAAGTAACCATGGGTGAAAAGTTTGCGTCCAGCATGGCAAATTTGTTCATGGCCAAGTGGGAGGAGGACATTATCTATGGCTGTTGTAGATCAGAACTCATCATCTGGAGGAGGTACATAGATGATGTCCTCCTCTGGCGGGATAGTGATTTACAGTCACCATCCAACCATACCAATGATTACATTGGCCATTTAAATGAGAACACCTTGGGAATTGCTTTACAACATGAGGCCAGTAGGGAGAGAGTGCATGTTTTAGATCTAAGTATATAAATGAGAGATGGTTCCATTGTTATCACCACATACTTCAAATGTACGGGCCACAATAGTTACATTAGCCAGGGCAGTTGTCATCATCCTTTCTGGCTAAGGTCTGTCCTGAGGAGTCAATTGCTCCGTATTAGACATAATTGCACTCGTAAGGAGGGCAATTTGGATAGGGCTAACATATTGAGAGATAAGCCAAAAATTGAGAGAGACCTAAACAACTTTGGTTTTTCGCTTATTACAACCTACTCCAATCAGGGTCATGATATTAAGAAACTCTTCCATAGACATTGGAAGATTCTTACAAATGATACATTTTTGGTCCCAAAATTCCTGATTCTCCCCAAGTGGTTTTCCAGGGAGTTCAACCATTGAGACTCTATGTAGCTCCCAATGTGATTGATAACCCCAGTAGGAACACCTTTTTTTAGGAATTAAAAGGCTATTTCCCATGTAGGCGATGTGCTGTCAGTAAGTTGAACACAATATCTCATAGACAGCTGTGTAATTTTCAGTCTTTGGTTACTTCTAGAACTTATGATATCAGATGATTTATTACTTGTTCTTCCACGAATGTTGTATATCTTATGCAATGTCCTTGCAGCCTACAAGCTTGTCTAAGCATTATGCACAATGGCATAATAAGAACCCAAAAGATAAGAAATAAAAATAAGAACCCTTTTTGGGGGATAGATGCATTTTCTCCACATTGGAGAGGGAGTCATGTCCAGCGGGAGATATCCAGAATGGAAACCCGCTGGATTTATAACCTCAAAACGCATGTCTCATTTGGCATGAATGTTGAATGGTATGTGAATTGTTTCTTGAATTATGGGTGATAATTTATACATTTTTTCTTTTTTCTTTTTATGAGACCTGCTAATATTTATGTTATTTTAAGGTTTTATGATATTTCTATTTTAATGTATCAAATGTAATTGAACAGCCGGTGATAGGTGAATGTTTTGTAAAAACGCATGTCTCATTTGGCATGAATGTTGAATGGTATGTGAATTGTTTCTTGAATTATGGGTGATAATTTATACATTTTTTCTTTTTTCTTTTTATGAGACCTGCTAATATTTATGTTATTTTAAGGTTTTATGATATTTCTATTTTAATGTATCAAATGTAATTGAACAGCCGGTGATAGGTGAATGTTTTGTAGTTTTCATTATCACCACAAGATGGCGCTGCCTGTATAAATAATTAATTGCTTATAATTGCATTTAATATCAGCCTTTATTAGCCTTTTATTGTATTTAGTGATTATTCTATTTCTAGTCAAACATTTGTGAAGCCATTTTGGTTGATCGTTTATTTTTATAGTAAGGATTGCTATCACTTGTTGTTTGACTGTGATTTTGGTCAGGTCCTGTGATTGAAATATTACTGCATTCCTGGCTCATGGAGCATAGTATGAACCATGTGACCTGGTAGTTTGTGTTTTCTTCCGCTTGTTGGAGTGCAGTGTGGGGCTAATGAACTTCCAGCTGGTCATTTCCAGTTTATGTATTATTTATAGCATGCTCGCGTCTACTTGCCATGCCTCTGATGATGGCAGAATATGATGAAACGCATAAGGTAGGTCCTGGAACGCATGATATAAGCACTTCGTACGTGGTGGACATCTTAGAATCTTGTTTGCTGTGCCTTTTTTTTAATCTTATTGAATGTGAGTGTAATTCTTATAAAAAAACTGTGGTTTTATGAATGTTAGACATATTGCACTATGGTGCGTTTATGGGGCTCTGTTTCCATCGCTGGAGTTGCTTATGTGTCTCCCACACTTAAGAGCCTTTGTATAGATGGATGGTATCTGGGAAACAGGGGAAGCTTGAAGGTTCATATGTTATCATTTACTACCATGCTCGTTTAGACCTCTCTATAACTTAAGGGTCTACTGCCTTTGGTAAGCAGGCTTGCGCCTTCACAGTGGTGTTGAGTGTGCATGCACATCTATCTCACAGAAACTGGTTTGGGGATGCTACGCTATGAACATAGATCTCTGATGAACTTAAATTAATTTACCTTCATTTTTTTAGCCCCACACTCTTTAATATACATCCTAAAATTTTAACCCTATTGCTGCAAGAGCCATTTTTGCATTTTTTTTTTTGCACACATGTAATTTTAGGCCTGAAGATTGCATATCTTTTCTGAAAGCAGACACCCTAGAGAAGAAAATAGTGGCAGTTCCACTTCAGATATTCTTAATTAATAGGTTTTTGTTGTATACTCTGCAGTTGCTGTCGCCTCTTCCATTGATGCGGCTTCTGTTTTGGTTGTGCTCCTTTGCTATACTACGTATATTACATTATTTAGATTGAGGGGATTTATATATATAAAATATATAAATGATTACACCAGTATACCGCTGTTCCTGTCTGGGGTTACATTTCAAATTGATCTTTATTGCAGGGTTTTCCGCCTTGGCCCCAGTATATCCCTTTAGCCAATACTCTGCTGTGGGATGTGGAGGGAGCTCTAAGCCGTTTCCTTGGGGGTTCCATTTACAGCACTCGGTCCTTTAGAGACTCTTCTTGATGCCTATGTCCTTTGAAATAGAGAATCTACAGACACAGCTCTTACTGCTATGTGTATTTCTCTTGTTTTTAAACTTTATATGATGATGATGAATGTTGAAATTCTCTTTGCCACCAAAAACTATGTAAGTGTATGAGTTAAAATCTCTATACAATCGTCTGTTTTACTATAACTTTATATTACCAGACATTTACTGTTCTTTAACTATGTTATAGATATATTTTCCTCTTCATACAACCCTGAAGAAAGAGAAAGATTGTACTTTGAAATGAGTTGTTTGCAAGAGGACTTCATATATGTTTTCTTTCTTAAAATATGGTGACAACATCATGAACTGTAAAGACATTCCATCTTTTTATATTTTCATATGTACAATTTTAGCTACTATGTTTAATCACTAATAAATATTTTTTTGCATTATAATACACTCTGTATACTCTTTCAACTACATTCATATGTGCCTTTAAAGTCCACCATAGGGGATATTTTCTGTTCTGCTAAAGTTAATTTTAGGGCACACAAACGATGAGGTTGCACCGAGTAAATAGATACCAAAAATGTCAAACTTTACATTTAAATGTACTCGTGAAATGGCAACAAACTTCAGTACCCTTTAAAAGCACCCTATAGGTCATCAGTTTAGTGTTACAAAGAAGGTCTGGTGCTAGAAATATTGCTCACACTCCGGCATGCATGACAAAATGTAACATGTGTATTGCAATTTACATTTTCTTTCATAGGTGCACGTGCACCCAATGTGTGTGTTTACATTTGTATGTGCATATATGGGGGGGGGGGGGCTCAAAAATTGTTTGGGAGGGAATTTTATTTGCTTGGGTTTAACTTTATTTTTTTTACAATTTAAAAAATAAAAATGCTTTTTTTTTCATCAGATATGGGACAGAAAGTCCTCTATGTGATGATCTTTAGGTGACAGTTTCTCTTTAATGAAACATCTGTGGTCTAAAAGACCCTGGATGTCTCCCCTGTGCTCCAATAAATCAATAAATCAAAAGCAGTACAGATTGCACTGCTTTACATTTTGTCCTGACCATGTACTTGAGAGAACCTGACAGGGGGAAGGAGAGCACATGCTTGTCCACTCAGTAACCTCTCCTCCGCCCGGTGGCACCTGCTCTGGTGGTCCCGGGCCTGCAGACGGCCAAGAATACATGGCAGGGGCATGCATGGAGGAAAGGCACCCATTACTTGGGGGACATGAAAGCAATCTGAGGCCTGAAGAGGCACCGGACTGCTCCCATCTGACATCCAGAAGTCAGTTTGTCAGATATACAACACTCTATATGTAAACAACCCCCCCCCCCCCGGTGTCAGGTCTGCATGATGTACAGACCTGCTAGCGAAAGTATTAAAGGGTAACTTCACTTTCGTGGGAAAAAATATAGCACATAAATAAAAAAGAAGCAGCATATACTGTATAACTGCAACATAAGCCTTGTAGTAATCATATACAAGATACAAATCAGATTTTCTGCAGCAGAAATGTCATTTTTGTGGGATGCACCTAATGGTTTTAAGAGTATGTAAATTCCACATTTCATATTTCTGATATGTGCCGGCTGTACCATGTACTTGTATGAAAAAGTATTCTGTTCTCTTTGTATTGTTTGTATTAACCACCTGGCGAAACCTCACCTGAGGAAACCTCACATAACCTGGTCTGTATGGGCTGGACCCGGCCATACAGAGAAAAGAACATGATGAAACACTGATCAGATCAGATACAAAAGGTGTTTCGTCTCTCTTTTCTGAATATATATTGATCAAGTGGTGTAGAGAAGAAACTGTCCACCCTTGAATCCGATGTTGATGGTTCTGCATAGTCGACATTTATTAGGCTGTGAATTGACAGTGGAAGTTGATTATCCCCCCAAATCGCCTAAGGAGTGTGTTGTGGAGAGCGGTGTGGAATATGCCAACTGGGACCATGTGTTCCAGTAAGCCTCCTAATGCTTTGGTGGTGGTGGAACCATCTACAGTGGTGACCACTAATTGTGGCTTTGGTACTTAATCGTTATTCTTGAATCATCATCCTGATCTTTTGTTTCATTACACTTGTTTGGACTTTTTTTGCGCTACTCCTCCTTCTTTTCATTATTGGATTGCACAACTCCTTAAGCACAATATATGTTGTGGTTAGGGGATATTCACTCTAATTTTAGGATTATTCAAGCATGACATTTTGTTCATTGACATTTATATATATAGCTTATAACATCACAAAGTATTGATTATCCTATCTGTTTCCCTAATATTCAATATTGACACACAGATTTTCTTCTACATTGTGCACTTCAGTCAGCACCATATTTATTATTTTCTATTATAATATTAACACATTCATTTTTAAGAAAACAATTACTAGAGTTTCAGGTATACCCTTTAGATAGGGTCTAGGTATATTTATTTTTTCATTCGGTTAGCGCTGCACTTATTTTTTAAATATATCAATGCCATCTTTCCAAACTTTGAGAACACAGACCACTTTCATACATCCCTTTCAGATCAGGTATTTGGTTCACCCCACCTTCTCACCTTATCTAAATCAATCAACGAGGCTTTTGCTATCACTTCCCCAGACTTATATGGCTAGTATGCCTCCTAAAACCCATAGGAAACAAGGCCCAAATGGTTTATTTATTGTCTAACTTCTGGTCGTACGTCTTGTGGATGACTTTAACCATGTCAGAAAAGTAGGTACCTTCAGCTGAGACTTCCTGATGCCGAACACAAACACCACCATTAGTCCAATTATAGGTTATAACACCAACATATAGTCCAATTTCAGTCATTAATATAGTTATGAACATATTGGCTAAAATCCCAGCTACTAGACTCAATCCCTCAATAGATAATTTAATTGGGAAAGACCAAGTGGGCTTTATCCCAGTCTGACAAGCCAGAAACAATATAAGAAGAAAAACCCTACTCACACACATGGCCACTAAATGCAACATTCCTTTCTATGCTTCTGTCCATAGATATCAGAAAGGCTTTTTATTCCATGTTCTATGTAAATAGGATGTTGGCTCCCACTGGATCTCTTTCCTCTATATCTCATCAGATACTTAGACTTTAAATCTGCTGCCTGCAACTTTATGTATAGGACTAGGCAAGACTGTTTATTTCCCCTCCCTACTTTTCATGTTTGCCATACAACCCTTAACTCAACTAAAAAGGGTCAACCTTATGATATATGGTCTCAGACTGAATAGCATGTCACACAAATTATACCTCTTCATAAATGATGTTATTCTTTGTTACTAGCCCCCATTCTTTACTATCAAACCTCCTAACCACCCTTTACTTTTGCCAAATTAACAGAGATATTTATCCATAATGCTTAATAAAAAAAGTTCTTAACTTATCTCTCCCTCAAATAATTCTGCAAACACTAAAACAAATTTTTGAGTTCCAAAGTAAGCTAGATAAATTGCAATACCTGTCATCTACTTGACCAACGCAGATAAATTATTTCTGCAATGACCTGGCTATGTTTAATAAAATGGGATATAAATCCTGTATTATAATAATAATAATAATAATAATAATAATAATAATAATAATAATAATAATAATAAAACAAGTTTGCTTTGACTGCCTAGAGAAAAATAACCTTTCTTTGGATTTGGTTGAATCGTTGTAAAAAATATTCACATTTTTTACAATTTTCCCTAAGTCCTCTCAGAATTTTTTTCCCTCATATTTCCTCAGAATTTTGCAGGACCGAGTCAAATCATTCACCTGGAACCAACAAAACCCTTGGACACCCCCTGTTATGCCGCGTACACACGATCAGACATACCGACAACAAATATTCGATAATAGTCAAATTTTAAAACAACAAAATTCGTTGTCGGAAAATCCAATCGTGTGCACACAATTCCAACGCACAAAATTCCACGCATGCTCGGAATCAAGCAGAAGAGCTGCACTAGCTATTGAACTTAATTTTTGTCGGCTTGTCGTATGTGTTGTATGTCAGTGCGTTCTTGGCGATCGGAATTTCCAACAACATTTGTTGGTATGCAATACAAGTTTGAGCCAACATCCGTCGGAAATAAATCACAGGATTTCGTTCTCAGAATGTCCGATCGTCTGTACGTGGCATAAGGCTCACCTTTACCTTTAACCACTAGTCCTAACTATTATCTTTATTACACAGGTTGATTCACAATACACTGTTCCACTTTAATATGGCTCAGACAGGGTGTTAAGTATGAATGAAAGATGGGCGTTACAAACCATTTCCCACCAATAAGGGGTACATGTTCAAATGACATATTTCCTATAACATGCATTCAACCAATCATAATGTCATATATATTAACTCTTTACATTATTATTATTATTATTATTATTATACAGGATTCATATAGCGCCAACAGTTTGCGCAGTGCTTTACAACATGAGGGCAGACAGTACACTTACAATACAAATCAATACAGGAGGGATCAGAGGGCCCTGCTCGTTAGAGCTTACAATCTAGAAGGGAGGGTCAAGTGGAAACAAAAGGTAATAACTATGGGGGATGAGTTGATGGAGAAAATGAAAATACAGTTGTTAGGTGTGGGTAGGGTAGGCTTCTCTGAAGAGAAGGGTTTTCAGGGATTGTCTAAAAGCTAATAAAGTAGGAGATAAGCATCTCTGTATCTAAGCAAACTCATTATGTCACATTATTTTATGTCATCTAGACAGATATAACTCCAGACATTATGTCACCTAAAACTAAAACTCATGACCAACACGTAAGTTCCTTATTTCTGGTTTAAATTTTAACTCAAGCTCACTTCTTAAACAACAATATATATTTACTTTATCAGCAAAATGATAATCTTAAAGGAGCAGTTGAGCCTTAGATTACAAAACACAAAGGGGGCTTTTTTACATGACTTTCAATCATCTCTTTTGTCACGAACGTGACAATCGCAAACCCTGTTGCCCCCAATTGGCCCCGACATTCACCTGGACTACTTTCCCATAAATGTACCACTATCTTAAGCATGTAAAAATGATATCAAAATCTCAGCTACATAGCAATTGTTCATGAAATATAAAGGGGAAGGGGCTTGACAGTCCATAAAAGCAAGTGGGAGGGGCATGACAGTCTTTAGGCTAAATAAAAAATAGTCCCAAAGAAAAACACAAAAAGTCTCTTGCATGGCTTATAACTGTCCATAAAATTCAAAAAAGGAAAAGGTCCACATTATAATTTTCATTTCCCCAAACTTTTCCCAATTTTTTTCCAAATTTTGGTTTGATTATGTGTTCATCCACATAAACAGAAAATTCTCCACCCCAAACCCTGCCTCCTTGTAAGGACAGAACTGGACATCCACAGACAGACTGAAACTAATGCATTGGGATAGACTTGGGTCTTTGGGCTGGCATCTGGATCTCTCCCTTGTGATGCTCACTGGAATTTGTAGACCTTGGGCGTGCATCATTGGCTAACCCTCAAGGTGTAATTTCCAGGAACATTTCCTTTACTCATCTCAGCACCTCCCATGGCATTAGAACAACAAAGATGAACAATGAAGATTTCCAAGTAAAAGATGTAGTCATTTCTTCAAGTAACTTGACATCCGGATAGGGTAGGGTATGAAGGGGGGGGCATTTCTTCATGTGCATGGGGCTGGAGGTGAATACTGGCTGGGGTGGATACTTCTCATCCAACAGAATCTACCTGATCAATTCAGGCCTTAACCATTGAAAGTATTAAAAATCATATTACTAATTAATTCAAACATAAGTCCATAAAGCATGCAGAAATAAAATGTTACTCAGCAACAGTTTTCATTATATAGATTCAATATTTAACTATTTTTAACTAAACATTTTTCACAAATTCAGTATTACAGCGGGATTTCAACAAAACATAAACACCTTTAGTGCCATCCCGGGACCCAAGGGTCTCTGAACAGAACATTTTACCCAAACACATATTCTGACTCAGAAGTCAGCCACCCAACTTTGCAAATATATCTTACCATCAGCAACAAACAAAGCATTTGATGAATAAACAACATTACATCATTAACACTTTCCAGTTGAACTTTCTGGAATTCAAAAAGTAATATATCCAGAATAGTCACCCTGACTGTTATTCAGACAAACTTTCCCCTTAAAACTTAGTACTTCATGGACTCAATATACATGCAGCAATTTATTTTGGTCCTGATTACTTAATTTCAGTAACTCTTCAAACATTTATAATTTCACCCCTTTTCTACCAAAATCCCATTCAAATGTTAATTAAACCCCAAACTTTTAGGGAAATATTTAGTAATTATCAGCAACATGGGTCTAGTAACCTCTACTCCCAAAATAAAAGAACACAATATCCCATGAGATAACCATCTCTTTGTGTACATTTTAAACATTGTGCATTCATTAAACACGATACAATACCACTTTTTCATGCCACATTCATTGGCCATATCATTCATTCTCCATTTAGAAATGTTTCCATACTTTCACCTCGAACACCCTTTCCCATATTTTTTATCAAATCCATATATCAGCCAAAGGTATATTTTTTCTTTTCTTTTGTTACTTAATACATAAAATTATACAACCTTAAGTTACTTCCCCTTCTTTTTCTGGAAGGCAGGCACCGGGACATCAGACTCGAAGGCAGGCTCCAGGACATCAGACTGTAAGGCAGGCACCGGGACATTAGACTGGAAGGCAGACACCAAGACATCAGACTGGACAATAGTCACTGGAACATCAGACTGGAGCATGGACACCGGAACATTAGGCTGGGACAAGAGAACTTCAGGCTGGATAGCAGGCAAAGATTTGGCAGGATCAGGTGGGTCATCAGGTTCAGCTGGCATGAGGGCAGACTGAAGCAGGTTGGTTGGTGTGGAGGCAGGTTGGGTTACTGGCAGGATTGTGTGGGTTGGAAAGAACTTCCGTTTCTTCTTTGGCTTAGCCACCACAGCTTTGTAGGTAACTGCAGGGCTGTAAGAAAGGGATGTAATTGGGTAAAAGGAAGGGCTGGAATGTGGTACAGACAAGGGAACAGTGGCTGGAGGAGGTTTTTGTGGGATTGTTAGAGGTGGAAGGGAAGAGGTAGGTGGATTGAAGGCAGGATAGGTGCAGTGAATAGAGACTGGGTATTGGTACTTGGTGGGAAGCAGCGTATATTGGGCTATAGCTGAGGTGAGATACAGAAGACTCTTGGGGAAGCAGGTGTCTAATGGCAGGGCTGGATTGTTGTAACTTGACTAAATGCAGAAGATCTGACCATGCCTCCAGCACAGGTTGAACAAAAGTTGGTTTACATACAGCCTGTCTAACCAGGGATTGTACTGAACAAATGCAATCAGACAACACCTGCTGGGAACAAGAGGAATAATGTTCAGTGAAAAAAGCCGAATCCTCCTCTAACAGCCATACTAGGGATTCAACTTGGCCACGATTGAAGGGGGAGAAAAATTGTCACTCCCTTTGGGAATACATGTCAGGGCTGGCTTTGCACATAAGTGGATTAAAGGCTTAATATCTTCAAATAACATATAACCCTGATCCACTAAGGAATGAGCTGATCGCATAGTTTCCAGCAGCTGGTCACTGGTCCAATCTTTTAAAGTCTGGCAGCAATATTCACCATCCTCTGCTGCCAGCAGAGAATAATAAACAATCTCAGTGAAATCCATCTTTGCAAGCCAACCGAACCAGGATGGTACCTCAGTGCAGCCACTTCTGGTCAGAGATGGCCTTGGTTTACTGTCATGAACCAAGTGTGACCAGTAGGGATGAGCCGAACACCCACCCCGGTTCGTTTCGCACCAGAACCTGAGAAGGGACCGAAAGTTCACGCAAACTTTAGAACCCCATTAAAGTCTATGGGACTCGAACGTTCGAAATCAAAAGTGCTAATTTTAAAGGCTAATATTATTGTTATTGTCCTAAAAAGGGTTTGGGGACCTGGGTCCTGCCCCAGGGGACATGTATCAATGCAAAAAAAGTTTTAAAAACGGCCGTTTTTTCAGAAGCAGTGATTTTAATGATGCTTAAAGTGAAAAAAAAGTGAAATATTCCTTTAAATATCGTACTGGGGGGTGTCTATAGTATGCCTATAAAGTGGCGCATGTTTCCCATGCTAGGAACAGTCCCTGTACAAAATGACATTTTTAAAGCTGCTGACATTTAAAACTGCTTGCGGCTTTAATGTAATGTCGGGTCCCGGCAATATGGATGAAAATCAGTGAGACAAACAGCATGGGTACCCCCCCAGTCCATTACCAGACCCTTTGGGTCTTGTATGGATATTAAGGGGAACCCAGCACCCAAATTTAAAAAAAGAAAGGCGTGGGGCCCCCAGGCTCTATATACTCTGAACAGCAGTATACAGGTGGTGCAAACAAGACAGGGTCTGTAGGTTTGTTTTTAAGTAGAATCTGTTTGTAATTTTGAACTGGTACATTTTTAAAGTGTAGCCCCAGCCAAAAAATCAATTTTTAAGCTTTTTGGAAAACATAGGGAAGGGTTATCACCCCTGTAACATTTTTTTTGCTGTCTGTGCACCTCTTCAGAAGATTACACCTCACTTTCTGTCCCAATGACAAATGTTTTTTGAAAATTTGGGGTTTTTAGTGAAACAAGGATTGGTGATAAACCATCAGTGAATAGGAGACACATTTTTCCCATATTAACTCTTACAGGAGAGAATTTCCCTTCCTAGGGGTAGATTCTCACTTCCTGTTGTCTCCTTTCGTTTGCAAGTAGGAGTCATTTGTAAGTTGGATGTTTGAAAGTAGGGGCCTGCCCTATATACTCTGCAGAAATTGTGGCCTTAGGTGTTGGTGTTGCCACAACACTGTAAGCCCTCACAGTTACTCTTGGTGGGCGCAGGAACAGGCCCTGCTGTGAAATATTAGATCAAGAATTGTAATTACATGCCATTGTTGAACAGTGGTAGAAAAATTGGGCCTTTGGTGGTGGTGGTGCTGGTGCCACAACACTGTAAGTGCTCACAGTTACTCTTGGTGGGCGCTGGAACGGGCCCTGCTGTGAAATATTATATCAAGAATTGTAATTACATGCACCTGTTAAACCGAGGCAGAAAAATTGGGCCTTTGGTGGTGGTGGTGGTGGTGGTGGTGGGGGTGTTGCCAAAACACTGTAAGCCCACACAGTTACTCTTGGTGGGCACAGGAATGGGCCCTGCTGTGAAATATTAGATCAAGAATTGTAATTACATGTCCCTGTTGAACAGGGGCAGAAAAATTGGGCCTTAGGCACTGGTGCCACAACACTGCAACCCCTCACAGATGCTATAGTTGGAGTGCAGGAATGAGCCCCGCTGCAAAGTATTGCATCGAAAATTGTAATTATACGCCCCTGTTAAACAGGGGCTGAAAATTTGGGCCTTGGGCACTGGTGCCACAACACTGCAACCCCTCACAGATACTCTAGTTGGAGCGCAGAAATGAGCCCTGCTTCAAAGTATTGCATTAAAAATTGTAATTACACGCCCCTGTTAAACAGGGGCAGAAAAATTGGGCCTTGGGCACAGGTGCTGGTGCCACAATACTGCAACCCCTCACAAATACTCTAGTTGGAGCGCAGGAATGAGCCCTGCTGCAAAGTATTGCATAAAAAATTGTAATTACATGCCCCTGTTAAACAGGGGCAGAAATATTGGGCCTTAGCCACTGCTGCCACAACACTGCAACCCCTCACAGATGCTATAGTTGGAGCGCAGGAATGAGCCCCGCTGCAAAGTATTGTAGCAAAAATTGTAATTATACGCCCCTGTTAAACAGGGGCTGAAAAATTGGGCCTTGGGCACTGGTGCTGGTGCCACAACACTGCAATCCCTCACAGATACTATAGTTGGAGCGCAGGAATGAGCCCTGCTGCAAATTATTGCATCAAAAATTGTATTTATACGCCCCTGTTAAACAGGGGCAGAAAAATTGGGCCTTGGCCACTGGTGGCGGTGCCCAGAACCAAAAATGTTCTTACAAGCTATCAGCATGAAAATTGAGGAGGAAGAAGATTGTCACTAAGCATAACAGGATAGTCACTCAGCATCAGCATAGGCAGTCTTGAAGGGATCTCACATTAAAAAAAAAACAATCGGTAACATCAGCATCAGGTGCTTGGTAGCTGGTGATCCAAGATTCATTTATTTTTATGAAGGTCAGCCGATCGACCGATTCGGTGGACAGGCGCACCTTGTGAACAGTAACAAAGCCTCCAGCAGTACTGAATGTGCGTTCCAAAAGAATGCTGGATGCAGGACAGGCCAGTAGCTCAATTGAATACTGCGGAAGCTCTGGCCAGTGATCCATCTTCAAGACCCAGTAACCCAGAGGATTTTCGATGAGAAAGGTGTCCAAATCAGATCTTGCCCCTAGGTATTCAAGCACCATGTGAATCAGACGCTGGCGATGGTTGCTGGAACCGATCATACCTTGGGGCTGCAGACTAAAAAATTGTCTGAACGCATCGGTCAGACGGCCACCTTCTCCAGCACTCCTTCTGTGACTGACTGAGGCCTCAGCAACACATTGTCCAGGAGGACCAGGAAATTGTAACCTCCCAGGCTCTGGAAACATGTTGCACAAACCTTTCTACAAGGCCTCCCGAAGATGTTTCATTCTCTGCTCCCTCTGCGACGGCAAGATAAGGTCCACAACCATACCCTTGTAATGTGGATCAAGGAGGGTTGCCAGCCAGTAATGATCCCTCCCCTTGATACCACAAACATGAGGATCCTTCCGCAGACTTTGCAGAATCAGGGAGGCCATGCAGTGTAGGTTTTCTGAGGCATTTGGTCCAGAGTCCTCTGGGTTACTAAGGACGACATGATCCGCAGCCACCTCCTCCCAGCCACGTACAAGTCCATGGGTATTCCTGCACCATGTGAATCAGACGCTGGCGATGGTTGCTGGAACCGATCATACCTTGGGGCTGCAGACTAAAAAATTGTCTGAATGCATCGGTCAGACGGCCACCTTCTCCAGCACTCCTTCTGTGACTGACTGAAGCCTCAGCAACACATTGTCCAGGAGGACCAGGAAATTGTAACCTCCCAGGCTCTGGAAACATGTTGCACAAACCTTTCTACAAGGCCTCCCGAAGATGTTTCATTCTCTGCTCCCTCTGTGACGGCAAGATAAGGTCCGCAACCATACCCTTGTAATGTGGATCAAGGAGGGTTGCCAGCCAGTAATGATCCCTCCCCTTGATACCACAAACATGAGGACCCTTCTGCAGGCTTTGCAGGATCAGGGAGGCCATGCAGTGTAGGTTTTCTGAGGCATTTGGTCCAGAGTCCTCTGGGTTACTAAGGATGACATGATCCGCAGCCACCTCCTCCCAGCCACGTACAAGTCCATGGGTTTCTTCGGACTGTAAATGATCCCTTGAAGACTGCTGCTGAGTGCCAGGCTCCACCTCCATGCTGACACAATCCTCCTCCTCCTCCTCATCGTCCTCTTCCTGTGTGATCGGTGGGCACGCAGGAACACTGTCTGGATAAAGGGGGCCTTGAGAGGTAAGGAAGTCCCCCTTTTCCTCCCTCTGTTCTGTCTCAAGTGCCCTGTCCATTATTCCACACAGTTTGTGCTCCAAGAGGTGGACAAGAGGGACAGTATCACTGATGCATGCACTGTCACTGCTCACAATCCTCATAGCCTCTTTAAATGGTGACAGGACAGTGAATGCATCCCTGATCATAGCCCACTGGTGTGGGGAAAAAAAACAAGCTCCCCTGACCCTGTCCTGGTGTCATAGTCGCATAGGTACTCATTGATGGCCCTCTGCTGTGTGTGCAGCCTCTGCAGCATGACCAACATTAAGTTCCACCTGGTGGGCATGTCACAGATTAGGCAGTTCTTGGGCAGGTTAAATTCCTTTTGGAGGTCAGCCAGCCGAGCACTGGCATTAAATGACCTGCGGAAATGCACACAGACTTTCCTGGCCTGCCTCAGGACATCCTGTAAGCTCGGGTACCAGCCTAAGAACCGCTGCACCACCAAGTTAAGGACATGAGCCAAACAGGGCACATGGGTCAGTTGTCCCTGTCGGAGGGCGGAAAGAAGGTTGGTGCCATTGCCCCAAACCACCATACCTGGCTTAAGCTTCAACCACCTCTGAACCTGCCCCTGCAGAGCTGACAGAATCTCTGCCCCAGTGTGGCTCCTGTCCCCCAAGCACACCAGCTCAAGCACTGCATGGCATCTTTTTGCCTGCATACTTGAGTAGCCCCTTGAACGCCTATGGAGCACCGCTGGTTCCGAGGACAAATCAGCACAGGAAGAGGCCATGGAGGAAGAAGAAGAGAAGGGGGTGAAGGAGATAGGTGTGGCAGAATCACCACTAGTAGAATTTTGGAGGCGTGGTGGTGGAACAACCGCCAACACTACTGCACCCTGTCCTGCATCCTTCCCAGCTGCCAGAAGAGTCACCCAGTGCACGGTGAAAGATAGGTAATGTCCCTGTCCATGCCTGCTGGACCATGAGTCAGTGGTAATATGCACCTTACTGCTGACCGCCCTGTCCAGTGAGGCCAAGACATTGCCTTCCACATGACGGTAGAGAGCCAGTATCGCCTTCCGTGAGAAATAGTGGCGTTGGAGAACCTGCCACTGAGGAACTGCACATTCCACAAACTCATGGAAGGGGGAAGAGCCTACCAACTGAAAAGGCAGAAGTTGAAGTGCTAGCAATTTAGCCAAGCTAGCATTCAACCCCTGGGCATGTGGATGGCTGGGAGTGAACTTCTTGCAGCGGTGAAGCAGCTGGGGCAGGGAAATTTGCCTGGTAAAATCTGACGTTGGTGTACCGATAGCATATTACCTGCAAGTACTTGGCTGTGACACACCTAATTCTACACCTTCATTCCTCTCAGTGCAGGTTTCAGAGAGGACTGAAGGTATAGTGGGGTTGGAGATCCCAGCTGATGAGGAGCAAGGAGAGGTCCACTTTGTTCTTTGGTGTGGGTCTTTTAGGTACGCTTGCCAATGAACTGCATGGCAGGTCGACATATGTCTGGTCAAGCATGTGGTGCTCAAGCGGGTGATGTTTTGGCCACGCGAGATACGCTTGAGACATATGTTGCAAATAGCAGCGATGGGATCTGATGCAATCATCTCAAAAAAGGCCCACACCGAAGAACTTATTGAATATCGCGCAGAGACAGCAGCGCCCTGCACATGTGGAGCTCTGCGGTGTGATGCAGTCGGCGTGCTGCCCTTAAGCTGGCCCCTGGTGGGCATCCTGCCTCTTTGGAGATGTGCCTCCTCCTCCTCCTCCTCTCTCCTATCAGGCACCCACGTGGAGTCAGTGACCTCATCATCCCCTCCCTCCTCATCACTGGAGCAAAGCTGGCAGTATGCTGCAGCTGGGGGAACATGACTGCCAGATTGCTGTCTTTCTATGGCACCCCCTCTCTCTGGGCTCACGTTAGTGCCTTCATCTAGCTGGGTACCATCATCGGAGCCTTTAAAACGCTGGGCATCCTCCAGGGGCATGTATCCAACACTGTGGTCAAACGGTTCGGGGGACTCCTCAGGAGGACATGGTGGGGCTAGAGAAGGAGTGACTGATGCCATTGAGCCGAAGGAAGAGGCCGCGTTGGCAGTTGCTTTGCCAGACAAAGTACCCTGAGCCTGGGTGAGATAGGATGAGGAGGATGAGGACGGCTTGGTCATCCACTCTACCAAGTCTTCAGTATGTTGCGGCTCAACACGGCCAGCTGCTGAAAAAAATGGACAAGTGCTGATGAGGATGCACCATCTCCACGACCAGCACTGTTGCATCTAGCCACTTAAGGACCGTCTCACGCCGATATACTTCGGCAAGGCGGCACGGGCAGGCAAAATCACGTAAATATACGTGATCTGCCTCCCGCGGGTGGGGGGTCTGATCGGACCCCCCCGGTGCCCGAGGCGGTCCTCTTTTGTCCCCCGGCGATCGGAGGTGAGGGGGAGGCCATCCGTTCGTGGCCCCCCCTTGCGATCGCCGCCGGCCAATCAGGACATTCCTTTGCTGCTGTATGCTATACAGCAGCAAAGGAAATTGTGTCATCTCTCCTCGGCTCAGTATTTTCCGATCCGGCGCCGAGGAGAGAAGACATCAATGTGAGTGTAAAACACACACTCAGTAGAACATGCCAGGCACACAAAACACCCCCGATCCCCCCCTGATGGCCCCCCGATCACCCCCCAATCACCCCCCCCCCCCGTCACACTGACACCAAGCAGGTTTTTTTTTTTATTTTTTTTTTCTGATTACTGCATGGTGTCAGTTTGTGACAGTTACTGTGTTAGGGCAGTTAGTATTAGCCCCCTTTAGGTCTAGGGTACCCCCCTAACCCCCCTTATTAAAGTTTTAACCCCTTGATCACCCCCCGTCACCAGTGTCGCTAAGCGATCATTTTTCTGATCGCTGTATTAGTGTCGCTGGTGACGCTAGTTAGGGACGTAAATATTTAGGTTCGTCGTCAGCGTTTTATAGCGACAGGGACCCCCTTATACTATCTAATAAATGTTTTAATCCCTTGATTACCCCCTAGTTAACCCTTTCACCACTGATCACCGTATAACTGTTACGGGTGACGCTGGTTAGTTTGTTTATTTTTTATAGTGTCAGGGCACCCGCCGTTTATTACCGAATAAAGGTTTAGCCCCCTGATCGCCCGGCGGTAATATGCGTCGCCCCAGGCAGCGTCAGATTAGCGCCAGTACCGCTAACACCCATGCATGCAGCATACCCCTTCCTTAGTGGTATAATATCTGAGCGGATCAATATCTGATCAGATCTATACTAGCGTCCCCAGCAGTTTAGGGTTCCCAAAAACGCATTGTTAGTGGGATAAGCCCAGATACCTGCTAGCACCTGCATTTTGCCCCTCCGCCCAGCCCAGCCTAGCCCACCCAAGTGCAGTATCGATCGATCACTGTCACTTACAAAACACTAAACGCATAACTGCAGCGTTCGCAGAGTCAGGCCTGATCCCTGTGATCGCTAACAGTTTTTTTGGTAGCGTTTTGGTGAACTGGCAAGCACCAGCCCCAGGCAGCGTCAGGTTAGCGCCAGTACTGCTAACACCCACGCACGCAGCATACGCCTCCCTTAGTGGTATAGTATCTGAACGGATCAATATCTGATCCGATCAGATCTATACTAGTGTCCCCAGCAGTTTAGGGTTCCCAAACACGTATTGTTAGTGTGATCAGCCCAAATACCTGCTAGCACCTGCGTTTTGCCCCTCTGCCCGGCCCAGCCCAGCCCAGCCCACCCAAGTGCAGTATCGATCGAGTCCTGTCACTTACAAAACACTAAACGCATAACTGCAGCGTTCGCAGAGTCAGGCCTGATCCCTGCGATCGCTAACAGTTTTTTTGGTAGCGTTTTGGTGACCTGGCAAGCACCAGCCCCAGGCAGCGTCAGGTTAGCGCCAGTACCGCTAACACCCACGCACGCAGCATACGTCTCCCTTAGTGGTATAGTATCTGAACGGATCAATATCTGATCAGTATCGATCGATCACTGTCACTTACAAAACACTAAACGCATAACTGCAACATTCGCAGAGTCAGGCCTGATCCCTGCGATCGCTTAAAGTTTTTTTGGTAGCGTTTTGGTGAACTGGCAAGCACCAGCTGCCTAGTACACCCTGGTCGTAGTCAAACCAGCACTGCAGTAACACTTGGTGAGGTGGCGAGTCCCATAAGTGCAGTTCAAGCTGGTGAGGTGGCAAGCACAAGTAGTGTCCCGCTGCCACCAAGAAGACAAACAGGCCCGTCGTGCCCATAGTGCCCTTCCTGCTGCATTCGCCAATCCTAATTGGGAACCCACCACTTCTGCAGCGCCCGTACTTCCCCCATTCACATCCCCAACCAAATGCAGTCGGCTGCATGAGAGGCATTTTCTTTATGTCCTCCCGAGTACCCCTACCCAACAAACCCCCCCAAAAAAGATGTTGTGTCTGCAGCAAGCGCGGATATAGGCGTTACACCCGCTATTATTGTCCCTCCTGTCCTGACAATCCAGGTTTTTGCATTGGTGAATGTTTTGAACGCTTACGCTACCATTCACTAGTTGAGTATTAGCGTAGGGTGCAGCATTGCACAGACTAGGCACACTTTCACAGGGTCTCCCAAGATGCCATCGCATTTTTAGAGACCCGAACCTGGAACCGGTTACAGTTATAAAAGTTAGTTACAAAAAAAGTGTAAAAAAAAAATATAAAATAAAAAAAAATAGTTGTCGTTTTATTGTTCTCTCTCTCTCTATTCTCTCTCTCTATTGTTCTGCTCTTTTTACTGTATGCTATTCTGCACTGTTTTATTGTTATTATGTTTTACCATGTTTGCTTTTCAGGTATGCAATTTTTTTAAACTTTAACGTTTACTGTGTTTTATTGTTAGCCATTTTTTTGTCTTCAGGTACGCCATTCACGACTTTGAGTGGTTATACCAGAATGATGCCTGCAGGTTTAGGTATCATCTTGGTATCATTCTTTTCAGCCAGCGGTCGGCTTTCATGTAAAAGCAATCCTAGTGGCTAATTAGCCTCTAGACTGCTTTTACAAGCCGTGGGAGGGAATGCCCCCCCCCCACCATCTTCCGTGTTTTTCTCTGGCTCTCCTGTCTCAACAGGGAACCTGAGAATGCAGCCGGTGATTCAGCCAGCTGACCATAGAGCTGATCAGAGACCAGAGTGGCTCCAAACATCTCTATGGCCTAAGAAACCGGAAGCTACGAGCATTTCATGACTTAGATTTCACCAGATGTAAACAGCGCCATTGGGAAATTGGGAAAGCATTTTATCACACCAATCTTGGTGTGGTCAGATGCTTTGAGGGCAGAGGAGAGATCTAGGGTCTAATAGACCCCAATTTTTTCAAAAAAGAGTACCTGTCACTACCTATTGCTATCATAGGGGATATTTACATTCCCTGAGATAACAATAAAAATGATTAAAAAAAAATGAAAGGAACAGTTTAAAAATAAGATAAAAAAGCAAAAAAATAATAAAGGAAAAAAAAAAGCACCCCTGTCGCCCCCTGCTCTCGCGCTAAGGCGAACGCAAGCTGCGGTCTGTCGTCGAACGTAAACAGTAATTGCACAATGCATGTGAGGTATCACCGCGAAGGTCAGATTGAGGGCAGTAATTTTAGCAGTAGACCTCCTCTGTAAATCTAAAGTGGTAACCTGTAAAGGCTTTTAAAGGCTTTTAAAAATGTATTTATTTTGTTGCCACTGCACGATTGTGCGCAATTGTAAAGCATGTCATGTTTGGTATCCATGTACTCGGCCTAAGATCATCTTTTTTATTTCATCAAACATTTGGGCAATATAGTGTGTTTTAGTGCATTAAAATTTAAAAAAAGTGTGCTTTTTCCCCAAAAAATGCGTTTGAAAAATCGCTGTGCAAATACTGTGTGAAAAAAAAAATGAAATACCCACCATTTTAATCTGTAGGGCATTTGCTTTAAAAAAATATATAATGTTTGGGGGTTCAAAGTAATTTTCTTGCAAAAAAAAATAATTTTTTCATGTAAACAAAAAGTGTCAGAAAGGGCTTTGTCTTCAAGTGGTTAGAAGAGTGGGTGATGTGTGACATAAGCTTCTAAATGTTGTGCATAAAATGCCAGGACAGTTCAAAACCCCCCCAAATGACCCCATTTTGGAAAGTAGACACCCCAAGCTATTTGCTGAGAGTCATGTCAAGTCCATGGAATATTTTATATTGTGACACAAGTTGCGGAAAAGAGACAATTTTTTTTTTTTTTGCACAAAGTTGTCACTAAATGATATATTGCTCAAACATGCCATGGGAATATGTGAAATTACACCCCAAAATACATTCTGCTGCTTCTCCTGAGTACGGGGATACCACATGTGTGAGACTTTTTGGGAGCCTAGCCGCGTACGGGACCCAGAAAACCAAGCACTGCCTTCAGGCTTTCTAAGGGCGTAAATTTTTGATTTCACTCTTCACTGCCTATCACAGTTTCGGAGGCCATGGAATGCCCAGGTGGCACAAACCCCCCCAAATGACCCCATTTTGGAAAGTAGACACCCCAAGATATTTGCTGAGAGATATAGTGAGTATTTTGCAGACCTCACTTTTTGTCACAAAGTTTTGAAAATTGAAAAAAGAAAAAAAAAAGTTTTTTCTTGTCTTTCTTCATTTTCAAAAACAAATGAGAGCTGCAAAATACTCACCATGCCTCTCAGCAAATAGCTTGGGGTGTCTACTTTCCAAAATGGGGTCATTTGGGGGGGGGGTTTGTGCCACCTGGGCATTCCATGGCCTCCGAAACTGTGATAGGCAGCGAAGAGTGAAATCAAAAATTTACACCTTTAGAAATCCTGAAGGCGGTGATTGGTTTTTGGGGCCCCGTACGCGGCTAGGCTCCCAAAAAGTCCCACACATGTGGTATCCCCATACTCAGGAGAAGCAGCTAAATGTATTTTGGGGTGCAATTCCACATATGCCCATGGCCTGTGTGAGCAATATATCATTTAGTGACAACTTTGTGCAAAAAATAAAAAATAAAAAAAAATGTGTCACTTTCCCGCAACTTGTGTCAAAATATAAAATATTCCATGGACTCAACATGCCTCTCAGCAAATAGCTTGGGGTGTCTACTTTGCAAAATGGGGTCATTTGGGGGGGGGGGGGGTTGTGCCATCTGGGCATTTTATGGCCTTCAAAACTGTGATAGGTAGTGAGGAGTGAAATCAAAAATTTACGCCCTTAGAAATCCTGAAGGCGGTGATTGGTTTTCGGGGCCCCGTACGCGGCTAGGCTCCAAAAAAGTCCCACACATGTGGTATCCCCATACTCAGGAGAAGCAGCTGAATGTATTTTGGGGTGCAATTCCACATAGGCCCATGGTCTGTGTGAGCAATATATCATTTAGTGACAACTTTTTGTAAAAAAAAATTTTTTGTCATTATTCAATCACTTGGGACAAAAAAAATAAATATTCAATGGGTTCAACATGCCTCTCAGCAATTTCCTTGGGGTGTCTACTTTCCGAAATGGGGTCATTTGGGGGGGTTTTGTACTGCCCTGCCATTTTAGCACCTCAAGAAATGACATAGGCAGTCATAAACTAAAAGCTGTGTAAATTCCAGAAAATGTACCCTAGTTTGTAGACACTATAACTTTTGCGCAAACCAATAAATATACGTTATTGACATTTTTTTTACCAAAGACATGTGGCCGAATACATTTTGGCCTAAATGTATGACTAAAATTGAGTTTATTGGATTTTTTTATAACAAAAAGTAGAAAATATCTTTTTTTTTCAAAATTTTCGGTCTTTTTCCGTTTATAGCGCAAAAAATAAAAACCGCAGAGGTGATCAAATACCATTAAAAGAAAGCTCTATTTGTGGGAAGAAAAGGACGCAAATTTCGTTTGGGTACAGCATTGCATGACCGCGCAATTAGCAGTTAAAGCGATGCAGTGCCAAATTGGAAAAAGTCCTCTGGTCCTTAGGCAGCTAAATGGTCCGGGGCTAAAGTGGTTAAGGACACACATACCATTTGGACACATTTTAAGGGGGTGTTTAGGGTAAAGCACTACAATGGAGCTGACAAAATACATTGTTAAGTGACTAGACTAGGTGGATATGGGCCCAGCATAGCATGCTGGGGAGGTTAGTGAAGGCAAATATGCATGAAGGACAAAAAAGGAGCATTAAAAGATTACAGCATGCATGAGGACAAAGGGGACATTCAAAACATATTGTATCCATGGTAATTAGGGATTGAGGAAAGAAATATAATACATTAGAAAACATTAAATACAATAAAATGTGATGTTAAAGGATAAATCTTGGTGTACAGTAGGGGGCGCTAAAGACCTATAGACATATGTGCTAATGTAAAACTGCCACTAGAGACATACACAATCCACATCAAACGCAGTGAGCTATATTGTAATAATTGTGCTAAAACGAAAAATTACCAAATACATGTTATGTGGTAAAAGTAAAAAAAATACAAAATATAAATATAAAATAAAAAGTATAAAGTGATAGTATATGATGATAAAAAAGTTCTTATTGCAGGTATAATTAATACATTCGTGATAGTTGATTGTCCCAATCCATTGAAGAGATTAGAGCAAAAAATTGGTTGGAAAACAACACCAAGGCAGACACATAAATCTTCATAGATGCAACAAATCTTAGCGATGATAAAAAGGTTCCGTCACCAAAGAGGAAGAAATCACCTAAGGATAATAGATATCTGCTTACCAGATACCAATGATTCATTTAACTAAAAAGAGAGTCATTAGTGCTTGTACAGGATTGTGCCTGTTCACATGAAGGCTGGAAGGCTGGGTGGTGGTTTAGGCATAGATCCCTCCCTTCCCATTCATTCAGGATAGGAAATATGAGAAACAAAAAGGAATCTCCATAGTGTAAAACCATTTATTATATAAAAAAGAAGAACAATAAAATAGCCAAATGGCCTCTTACATTGATCGGTGCCTACCCGTCACTGGGACTGCTTGCATGTCAGGGTAAATGGTGTCCAAGACCCTTCGCATCACATCGTACACGTGGTCACATGTCCAGATTCGTCCTACCAACTTCCGGATCATCTGGCTGACTAGACGCACGGGGTGGAACGCACGCCGCATGTGCGATGTGATGCGAAGGGTCTTGGACACCATTTACCCTGACATGCAAGCAGTCCCAGTGCCGGGTAGGCACCGATCAATGTAAGAGGCCATTTGGCTATTTTATTGTTCTTCTTTTTTATATAATAAATGGTTTTACACTATGGAGATTCCTTTTTGTTTCTCATATTTCCTATCCTGAATGAATGGGACGGGAGGGATCTATGCAAAGGTGTGCGCACGGGGTGTGCCGGGTGTGCCTGGGCACACCCTAATCACCCCGTGCTGTCTCCAGAGATTTGCCCCAAAATGCTGCATCCAAGAGAGTGTGTGGCCCGCGCTGCCTGTGAAACAGTTTCACAGGCAGCAGATCGTGAGAATTGCCAGAGCTGATCAGTGTATGAAACTGTCAGATAATGACACTGCATGCAGGAAGTGAGACCAGCTGTCTTAAAGGGGTTGTAAAGGTAAATTTTTTTTTTTTTTAAAATAACAAACATGATATACTTACCTTCACTGTGCAGCTCGTTCTGCACAGAGTGGCCCCGAACCTGGTCTTCTGGGGTCCCTCGGCGGCTGTTTCAGCTCCTCCCCGCAAGCATTAACCACCTTAATGCGAGCTCCCTCGCATGGTGGTGAGTGCTTGCGGGCGCGCTCCCGTGATACAGCCGGCGGCTATAGCCGCTCGCTGTATCACTCGTCCCCGCCCCCCGGCGAGCCGCGTCATCGGATGTGATTGACACCAGCGCGAGCCAATGGCTGCGCTGCTTTCAATCCATCCACTGCAGCCAATCAGCGACCAGGCTGAGCTGCAATGGAGATGACGAGAACGAGCAGCGGAGATTCGAGGCATCAGGTAAGTAAAACAGGGGGGCTGGGGGCGGCGGTATTGTCAAAAGTTTTTTCACCTTAATGCATAGAATGCATTAAGGTGAAAATTTTTTTTACCTTTACAACCCCTTTAATGTCAGGGTGATGTCGGGGGTGGGCGGGACTGAACGGCCATCAAACACAAGCCAATGGGATGGGGTCTGGGCGGGCCGCTACATTTATGGGGCCCGCCCCCTCTCTAAAGCAGCTCAAACATTGGCTGGTGTTTATAGCACTTGGTCCCGCCCACCCCCGACATCGCGGCTCAGTTGTAAGTCATCACAACTCAGCCGTGATGTCGGGGGTGGGCGGGACCAAGCGCCAACACCAGCCAATGATTGGGCTACTTCAGAGAGAGGGCGGAGCCAGAGAAATGTAGCGGCCCGCCCAGACCCATCCTATTGGCTGCTGTTTGGTAACTGTTCAGTCCCGCCCACCACCAACATCACCTTTAACAGCTGGTATCTCTCCCTGCATGCAGTGTCATCATCTGACAGTTTCATACACTGAACAGCTCTGGCAATTCTCACGATCTCTTGAATGTGAAACTCCCCCTCTCCCCTATCAGTGCCAACCAATGCTGCCAATCAGTGCCAACCAATGCTGCCAGTGCCAACCAATGCTGCCAATCAGTGCCAACCAGTACTGCCTATCCGTGCCAGTGCTGCTTATCAGTGCCAAACAATTCTGCCTATCAGTGCCAACCAGTGCAAACTAGTGCTGCCTATCAGTGCCAACCAATGCTGCCTATCAGTGCCAGTGCTGCTTATCCGCGCCAACCAATGCTGCCTATCAGTGCCAGTGCTGATCCTCAGTGCCAACCAATGCTGCCTATCAGTGCCAACCAGTACTGCCTATCCATGCCAGTGCTGCTTATCAGTGCCAACTAATTCTGCCTATCAGTGCCAGCCAGTGCTGTCTATCAGTGCAAACCAGTGCTGCCTATCAGTGCCAACCAATGCTGCCAATCAGTGCCAACCAATGCTGCCAATCAGTGCCAACCAGTACTGCCAATCAGTGCCAACCAGTACTGCCTATCCATGCCAGTGCTGCTTATCAGTGCCAACCAATTCTGCCTTTCAGTGCCAACCAGTGAAAACCAGTGCTGCCTATCAGTGCAAATCAGTGCTGATTATTAGTGCTGACCAATGCTGCCTATTAGTGCCAGTGTTGCTTATCAGTGCCAGTGCCAACCAATGCTGCCTATCAGTGCCAGTGCTGCTTATCAGTGCCAACCAATGCTGCCTATCCGTGCCAACCAGTGCTGCCTATCCGTGCCAGAGCTGCTTATCAGTGCCAACCAATTCTGCCTATCAGTGCCAACCAGTGCCAACCAATGCTGCTTATCAGTGCCAACCAATTCTGCCTATTAGTGCCAACCAATGCTGCCTATCAGTGGCAACCAGTCAGTGCACCCTATCAGTGCCAACCAATGCTGTAAATCACTGCCAACCAATGCTGTCAATCAGTGCCAACCAATGTTGCCTATCAGTGCAGCGAATCAGAGCCTATCAGTGCCCATAAGTGCTACCAATCAGTGCCCATCAGTGCCAATCAGTGCTGACAATAAGCGCCCATCAGTACCGCCCATCAGTGCCACCAATCAGTGCTGCCTATCATTGCCACCTATCAGTGCACATCAGTGCTACCAATTAGTGCCCATCAATGCTGCCAATCAGTGCAGCCTATTAGTGCCCATCAGTGCTGCCTATCAGTGCCCATCAGTGCTGCCTTAGCAGGGATGGTGGAAACCCCTCTACAGATAATTGCAATACAAATTACCTTAAAGTGCAACAACTTTTTAGTTGGGAGGTTCACACCATTATAGGACTTTGGAATTTTTATTTTTTAGAGTGTTCCACTTAATTGTATATGTTTTAGTTACGGTTATAATGTGAATGATTGCACTTGAAGTTAATTTCCCACCACCCCTGCTAAGTTCATGTCTTTATGGACCTTGTTTGTGCACTGGTGGGCAGTCATGTTGGAACAGGAAGGGGAGATCCCCAAACTTCTCACAAAGTTGGGAGCATGAAATTTTCCAAAATGTCTTGGTATGCTGACGACAGAAGAGTTCCCTTTACTGGCACTAAGATGCCAAGCCCAACCCCTGAATAACAACCCCACACCATAATTCCCCCTCCACCAAATGATTTGGACCAGTGCACAAAAGCAAGATCCGTAAATACATGGATGAGCGAGTTTGGGGTAGAGGAACTTGACTGGCCTGCACAGAGTCCTGACCTCAAAAAATGCCCTTCTGGAAGAATGGTCAAACATTCCCATAGACACACTCCTAAACCTTGTGGACGGCCTTCCCAGAAGAGTTGAAGCTGTTATAGCTGCAAAGGGTGGGCCAACTCAATATTGAACCCTACGGACTAAGACTGGGATGTCATTAAAGGTCATGTGTGTGTAAAGGCAGGCGTCCCAATACTTTTGAATATATATATATATATATATATATATATATATATATATATACACACACACACGTATGTGTGCTTGAGCTTTCGGTGCACACCCTAATGTAATAGGCTGCGCACGCCTATGGATCTATGCCTAAACCACCACCCAGCCTTCCAGCCTTCATGTGAACAGGCACAATCCTGTACAAGCACTAATGACTCTCTTTTTAGTTAAAGGAGTCATTGGTATCTGGTAAGCAGATATCTATTATCCTTAGGTGATTTCTTCCTCTTTGGTGACGGAACCTTTTTATCATCGCTAAGATTTATTGCATCTATGAAGATTTATGTGTCTGCCTTGGTGTTGTTTTCCAACCAATTTTTTGCTCTAATCTCTTCAATGGATTGGGACAATCAACTATCACGAATGTATTAATTATACCTACAATAAGAACTTTTTTATCATCATATACTATCACTTTATACTTTTTATTTTATATTTATATTTTGTATTTTTTTACTTTTACCACATAGCATGTATTTGGTAATTTTTCGTTTTAGCACAATTATTACAATATAGCTCACTGCGTTTGATGTGGATTGTGTATGTCTCTAGTGGCAGTTTTACATTAGCACATATGTCTATAGGTCTTTAGCGCCCCCTATTGTACACCATTCCTTATTTGATTATCTTATTCAAATTAAGGGGAGCAGCTTGCACTTGTGGTTTTATTGGTTTTTGGTTATCCATTGATCATCCACGGGTGATACACTTCTTTGGGTCAGCATAATTACTGATCCTCTATGTATGATATTTTTTAATTTTATCAATTTTTTTCAATTAATATTTTTCCAATTTGTAAGCTCACATTATTGACACCACTGGCGCGGAAGTATTGTTTACCTAAAAGATAAATCTTACCTTAATATAGTCCTTCTGCAGGACCTGAATTATAGCAGAACAGGTCTCTGGGATAATGATCCCCAGAGCCTGGGGGAGATGCCTGTCGAGAACTTAAGGTCCTGCAGGCTTCTCCCAGTCGCCAAGTACCGCAACATGGCGACTAGCCTCTGCTCCGGAGTGATGGCTTGCCTCATGCAGGTATCCTGCCTGCTGATATAAGGTGTCAGAAAAGCCAACAAACGGTGAAAAACGGGGTCTGTCATCCTGAAAAAGTTCCTGAAATCGTCAGGATTATTCTGACGGATCTCAAGAAGCAAAGGCATGTGAGAGAATTGGTCACGCTGGAGCAAGCAAATCTTGGTCCATGAACTCCTCCCCACCCTGTTCATGGACTGGGCTTGGGTCAAAGAATTAACTAAAACACCAAGCCCAAGCAAAGCGCGAACTCTTCGATGAGTATGCACATGCAACATGGCTTCAAAACAGTCAGCTGGTCAGAACGAACTTAAACAGAACGCACTGAAGAACAGCAAGGCCTGTGAAGAGCGAGCTGAAAATCATCAACGAGCGGACAAGAACGCACTGGATAAACCAATGCGAACTGACTGCACGCACTGAAAAGCAGATACAAACCCCACAAGCACAAACTGAACAACAGTTAAACGATCTGAAAAAACACGAGTCTGAAAAGCGCGAATCGTCAAGGGGCCCAAAGGGTGGTGCACTTGCAATTGAACTTCCGTTTTATAGTCTCGCGGACCTGGTGTAAGTCACTGCGTTCTAGACAATTGAACTTTGGTGTGATCGTGTGTAGGCAAGTCCGTTTCAGCGGAATTCCATTGGAACCCGACGAAAAGTCTTTCGGACTTGAGTCCGATTAAAAACTCGTGTGTACACGGCATAATAGGAAATAATGTGTGCTGTATTATCCACTTATACAGAATAGTATGGAGTTTGGAAGTGCAGTACATTTTTATTCTGCATTGTGGGATCTGCACTAGCTTCAGCTAGAGTTATAATCCAGGCACCCGTAGCAAATAGCACAGCCAGGCCTGTGACCTACCTGCTGTATTAAACCCCCCAAAAAATGTAATATAATGCAGCTTAGCAATCCTTAGATGTGGTGGCTGCATTCATTTTCTTTTTTTTTTTTTAGTTTTTTTTTCCTTTATGTCTTCCTGGTGACCTGGCCAGTAAGTCTGTTATTTTTCAAGTTCTTTTAACAGACCAAGCAAACGTGGCAGTTAGAAACTATTTAAAGCAAAACATAAGGCAAAAAAATATGAACAGATAGGCTTTTTGTAATTGCAAAAGAGGTATGAAATGTCTCGTCTGTATTAAAAAAAACGTATACGCCTGTTCATAATCCTCTTTAGGATGTACAAAGAGCTGCACATGGGCAGCTGGGGAACACCTCTAAATGTAGCTGTAAAATTAGTGAAGAGGTATTTTAAATTCTGCAACCTTTGCACTGAGGGATATTCCTGGCTGCAGCTGCCTGTAGTTGAGATATTTATGTTATCTAGTGTCATATATCAACAGTGTCTCCTGCTTTCTCCTGTCTACCGCACCCTTTTTGTGCCTCTGAAGCAGCCGGCAGAGTCCGGTGAAACCAGTCAGGCCATCTTTCTGACCGCCTTTTATGTCATGCCTGTCTTGCTAGCCACAGCTGGTCACTGGAATAGTGGTGAATCCCCTAAAGGATACCTCTCAAGGACATTGACTAACTACAGGAATTAATAAGTATTTCTTTCTTTTGGATATAGAATTCCTTATATACAGTGGCTTGCAAAAGTATTCGGCCCCCTTGAACTTTTCAACCTTTTGCCACATTTCAGGCTTCAAACATAAAGATATAAAATTTTTATTTTTTGTGAAGAATCACCAACAAGTGGGACACAATTGTGAAGTGGAACAAAATCTTTTGGATTTTTGAAACTTTTTTAACTAATAAAAAAATGAAAAGTGGGGAGTGCAAAATTATTCGGCCCCCTTGCGTTAATACTTTGTAGAGCCACCTTTTGCTGCGATTACAGCTGCAAGTCGCTTGGGGTATGTCTCTATCAGTTTTGCACATCGAGAGACTGAAATTCTTGCCCATTCTTCCTTGCAAAACAGCTCGAGCTCAGTGAGGTTGGATGGAGAGCGTTTGTGAACAGCAGTTTTCAGCTCTTTCCACAGATTCTCGATTGGATTCAGGTCTGGACTTTGACTTGGCCATTCTAACACCTGGATACGTTTATTTGTGAACCATTCCTTTGTAGATTTTGCTGTATGTTTGGGATCATTGTCTTGTTGGAAGATAAATCTCCGTCCCAGTTTCAGATCTTTTGCAGACTCCAACAGGTTTTCATCCAGAATGGTCCTGTATTTGGCTGCATCCATCTTCCCCTCAATTTTAACCATCTTCCCTGTCCATGCTGAAGAAAAGCAGGCCCAAACCATGATGCTGCCACCACCATGTTTGACAGTGGGGATGGTGTGTTGAGTGTGATGAGCTGTGTTGCTTTTACGCCAAAGATATCGTTTTGCATTGTGGCCAAAAAGTTCGATTTTGGTTTCATCGGACCAGAGCACCTTCTTCCACATGTTTGGTGTGTCTCCCAGGTGGCTTGTGGCAAACTTTAGATGAGACTTTTTATGGATATCTTTGAGAAATGGCTTTCTTCTTGCCACTCTTCCATAAAGGCCAGATTTGTGCAGTGTACGACTGATTGTTGTCCTATGGACAGACTCTCCCACCTCAGCTGTAGTTCTCTGCAGTTCATCCAGAGTGATCATGGGCCTCTTGGCTGCACCTCTGATCAGTCTTCTCCTTGTCTGAGCTGAAAGTTTAGAGGGACAGCCAGGTCTTGGTAGATTTGCAGTGGTCTGATACTCCTTCCATTTCAAAATGATCGCTTTCACAGTGCTCCTTGGGATGTTTAAAGCTTGGGAAATCTTTTTGTATCCAAATCCAGCTTTAAACTTCTCCACAACAGTATTACGGACCTGCCCAGTGTGTTCCTTGGTCTTCATGATGCTCTCTGCGCTTTCAACAGAACCCTGAGACTATCACAGAGCAGGTGCATTTATACAGAGACTTGATTACACACAGGTGGATTCTATTTATCACCATCAGTCATTTAGGACAACATTGGATCATTCAGAGATCCTCGCTGAACTTCTGGAGTGAGTTTTCTGCACTGAAAGTAAAGGGGCCGAATAATTTTGCATGCACCACTTTTCAGTTTTTTAATTGCTAAAAAAGTTTAAAATATCCAATAGATTTCGTTCCACTTCACAATTGTGTCCCACTTGTTGGTGATTCTTCACAAAAAATTAAAATTTTATATCTTTATGTTTGAAGCCTGAAATGTGGCAAAAGGTTGAAAAGTTCAAGGGGGCCGAATACTTTCGCAAGCCACTGTATACCACTTACTTGACTGGATTACAATGAGACCTTTTACTTACTGGATTACAATGAGACCTTGTGGGAGTACTGTTGGTAATGTTCTGTTATGACAACGTTCTTATGATACGGTGCGAGGGAGGCAGCTCAGGACATGGATTGTTTTATCAATGACTGAGTGGAATCCTAAAATTCATGCTATTTACACTTGTTCCTGATATCTGTACCTCCTCTGGACCACTGTCATAACCTCCAATACTTTCAACTACACACCATATTCCCTGTTGGTCTTCCATCTTGTTTGGATTACACAGACTTCCTGGAAATCTCATAATTCATCAATTTATCAGTTTACAAACAGGATTCTTGGAGCTTTGCCCCTTCCTTTGTAGAAATCACCACTACCAATTTTGGTGCCATACACCAATATATGACCCGCATCCTTTCCCTCTACATGACCAGGGTGGATGTAGGGATTTACTTTATCTACAATTTTTTAATTATGTGGCTGAGCTGCATGACCCAAGAGGTGTCCATGATGTTTTATTAGTATACATGATTGTACAATGATTTTAATTTGTCAATTTCCCTCACCTTTTTTCGAATAAATATTTTGATAATTTGATATACAGCGGCCTGTGGCAATTGTTTTGTTCATTAATGGTGATGGTTGAGCCTAATCAGGTTTTTTTATCTTTTGAGTAACATGTATAGTTCATACCGAGGGCTCCCATTCCACACCCCTTTTTCTTCCTTCTCTGTTGAGGTGAAAACATGCATATATCATTGATAATAAATAAATTATAGTAGGCGGAACCTTGAGGGTCCCTTATCTTTAGTGTTTCAACTGATTACATGACATCCTTGAACTTTTCTGACCCCGTATCTGGCAGGCTTGCTGGGAAGATACTGTTTGAATGACAAGCGGCCAGAAAACTTAATCAGTGACTCATCAGCGCAGACAACTTGATGGGGAGTAAATAAGGCTGCAAAACTGTAACGTACCTGGGATGTGAGCCTGACATGTGGAGGAAGACCTCCCGTACCACCCTGGCTCGGAGACCACTGGAGTGGGAACAGTGGCGGTAAGAGCACAGTGAGGTAAAGGTGCCTGAGTCCTTACTGCTTGCAGTGGTCTCCTCACGTGGAAGCTGGAGTGGTGGTTGCAGGTCAGCAGATGCAGGCTAGTAGGATAGTGGATGCAGGTCAGCAGGTGCAGGTTGCAGAGCAGCGGATGCAGGTCAGCAGATGCAGGTTTGCAGAGCAGCGGATGCAGGTCAGCAGATGCAAGTTTGCAGAGTAGCGGATGCAGGTCAGCAGATGCGGGTTTGCAGAGCAGCGGATGCAGGCCAGCAGATGCAGGTTGGCAGAGCAGCAGATGCAGGTCAGCAGACAGAAGAGGAGTCAGACTAGCCGGGTCATACACATCAGGGAACACAGCAGAAACGGCAGGCAGAGAATAGTCCAGGCTGGGTCTTGGCAACAGGCAATCAGGCAGGTAAAAGAGCAGGGTCAAATGAGCCGAGGTCAGGATTGGAGACATAAGCAGGGTCAGGAAGCCGGGTCAACACAGGAACAGAGTACTCGTACAAATCAGGAACACAGGAAACAGAAGCAGATCAAACCGCAAGGGGAAGCACCATTGAGCATCTTTTATGGACTATTGGGCGCCAAAGCGCGTTTAACGTGTGAGCATGCGCACATTTGTGTGCGAAGTCCGTGATTTGCGCATGCGCATAGGCGCACGCCTTATGGAACGGGCAGTACATCCCTGACAAAAACGTTGGTTGAAGTGGTTTACGAGGGGCCGAATTTTGTAGAGCTGATCAAATTCAGAGTCACCCTGAGGACAACAGAGTTCATTGTCACTGAAGTGCATGAACCGCAAGATCTGCTCGTATCGTGTCCTGGTCATGGAGGCAGAGAACGTATGGTGAATTGGGTCAGTGGAACAATATGACCGCAACCCACTCTTTTTAGTTATGCCCATAAGGAGGGATAGGCCCAGGAAGGTCTTAAATTTGAAGACCGTAATTGGTCTCCAATCTCTGGCAAGGGTCAGGTGGGGATTAGCGACAATGTGAGAAACAGTGAATAAAAATCAAGTGACGAAAAATCAACTGTTTCCACCTGAATGCTGGGTTGGCCAGTGAATGGGGGAATTACGGGTGCTGCAGAAGTGGTGGGTTCCCAATTAGGATTGGCGAATGCAGCAGGAAGGGCACTATGGGCTTGACTGACCTGTCTTTGTCTTCTTCTTGGTGGCAGATAGACACTACTCGTGCTTGCCACCTCGCCAGCATAAACTGCACTTATGGGACTCGCCACGTCACCAAGTGTTATTGCAGTGCTGGATGTATGACCAGGATGTACTAGGCCGCTGGTGCTTGCCAGTTCACCAGAAGGAATAGCGGCGTTAGTGCTGGCTCTCTGCTCTATACGAGGGACCTGAGGTTCTTGCACCTCAATGACAGCAGAAGAAGATCGGGGTCTGGTACGCCTGACCTTGGCAGGGACCACAACTCCATCATCAGAGCTTTCTGTCAGGATGCCACTGTCGTCTACAGGATCGTATTCTGGGCCTGAATCTGACAGATTAGTGACTTTCTCTTCACTATCTGTCATGCTCAGAAACGTGTAGGCCTCTACACTACTGTACCTTCGATTTGACATTTTGTTCTCTAAATTTAGTGGTACTCACAGGTAAAAAAGCTCCTGACTGTTAGCGACTGATTCAAAGGCTACCAAAAAACTGTTAGCGTTCGCAGGGATCAGGCCTGACTCTGCGAATGCTGCAGTTATGTGTGTTGTGTTTTGTAAGTGACAGTGATCAATTTGATACTGCACTTGGGTGGGCTGGGCTGGACTGGGCGGAGGGGCTAAACGCAGGTGCTAGCAGGTATCTGGGCTGATCCTGCTAACACTGCTTTTTTGGGAACCCTAAGCTGTTGTGGAGGCTAATATAGTTCTGATCAGATCAGATATTGATCTGTTCAGACACTATACTACTAAGGGAGGCGTATGGTGAGTGCGTGGGTGTTAGCAGTACTGGCACTGATCTGACGCTGCCTGGGGTGACGCAGACCCTATCTAATGCTAAAACCTAACTTTGATCACCCGCCGGGTCATCAGGGGGTTAAACCTTTATTGGGTAAAATATGGCGGGTGCCTTGACGCTATAAAAATAAATCTAGCAAAACTGTGTCACCTAGAAGGTAGATAAGAAAATCCGGACAGCCGCACTCCAGGAAGATGTAGTTCAAAAATTATTTATTTATATTTTCTGTTTCAATGTTTTTATTGAAATTTTTGCAATGAAAATGTAATATGAACAAAACATACAACATAATACTCCTCAATGACCAAGGCAGCCAAAAGAGGGAAGTACATGGAAGGAACAACAGAGCACTTACACAGATGATGTATAAAAGGTAGAGCAAAGTTCCTGGCATGTTTACTGTCTTAGTAATGAATTGTTAACTTCCGCTAGGAGAACGGACAACCTGAGAAAAATTACAAACTGGGAACCCCCCCCCCAGGAAGGCCCCTGAGATCATCACTTCACCCCAATGGGAACACACTGTGAAGTGCGAGAGCTTCAGGATTCCCACCAAAGGAGGTGCCTCCCAATCTCCTGTCAGCTCCCCTGGGGAAGTGCTCACGCCGGGAAGATACCCAGGCGAGGCAGCCCCCCGGACGGAGCTGACAGACACATCGTCCAGGATAGAAACCTGAGAGAGCCTGGCTGCCATCTAGGCTGGGACGCCAAGTAAATAGTTTAGAACAGCCTAAAAGAACAAGTGAGTATGCTTTGGCCTAGTAAAACCGTTATTAGCCGTTAGCGGGCGTAAGAAAGATGAGGATAGAACATAAAAAGAAATAACAGAGAAGAAAGAGGAAGAGGAGAGAGGGAGCTAGGAGAGGACAGAGGGAGGGGGGGTGGGGTATACGGAAAGAGGTGGTAATCTCGCCGGACTCTCTCCTACGTTAGTAGGTGGCCTGGGTAAAGTGAGATACCGACATACCTAGCCCAAGGTTCCCAAATCCCTTCAAAGCGTGGGACCGTGTCACGCAGTTTAGCAACTATTTGTTCCTGTGACATTATCCAGGAAATCTTCCGTTTGGTGGCCGATATGGACACCGAAGGAGTTTTCCATGCTTTCGCTAGCGTAACTTTGGCTCCCAAACACATAAAGAATATAAGTTGTTGTGTATTTTTAGGAGTGTTGTGCATTGTGCAATTCAGTAGAATGTATATGGGGTCCTGTGGAACCTCTGCCCCAGATACTCTCCTTAGAATATGGAGGAATTTATTCCAGTAACTCCGTATGCGGGGGCATGTCCACCAGATATGGTGCATCATGCCAATATGACCGCAACCTCTGTAGCAGAGGGGAGAGGAGTCTGGGAATATCCTGGAGAGCCTGGCCGGGACATAATACCATTTAGTAAAGACTTTAATGTTAGCCTCAATTAACCACTTCAGCCCCGGAAGGATTTACCCCCTTCCTGACCAGAGCACTTTTTACAATTCGGCACTGCGTCGCTTTAACTGCTAATTGCGCGGTCATGCAATGGTGTACCCAAACGGAATTTGCGTCCTTTTCTTCCCACAAATAGAGCTTTCTTTTGATGGTATTTGATCACCTCTGCCGTTTTTATTTTTTGCGCTATACACGGAAAAAGACCGAAAATTTTGAAAAAAAATGATATTTTCTACTTTTTGTTCTAAAAAAAATCCAATAAACTCAATTTTAGTCATACATTTAGGCCAAAATGTATTCGGCCACATGTCTTTGGTAAAAAAAATGTCAATAAGTGTATATTTATTGGTTTGCGCAAAAGTTATAGCGTCTACAAACTAGGGTACATTTTCTGGAATTTACACAGCCTTTAATTTATGACTGCCTATGTCGTTTCTTGAGGTGCTAAAATGGCAGGGCAGTACAAAACCCCCACAAATGACCCCATTTTGGAAAGTAGACACCCCAAGGAATTTGCTGAGAGGCATGTTGAGCCCATTGAATATTCATTTTTTTTGTCCCAAGTGATTGAATAATGACAAAAAAAAAATTACAAAAAGTTGTCACTAAATGATATATTGCTCACACAGGCCATGGGCATATGTGGAATTGCACCCCAAAATACATTTAGCTGCTTCTCCTGAGTACGGGGATACCACATTTGTGGGACTTTTTGGGAGCCTAGCCGCGTACGGGGCCCCGAAAACCAATCACTGCCTTCAGGATTTCTAAGGGCGTACATTTTTGATTTTACTCCTCACTACCTATCACAGTTTTGAAGGCCATAAAATGCCCAGATGACATAAAACCCCCCCAAATGACCCCATTTTGGAAAGTAGACACCCCAAGCTATTTGCTTTGAGGCATGTTGAGTCCATGGAATGTTTTATATTTTGACACAAGTTGCGGGAACGTGACATATTTTTTTTTTTTTTTTTTGCACAAAGTTGTCACTAAATGATATATTGCTCACACAGGCCATGGGCATATGTGGAATTGCACCCCAAAATACATTTAGCTGCTTCTCCTGAGTATGGGGATACCACATGTGTGGGACTTTTTGGGAGCCTAGCCGCGTACGGGACCCCGAAAACCAATCACTGCCTTCAGGAATTCTAAGGGCGTACATTTTTGATTTTACTCCTCACTGCCTATCACAGTTTCGGAGGCCATGGAATGCCCAGGTGGCACAAACCCCCCCCAAATGACCCCATTTTGGAAAGTAGACACCCCAAGCTATTTGCTGAGAGGCATGGTGAGTATTTTGCAGCTCTCATTTGTTTTTGAAAATAAAGAAAGACGAGAAAAAACATTTTTTTTTTCTTTTTTCAATTTTCAAAACTTTGTGACAAAAAGTGAGGTCTGCAAAATACTCACTATACCTCTCATCAAATAGCTTGGGGTGTCTACTTTCCAAAATGGGGTCATTTGGGGGTTTTTTTTGCCACCTGGGCATTCCATGGCCTCCGAAACTGTGATAGGCAGTGAAGAGTGAAATCAAAAATTTACGGCCTTAGAAAGCCTGAAGGCGGTGCTTGGTTTTTGGGGTCCCGTACGCGGCTAGGCTCCCAAAAAGTCTCACACATGTGGTATCCCCGTACTCAGGAGAAGCAACAGAATGTATTTTGGGGTGTAATTTCACATATTCCCATGGCATGTTTGAGCAATATATCATTTAGTGACAACTTTGCGCAAAAAAAAATAAAAAAAATAAAAAATTGTCTCTTTCCCGCAACTTGTGTCACAATATAAATTATTCCATGGACTCAACATGACTCTCAGCAAATAGCTTGGGGTGTCTACTTTCCAAAATGGGGTCATTTGGGGGGGTTTTGAACTGTCCTGGCATTTTATGCACAACATCTAGAAGCTTATGTCACACATCACCCACTCTTCTAACCACTTGAAGACAAAGCCCTTTCTGACACTTATTGTTTACATAAAAAAATAATTTTTTTTTGCAAGAAAATTACTTTGAACCCCCAAACATTATATATTTTTTTTAAAGCAAATGCCCTACAGATTAAAATGGTGGGTGTTTCATTTTTTTTTTTCACACAGTATTTGCGCAGCGATTTTTCAAACGCATTTTTTGGGGAAAAAACACACTTTTTTACATTTTAATGCACTAAAACACACTATATTGCCCAAATGTTTGATGAAATAAAAAAGATGATCTTAGGCCGAGTACATGGATACCAAACATGACATGCTTTAAAATTGTGCACAAACGTGCAGTGGCGACAAACTAAATACATTTTTAAAAGCCTTTAAAAGCCTTTACAGGTTACCACTTTAGATTTACAGAGGAGGTCTACTGCTAAACTTACTGCCCTCGATCTGACCTTCGCGGCGATACCTCACATGCATGGTGCAATTGCTGTTTACATTTGACGCCAGACCGACGCTTGCGTTCGCCTTAGCACGAGAGCAGGGGGGACAGGGGTGCTTTTTTTTTTTTTTTTTTTTTTTTTTTTTTTCTTTATTATTATTATTTTTTTATCTTATTTTTAAACTGTTCCTTTCATTTTTTTTTTAAATCATTTTTATTGTTATCTCAGGGAATGTAAATATCCCCTATCATAGCAATAGGTAGTGACAGGTACTCTTTTTTGCAAAATTGGGGTCTATTAGACCCTAGATTTCTCCTCTGCCCTCAAAGCATCTGACCACACCAAGATCGGTGTGATAAAATGCTTTCCCAATTTCCCAATGGCGCTGTTTACATCCGGCGAAATCTAAGTCATAAAATGCTCGTAGCTTCCGGTTTCTTAGGCCATAGAGATGTTTGGAGCCACTCTGGTCTCTGATCAGCTCTATGGTCAGCTGGCTGAATCACCGGCTGCATTTTCAGGTTCCCTGTTGAGACAGGAGAGCCAGAGAAAAACACGGAAGACGTTGGGGGGGGGGCATTCCCTCCCACTGCTTGTAAAAGCAGTCTAGAGGCTAATTAGCCGCTAGGATTGCTTTTACATGAAAGCCGACCGCTGGCTGAAAAGAATGATACCAAGATGATACCTAAACCTGCAGGCATCATTCTGGTATAACCATTCAAAGTCGTGAATGGCGTACCTGAAGACAAAAAAATGGTTAACAATAAAGCACAGTAAACGGTAAAGTATAAAAAATTGCATACCTGAAAAACAAACATGATAAAACATAATAACAATAAAACATTGCAGAATAGAATACAGTAAAAAAGAGCAGAACAATAGAGAGAGAGAATAGAGAGAGAAAGAACAATAAAACGACAACTATTTTTTTTTTATTTTATATTTTTGTATGTGTTTTTTTTTTTTTTTTTTTTTTGTAACTAACTTTTATAACTGTACCCGGTTCCAGGTTCGGGTCTCTCAAAATGCGATGGCATCTTGGGAGACCCTGTGAAAGTGTGCCTAGTCTGTGGAATGCTGTACCCTATGCTAATAGTCAACTAGTGCATGGTAGCGTTCAAAACATTCACCAATGCAAAGACCAGGATTGTCAGGACAGGAGGGACAATAATAGCGGGTGTCACGCCTATATCCGCGCTTGCTGCAGACACAACATCTTTTTTGGGGGGGTTCGTTGGGTAGGGGTACTCGGGAGGACATAAAGAAAATGCCTCTCATGCAGCCGACTGCATTTGGTTGGGGATGTGAATGGGGGAAGTACGGGCGCTGCAGAAGCGGTGGGTTCCCAATTAGGATTGGCGAATGCAGCAGGAAGGGCACTATGGGCACGACGGGCCTGTGTTTGTCTTTTTGGTGGCAGCGGGACACTACTTGTGCTTGCCACCTCACCAGCTTGAACTGCACTTATGGGACTCGCCACGTCACCAAGTGTTACTGCAGTGCTGGTTTGACTACGACCGGGGTGTACTAGGCCGCTGGCGCTTGCCAGTTCACCAAAACGCTACCAAAAAATCTGTTAGCGATCGCAGGGATCAGGCCTGACTCTGCGAACGCTGCAGTTATGCGTTTAGTGTTTTGTAAGTGACAGTGATCGATCGATACTGCACTTGGGTGGGCTGGGCTGGGCCGGGCGGAGGGGCAAAACGCAGGTGCTAGCAGGTATCTGGGCTGATCCCGCTAACACTGCGTTTGTGGGAACCCTAAACTGCTGGGGACGCCAGTATAGATCTGATCGGATCAGATATTGATCCGTTCAGATACTATACCACTAAGGGAGGTGTATGCTGCGTGCGTGGGTGTTAGCGGTACTGGCGCTAATCTGACGCTGCCTGGGGCTGGTGCTTGCCAGTTCACCAAAACGCTACCAAAAAAACTGTTAGCGATCGCAGGGATCAGGCGTGACTCTGCGAACGCTGCAGTTATGCGTTTTAGTGTTTTGTAAGTGACAGTGATCGATTGATACTGCACTTGGGTGGGCTGGGCCGGGCGGACGGGAAAAACGCAGGTGCTAGCAGGTATCTGGGCTGATCCCGCTAACACTGCGTGTTTGGGAACCCTAAACTGCTGGGGACACTAGTATAGATCTGATCGGATCAGATATTGATCCGTTCAGATACTATACCACTAAGGGAGGTGTACGGTGCGTGCGTGGGTGTTAGCGCTACTGGCGCTAACCTGACGCTGCCTGGGGCTGGTGCTTGCCAGTTCACCAAAACGCTACCAAAAAAACTGTTAGCGATCGCAGGGATCAGGCCTGACTATGCGAACGCTGCAGTTATGCGCTTAGTGTTTTGTAAGTGACAGTGATCGATCGATACTGCACTTGGGTGGGCTGGGCTGGGCCGGGCGGAGGGGCAAAACGCAGGTGCTAGCAGGTATCTGGGCTGATCCCGCTAACACTGCGTTTTCGGGAACCCTAAACTGCTGGGGACGCTAGTATAGATCTGATTGGATCAGATATTGATCCGTACAGATACTATACCACTAAGGGAGGCGTATGCTGCGTGCGTGGGTGTTAGCGGTACTGGCGCTAATCTGACGCTGCCTGGGGCGACGCATATCACCGCTGGGCGATCAGGGGGCTAAACCTTTATTCGGTAATAAACGGCGGGTGCCCTGACACTATAAAAAATAAACGAACTAACCAGCGTCACCCGTAACAGTTATACAGTGATCAGTGGTGAAAGGGTTAACTAGGGGGCAATCAAGGGGTTAAAACATTTATTAGGTAGTATATGGGGGTCCCTGTCGCTATAAAACGCTGACGGCGAACCTAAATATTTATGTCCCTAACTAGCGTCACCAGCGACACTAATACAGCGATCAGAAAAATGATCGCTTAGCAACACTGGTGACAGGGGGTGATCAAGGGGTTAAAACTTTATTAGGGGGGGTTAGGAGGGTACCCTAGACCTAAAGGGGGCCTAACATTCACTGCCCTAACACACTAACTGTCACAAACTGACACCAATACAGTAATCAGAAAAAAAAAAAACCTGCTTTGTGTCAGTTTGTGACAGGGGGGGGGGTGATTGGGGGGGGATCGGGGGGCGATCGGGGGGGGATCGGGGTGTAATGTGTGCCTGGCATGTTCTACTGTGTGTGTGTGTGTTGTGCACTCACATTACATGTCTTCTCTCCTCGGCCCGGAACGGAAAATACCGAGCCGAGGAGAGATGACATCATTTCCTCTGCCTCTGTGTACAATACAGAGGCAGGGAAATGATCCCATTGGCTGGGAGCGATCGCGAGGGGGGGGCCACGAATGGATGGCCTCCCCCTCACCACCGATCGCCGGGGGACATTTGCCAACCGTCGCAGGCACCGGGGGGGGTCCGATCGGACCCCCCACCCGCGGGCAGGCAGGGACGTACAGGTAAGCCCTTATGCCTGCCCGTGCCGCTTTGTCGACGTACATCTGTGTGCGGCGGTCGGCAAGTGGTTAAGGCCATATTTAGGATACCTTTCGATGATCTGCTGAAAGCTTGGAACCACTTAGCAGGATCCCACTAAATGTCCACGTCCAATTCCCAGGATCGAGCGTATGCCGGGGTGTCTGTCCTATCTGCCAGGGACGCGTAGATAATGGATATCCCACCTTTTTGGGGGGCTGACGAAGAGCACCATAGCTCATACATCGTGGCCTTAGGAGTGTTCATCTTATCAGTACAAAGTGAGTGGAGAAAGTGTCGTATTTGCGAAAGTCGAAACTTTTCCGAGGAAGGCATTTCCAATGTACTCAAACAATGGCCTAATGAAATGGGGCCATTGGGTGTAAAGAAATGGCCTATCCGGAAAAGTCCTTTGTTCAGCCACCAATGAAATGCATGTATGTTCATCCCAGGGGGAAAATCAGGATTGTGAAACAGGTGTGTGAGAGGCCTTAAGGGGGAAATCAAGTTGGCGTGGATATGCAATTGGTCGCAGAGGGCTAGGGAGTGAGACAATGTGGGGGCTAAGATGGCCGGTCTATGTTTGGGAGGTCTCCATGTTAAGAAATCGAGTGTGAAATGCGGTACTGCTTGTCTCTCAATGGAGATCCAATCTGGCCTGCAGATTTTAGTGTAGATGGCTGAGAACTGTGCTAGCTGTGCTGCCTGGTAATATAGCCACAAGTTTGGTAGACCCAGGCCCCCTTGCGACCGAAGCCTAAACAAAATTTTTTTAGCAAAGCGATGACCTCTGTCCCCCCAGACAAACCTAATCACCCCGGACTGAAATTTGGTCAAGACAGATTTTTTAATCAGTATAGGAAGTGAGCGAAACAGGTATAAAAGGCGTGGCAGGAGAGCCATTTTGACTGCGTTGAGTCTACCTAACCATGACAGGCCCTCCCTCGACCATTTCTGTAGTTCCAGCTCTAGAGAGCGGAGCATGGGGGGGTAGTTAGCAGCATATAAGTCACCAATGTTTTTCGTCAGCTTGATGTCCAAATAGAGGATTGAGTCGCTAGCCCATGTGAAGGGAAAGTGTGGTTGGAGTTGATCTATGAGAGGTACCGGGACCGAAACATTGAGGGCCACAGATTTAGTCACGTTCACCTGAAAACCAGAGACGAGACCGAAGTCTCTCAGAAGTCTGAGGACATTTGGTGTGGATGTGAGAGGAGCAGTGAGGAACAAGAGCATGTCGTCAGCAAATAGGGCGCATTTGTGAATGTCAGGACCACATTTCACTCCCTTGATGTTCTCGTTCGATCTGATGGCTATAGCCAGTGTCTCGATCGCAATAGCGAAAATCAAGGGTTGAAAGGGGACAACCCTGTCTAGTTCCCCTACGAATATTGAAGGGTTCCGAGTAATGGCCCATTAGTCGCACCTGTGCTGAGGGTGAGGAATATAGTGTGTGAATTATCGTGCGAAAACCGTCGCCAAACCCCCAGCGTTCTAGAATGTCAAAAAGGTAGGGCCACGACACGGAGTCAAAGGCCTTCTGCAGATCCAGTGACAGCAAGAAGCCCTCTTGAGCAGGGCCTCCGTCCCACTGGGACTGCAGAAGGGAAATCAAATCAATAGCTCTGCGAACCTGGTCCGGTCCCTGTCTCCCCGGGATGAAGCCCACTTGGTCCCTATGTATATAATTAGCAATAAAGTTAGACATCCTGTTTGCCAGTATTTTAGTCATTATTTTGAGATCGTTATTGATTAACGAAATAGGGCGGTAGCTGCCCACCTCGCTTGGGTCTTTACCCTGTTTAGGTATGACCGAGATAAAAGCCGAGTTTAGATCGCTAGGGAGAGGGGCTCCATCCCGGAGGGAGTTGAAGAACCGGGCCATGTAAGGAGCCAGACGAGGGCCAAACTTCTTATAATAACATACCGAAAAACCGTCTGGACTCGGGGCGGAATTCATTTTCAAGGATTTAATGATATCTAGGATTTCCTCGGAGGAGAAGGGGGCGTCTAGCAGATCGCGGTGTGTTTGCTGTAGGTGAGGCAGGTTAATGTCTTGGAGAAACCGATCTCTGGCCTTGGTATGTGTGTGGGGTACTTTCTCATAAAGATGTGAGTAAAAATCATGGAATGATTTCATAATGATGGTTGGATTTTGCATCAGATTGCCCGACGAGGCAGGAATTTTGGGAAATGCCAAGGTACGGATCCTCGGGCTAAGTTTGGCAGCTAACTTAGCGCCTATCCTATCCGATTGGTAATAGAAACGCGCCCCGGACCACCGTAAGTGTTTCTCCGCGGAGGTAGTAAGAGAGAGGTTGAGTTTCACTCGAGCCGAGTCAAGTTTGGCCAGGTTATCCGGTGTAGGGTGATGTTTGTGGGCTTTGCTCAGCAAGCGGAAGTCTGCTGTGAGTCGCGAAACTTCCGCCCTGCTTTCCTTTTTAAGTTGAAAGGAGAGTTGTAAGAGCCTGCCTCTCATCACCGCCTTGTGTGCTGCCCAAAGACATCCCGGGGAGACTGACCCCGTGTCATTCTCAATAAAGTAGTCGGAAAGAGCTTTGTACAGGAGCGTGCAGTGGGTTGGGTTGCTTAGGAGAGTTTCATTAAGGCGCCATTGAAAGGGACTCTTCACCCCCGACCCGCCCCTGAGCGACATAGACATTATCGAGTGGTCGGATAGTGGAGTGTCATATATTTTGGAGGAGGTTACTCTTGGGATTACGTGTGGTGGGACAAATATGTGGTCAATCCTAGAGAAGGTGTGGTGGGGGACCGAGCAGTGTGTGTAGTCTCTAGTTTGGGAGTTCATTTCCCTCCAGATATCAATCAGGCCAAAAGATTGTACTATTTGCGCCACCCGGAGGCTACGTTTAGGGGGCCGTTTTGATTTGGGCCGCAGGGGGTTTGATTTGTCAGAGGAGTAGTCAAATGGGGTATTGGAGTCTCCCCCCAATATTACTGTGCCAACGAAATGCGGCTTAAGTACCTTGAGTGTGGTGTCAAAAAAGAGGTCCTGGCGTGTGTTGAGGGTATAATATGAGACAAATGTGTAGGCCTCACCATTAATCATACCTGACACTAGTATGTAACGTCCCTCTGGATCTTTGATGGCGTTCGCGTGCAAGAATTGAGTTCTGTTGGAGAAGCAGACTGCCACTCCTCTCGTTTTGTTGTCAGCATTAGCTAGGTGGAAGTTCATGAAGCTTTTGTGAAGAAATGTGGGCTGATAGGAGGCAGGGAAATGAGTTTCCTGGAGCAGTACTACATCAGCCTTCAGAGTGTGAAGCTGTTGCAGTATTTTGCGTCTCTTCACAGGGGAATTAAGACCCTATACATTGTGGGAGAGAATCTTAAGTGTCCCATTCAGTGGTGTGGAGTCAGTCATGGGGAAGCAATGAGTGTGGTGCTAAGTATTTGTAATTCTCACCTGATGTCCTAATTGTCCCTGGCAGATAGGAGACATCCCCAGCAACATGATGGGCTTGATCTGTGTTACGGCAAGCGGGAGATCCAGCGAGAACCTGTAGCTGAAGAAGAGGAGGGGGGAGGGGGGGAGGAAAGGAGAAAGGAAAGAAGAGCAGAGAAAAGAGGTAGAGAGGAGTGAAAAAACGAACCATTAGATATTGCATCAGAAAATTTTTACCCAAATCCCCACGGACCAGCGAGGGACCCCCCCCTGCCTGGACCGGAACCCAAAACAAAGCAAAAATTCTGCGACCCAAGGGTCGAGAGAGTCTGGGTCCGATAGGTGAGTGAACAAGGGTTCAGCTATCGGAGCCAGAGAGAGGCACACTACGACCACTCCGGTCAACGCCGCCTCTGATTGAAATCGTGGCAGTACATAAACAATGCAATGCAAGCCCTGCTATCACATAGTAGTAGTGATCAAAAAGCTTTGAATATTTGGGAGAGAAAAAAAAAAAAAAACCTTTTTAAAAACGGAACAGTACAACATTTTTCCCGGAAAATCTGGACCCGTAGGGATCCGAAAGGAAGTCCTGGGGAGAACTCAGAAGAGCAAAGTCACCAAAAAACTGACATCAGGTCGGTTGTCGACACAGACCCAGGGGAGGATCAAAAACAGAGACTGATGATGCTGCAGGCCCAATCATGGGGGAAAGGACTCTTTCGATCGCTTGGAAAGCTGTTTCTGCCACACTGGCGACACTGGGCTGGTGGGGGATGTTCTCTTGACAGACAATGCTCCTCGAGAGGCAGAAGACTGTGGGACGTCCTGAGTAATCAGACCCAGATGAAGGAGAAGTCGTTCCCCGTCTTGGAACGTTGAAAAATTGTATGGTTTGTTGCGGTATGAGAAGTTCAATCTCAGCGGGAAGGCCCATCTGTAAGAGATCTCTTTGCTCGCCAGGACTTGTAGTAGCGGTTTCAGGGCTCTTCTTTTTTGTACGGTATATGGGGATATATCAGCGAAGATTTGGACCTGATGGCCTTGGAACATCAGTTTCTCTGCTGACCTGGAGAGCTTCATCACTTCTTCCTTGACTGCATAGAAATGCGGTTTCACAATGATGTCTCGTGGCAGACCATCGGAACGAGGTGGTTGTAGCGCCCTGTGGGCTCTGTCGAGCTCTAAGCGGTGAGCCGGAATATTGGGGATTAAACTCTTGATGAAGTCCTGGACTGCCAAGTGGGTGTCTTTAACGGATTCGGGGAGCCCCCTGAGACGAAAGTTGTAACGTCTCGACCTGTTCTCGAGGTCATCTATTTTAGAGGTGGCAGATTCCAGTTGGTCCTGAAGATCCTGGATTCTGGAAGTATTTTGGTTAATTCTCAGGGTGGCCTGATCAGATTTCTGTTCAATCACTTCAATTCTGGCACCAATCTGCTGCAAATCTGCATGTATGGAAGCAGTGATCTGTGTAGTTGTGTGGGATAGGCCTTTTGATAGCATCTGGGAAAAAGCAGCTATCATGGAGGGGAAATCAGTAGGGGAGGGAGGGAGATCCCTGGCCTGTATGTCCCAGGAGTCCGGACTGTGAGGCAGATCCTGCTGAGGGGTGAGAGCTACCCCTTCAAATGTCCTCCTTAATAGAGAGTCAGTGGATGCTGGAGAGGGGAACCCTGGGAGAGTACTCACTGTGGCATCCGATGCTTGTGAGGACGGGAGGGCCCCTTGATCCTGATCTGCGATGGATTCTGACAGGCAGGGCAGGCCTTGTGAGGAGACGGCCGCCATTTTGGGATGGCCGGGCCGCTCCTGGGATCCGTTCAGGGTGTCAATGAGGTTCCGCCTGGGGGCAGAAAAGGACATCTAGGTGTGGCTGGAGGTGTCCCCAAGATGCAGGGACAAGAGCCAGGCTGAAACGAGGGCTTGCACCGCCGCTATGGACGGCGTTAGATCGGGGTGGCGCAGAGCTCCTGGGCTAAGCGGCCATCTTGGACGCTGCCGCGCATGCGCCCCCTATTTATTTATATTTTCATGAGCATATAGCATACAAAACACTATGGCAGAAGGTACAGGCTACGAGTAAGCACTTAGCATAACTGGGAAACGCGTTAGCTAATTGCCCGTATCTTCTGCCATAGTGTTTTGTATGCTATATGCTCATGAAAATATATATAAATAATTTTTGAACTACATCTTCCTGGAGTGCGGCTGTCCAGATTTTCTTATCTACCTTCTACATGATTGAGCATTAGCCAGCACCTGGGGCTCTTTATCCTGGAAGACATCGGAGTTTACACTTGGTGTAGATCCATACCTGTGCGGTGAGATTTTTTCCTGCTTCAAAACTGTGTCACCTGTGACACTTATACTGTGATCACAGGTGACGGGGTAATTAAGGGGTTAAACCTTTACTGGGGGGGTTAGGGGGTGTCCCTAGACCTATCTGGGCCTAAGAATAATTACCCTAACACTGATTAGTTTCACTAATGACACTAGTACAGCGATCAAAAAAAAAATCTGATTGCTGTGCTGGGTGACACAGTGACAGGTGGTGATCGAGGGGTGATTGGGGGGGGTGACCAGGGGTGAATTATGTGCCTACGTGACCTGGTGTCAGTGTAGTGTTGTGCAACTCACTTTTCTGATGCTCTCTCCTCTCGGCCTGGAACGGAAAAGACCGACACAAGGGAGATGACATCACTTCCCCTGTCAGTGTTTACAGTTACACAGACAGGGGAAGGATATCATTCGTCAGGAGCAATCACCAGGTCCAGGCCAGATTTCATTGGCCTGGGCCTGGGGATTAATCGGTTCCTGAACGAATCCAATCGTCGAGGCCGATCGTCGCTAGCCGGCCTATGTAGCATAATGGCGATTCGCCTGCCTGTGCCATTCTGCCACAGTACAACTGTGGCGGCTGGTCAGGAAGAGGTTAAATTGCCTCCATCATTGCCCCTGTTTCTTCTTGCTGGAGGCTGCCAGTTTACTGAAGCCCAGAGCCCCTGAGCAGCAGTAAACCGTAAAGCGGAGCAAAACCCATTGCTTTAACAGTTTAAAAAAACAGTTAAATTCCTGGAATACCGGAAATGCTGTCATATTTGCTTGTGTCTTCAACCAAACTGGAGATCTTGTGTTTCTGCTAAGCAGAAATATGGATTTCTGTTTTCTTTTAGTCAAAGCACATGCCCCACAGTTAGAAAGCACCCCATAGGGACACATTTAACCCTTTGATTGCCCCTGATGTTAATCCCTTCCCTGACAGTGTCATTTGTACAGTGACAGTGCATTTTGTTTTAACACTGATCATTGTATTGGTGTCACTGGTCTCCAAAAAGTGTCACTTAGTGTCCGATTTGTCCACCGCAATGTCGCAGTCCTGCTAAAAATTGCTGATCGCTGCCATTACCAATCAATATGCGCTTATTGGGAAATTTTTTAACCAAAAATATGTAGTAGAATACATATTGGCCTAAATTGATGAAAAAATTAGTTTTTTTTACATTTTTTATTGGGTTTTTTTATGGCAGAAAGTAAAAAATATTGTTTGTTTGTTTTTTCAAAATTGACGGTCTTTTTTTGTTTATAGCGTAAAAAATAAAAAGTGATCAAATACCACCAAAGGAAAGCTCTATTTGTGTAAAAAAAGGACATTAATTTTATTTGGATACAGCATCGCACAGCCGTGCTTTGTCAGATAAAGCAACACAGCGCCATAACACAAAAAATAGCCTGGTACCTGCTGCCACTGTGCATTGCAGATTCTGGCTCCTTTTCACTATGGTCTGCTTCCTGCATCTGTCAGTTCCTGTGCGCCACCCGTCTGCCTGTATTCTGCATTACATCTGGTCTGCATATCCACAGCATCCTAGCAGTAACCAACTTGCCCTCAGATCATTAACTGTGCCTGAACCCACCACAGCCACCCATGCTACCCCTTGTCCTGCTATTCCCTGTTAGCAACTGAAGGAGGTATTGAACAGAAGGTGTAAGGGAAGCCCTCTCATCAACTTCTCCACGAGGTACATGATAATATGACACTGGTCTCCAAAAAGTGTCACTTAGTGTCTGATTTGTCCGCCGCAATGTTGCAGTCCTGCTAAAAATTGCTGATCGCTGCCATTACTAGTAAAAAAAAAAAAAAAATTCCTAAATATATCCCATAGTTTGTAGATGCTACAACTTTTGTGCAAACCAATCAATATACGCTTATTGATTGGGAATTTTTTAACCAAAAATATGTAGTAGAATACATATTGGCCTAAATTGATGAATACATTTGATTTTTTACATTTTTTTATTGAGTATGTTTTATGGCAGAAAGTAAAAAATATATTTTTTTGTTTATAGCGTAAAAAATAAAAGGTGATCAAATACCACCAAAGGAAAGCTCTAGTTGTGGAAAAAAAAGGCCTTCAATTTTATTTGGATACAGCATCGCACGGTCATGCAATTGTCAGATAAAACAACGCAGCGCCGTAACGCAAAAAAATAGCCTGGTCATGAGTGGGGGGGCCCAGGGGGGGTAAAACCTTCCGGGGCTGAAATGGTGAAAGAGTGTAGGCACTTCTTTTTATTGCTTTACATAGCAATACCTGTAAAAGGGGCCAGTTTGAAGTGATCTAACAGGACTTTTTTTTCTGACTAAAGTTCCACTTTAACCACTTAACCACACTGGGCACTTTCCTAACCAGACCAATTTTCAGCTTTTGGTGTTCTCACATTTTGAATAACAATTATTCAGTGATGCAACACTGTACCTATATGAAATTTTTGTCCTTTTTTTCACACAAATAGAGTTTTCTTTTGGTGGTATTTAATCACCTCTGGGTTTTTTTATTTTTTGCGCTATAAAAGAAAAAAGACTGAATATTCTGTAAAAAAAATGCATTTTTTCTTAGTTTCTGTTATAAGATTTTGCTAATTAGTCATTTTTCTTTATACATTTTGGCCAAAATTTATACTGCTACATTTCTTTGGTAAAAATAACCCAAATCGGTGTATATTATTTGGTCTTGGTCTTGGTTATTTCTCATACACAGCATATGCATAGCACAAATTACACCACAAAACACATTCTGCTACTCCTCCTGAGTACAGCGATACCACATATGTGGGACTTTTACACATCGTGGCCACATACAGAAGCCCAACATGCAGGGAGCACCGTCAGGTGTTCTAGGAGCATAAATTATACATACAATTTCTTGACTACCTCTTACACTTTTGAAGGCCCTGGAGCACCAGGACAATGGAAACGCCCCAAAAATGACCCCATTTTGGAAAGAAAACAACCCAACGTATAATCTATGAGGCATAATGAGTCTTTTGAGCATGTAATTTTTTTTCTACAAGTTTCTGGAAAATGTGTAAAGAAAATGAAAACACATTTTTTTTTACACAAAGTTGTCCATTTATCCAATATTTCTATCACATGGCATGTACATATCAAAAATTACACCCCAAAATAGATTCTCCTACTCTTCCTGAGTGTGGCGATACCACGTGTGAGACTTTTACACAGCCTGGCCACATACAGAGGACCAACGTGCAGGGAGCACCATCAGGCGTTCTAGGTGCGTAAATGTCAAATATAATTTGACTACCTATTACACATTTGTGAGGCACTCTAGTGGCATGGATGTGGCATGGATGAGAACTGATGTGGCATGGATGAGCATGAATGGGAATGGATGAGCCATGGATGGGGATGGCTGAGTATGGATGGGGATGGCTGAGTATGGATGGGATGACTGAGCATGAATGAGTATGGCTGAGTACGGCTGGGTACGGCTGGATACGGCTGGGTATGGCTGGGTACGGCTGGGTATGGCTGGATACGGCTGGGTATGGCTGGGTACGGCTGGGTACGGCTGGATACGGCTGGGTATGGCTGGGTACGGCTGAGATGGCTGGGTACGGCTGAGTACGGATGGGATGGCTGGGTATGGCTGAGTACGGCTGTGTACAGATGGGTATGGCTGAGTACAGCTGGGTACAGATGGGTACGGCTTGGTATTTCTGTGTATGGATGGACTGGATGGGATGGCTGAGCATGGATGGATGGATGAGTATGGATGAGTATTGCTGAGTATGGATGGCTGGCTGAGCATGGATGGATGGATGAGTATTGCTGAGTATGGATGGATGGCTGAGCATGGATGAGTATTGCTGAGTATGGATGGATGGATGCGCATGGATGAGTATGGATGGATGGATGAGCATGGATGAGTATTGCTGAGTATGGATGGATGGATGAGCATGGATGAGTATTGCTGAGTATGGATGGATGGATGAGCATGGATGAGTATTGCCGAGTATGGATGGATGGCTGAGCATGGATGGATGGATGAGTATTGCTGGGTATGGATGGATGGCTGAGCATGGATGAGTATTGCTTAGTATGGATGGCTGGCTGAGCATGGATGGATGGATGGCTGGCTGAGCATGGATGGATGGATAGATGGATGGCTGGCTGAGCATGGATGGATGGCTGGCTGAGCATGGATGGCTGGCTGAGCATAGGTGGCTGGCTGAGCATGGATGGATGGATGGCTGGCTCAGTATGTATGGATGGATGGCTCAGTATGGATGGATGGGTGGCTCAGTATGGATGGATGGCTCAGTATGGATGGATGGATGGCTAAGTATGGATGGATGGATGGATGGCTCAGTATGGCTGGCTGAATGGCTGGAGGGGGCACAGGGCATCGCTGTGGGCACTACACATCCAGCCCACAGTGCTGCAGCAGCATCTGATCTCTCCCCTCTCCCCTCTCTGTACAGAAAGGGAGAGAGGAACCGGATGTGATGCCAGTTTGTTTACAAGTGATTGCTCTGTCATTTGATGGAGGGATCATGTGGTAAACGGCCGCTGTCAGCTGTCATTTACCATGATCCGTGATGCGCCAGGTCCTCTGAACCTGGCAGTCACGGATGTTCCCAGGTGCGCACCTCAGGGGGCGTGCGGGAGCAAGATTCTGGGAGGATGTCAATGTACGCCCTCCCAGAGTTATGGAGCCGCGCTGTAGCCATCATTCGGCTATAGCGCAGTCGTTAAGTAGTTAAACTGTTTCCAAGTGACAAATGTATGGCACTATAAGCTTGGAAATCATAGATAGCCTTGAGAAAAAACATTTATTATAGAAGAGCTGGCTTCATTTCCCAATATGCAGCCCATAGAATAGCTAATATAAAACCTGTTTTCTAAAGAAGGAGATACATAATACTAAATAATAATAATAATAAAAATAATAATATCATTATATAATAATATAACATAATAATACATAATTACTTATGAGTAGCAGTCTTGCTCTCTGTCTGTAAAGCCAGAGCTGTGTTTTTATGCCACAGTTACACAAACACACACCTGCCTGTACAGTCCTCTAATCGGATGTTCTCATATTGTAATGGTTTAGAGTCTCAGGGGCATTTGTTACAGTTTGAGACAATTTCTGTTGTAGGGTTGAATACTTCTGAGCTGTGGCCTGCTGGTTTCCTTGGTAACCATGTCACTAACACAGATGCTCCTCTTATATGCAGTGCAAAACTATTTTATTTAGGGCCTGTTCAGTCTCCTTAGTAACTAGCTCTGTTACAATACTGTGCAAAAGAACCAATTTGCTAGAGAAAAAACGAGTGCCTACCTCTGCTTTATGGTAATAGGATTAACATATTATTTGCATACCATACTTAAGGTAAGAGATGCAGAGTTAAATATAAATGAGAACAACAGAAAAGAAAAAGAAATGGGACTTTGTGTGAGGCATGTCACCAAATGGATACCTGATTCATATTATTCATTGAATTGTTTATTAAATACAAATCACGTTACAAAAAGTGTCAATCTGTGATAAAGGACACAATATACTATGATAAACTTGTATGCATATACGGTTATTATACTAAATAAAATACATGATTGGCAGTACAGTTACATAAAAACACTAATCCATTCATAATGGTTCAATAAACATAAGCAATTGCTCATGGTGAGCTAAACTTGTCTGGGCATCAGTTCAATGTATACTTGACGCACGTTTCATAGCTCATGCTAATCATCAGGAGTAAAATGCTCTGAAATTAAATCATTGATATCTATAAATGTAGGATACCCTTTAAACAGAGAACCATCTCTCAAAAAAAGGTCTATAACTTACAATGTGGCCCAGTAGTGACGCCCAGCCTATGTCCAAGGGAAGACAGGGGACAGGGATGACGATCTTCCCTGGGGCTAAGGTGAGGAATCCCATTCTGACCAGAGACAGCACCCAGGTGAAGACCAGGCGACCATGTCACAACCATGTGAATCTGGTGTATGCTTAACATTCCACACTGCTCTGCAAGGATATGGAGATGAAATGAATATACTATTAATTGGATGTACCTATGCCTGTGAATTAGTGGAAGTGATGGATGGTGCGTAATTACTGCAGTGATATGGAGTGTACTAGCTAAGGGGACAACGGCCAAGGAAAATGTGTTTACATATGCCTACAACAGATGAATTCAAAACCAAATCCACCATATGGTGGTGAATTGTGAAATGTGAAACTGAAATTAACCCAAAAAGTGTTGTGTGTAGGTTTGAGTGAAACTCAATTACCTTGTGTATAATTTTATGGCCATATGCATGCCTGGAATCCCGCTTGTGTGAATGACCCATGTGAAATGGTCAGCTGGCCAGCCCAAGCAGCTTATATCCCTGGTAAGGGGCGGGTCCCCACCAACGTCATGAGATCCCACCAATAAGGTGGTAAATGTCAAAAAGCTCTGGTTTCGTCAGCGGCATGCATATCCGTTGCGGAACCCAGCAAATCCCAGCCCCAACTAGATGGAAAGTGGGAATCTGCTCCATGCTCATGTGTGTTAACGCACTGAGCAGGGCATCCAATCATGAAGTTGAGGCATAGGAGGCAAGGCCCCGCCCCCAAGCCGTTTTAAGGAGATAGTGGGGGAAGGGGAAAGACTGCTATGCAATGCAGCTCGGGGCCGCCCTGTCACCCCCAATCTCCCTGACAAGAGGGCTCACCCAGGGCCGAAGGAAGTACACTATAATGCATCCTATATACTGTGCCTAATACCCCTACATTCCAGCACTGTCGTTCAACATATATCAGGGATGGAGGCTTGCCACTGCTATCACCAGGTTGTGTCAGGTCGCATTACTATATAGTTAAATATAAATATTACTACCTGATGTTAATGCCAGGATGCTCCAAGCACACTCCATGACTACACTCCAAGGCCTAAAACAATTCTCTTCATCAGTTCAACTGACATATGGCTCAGAGACAATCATTCCCATTCCTTTATTTTAGCTTTCCTGCAATGAATATTAACATTGTAAAAATAACATATATTTTTTTAAATTACAACAATATTGAATCCTATGTAAAATATTTGCTTATAGAAAAAGTGTGTTTTGCTATGATTGAGGCAAAGGTGGACTGACTTTTTAGTATTTTTTTTTTTATGTGTACCATAATACAATTCAGAATTTTTACTGCCATATCCTTGGCAAAATGGGCTTATTGTTTATTGCCATGATATACCTTTGTTGAATATGTAAAATCACATTACACTAGCAACCATGATAATAATGTTGGTTCTACAATAACTAGTTCAAATTACCAATGACCCAATTAAAATATTGTTGCAAAATTAGAAGTATTGAACTAAGTGGTTATCCAAGGTTCTCACATTTTCCTAAATTCACAGCAAAATCACTGATTTCTTCTTTGCTAAAATGTTATTAGGTTCTAACTAGTCATATGACACTGCTAGGCAAATCTAGATTAACAAAATCTTTCCGTACTATTCAATAATGGTATAGTGAAGAACACACATGTTGTCTCAGTATACCCACAAATTGCCTGGCCATTAATAGTTTATCCAGAGTAACTCCATTACACTCAATTATGGTACCATGGTCAGCAATTCTGCAAAGCCTGGGTAGTTCCTTTCCAACAATCTACAAAGATTAGTAAACCACGTAAGCAGAATATCTGCACTGCATATTTCTGGTTCTTACAGCAGACAATAAACTGACCAGCAGGATCTTACTGGCTAACCTCATATAACCTTCTATTCTTATCTATCAGCTCTGATTGACTGGGGAGAAATAAAAATCTCACTATACACATGCACACTGTTGTACAGCTGGCAGCAGGAATTTTTTCACAAATTACTGGAAAAATTATTTTCTTGGCTTCCTAAAATCAGTGATTAAACCCTCCATCTGTAAAAGGTCCTACACTATGAGGCTCAATTCACATCTATGCATGTTGCTTTTGAGCGTTTCTGCAGTACTTTTTGCTGTGCTTGCCACGTTTTTGGACATGCATTTTTAATGTGGTTTTACCATGATTTTGCCGTGATTTCTGTTTTTTTTTTCTTTTTTACACTGTATAAAGCTGGTTGCTAAGGAGGTGGCCGCTGACAGCTGAATGTAAAAAAATAGAATTGCCGGCAAAAAAAAAAAAATGGCATGGGGTCCCCCCAAAATCCAAACCAGATCCTTATCCGAGCATGCAGCTGGCAGGTCAGGAAAGGGAGGGGACAAGTAAGTGCCCCCCTCCTGAACCATACCAGCCCTCAACATGGGGGGCTTCGGGGCAGGGGGGCTCTGCGCCCCCCACCTCAAAGCACCTTGTCCCTATGTTGTCCCTATGTTGATGGGGACAAGGGCCTCATCCCGACAACCCTGGCCGTTGGTTGTCATGGGTCTGTGGGTGGGGGGACTATTGGAATCTAAAAGCCCCCTTTAAGAAGGGGGCCCCCAAATCCTGGCCTCCCCATAATTGTACCCCTACCCATTCACCGAAAAAAAAGTAGTGTAGTGTGAAAAAATAAAGTAGACAGTTTTTAACAAGTTTTTTATTAAAAGTGTCTTCTTCTTCCTCCTTCTTCCTCTGTCTTCTCCATCCCTGCCTATTCCTTCTCCAGGCTTCTCCTTCTCCCGACTTCTTCTTCCGATCTTCTTCTTTCTCCTGTCTTCTTTGTCCAGTGTGCTTCTTTCTCTGCCGCGTCTCCCGCCAATGACCCTCCTCCGATGCTGCATCCCGCTGATTTGTCCACGCTGATGTTAAGCATTTCTTTGATAACAATGAGGGCGTGGCCATCAGAGGACATCCCCCGGAGGCCCCACCCCACTGTGACATCACGGTCGTGGGCAGGAGGGTCGTGGGCAGGAGCGGGGGCAGAGGAAGAAGCACACCAGACAAAGAAGCAGGAGAAGGAGAAGCCCGGAGAAGGAAGAAGTGGGCAAGGAGAAGACATTTTTAATAAAAGACTTGTCAAAAACTGTCTACTGTATTTTTTTTACACTACACTACTTTTTTTGGTGAATGGGTAGGGATACAATGTACCCCATACTCGTTCAAATAGTGGGGAGGCCAGGATCTTGTTAAAGGGGGCATCCAGATTACGATAACCCCCCCCGCAGACCCCGACAACCACCAGCCAGGGTTGTCGGGATGAGGCCCTTGTCCCCATCAACACGGGGGCAAGGTGCTTTGGGGTGGCACCCACCCCCCCATGTTGATGGCATGTGGTCTTGTATGGTAGAGGAGGGGGGCGCTCGCATGTCCCCTCACATTCCTGACCTGCTGGCTGCATGCTCGGATAAGGGTCTGGTATGGATTTTGGGGGGACCCCACACCATTTTTTTAAAAAGTTTTGGCATGGGGGTCCCCTCTGAATCCATACTAGACCCAGGGGCCTGGTATGGACCCGGTAGGGGACCCCACACTGTTTTTTTTTTTTTACGATTTTCTTTTTAGCCGGAAATTTTTTTTTTACATTCAGCTGTCAGCGGAGAAGCCGGCTGAGAGCTGATGAGTCATCGATTGTTAAGGACACGGCGGCCGGCTTCCTGACCCCCTCCTTAGCAACCAGTTATAAATAGTAAATGTACAGCTAAAAAAAACAATAAAAAAACACAAATCTCAAAACACAAATCGTGGCAAAAATCGCACCAAAATTGTGGTACTTGTGTTTTTGATGCGGGAGGGACCCGAGAAGAGGAGGATCTGGGCTGCCCTGTGCAAAACCACTGCACAGAGCAAGTAAGTATAACATGTTTATTATTTTTATAGAAAAAACTACAAGATTCAAATCACTTTAATGATTTTCTTAATAAATACATAGGGGGATATTTACTAACAATGGTGTACACATAATTTGGTTCAGCTGTGCATACTAACCAAACTTCTAACTTGTGCTTGTTCAGTTAAGCTTTGATAATAAAACTTAGAAGCTGACCAGTTACTATGCACAGCTGCAACAGATCCTGTGTGCCCCAGTTTTAGCAAATCATCCCAATAGTGTTTTTGTATCTGTCTGGAGGAAGACAGTGCCTCCTCTGCTCCTATAGGCTGGCAGCCCATTGCCTTCCACACAACATCCCTGTTGTTAGGCAGTGTTGTGGTGTTGCCTGTTTCATCCTTTCAGCCCTGATTGGCTGCTGTGTTCTATTTGATCATCATAAGTTCGGGGATCTGGGCTTGTGCTAGCGATTTCCTACCTCGCTCAGTACCCTGTATTGCCTCATTGTTCCTGCCAATGTAACCTAGTCATTGGAATCTACCTTTTACTGACCCCTGCCTGTCTTGATCATGACTGTTTTCTGAAATATACCTACCTGTTGGCTGTCCCGACTTCTGAATTGTTTCTGGACAATGCTTGCTCACTGCCTGCCATGATCTAATGTCTAATGAAAAAGCTACCAACTACCCACTAAACTTTAGAGAAAGGGGTGGCTGTAGATATAGTATGCTTGAATTTTGCAAAAGTATTTGACACATGGCCATTGTGTAAATTAAAGTCTATAGGCTTAGGAAAATTCAGTTTATAAGTGAACAGCAAACTGGCTAAAAGACTGTATTCAGAGAGTAGTAATTATTCTTTCATACTACATGGTTAAGGTTATTACTAGTTTACCACAAGGTTCAGTGTTAGGACCCTAACTTAACATACTGTATTTATAAATGATATAGAGTTTGGAATTAAACGTACCTTTTCAGTGTTTGCAGATGGCTCCAAGCTATGCCGTGCAATAACGACTATGTGGCAAATGAGGTATAATGTTGATAAATGTAAAGGTATGCACTTGGGGACTGAAAACATGCATGCATCATACATTCTAGGATGATGGAGACTGGAGGAGTTAATAGTATGAAAGGGCCTGGTTGTTCTGGTGAATCATAGACTTAATAATACAATGCCATGTCAAGCTGCAGTTTCTAAAGCCAACAAAATCCTTTCTTGTATTAACAGAGTTATAGATTCCAGAGAGAGAGATATAATTTTCCCCTCATCTGGAATGCACAGTTTTTGGTACCAGTTCACAAAAAAGGATATCGGAGAACTGAAGAAAGTGTAGAAAAGGGCAACCAAACTGATAAAAGGCATGGATAAGCTCAGCTTATTCTCTCTTGTGAAGAGGCGATTAGAGGGAGGTACGATCATCATGTATAAATTCAGTGGTGGTCCATATAGTTAACTTGGTGTCGATTTTTTCACTTTTAGGTAATTAAAGGACATATCTGGGGGAAAAGAGATTTAAAATCCACATGCAGAAAGTCTTCTTCACAGTAAGAGCTGTAAAAATGTGGAAGTCTCCCTCATTAAATAGTTCAGGCCAGCTCAATAGATTGTTTTAGAAAAGAGCAGGATGCATTCCTAAATGCACAAAATATAACTGGATATTAATATTTATAGGTAATAACACCAGAGATTGTTGGCCCGAGTAATATTCAATTGCCTCCTGGGGAATCAGGAAATAATTTTTCCCCCACTGGAGCAAATTGAATCATGCTTCACTGGGATTTGTTTAACCTTCCTCTTAATCAACTGTGGGCACAGGATTATGTTTATGAAGGTTTTATATTTATTTATCTTTCTCTATTAGTTGAACTAAATAGACTTGTGTCTTTTTTCAATTTGACTAATTATGTAACTATGTAGCCCCTGCTCAAACAACCTCTAGGCTCTGGACATTGATACAGATGGTCTTCGATAGCGCCACAGTTCATGTCTGATCTATTTCAAGGCTACATATACCTTTTGCTGTCACCTTTGCTCCATCTTGGTGCAGTCAGGCCAGAAACGATAGCACTGTGTACTAAGACCTGGGAGCAGCCAAGTACTGGTTGGCCTGCTTGCCTTAAGGGAATGGGGACTGCTATAGGCAGAAGAGACATTTGCCAGCTATATGTTCTGACGTTTTAACCACTTGCCGACAGACTCACGCCGATATATGTTGGCAGAATGGCACTCCTGCGCAAACCGACATACCTGTATGTCGGTTCGCAAAAGCAGGATAGCGGGCACGTGTGGGAGTGTGCCCGCGGGTCCCGCAGACTCTATGTCTGCCGGTGGCCCGCAATCGCTTTGAGGAGGGGCAGAACGGGGAACTGGCTATGGAAACAAGGTGATAGGGAGCAGTGATCTCTGTCATGCTTCAGTAAGCCCAATCCCCTACAGTTAGAACACACTGAGGGAACACACTTAATCCTTTGATCGCCCCCTAGTGTTAACCCCTTCCCCACCAGTGTCATTTTTACATTGATCAGTGCATTTTCATAGCACTGATAAATGTAATAAAGTCACTAGTCCCCAAAAAGTGTAATTTGGGGTCAGATTTGTCCACTGCAATGTCGCAGTCCTGCTAAAAATCGCAGTTCGCCACCATTACCAGTAAATACAATAAAAAAAAAAAAAGTCCCTAAATCGATCCCGTAGTTTGTAGGTGCGATAACTTTTGCGCAAACCATTCAATATATGCCTATTGCGATTTTTTTAACCAAAAATATGTAGAAGAATATATATCAGCCTAAACTGAAGAATAAATTAGTTTTTTTATACATTTTTTTGGATATGTATTACAGCAGAAAGTAAAAAAAAATAGTTTTTTTTTTAATTTTCGCTCTTTTTTTGTTTATAGCGCAAAAAATAAAAACTGCAGAGGTGATCAAATACCACCAAAATAAAGCTCTATTTGTGGGGAAAAAAGTGTTTGGGTACAGCGTCGTAGGACAGTGCAATTGTCAGTTAAAGTGATGCAGTGCCGTATCGCAAAAAATGCTCTGGTCATTAAGGGAGTAAAATCTTCTGGGGCTGAAGTGGTTAATTTGTGTTACAAATGCATGTAAAAATCAACTTTAAAACAATCTTGGATTATTAAAACTTGGTGTCTATGGTTATTGTATGCCTGCCTTGCATTAGCAAGATTTATGTGAGGATCTTGTTGGAATTAATCGTATATACTTTTTGTGTTTGATTTATTAATTACTTTTCACTATCCCCTTAGCACCTCTTTCTTTATATGTGTCAATTCCTTCTTTAACTGTATCTCACCTAAACACTGCCTGGGAGTTGATAAGTGCACCTTCATCTAGGTTTCTCTGATTCCTTATGTAGTATTTCTGCACAACCCTGTTTGTGTTCTACCTTAAGCCAGACATACATGGATCAAAATTCAGCTGGTTCAGCAGGGACTGGCCAAAATTGAATCCATAAACAGGCTATCTGGTTGTACACATTACGTGTATTTAGGAGTGCTATGACTTCTGAGCAGGTGTTGTGAGTGCTGACGAGCACTGTGAGTACTGAGGGGCACTGTGAGTATTGAGGAGCACGGAGTACTCAGGGGCAGAATAGAATAGAATAAAATACATCAATTAAAAAAGAAATAAACTAAAACATATGAGTATCCCCATTATGCTAGTGGATAAACTGTCCTACAAGAGAAGTGATGTGACTGTGGTTACTGAGGGCATTGTGAGTAATTAGTAATGGGGACACTGTGAGAAATGAAAGTACTGGAAAAAGTATTGTGATTACTGGGGGGCACTGTGAGTACTGAGAAGCACTGTGAATGCTGCATGTATTGAGCACTGTGAGTACTGGGGGGGGGGGGGGGGGCGCTATGAGTGCTGAGGAGCACTGTGAGCACTGAAGGTAACCATGAATACTGAGGAGCATTTAGTACCTAGGGAGCACTGTGAGTAAATAGAGTGGTGCTCTGTTTGACTGACAGACATTGTGAGTACAGAGGGGTTACTTTTACAGCCTCTACATTTTAGGGCAAATTGTGCTCAATATAGAATAAAATAAAATAAATTAAAAAATAAATAAACTATATGAATAAAAAAGCTTTAAATAAAAACATTTGAGTATCCCTATTACATTATCCTACAGGAGTGGTGATACCTGGAGCGAGGGTGAATACTGCTGTGTGAGATGCGAGCAAGTTGTTAGGAAGCCCAGATCCTCGATTTAGATAATCAGCTGGCAACACTGTGAAGCATCAGCAACCTGGATAGGAAGTAGAGGACAGTGGTGATATGGAGACACCAGAGGTAGGTATTTGGGTTACAGTTAGAAGGTGAGGTAACTGAAAGAGTGTTAGAGAGGCTAGTTCTGAGTGGATACAATCTCAATAAATATGCTCGGTTGTGTGATGTTGGGGGTATCAGCCAGGAGTGTTAGTGCTAGAGCATAAGGAAAACAAAAAAGCAGGCTTAGCATATGTTGTCCACTTCAATTAGTGAAGTGGTCACTCATTGATCATTCACCGTGTAAGGTGCTGTAACCGTAACTAAAAGGCATATAACACACACAAAAACCCGGTATAGAGCACCAGAAAAGAGTTACTTGTGGCTACAGAAATTGATCATATTAGAGTATCAAAAATACAAAAGGTATTATATTAAAACAGATTTGGCACAATCGAAAGCCAGCATCAAAGGAAAGAAAGCAGCTTCACACAATTGGCCAACAACAAATCACAATGATGAATATCACATCAAACATACACACAGATACAAGAAATTACATGTAACAATTAAAGAAACGTCCGAGCGCCATTAAACAACACACAGATAAGTTGTCTGATGAAAATTCCTCATAATTATATCTTTAAGAAAAGAACAGCAATGGCTGTATCAATCAATGACATCTTAACCTGTGTGTGGCTCCACGGAAGGATGGATAGGAAAGAGATGGTATGAAGGGAGGAAAGCTAGCGCGGTGATGGGGGGCTGGGATCCAAATCACATCATCAGAGAAATAGCCATGATGGCTTAACGCTGGAATTTTGAAAAAAAAAAAAATATATATATCAAATGGAAGTCCAATAATATAGCAGAGTTTGCATATGGAAGGTTCCGATACTAGTAACAGTTTGTGGGGATATGGATCCTTATTTGAAGGACTGCGTACTCCTGGAGTTGTATGAACCTTAATTGGTATTTTATATTTAACTCTGGTCCCATCAGGGTAGTGCAGTAAGAGTTGTATTGTCAAATCCCTGTTTGGCTGGAGATAGGGGACTTGGTATATGCCGTTATGTAACTTGAAATGTCCTAATGTGGGCTTGATGGAGTCTCCCTATAATGAAGATACTTTACCATCCAGTACAGGTAATGTGCTGATTACCTTCGTCCTCCATAATGCCTCCCGTGAGTTGGTAATGAATGTGTCTTACTCACATATCCCAATGCCTGCCTGCTTATTCGTTTGTTCAGTGCAATCGGCTGGTTGCCCAGTCAGGTATCACCCCGCTACTGCTGGTGTCCTCAGCTCGTGGAGCTCCACGGAAGCAGCATCACATAATTAATTGTTACGTGTAATGTCTTGTATCTGTGTGTATGTTTAAAGTGATATCCATCATTGCGATTTGTTGTTGGCCAATTTTGTGAAGCTGCTTTCTTTCCTTTGATACTGGCTTTTGATTGTGCCAAATCTGTTTTAATATAATAAATTTTGTATTTTTGATACTCTAATATGATCGATTTCTGTAGCCACAAGTAACTCTTTCCTGGTGCTCTATACCCAGTTTTTGTGTGTGTTAGTGCTAGAGCAGACTACTTCCCCTAGCTGCCAGGAGAATGACAGGGAAAAGGCAACTATATTATATACACTCTTCTCATTAGTTTATATGAATGAAAAAATGGGTATAACAAACAAGACAGTAATGCTAATAACATTATAATGAATATACCTTTCTGTGGTTGGCAGAGGCCAGTGTTCCAAAACACTAGAAAAACGTAATGTGAACAGATCACCAAGACCAGGTGGCTTACACCCTGTAGTCCTCAAAGAACTTAGCCATGTTATAGCCAGACCATTGTTCCTAATTTTTAAGGACAGCTTACTGACTGGAATGGTACCAGCTGATTGGCATAAAGCAAGCATGGTACCAATATTCAAAAAGGGCCGAGATATATACCTGAAAACTACAGACCAGTCAGCCTAACATTAATATTTTTTAAACTATTGGAAGGAATGATAAAAGGGACCATATCCAATAATGTGCTGAGAAAAAAATTATCATTAGTAGCAACGAACATGGATTTATAAAGAACTATTCTCGCCAGACCAACCTTTTAACATTCTATGAGGAGGTAAGCTGTAATTTGGATAGAGGAAGGCCTGTGGACATAGTGTATTTGAATTTCACTAAGGCATTTGATACAGTATCCCACAAATGCGTAATTTACAATATAAGATCTTTTGACATTGATGAGACCATATATACGTGGACAGAAAACTGGTTACAGGGGTGTTTTCAAAGAGTAGTGATTAGTGACATATTTTCTGAATGATCTGAAGTTGTAAGCAGGGTACTCCAGGGCACTGTCCTGGGACCAATTCTGTTTAACTTGTTCAAAAGTGATATCGATTGCAAGTTACTCGCTAGGGGGAGAACCTCTGGGGGAATCGAGGATGGAAAAGGAACTGGGGGTCCCTGTAGATCACAATATCTACTGCAGCATGCAAAGCTAGGACACTTTTAGCATGCATTAAAAAGGGTATTTACTCAAGAGATATAACTATAATTCTACAGTTTTACAAAACCGTGGTTTGGTCACAACTGCAGAGAGTCCACAGAAGGGCAACAAATTTAATTGGGGGGCTGGAGGACCCCAGTTATGAGAAACAACTACAAACAATAAACTCAATCTCTCTCTTTCTTGAGCAAGGTGATTCGGTCTATGTGCACCATCGGTGTACCCCTTTAACAAAAATGCATACATTCTAAGCTATTTTATTTACTGTTGTTCTTTTATGACATGGTTTCTCCACAGATATACACAACAAATCCAAATCTCAAGAGAGATAAAACTATAATTTTACAGCTTTTCAAAACTTTGGTCACAACTGGAGAGAGTCCAGAGAAGGGCAACAAATGTAATTAGGAGGCTGGAGGACTTAGTTATGAGAAACAACTACAATCTCTCTGGAGAAGAGGAGCTTAAGAGGGGATATGATTGCAATATACAAATCTTTAAATAGTGGCTTTAGCATTGGGAGGAATCTATTTAATCTTCGGTCTCTAAAAAAAAACATTGTGGCCATACAATGAAGTTGGACTATAAGTAAAATGCTACTCTTGCTTCTTTATTTCGCTGAAGAACAGAGCATATCTTCAAATAACATTATGTAGACAGTAACATATTCTTTTATCTCTAACTCCTTGTGGTTTAACTTGAAAGAATTGAATTCTTACTCCACAGCAGACTGTCAATCAATAATTGTTTGCAGAGCAATATCGTTTGTGAACAAAGGAATTATTTTGTAATGTGAAAAGAACTGTGTCCTTCATCCCTTTGTTATGTGACAGGAATTTTAATTCAAGTGAGAGGCTGTAAAAAGGAACACAAACAATGCACTCATGCTGATCCTTACTCCTGTATACTGTAAATGTATGCAATGTGTACCTATTTATAGAGGGTAGCTATCAAACATAAAATCCAAACAAGGGAAAAACATTTTATTGGGTTATTTGACAGTTCTGGACTAATGAATGAGTGCCTCCGTTTACATGAACCTGAATTAAAAAAATAAAAATTTTCTATGCTATATGGAATATTTTGAAATCTTAATTATGCTCCGTGCTTCCTTTACCCATAACTTCAAAGGTGTATATCTGCAGTGTGATATAGCATCCCCCTGCTTCTTGCTCATTCATTCTTTTTATTTGTGCTTTCTCAACATCTGTTTCTGTTGCTTGATTATTCCTCTGTGAATGGGTAATGGAAAATGTGTGTCGCTCAGGCTACAAGAGAAAGCAATCTTGGGTTAAACACTGTGAGTACAGGCCAGGGGAGGAGATTGTATCGGCTCCAAACAACTATTGAGCAAAGGATGAATCTCATGAAGCTGCACATCAATGCAGACCCACTGGTATTGAAATGAATGGCAGTCTAAGCCTGGGCTCCCACCAGGCCACACCCCCAATGCATTTCGCTCTGCACCTTGGAGTTTATTAATGGAGATGGTATTGTAGCAGAGGGCCTCTAGGAAGGAACACCGCTCACTGACCCAGTTCACGAATATGTGGATAAATGTGGCCTCAGGCAATGCTGCTCCAGCCATATCCTCTGACATGTTTCGCCCCGCACATTGGGCTTTGATCTCAGAGCTTGGGAAAACAGAACCAAGCAAAGGTTTATATGAGCATCATTGGACACAAATGAAATCAATGCAGGTGTGTGTAATGCCTATTGAGGAAGACTGAAATAGTGACATGAAAGGGGAGAAAAGAGAAGAAAACTTACTGAATTATGGGAAAAGATCATGTGATGAAAAAGTGAATTAAGTGAAAAAAGAAAATGAAGTGAGTTTTTTATCACTTTTTTTTTTCATTTTTCATTTTTTACTTTTTTTCACTTTTTCATCACATGATTTTTTTTCCACTGGAAACATAGCAAACTTATGCAGATTTGTTTTGAAACTACAAACAAATACAGTGCCTTGAAAAAGTATTCACACCCCTTGAAATTTTCCACATTTTGTCACGTTGCAACCAAAAACGTAAATGTATTTTATTGCGATTTTATGTGATAGACCAACACACAGTGGCACATAATTGTAAAGTGGAAGGAAAATGATAAATGGTTTTCAACATTTAAAAAAAAAATATCTGAAAAGTGTGGAGTGCATTTGTATTCAGTCCCCCTTTACTCTGATACCCCTAAATAAACTCTAGTGGAACCAATTGTCTTCAGAAGTCATCTAATTAGTAAATAGAATCCACCTGTGTAATATAATCTGAGTATAAATACAGCTGTTGTGTGAAGACCTCATAGGTTTGTTAGAGAACCTTAGTGAACGAACAGCATCATGAAGGCCAAGGAACACACAAGACAGGTCAGGGGTAAAGTTGTGGAGAAGTTTAAAGCAGGGTTAGGTTATAAAAAAATATCCCAAGCTTTGAACATCTCACAGAACACGGTTCAATCCATCATCTGAAAATGGAGAGAGTATGGCACAACTGCAAATCTACCAAGACATGGCTGTCCACCTAAACTGACAGGCCGGGCAAGGAGAGCATTCATTAGAGAAACAGCCAAGAGGCCCATGGTAACTCTGGAGGAGCTGCAGAGATGCAACACATCTGGCTTTTATAGAAGAGTGGCAAGAAGAAAGCTATTGTTGAAAGAAAGTCATAAGAAGTCCAGTTTGCAGCTTACAAGAAGCCATGTGGGGGACACAGCAAACAAGGAGGTGCTCTGGTCAGATGAGACCAAAATTTAACTTTTTGGCCTAAAAGCAAAACGCTATGTGTGGAGGAAAACTGGCACTGTACATCACCCTGAACACACCATCTTTCTTCAGAAGGGACAGGGAAACTGGTCAGAGTTGATGGGAAGATGGATGGAGCCAAATACAGGGCAATCTTAGAAGAAAATCTGTTAGAGTCTGCAAAAGACTTTAGACTGGGGTGGAGGTTCACCTTCCAGCAGGACAACGACCCTAAACATACAGCCAGAGCTAGAATGGAATGGTTTAGATCAAAGCATATTCATGTGTTAGAATGGCCCAGTCAGTCCAGACCTAAATCCAATTGAGAATCTGTGGCAAGACTTAAAAATTGCTGTTCACAGACACTCTCCATCCAATCTGACAGAGCTTGAACTATTTTGCAAAGAAGAATGGGCAAAAATGTCACTCTGTAGATGTGTAAAGCTGGTAGAGACATCTCCAAAAAGACTTGCAGCTGTAATTGCAGTGAAAGGTGGTTCTACAAAGTATTGACTCAGGGGGGCTGATTACAAATACACGCCACACTTTGCACATATTTATTTGTAAACAAAATTGAAAACCATTTATCATTTTCCTTCCACTTCACAATTATGTGCCACTTTGTGCCACTTTGTGTTGGTCTATCACAGAAAATCCCAATAAAATACATTTACGTTTTTGGTTGTAACATGACAAAAAGTGGAACATTTCAAGGGGTATGAATACTTTTTCAAGGCACTGTAGCTCTTTATCACACTGTCAAAAAAGAATAGATGTGGCCGGTAATGAAATACTTTCATTTTTCAATTTTCTTTATGGATTTTTAAAGAAGAGTCTTTATGTTCTCTACTATGATTTAATTTTCATTCACCAGCAGGAAGCAGTTACTTATCTTGAAATACTTTAAGTAATACAGTTTAAATTGGAATATCAGGATTAGAAGATACAAAAATTAGACTGAACATGCTCATTAGAATGTTTGAGAAAGTGATCTCTGTCATCTCTATCCTCAAGGGGGCATGATAAACAAAGATCATTTAGTGGATTGCAGCTGCTATCGTGTTGGAAATTCTGAAAAACATGCTAAGAGAATGAAACTACAATTTAAGGTATATAACACCCTGTATACATGTTATTCCACTGGAGAGAGTACATTTCCCTCTTCCTTTGTTATAGTAATAATATAAAATGAGATACAATGATTAAATCAATGTACTAGAATAATAATAATCCAAGAAAACGTTGCAATTACCATAATATCTGAACCTACTAGGTAGGTGAAATTACAATTTATACAGAGTATTAGTATTTAAAAATGATTCTATTCCACAGAGGAAAAGAGGTTTGCCTTAGTTTGTATTATCGAAGCCTCAGTCTTTTACACTTTACAGTACATGTCCAGATCACATCATATTATAACCCCATTCATGTTGATTTACCAAAGGAATAGAAGCTGTTCATTTTGTAAAATGAAAATTAGTACATAACCTGTGCTCATTTACCCTATACCCAATAATGTATGGGGTAGAACAACAACAAAAAAAAAAACACAGCTTTTGTTTGAAACAATTTGACTGTTTGTGATGGTTATCTAGTGAGCTCAGTGAACATTCTCTTTGTGAAGTGAAAAACCTCTACTCACTTAGTAAATCACTTCATTGAGTACATGATGTACCACCTCAAGTATGCAGAGCAACATTTTCTAGATCAAATCTTTAATCTAGAATCAAATTGTTAAAAGCAAATATAAATCATATACATTACATACACTCCTCATACCAACTTCCTCCAATCCATTCACCACATTTGTATTTTCCATATATTTTTTGCTTTCAGGTTACACTTTAATCCACCTAATGTTTTTATTAGAAGATGACTACTAGACTATTTACTTTTTAAATTCCCTTGTAAAATGAAAGTTCTTTCAAGTAGAAAAGTGCTTAGCATTTGTACCAAAGAGTCACTAAATAAGGAAACATATTAATATTCCATTCTTGTTTAGTTTTTCTTCTCAAAAACAGATGGACATGAACAATTGTCAGCCTTGCATGAGAAGTGTCCAAGTCATAAGAGGGCAGCCAATTTGTCAGCCTCCACTGGGAGCATATCACCTGGAAGTTACAGATTGACACATATATAGCAATGAGCAGCTAAACTGAAGCCCAGGAGACAAACTGAGGAATGTTCAGTGACAATGTTAGTTGTTGAGATCACTTTTCATTTCTCAGTTTTCATCTCAGTTTCCTGTCCCAAAGGTGCAGGTTCTCATTAACAAGCATATGCCCAATATGCTCTCTTACCAGTTTGCCTACATGTCACTTTCAATTAGATTGTGAGAAACAATGCTTGCTAACATGTACAGTGCCAGGGAGCAGCAATTCACATTACCGGCATTCAGTTAGAGTGGAATACATGTCAGATCCATTCATTTGGAAATACTGAGCACCAAATAGAAAGTCAATAAGCTGAAGCCAAGCAGAAAGCTGTGAAACATCCAAAAATAATGTAGGGAAAAATATTTGTTGTAGACTCTGTGAATTTCCATCTTGACATTTTACAGTGGAACTTCAGTAAATGTATTAAGAACATGACAATCAGTTACAGATCACATAAAATGTATACACAGAGTAGCGCATAAGTATTCTTTTACACTATAATTACATCTTCAAAGCATTCTTCTTATTTCATCACAAATAAAAAAAAAAAACATGTTTAGTCACTACTTTGAGATAATGGGTGGAAGTACAGTATGTCAATTGTTCCTTGTGTACTCAGAGATGCATGTACATCCAGAACTGTTGGTATATTCTTACATGGGAAAGGATCTTCATATTGCTTAGGCTATGTTAATGAAGTCTTCACCCATATGCATGTAACAAGACATCTAAACAGAGGTGCTGTGGCTTCCATGTTTCATTACACCGCAGCTTCATTGAAGAAAACATGCAACAGATACTCTAACTATATGGTTCTGAAATGTACCACACTGACAGGCCTCCCAAATCATGGTCAGATTTCACTGACTGAATTCTGATAATAGGAAGACTCTTTGACACTTTTTAATATTCTTCAGCAGACAAATCACAACTCTTATACTCCACCAATAATAGGGTGAAAAAACAACTCAATTCTTTGCATCTTATTGATGTTTGGCATGTGCAACAACAGAAAGCTTGATATTTTACGTATTACTCAGAGGTAAATAACACCTATAGCAGGATTGACATTTTTCTTTTTTCTCACTTTGCTTTGTCCTGGTCCCCCTGACACCTATAGGATCACACATTTGGGCAGATTACTCCCCAATCTGCCTCACCCTGTCAGTGTCGTCAGTCTTAAAAAATTTGTAACAGAGGGCATCCACATACATTCCTAAATGTAACTCCTCTACAAAGGTCTATGATCTATGACACAGAGAAATTGCCAAGGCATGTACAAATGCAAAAAACGCTACTGTTTAACATGTGTGTTTGTCAACCAAAGGTATCAGTCCTTTTCTGATCCCTCCGTGCATGTTTTGCAGAACACTGGAGGAATGTAGAGAGTGGTCTACCTAAGTTCAGTTTATTGAGGCATTGCCTCATGGGAAAGATCCTAGCTGTCTTAGTGTACATGTGGTTGAGGCCATTATGGCATCTATGCCTGAAGGTAAAAATTTCAAAGCCTTGTGTGCTGAAGAGACCTACTGCATCTTTAAGTTAAAGACCATATCCCCAGATGGTCTCAATGAAGAGTAAGATATAAGCACCATTGTTTAGTTAGCTGGCGCCTTATAGTCTCAAGGCTCATCTCTTAGCTTCCATGTTGACACCTTTCACTTATTTGCAAAGGGGAGCCTATAGGGGCCATTTGTTTTTGTTAATTTGAAGATCCATATTTATCACCATCCATCATGTGGCTCTGTAGCTAACAGTGACACTGTGGGGTTGATTTACTAAAGCTGGAGAGGGCAAATTACAGTGCAGCTGTGCATGGTAGCCAAACTGCTTCTAACTTCAGCTTGTTCTATTAAGCTTTGACAAAAAAACTGAGTGGTTTATGTGCAGAGCTGCACCATATTTTGCACTTTGCAGTTTTAGTAAATCAACCCCTGTGTGTTTTTAGATTCTATAGTCTATAATACTATTGCTACATCATGCCCCATTTCCATTACATTCTTTTCTCTTTCCATTCATGCATTACCATTCTTTTACATATTTTCAGACACATTTTATTTTTTTTATATACTATTTATCCTTGACTGATTATGAATTAATTTTATTTTTATATTTACCTGATTTCTGATGAACTACACCTGTTCAATTGCTTGATAACACAAATTTCTAATCAGCCAATCACATGGCAGCAACTCAATGCATTTAGACATCCAGATGTTGTGAAGACGACTTGCTGAAGTTCAAGCCGAGCATCAGAATGGGGAAGAAAGGGGATTTAAGTGACTTTGAAAATGGCATGGTTGTTGGTGCCAGATGGGCTAGTCTGAGTATTACCAAAACTGCTGATATACTGGGATTTCCGCGCACAGCCATGTTTAGGCTTTATAGAGAATAGTCCAAAAAAGAGAAAATATCTAATGTGCAGCAGTGTGTGCACAAAAATGCCTTTTTGTTGTCAGAGGTCAGAGCAGAATGGGCAGACTGGTTTGAAATGATAGAAAGGCAACAGTAACTCAAATAACCACTTGTTACAACCAAGATATGCAGAATACCGTCTCTAAATACATAACACATCGAACCTTGAAGCAGATGGGCTACAACAGCAAAAGACCACACCAGGTGCCACTCCTGTCAGCTAATTACAGGAAACTGAGGCTACAATTTGCATAGGCTCACCAAAATTTGACAATAGAAAATTGGAAAACGTTGCCTGGTCTTATGAGTCTCGATTTCAGCTGTGACATTCAGATGGTAGGGTCAGAATTTGACATAAACAACATGAAAGCATGGATCCATCTTGCCTCGTATCACCGGGTAAGGCTGGTGGTGTAAAAGTGTGGGCAATATTTTTTTGGCACACTTTGGGCCCCGCAGTACCAATTGAGCATTGTTTAAACGTCATGGCCCACCTGCGTATTGTTGCTGACCATGTCCATCCCTTTATGACTACAGTGTACCCATCTTCTGATAGCTACTTCCAGCAGGATAATGCACCATGTCACAGGGCTCAAATAGTCTGGAACTGGTTTCTTGAACATGACAATGTGTTCACTGTACTCCAATGGTCACCAGATCTCAATCCAATTAAACACGTTTGGGATGTGGTGGAACAGGAGATTCACATCATGGATGTGCAGCCAAAAATTCTGCAGCAACTGCGTGATGCTATCATGTCAATATGGACCAAAACCTCTGAGAAATGTTTCCAACACCTTGTTGAATCTATGCCACAAAGAATTAAGGCAGTTACGAAGACAAAAGGGGGTCCAAACTGGTACTAGCAAGGTGTACCTAATAACGTGTCCGGTGAGTGTATATACCCCAAACATACAAATATATTATGGTTATTTATACATTTTAAAAAAATTGTTTTTATATATGCTTAGTAGTTCCACATAGTTACTTTCAGGTGACTGGCAGCTTGTGCAACTCAGCATACTTTCGAGAGGTTGACATTTTCACAACTCCTGATTTGCAACCGATATGTTGTGCTTGGGCTACTTCAGATCTGCCTCTTCCTGACTACATTTAGTGAGGTGGTAGCCCAGTTTAGACAGGCTGATGAAGACAGAAGCTAGATCACTTTAAAACACGTTCCTATGCATATGTGCGGATCGTCGGGCTGCTTCCGGTTTCGGGTTCCATCTCTGACTCCTCTGCATACCAGCTACAGCAGCTCCTCTCCACCTGTAGTATACTCCATCCCCACGCCGGTGGCCAAGGCTGGGGTTTCTGGCTATTCTCCTGGTACACCTGGTCCAAGGACTTCTCAGGCAGTCATACCTTGCACATGCCTTTTCTCTCATGAGCACAATTTTTTATTCAATAAATCTTTGCCCATTTATTGCTACACTATGGGGTTTGAGCTATTTCTCTCGCTTTTGTCTTTACACAGTTACGGAAGTGAGCACCCACACAGACACTAAAGTTGCATCTTCATAGTTAGAGCAGTTGGACTCTATTTAGTATTCTGGGCTACCTGCATTTTTGATTACAGTGTTTACTTGTATTTTCAATGATGTATTTACACTGCTATATTGTTTCTCATCTTCATTAGAGTTTCTACTCCCATATTTTCTTTTTGCTATGCTGGGTACAGGACTATCACAATCTTAACCAACTTGGAGCATGGTTTGCAATACTAGTATTTAGTGCTGTGTGTGTCATTAAAGAGGAGTTCCACCCAGGGGGGCCATTAAAAAAAAAAAAAATTAAAAGTCAGCAGCTACAAATACTGCAGCTGCTGACTTTTAATTGGACACTCACCTGTCCCTGGGTCCAGCGGTGCGGGGGATCGAAGCCCCGCTCGTCCCCCCCCTCCGCTCGTCGGCGCCGGCATTTCAACTGTGGGCGCCGGGCTGTGGCTTCACAGCCTGGCACCCACTGCGCATGCGCGAGCGGCGCCGAGCGCCGTGATTGGCCGCTCAATCACCTGGGACCTGCAATGGGTCCCAGATGATTGACAGGAGGGAGGGAGAAGAGCCGAGCCCTTCCTGTGCCAGGGGGAAGTGATGTCACCAGCCCAGGCAGACGAAGGGGCAGATTACGAGGGACCACCTAGCAACAGGCATTTAGAGGTAAGTAAAAAAAAAAAAAAATATCCAAATGTTTTTTTGTTTTTTTTTTTAGAATTTTTTAGGTATGTTCTTTTTTTTGGGTGGAACCCCACTTTAAGGCTTTTTTAAGCCTGTTTTTCTCTTGATTTTCATAATTTTCATTCTCTGAAAACTGACTCAAATACATTTTGACTGCAGCTTTACCTCACCTGTCTGAACCACATTCACACAATTACCAGAACCAAAACCTTTTACAGATCTTAAACTTCTTCACATAGTTTGAAACCTGCTATCTGGAAAAAGTCTGGGCTCTGATGGCTCAACCAATAAAATATATAGACCTTTTTATTCCATTTCTTCAGTAAACCTTTAATGCTATGTCAGCTGACTTTCCATTTGTGAAACAAGCCTTGGAAGTACATATTATAGTACTTTCTAATTGCAAGAGAGACGTAATGCACTGCAATAACTACTGCCATTTTTAACCTAATAATGTTGCTCTGAAAATGTATTCCAAAGTTATAGCAAACCACTTGATCCTTCTTATTCCTATTGTGATTCACATAAAAAGGTAGGCTTTGTCCCTTGAAGTAAATCTAAAGATAATATAGAAAGAAACAAAAAACCTTGATCCACCATGCCCATAAGCACTCTATCCTGCTCTGTTTACTCTGCTGATGTAGAGAAAGCTTGTGAAAGAGTCATCTGTCATTTTCTTTACACGTCTCTCTGTAATATGGGTGTCCTACTGAAGTCTGAAAATAAAATGATGGCTTTATACATGACTCCTACAGCTAGAATTATATTTAATGGCTAGCTTTCCCAGACTATTAGGATATGAATTGGGGTGACACAGGGGTGCCCTGTGTCTCCATATCATTAAATCATAGTTATATGCTAATGGCATAAGTGGCTGCACTTTCATACAAGGTATCACAATTGGTACCCATACCTATAGCATAGCTCCCAACTGTCCCTGATTTCGAGGGGCTGTCCCTGATTTGGAGCAGTGTCCCTCTGTCCCTCTTTGCCCCTCATTTGTCCCTCATTTTGGTCTGATTTATATAGTTGTATATAAAATGCACTTTTTATCTTTCAAAAAGTGTTTCTCAGTGCTAAACCTTTTATCCAATTTCTAAATTGATGCATTTGTAAATTTTAAAAGCTAATATAAAGGAATAGTAGTGGTAAAAAAAAGCCCTTGTGGATTTAACCACTTGCCAATCGCCCCATAGCCAAATGACGGCTGCAGGGCGGTTGGATAACTCTGGGATCACATCATATGACGTGATTCCAGAAAACTGCTCCCGCATGCCCCCTGGGGCGCGCACACGGGAACATCCGTGACCGCCGGGACCGTTCACGGATCACGGTAAACGGCCACTGATCGCGGCCGTTTGCCATGTGATCGCTCCGTCAAATGACGGAGCGATCACATGTAAACAAACCAGTGTCATGTCATGACGCCGGTTCCTCCCTCCCCTCTCTGTACCGATCAGTACAGAGGGGGAGAGATCAGATGGGAGCCGCGCTGTGGGCTGGATGTGTAATGCCCACAGCGCTGTTCAGTGACATGTACAGTCACATCCACCCATCCCTCCATGCTCAGCCACCCCCCCATGCTCTGCAATTCCCTGGGCAATACTCTGCAATTCCCTGTGCAATACTCTGCAATACCCTGTGCAATACCCCACAATACTCTGCAATACCCTGTGCAATACTCTGCAATACCCTGTGCAATACTCTGCAATACCCTGTGCAATACTCTGCAATGCCCCGCAATACTCTGCAGTGCCCCGCAATACTCTGCAATGCCCCGCAATACTCTGCAATGCCCCGCAATACTCTGCAATACCCCACAATACTCTGTAATACCCCACAATACTCTGCAATACCCTGTGCAATACTCTGCAATGCCCCGCAATACTCTGCAATGCCCCACAATACTCTGCAATGCCCCGCAATACTCTGCAATACCCCACAATACTCTGCAATGCCCCGCAATACTCTGCAATGCCCCACAATACTCTGCAATACCCCACAATACTCTGCAATGCCCCGCAATACTCTGCACTACTCTGCAATGCCCCACAATACTCTGCAATGCCCCACAATACTCTGCAATACTCTGCAATGCACCACAATACTCTGCAATGCACCACAATACTCTGCAATGCCCCGCAATACTCTGCAATGCCCCGCAATACTCTGCAATGCCCCGCAATATTCTGCAATACCCCACAATACTCTGCAATACCCCACAATACTCTGCAATACCCTACAATACTCTGCAATACCCTGTGCAATACTCTGCAATACCCTGTGCAATACTCTGCAATGCCCCGCAATACTCTGCAATGCCCCGCAATACTCTGAAATGCCCCACAATACTCTGCAATGCCCCGCAATACTCTGCAATACCCTGTGCAATACTCTGCAATACCCCGCAATACTCTACAATGACCCGCAATACTCTGCAATGCTCCGCAATAGTCTGCAATACTCTGCAATGCCCCGTAATACTCTGCAATGCCCCGCAATACTCTGCAATGCCCCGCAATACTCTGCAATGCCCTGCAATACCCCGTAATACTCTGCAATACCCCGCAATACCCCGCCATACTCTGCAATACTCGGTGATACCCAGCCATACTTTGCCATGCTCAGCCATACCCAGCCATACTCTGCCATACTCTGCCATACTCAGCCATACCCAGCCATACCCAGCCATACTCAGCCATACTCAGCCATACTCAGCCATACCCAGCCATACTCGACTGCACTTGGCCTCTGTATGTGGCCAGGCTGTGGAAGTCTCACACATGTGGTATCGCCGTACTCAGGAGAAGTAGGAGAATCTATTTTGGGGGGTTATTTTTGGTATGTACATGTTATGTGTTAGAAATATTGTATAAATGGACAATTTTGTGTTAAAATAATGTGTTTTAACCACTTCCCGCCTGCCGGCCGTCATACGGCGTCCTTGACTTTGTGCGGGTATATCTGAATGATGGGTGCAGCTACAGGCATCATTCAGATATCAGCTTTTTCAGCCGGCGATTCCCTACACCATAAGAATGACCATAGTGGCTGTTCCACTGCTTGATCGTTCTTACGGGAGGCGAGAGGGGAGGTCCCCCCCCTCTCGCCGCCCTCAGGTGCTTCTACCGACTCACCGCTACGATTGAAGCCAGGATCTTTTTTTTATTTTTTTATTTCAGGCTTCCCAGCCTGGAGGTGAGATGTGGGGTCTTATTGACCCCATATCTCACTGTAAAGAGGACCTGTCATGCCATATTCCTATTACAGGGGATGTTTACATTCCTTGTAATAGAAATAAAAGTGATCAAAAAATTTATTTTTTGGAAAAAAGCCTCAAACTAAAATAAATAATGTAAAATGAACAATAAAAAAAAAAAAAAAAAAAAAAAAATTTCCCCCGTTTCCCCGTGTGCTCGCATGCAGAAGCGAACGCATACGTAAGTTGCGCCCACATATGAAAATGGTGTTCAAACCACACATGTGAGGTATCACTGCAATCGGTAGAGAGAGAGCAATAATTTTGGCTCTAGAACTCCTCTGTAACTCACAACATGTAACCAGTAAAAAATTTTAAAGCGTCTCCTATGGGGATTTTTAAGTAGCGAAGTTTGGCGCCATTCCACGAGCGTGTGCAATATTGAAGGGTGACATGTTAGGTATCTATTTACTCGGAATAACTTCATCTTTCACATTATGGAAAAATATTGGGCTAACTTTACTATTTTGTTATTTTTTAAAGCACAAAACTGTTTTTTTTTTTTCAAACAAAAGCGTTTGAAAAATTGCTGCGCAAATACCGTGCGAGATAAAAAGTTGCAACAACCGCCATTGTATTCTCTAGGGTCTTTGCTAAAAAAATATATATAATGTTTTGGGGTTATATGTAATTTTCTAGCAAATAAATTATGATTTTTACATGTAGGAGAGAAATGTCAGAATTGGCCTGGATGCTCCTAGAATGCCTGATGGCGCTCCCTGCATGTTGGGCCTCTGTATGTGGCCACGCTGTGTAAAAGACTCACACATGTGGTATCACCGTACTCGGGAGTAATAGCAGAATGTGTTGTGGGGTGTAATTTGTGGTATGCATATGCTGTGTGTGAGAAATAACCTGCTAATATGACAATTTTGTGAAAAAAAAAAAAAAGAAAAAAAAAATCTTGATATTGCAAAGAATTGTGGGAAAAAATGACAACTTCAAAAAACTCATCATGCATCTTTCTAAATACCTTGGAATGTCTTCTTTCCAAAAAGGGGTCATTTGGGGGGTATTTGTACTTTTCTGGCATGTTAGGGTCTCAAGAAATGAGATAGGCCGTCAGTACTTCAGGTGTGATCAATTTTCAGATATTGGTACCATCGCTTGTGGGCTCTATAACTTTCACAAAGACCAAATAATATACACCGATTTGGGTTATTTTTACCAAAGATATGTAGCGGTATAAATTTTGGCCAAAATATATGAAGAAAAAATTACTAATTTGCTAAATTTTATAACAGAAACGAAGAAAAATGCATTTTTTACAGAATTTTCGGTCTTTTTTCTTTTATAGTGCAAAAAATAAAGAACCCAGCGGTGATTAAATACCACCAATGAAAGCTCTATTTGTGTGAAAAAAAGGACAAAAATTTCATATAGGTACAGTGTTGCATGACTGAGTAATTGTCATTCAAAGTGTGAGAGCACTGAAAGCTGAAAATTGGTCTGGTTATAAAGCGGGTTAAGGTGCCCAGTGGTCAAGTGGTTAATTAACTTTTTTTTTTGGTTAATTCTCCTTTAAGAGGGTGTGGCAGGGGGCGTGTCTTATGCCTACATACATACATACATTTGCTAGTAGGTGTCCTTCATTCCCATCTCAAAATGTTGGGAGGTATGCTATAGAGATTAGCTTGTAGGCTGAATTAGTATCCCATCAGTACTCAAGTAGTTCATACTAAATTGGGAACTTTGTTTTTATAAAATGAATTTGCAAAACACAAATCCCTTTAACCACTTTCCTACAGGGCACTTTCACCCCCTTCCTACCCAGACCAATTTTCAGCTTTCAGCGCTCTCACACTTTGAATGACAATTACTCAGTCATGCAACACTGTACCCAAATGAAATTTACGTCCTTTTTTCTTATTTTTATTTTTATTTTTTTTTTAAAGAGTGAAGTTTATTAAGAAGATAATAGAATACATCAATCGTCAAAATGAAAAAGGAGCACATCGCTCATCGAGTACAAAATATAAAAGTCATACATCATTCGTAAAAGATGCCAACCATAAATTGTAGGCAGATATAGGCTTGTAACACAACTGGATATCTAGTTATGGGCAATGGAAGTCCCGGCGTCGGAGCCCCTTCTGGGAGCTAACTGCTCCGACGAGCCGGGTCCCCCCCAGCCCATTTCGCCCCAAACAAGTGAATAATTGTCTAGAGTACAGATGCACGCCTACAGAAACTGGAAAATGATAATAGGGAGAAAACCAAAAGGGGCTTGTATCACTGAAACCATGGAAGACCATGTCAATAACGCATTTATACATTCGTTACTGGAAAAAAAAAAATAAAAAAATAAAAATAAGAAAGGCAGGGAACCAATTGGTCTGTCTATCTCTCATGATGGATCAAATTTTGGTTGGATGATCCAGTCCAAAACATGTTATGTTTGGAGGTTAGAAGGGAGTTACCTTTGATAATCTGCCCTGAGGCATATAGCCCAGGTAAATACAAGTACTGAGAGCTTGAGGGACCAATATAGATGTGTATAGAAAACAGGAGAGTGAAAGAAGGAAAGGAAGAAAATAGGAGAGGCAGAGGGGATAGAGAGGGTGAAAGGGTTAGTTGATCTTCAGGAGTTATGGGAGGGAGGTGCACAGGAGACCTCAAAGAGGGGGGGACCGATAGCCCCTCAGCTAAGGACCACTCCAGTGTACTATCTATCACACATACAAAGAATGCCCTACTAGATTTGCCCAGGGTTCCCAAATAGTGTTAAATTTATCAGTGGTATCTAGGATAGTGTTGGAAATTTTTTCTTGCAGCATGATCCACGTGATTTTTTGCTTGGCTAACCGAATGGACACTTTCGGTGATTTCCAGGCCCTGGTGATGGTCATTTTGGCCCCCACTAGAATAAACTGGATCAGCTTCTGTGTATGTTTAGAAATTTTTGGTATGGGACCATTCAGCAATGCAACAGTTGGATCTTGTTGCAGAGTACAACCGCATGTTCTGCGGATAAGGGAGAAGATCTTGTTCCAATACATTCTGATTTTAGGGCATTCCCATAGTATGTGTAAAAGAGACCCCACATGACCGCATCCTCTAAAGCAAAGAGGTGACGTTAGCGGATAGATTTTGGCAAGACGTGACGGCACCAGATACCAGCGTGTGAGAACTTTCAGCCCTGCTTCGCTAATTGTAGTATTAACCATACCTTTAAAGGAGCGGGCAAAATTAATATGCCACTTATCCAGGTCCCAGCTGAAGTCAAGATCTCGCTCCCAGCTTGTCATGTATGCTGCTTTTTCCGTGGGTTCCGCCAGGGATGAGTAGATGAGAGAGATACCCCCTTTGGTGTCCGAGGCTGAGGCACACCATTGTTCATAAGGCGTTACAAAGAGATGGTTTTCATTGTCCTTCCATACCCGATTTAAATAATGAAAGAGTTGAAGGAATCTAAATTTTTCGGTTGGGGGCATTTCGAGTTTGGAGGTACAGTATGCTAGAGTGAGGGGACCATTGGAGTTGAAGAATTGACCAATTCTATAAAGGCCCTTGTCCAGCCACCATTTAAAGGCCCAAATCTCCAGGCCAGGAGGAAAATTATGATTTCTGAAGATATGTGCCAGGGGGTGCCATGTGGAGATGAGGGGTTTGAACTTATGAAGGGCATCACAAAGTTTCATTGAGTGAGATAATGTTGGTGCTAAAATAGGGGGGCGTTTTTTGGGGATATTCCAAAGCAGAAAGTCTAAGGTGAAACCGGGAACCGCCTCACGCTCCATGCTCACCCAGTCTGGTTTGGGTCCTTTCATATATATAGTTGAGAATTGGCTCAATTGTGCTGCCTGATAATACCACCACAGATTAGGGACCCCTAGTCCTCCCTTTTTCCTGGGCCTAAAAAGTACCTCTTTAGAAAACCTGTGGCCTTTTTTATCCCAAATAAATCGGATTATGGCAGATTGTAGGCGTTGAATGTGCGATTTGGGGACTGGAATGGGTAAGGAACGAAAGAGATATAGTAGCCTAGGTAGGAGTGTCATTTTAACTGCGTTCACTTTACCCAACCACGAGAGCTTATATAGCGACCATTGGGTCAGGTCGTCCGTGAGCTTTTTGATCATGGGGGGAAAATTATATTTATAGAGAGTATCTATGCCAGATGTAAGGTTAATGCCAAGATAAGGGATAGATGTGGAATTCCATGAGAATGGAAATTTACTCTTTAGGTTATTTACGATGTCTGGAGGGGTGGAAACATTGAGAGCGACTGATTTGGATACTTTAACCCTAAGTCCGGAAGCTAATTCAAAGTTTTGTAGAAGTTGCAATATGTTGGGGATGGAGGTCATGGGAGACGTGACGAACAGGAGGACATCATCCGCGAATAGAGCGCATTTGTGGTATTTTTGCCCACAGCGAACTCCATGGATGTCTGGGTGTTGTCTAATCGTGATGGCCAAGGATTCTATAGACATCGCAAAGAGAAGGGGAGAGAGAGGGCATCCCTGCCTTGTTCCTTTCTGTATGGAAAATTTATCTGATAGGTGTCCTAGTAGTCTCACCTGTGCCTTAGGTTGATGATAGAGGGCTCTTAAGATATTGATAAAGTTAGGGCCGAAACCCCATTTACCTAAAATTGTGAAGAGATAGGGCCAAGCCACCGTATCAAACGCTTTTTGGAGATCTATGGAGAGGAGGAGGCCCCCCTGGGGAGATCCCCCATCCCACCCTGATCTCATTAGGGAGACTGCATTTATCGCTCTCCGTATCTGGTCCGGTCCCTGTCTCCCTGGTATGAACCCTACTTGGTCCTTATGTATGTAGGTATCTATAAAAGAGGCAAGTCTATTGGATAATATTTTTGTCATAAGTTTTAGGTCGTTATTAATTAACGAAATAGGTCTATAGTTACTGACATCGCTGGGATCTTTACCTGGCTTAGGTATAACTGAAACAAAAGCCAAATTGGCATTTGGGTCTAATGGAGATGCTTTAGCTAAGGAGTTGAAAAGGCGGACCAGGTACGGAGAGAGGGAATCTGTAAAGGTTTTGTAATAGTGGTTTGAGAAACCGTCTGGGCCTGGGGCTGAGTCTTTTCTGAGCCCTTTTATGACTGCTCGGATCTCAGATTCTTGAAATGGGGATTCCAGTATGGAGCGGTGAGATTCAGAAATTTTAGGCAATGGGATTTTGTCTAGAAAAGCATCTAACTTTTGTTGAGAAATTGGGCAATCGTCGGAATACAGGTTGGCATAAAAGGATTGGAATGATTTAAGAATTTTACTTGGGTTTTGGGTTTGCGATCCGGATTGGGTTTTTATTTTAGGTAGGGCAAAAGACCTGTGTTTCGGGGTAAGTTTGGCGGCTAGCTGGGGGCCAAATTTGTTCGCTCGTAGATAGAAACTGCCGCTGAGCCAATGGAGGTGCTTTTCTGCATTGGAAGTCAAAGCTGAATTAAGGGATAGCCTAATAGTATCTAGCTTAGATAGAGATGTAGGATTGGGGTTCAGTTTATGGGACTTGCTGAGATTTTTGTATTCTTTCTCTAGTTTCTTGATATCAATTTGCCGTTCTCTCTTTAATTTGGCTCCAAATTGGATCAATTTCCCTCTGATTACTGCTTTGTGAGCATTCCAGAGCATGCTAGGGGAGATGTCTGCCGTGTCATTCAATAGAAAATACTCTTTAATATCCTTTTCTAGTATAGTACAGTGGACGGGGTTAGCTAGGATTTTCTCATTTAGGCGCCAAGTGCGTGGGCCAGACGGGGATAACGAATTGGATATTCCTAAGATTACTAGGGAGTGGTCAGACCACGGAACATCGTGGATAGAGGCGTGATTAGCAATTTGTATGTCAGAGTTAAATAAGAAAATGTGGTCGATTCTAGCATATGTCTTGTGGGGTGCTGAGTAGTGTGTTTAGTCCCTTGTTGCGGGGTTTAATTCCCTCCATGAATCAATGAGTCCCACCGAGTGAATAAGTTTGGCAATCTGGAGGCTTTGTTTGGGGGGACGTTTAAGGCGAGGGATCCCCTGAGCTGTTTTATCTAAGATCTGATCAAAGGTAATATTGGAGTCCCCTCCCATAATCACCCTACCCTCAAAATGGGGTGAGAGAGTTGCCAGTAAGGAGGAGAAGAATTTAGCTTGGCCTTTGTTGGGGGCATAATAGGAAATGAAAGTGTATAGATTACCTTCAATCAGTCCTTTGATTAGAATGTATCTTCCGTCATTATCTCGCACAGTTAACGTGTGAGAGAAAGGGGTTTGTTTGGAGATTAGGATGGCTACTCCTCTCTTTTTCTCGCTAGCGTTTGCGAGGAACAAAGTGGGGTATTTGTTGTGTAAAAAAGAAGGCGAGTAGTTTGAGGGGAAATGTGTTTCTTGGAGGAGCACTACATCTACTCCTCTTGAGTGATAGCTTTGGAAAGCTTTGCGTCTCTTGACGGGTGAGTTGAGCCCTTGGGTGTTATGGGAGGCAACTTTAAGTGTCCTTTGTAAGGTAGGTGGGTCAGTCATTTTCACAAAGGGAGTTACTCTGGTGCTTTAGGTGTGTTCCTACCCGGTTCCTTGAAGTTGCAGCATGGAGTCTGGGAGAGAGATCTTGCTGTCGCAGCGGAGGGCTCTGGGTAAGGTCGGTCTCCTGTGCACCCTCCTGAAATATAAAAAAGGGGGAAGGAGGAGAAGAGAGGGAAGAAGGGAGAGATCAGAGTATGAAAGAAGAGAGGAAGAATCATTAAATAATACATTCTAGTAACTTCAAAAAAGACTAGGCGTAAAAGCCCAGAAAATCCAGGAACTGGACTGAAAAGTTCAGTTCGAGTCTGAGACCCAAAAACAAAAGGGTCTCAGAAAAACAACCTCAGCCGAGGTTGTTAGTCTGGTGTAATCAGTGGGAGGATCTCCCCTGATCACAACAGAGGAAGTGGGGATGCTAGCCCAGCCGAGCCGCCGGGGCCCCATCTAATGGGGAACAATGGAACCTAGTTAGTGTGAGCACAAAAAATTTGAATAATATACCCATATAAAAGACACAGATCAAAAATGAGGAGTTGAGCCCAAACTCTAAGAGGTACAAGGGCAAATCACTGTTTTAAATAAAAATGACAAAACAAAACCCTTCATAGGGGAAGGTCCATTAATAACCGGGAGGGGAGGTGGAGGGTAGGAGCAGGGATGTGGGAGGGAGGGGGGAGAAGTGAAGTGAGGTACAAACTTATGCCCTGGTTTCCCCGTAAATCAATATAACCTCAAGTGCGGTCCATTAAGAAAACCGAGGATAGTTGTTAAAAAAAAAAGAAGAAGAAAAAAAAAAGAAGAGAAAAAAAAAAAAAAAGGGGGGGAGGAAGAAAAACACCCTGGAGTCATCTTCGTCCATCTTCATTGCAGTGAAGAGAGTGGGGGAAGATCAGGTAAGTGCGACCACCCTCACTGATGGATAAGTGGGGTCTGATGGGGTGTATGCAATGTACACCATAGCCCCTCCTTCAGAGGGTACCACCTTAGGGAGAAAAGGGAATCACAAAGTCCTTATAAAGCTGAGAAGAGATGACTTCATCTTGGAGGAAAGGAATCGCGGTGACGCTTCGTTTGCTGTTTGTTCCAGAGCGGGGGTGATGGGGCTGCCTGGAGGGGGTCTCTTGGAAGAACTTGACTTGGACGGAGGATCCTGGGGGGAAGCTTCTTGAGAGATGAATCCAAGTCGCAGGAGTAAGTGTTCGCCTTCTTGGAATGAGGAGAATCCATACGATCTTTCCTTATGTTGGAACTGAAGACGGAAAGGGAAAGTCCAGCGATATTTAATTGATTTCTGAGAGAGGATTTCAAGCAGAGGTTTTAAAGCTCTTCTCTTTAGGATTGTAGTTTTGGAGATGTCTGCAAAGACTTGAATCTTGTTTCCTTGGAAGGATAAAGCGTCTAGATTCCGAGATCTTTTCATGACCTCCTCTTTGGTCTCGTAATAGTGGGGCTTAACCACTATATCCCTCGGGAGCCCGTCCTGTCTGGGTGGTTGCAGCACTCTGTGGGCCCTGTCAATCTCCAGTTTACGGTCAGAGATATCTGGGATCAGTTCTTTCATGAAAAGCTGCACCGTGTCATGAATATTAGTTACCGACTCAGGGATACCTCGAATACGGAAGTTTCCTCTCCGATTACGATTTTCCAAATCGTCAATCTTCCCTAAAGCTGTTTCAAGTTGATCTTGCATCAAGTGAATGCAGTCGGTATTCTGATTGGTGCGCGCAACCGTTTGATCAACTGCTTGTTCAATCAGGTCAATGCGGGCCCCCAAGCTCTGTAGGTCTGCCTTAATAGACGTGGTGATTTGTGCTGCGTTTTGGGCCAGGCCTGTGGCCAGCATGTCTGAAAAGCAATTCAGAAGTTGTGCCATGTCTGACTGGTGGGGAGAGTTCAGCGGTGCTGCCTGTTGTATAGCAGGGGATGGGGCGGAAGCATGCAGTGAAGGGATATGGAGCATGTCAGTTAGGGTCCTGTTAAAAACGGAGTCTTTGCTGGTAAGATAGGCATTCTTGGGGGAGATGTTACTCACAGAGGGTCCCGGTGTGATGTTGGGAAGCTGATCCTCCTCTGGGATGTCAGCCATGATGACTCCGTCTCCTGTGTCTGCCTGTGAGGAGGTTGCGGCCGCCATCTTAGATGTAGTGGGGTCGGGTAGGCCGAAGGAGAGTTTCCTGCTAGCCGCTGGGCGCTGTGATCGGTTGGGCATATAGATTTGTGCCCGCTAGCCTCCTCTACCAGCGGGTGTTAAGCAGGGATGGTTCCGCTAAATAATCCGGCGTCTGGGGACCGCGGAAGGCTCGGCTGTGATGGAGCTCCCGTTCAGAGCGTCTTCCCGGGAGTCCCGCGCATGCGCACTGAGTTACGTCCTTTTTTCACACAAATAGAGCTTTCTTTTGGTGGTATTTAACCACTAGTGGGTTTTTTATTTTTTTATAAAAAAAGACTGAAAATTTGGTGAAAAAAAGTCTTTTTCTTTGTTTCTGTCAAAACATTTTGCAAATTAGTTATTTTTCTTCATAAATTTTGGCCAAAATGTATACGGCTACATATCTTTGGTAAAAATAACCCTAATAAGTGTATATTACTTGGTCTTTGTGAAAGTTATAGAGTCTCTAAGCTATGGTGCCAATCATTGAAAAGTTATCACACCTGATCTCACCTGATGTACTGAAGACCTATCTCATTTCTTGAGACACTAACAAGCCAGGAAAGTACAAATACCCACAAAATTACCCCTTTTTGGAAAGTAGACACCCCAAGGTATTTAGTGCATGGTGAGTTTTTCGAAGCTGTAATTTTTTTCCCACAATTCTTTGCAAACTGAAGATTTGTGTTTTTTTTTTTTTTTTTACTAAATTGTTATATTAACAGGTTATTTCTCTCACACAGCATATGCATGCTTGCAACTACACACCAAATCACATTCTGCTACTCCTCCTGATTATGGCAAAACCACATGTGTGAGACTTTTACACAGCCTGGCCACATACAGAGGCCCAAGATGTAAGGAGCACCGTCAGGTGTTCTAGGGACATAAAATGACTCCATTTTGGAAAGCAGACACCCCAACGTATAATCTATGAGGCATAAAGAGTCTTTTGAATGGTTTATTTTTTCCCAGAAGTTTTTGGAAAATGTGGGAAAAAAATGAAAACGCATTTTTTTCCACAAAATTGTCCATTTTTAAGATATATTTCCAAGACATAGCATGTACATAGCAAAAATGACACCCCAAAATACATTCTGCTATTCCTCTTGAGTATGGCGATACCACATGTGTGAGATTTTTACACAGCCTGACCACATACAGAGGCCTACCATTGAAGTAGCACCTTCAGGCGTTCTACAAGCATAAATTACACATCTCATTTCTCAACCACCTATTACACTTTTTAAGGCCCTGGAGCACCAGGACAATGGAAACACCCACAAAATAACCCCATTTTGGAAAGCAAACACCCCAACGTATAATCTATGAGGCATAATTGGTCTTTTGAATGGTTCATTTTTTTCCAGAAGTTTTGGGAAAATGTGGGAAAAAAATGAAAATGCATTTTTTTCCACAAAGTTGTAAATTTTTAAGATATTTCCAACACATAGCATGTACATAGCAAGCATGACACCAAAAATACATTTTGGGGTGTCATAGTCCTCCTGACTATGGCGATACCACATGTGTGAGACTTTTACACTGCCTGAACACATACAGAGGCCCACCATTGAAGTAGCACCTTCAGGCGTTCTACAAGCATAAATTACACATCTAATTTCCTGACAACCTTTCATCTTTGAAGGACCTTCGTATTTCTAACACATAGCATTTACATACCAAAGATTACACTCCAAAATAAATTCTATTGAGGAAAGGGTAAAAAAAAAGTATTACCTGTGCTTTTAGTAGCATCCCCAGAGGAGATAATTGGTCCAGTCAGCAGGCAGCAGGCAGGTATGTGCTTAGCAACAACAATTGTAATTATCCAGGCAGCAGGCAGGAATATTGTCTATAATCAGCACAAGGATATCGTCAGCACAGCCAAAGCATTTGTCCATAGAAATTGTCCAGGCAGAGACACCTAGCACAACCATAATAATGGTCCCTGTACACCATTACTTGCCTGCACTTATTATTGTACCACTCTCCAGCCCTTCATAAACATACTGTCTCTTACTACAGCTAATTATTTCCATAGTCCAGGTAGCAGGCAGAGGTGTGGTCAGTTTATGCGGCAGGCAGAGGCATGATGGCAGTAAGTCAGCAGCAGGCTGAGGGCCGCAATCAGGTAAGACCTGTGCACAGGGGCATAGGGGTAGAGGCTTCACCCATCCAAAAAAAAGGAACCCGGAGACAATAAAAAAAATTGTTTTCTCCATCAGGAAAAAGATTTCTGGAGCCCCTCACATGTGAGACTCCTGTGTACTACAGTAACAGGGCAACAGATCAGTCCAAGCGGTAGGCCAGGGTCAGTTCATGTGCAAACAGTCCAAGCGGTGGGCAGAAGTGTAGTTGGAAAAACAGGCCAGGCAGTGGCATGGTTATTTGAGGAAGCATGGGAAATGGTCAGCACAGATGCTGAAAATGGGGATATGGTTAAGAATATGGGCTAATATTTTAGGGATGTGTGATATAGTCTGAAGCAATCACCAATGCAAAGGCCGGGTTCGGAGGGACACTGGGCACAATGGTAGCTGGTATCTCTTTGAAATCCTCTTTTGCTGCATACTCAACATCTTTTTTGGAGTCTTTGGCCTGCTTCAGATGGTGGAATGTTGTCCAGGAAGTGGCGTTCATGAAGTCTGCTAACAGCATCAGAGCGAAGGTTTTCTAGGGGGGGGGGTCTTTGATGGTAGATGAGTGACGTGACAACTTCTTTGATGAATTTTAGGAAGTGGGCAGGGCTTTCCGTGGATTTGGTGTGAATTTTGTAGGCATTATAAATGGCCAAATGAAGTAAATAGATTGCTACTTTCTTGTACCAGAAACGGGACCTCCTTATTGATAAATAGGGCTGAAGCATTTGGTTGTTGAAATCCACCCCCCCCATGTAGAGATTGCAATCTTGTACACATGTTGACTTTGGGACCTCGTCTTCTCTGAACTTAAATTGTAGTGTCATCATGGATGGTGAACATCATGTACACATTCCTGGTATCCTTTCACCTCAAGGCCAGCACTTGCATCTCAAAGTTGCTCTTTCTACCCATCACAATTTCTTATTCACTATGGCTTGTTGGAAGCCCTTTCTATTCTTTCTGGAGGTTTCACAGGCCCGGGTTTCTGCAAAGTATAGGTGTTTGAAAAGGGACAGGCTGGTGTAGAAGTTATCCAGGTATATATGGTAACCTTTCTTCAGCAGTGAATATGCCAGGTCCCATACAATTTTACCGGTTGTGCCCATGTAGGCTGGGCAGTCAAGGGGCTGGAGCTGTGAATCTCTTCCTTCGTATATGCAGAACGCATACAGATATCCCATGACCCTCGCAAAGCTTATAATATTTCACTCTGTATTTGGCCCTTTTGCTAGGAATGTATTGCTTTATTGCTAGCTGGCCTGAAAAGGGTACTAGGGACTCATCTACACATATATGCTGATCGGGCACATTGAGTTCTGCAAATCGTTATGAAAAGAAATTAATGAGTGGGCGAATTTTATATAACTTATTGTAATTTGGTTGATTGCGGGGAGGGCACCGGGTGTTGTCGCTGAAATGAGGAAAGTGCATCATCATCTTGTATCGGGACCTGGACATTACGGAAGAATAAATGGGCATGTGGTGGATGGGGTTGGTGGACCAATAGGCAGGTCCTTCATTTTTTTTTGTAAGCCCCATGTTTATGGTGAGGCACATAAACACTTTGAACTCCTCCAGAGTTAAATCCTTCCACTCAAACAGACGGGCCTATGATGATTGGGGTTGTTGGCAATATGCTGCTGGGCATATAAATTGGTCTGGTCCACGATGAATTGCAGCAAAGTGTCGGGCAAAAATAAAACAAAACAATCAATTTCAGTAAAATTTGGGGTATTGGCGTGCACACCTGGCTGTGCGGTGAAAGAGGGAATTCTTGCTGAGTCGGAAGGCAGCCATGTTGGATTGGCAAGTCCAGCTGGAAGATGTGTAATGGCCCTGGCTCTTGGGGGACGTGGCACTCCAGTGCTGGTAGTTGGGGGATTTGAAGTTCCTGTGCTGGCATTTGGGTGTGATGATGCGGCATTGCTGGTACTGGGCCTGCGCATTTCTTGTGGTCTTTTGCTGGCAGCAGCGCTGGTAGTGGGCCTTTGGTTTTGGGGATCTATTGCTGGTAGCAGCGCTGGTACTGGGCCTGGGAATTTTATCCTGGGGTATATTGCTGGTGGCTTCCAGAGTGCCATGCCCTTTTAGGAGGGATCCATTTTTCCTCTGATTCATTTGCCGATCCACTACTATTGATTGGTTCAAATGCTGAATTTGTTTCATAATCGGAATTGGCATTTGAATCTGACGAGAACTCCCCGCTGCTCTTATCAGTCATGGAGAGGATCTGGAGTGCCTCCTCACTGGTATATTATCTTTTGGACATTTTTCTGATGGGCTGTGCGATGGGTGAAAGGTGACGGTCACTGATGGGCGACAGGTGATGGGTGACAGGTGACGGTCACTAGGTGACGAATGATGGTCACTGATGGGTGAAAGGTGATGGGTGACGGTCACTGATGGGTGACAGGTGATGGGTGACGGTCACTGATGAGTGACATGTGACGGGTGACAGTCACTGATGGCAGTTTCTGATGGTGACTGGTGAACTGTATGGGACTGATAGGTGACAGATGAGGGTCACAGATGGGTCACTGATGATGGTCACTGGCGATGGTCACTGATGGGTGACAGGTGCACCGCTGATGGCAGTCTTTGATGATGATAGGTGCACTTTATCAGCACTGATGGGTGACAGGTGCACTTTGTGGGCACTAATGGGTGACAGGTGCACTTTGTGGGCACTGATGGATGACAGGTGCACTTTTATAAGTACTGATGCGCACATATGTGGTGACTGTTGGGTGACAGCTGTAATTGGGTGCGATGTGACAGGTTCTCTTTTTTTGTGTGGTGTTGGTGCAGACACTGAAACTACACAGATTGGTAACTCACTGCTCCTGGCTCTTCTCTCCTCACACTGGAAACGATGTGTGAGGAGAGAAGAGCCGGTAACAGCTAGAAACCGGTCTATGTTTACATTTAATGATCGGCTGTGAATGGATCAGCCATTGTCTGTTTACCTTTGTCGATGATGAGCAGTGTTCCTGGCAACACGACGCAACAACATGACCACGCTGCGCGCTCCAGATCGAGCACATGAGCAGTCTTAAGAGGGGAATACCCATTTGTGATTGGCCGTGATGTAATTGCGGCCGATCACATGGTAAACAGCCATACCCAATGGCTGTTCACCCCTGTTGGTGACGCGCTGTGCCTCAGGGGCACGCTGCCACAGACAGTGCAGGGCTGTGCGCCTGCGATCTCGCGCATGCCCTGTGCAAATGGGCCGCCGTCATATAACGTGAACGAGAGCCACACCACTTCACCATCATATGACAGTGGGCGGGCGGCAACAGGTCAAAGTAAGTTTGCAAAAAACAGAATCCCTTTAAAATGTATCTAAGGGCAAACTTTTTTTGTTTTTTTTGTTTTGGGGAGGGATTAGAACCCCTGTCAGTTTTTATTGCTGGATGTGCCCTTATTATGGAAAGTTATCCTTTCTATTTGTCCTGTTTACCATCATTAAAAGTGAAAGAAAAGAAAAGGACATAATTTCAATTAGAAGTACAGAGCTAAAGTGTGAGACAAGCTGGTGCGGTAAAGGAAAAGTAAAGCCAAAGCTTTTTTGGCTGTACTTCTCCTGTGGATCACAGGAGTGCAGTTGGTTCTGCACTCTTGTGACCCATTTTCAGCTGACAGCAGGCTGAAGCTCGCTGTCGGATGACATCACAGAGCCGGTCAGAAGTTGTGATTTGCCCATGTGCTTGGATCGGCTTAGCCTCTCAGTGAGCCGCTGGTGAACCCTGCCCTCTCCAGAGCTCAGCGCTCCAGTGAGCAGGAGGGTACAGAGCAGAGAGTGGTGACTGACAGTCACCAGCTCTCTGCTCACAGAGCTCTGAGAACTGAGTGATCAGCAGTGTTTAATCATTTGGTTCTCAGTGTTATGCCCTGTACACACGGTCGGACTTTCTGGCAGGATATCTGCGATCGGAGCTTGTTGTCAGAATTTCCGACCGTGTGTGGGCTCCATCGAACTTTTTCCATCGGAATTTCTGACACACAAAGTTTGAGAGTAGGCTATAAAATTTTCCGACAACAAAATCCGTTCGTGTAAATTTCGACCGTGTGTGGACAATTCCGACATGCAAAAAGTGCCACGCATGCTCAGAATAAATTAAGAGACGAAAGCTATTGGCTACTGCCCCATTTATAGTCCCGATGTACGTGTTTTACGTCACCGCATTCAGAACGATCGGATTTTCCGACAACTTTGTGCGACCGTGTGTAAGCAAAACAAGTTTGAGCCATCATCCGTCTGAAAAAATCCATGGATTTTGTTGTCGGAATGTCCGATCAATGTCTGATCATGTGTACAGGGCATTAGAGCTGGCAGGGGACAGATGCAGCATTGGATCGATGCTGCATCCACCTAGGTAAGTATGATTCTGCAAAAAAATGTCTATTCTTGTCTTTTAAGTATTTGCTCAGGAATACTTTCTTAGAATGCTTCCGAGTTTTGTATTGTAGAAACAATACCTAGTCACCAACTGAAGAAAAGACTTGGAAGGTTATTTACTAAAGGCAACTCCACTTTGCACTACAAGTGCATACTACAAGTGTAAAGTGCACTGAAAGTGTACTTGGAAGTGCAGTCGCTGTGGATCAGAGGGGGACAAGCAAGGAAAATAAAAAACAGCATTTTAGCTTGCACATGATTGGATAATAAAATCAGCGGAGCTTCCCCTCATTTCAGATCTACCGCTCAGATTTACAGCGACTGCACTTCCAAGTGCACTTTCAGTGCAATTTCAAGTGCACTTTGCACTTGTACTTTGGACTTGTAGTGCAAAGTGGTTTTGCCTTTCGTAAATAGCCCCCTTGGTCTTTCTGTAATGCCCCATACACACAATAGGATTTTCCGACGGAAAATGTTCTATGGGAGCTTGTTGGCGGAAATTCCGATCGCGTGTAGGCTCCATCGGACATTTTCCATCGGAATTTCCAATACACAAAATTTGAGATCTGGATCTCAAATTTTCCAACAACAAAATCCGTTGTCATAAATTCTGATCGTGTGTACACAATTCCAACGCACAAAGTTCCACGCATGCTCGGAATCAAACAGAAGAGTCGCACTGGCTATTGAACTTAATTTTTCTCGGCTCGCCGTACGTGTTGTACGTCACTGCATTCTTGACGTTCGGAATTTCCGACAAGATTTGTGCGACCGTGTGTATGCAAGACAAGTTTGAGCCAACATCCATCGGAAAAAAAACATAAATTTGTTGTCGGAAAATCCTATCGTGTGTACAGGGCATTCGTGTGTGGGGATATAAGTGTGAAGTGGCCTCTGGCTTTAAAATATTATTGCCCACACAAAGTATGAACTTAAATGTACAATTGAGTTGGCTTGCAGTTCCCCAATGGCCTTACAGGAGACAGAGCTGCCATGCATACGTTGTTGATAGTGCAGCACAATTCACAATCTGTTTTCTGTGTAGCCAGATATATGCCACTGTAAAAAAATTGAGAAGCGGGCATTTAACAACTTAAAGTGGTTGTAAAGGCTGAAGGTATTTTACCTTCATACATTTTGTGCATGAAGGTAAAAAACCTTCAGTATGCATCACCTCCCCCAGATCCCCCTATTACTTACCTGAGCCCCATCTAGATTCAGCATTGTGCACAAGAGCATAAGCTCTCACAGGTCTCTCCCTCCTCATTGTCTGAGACACAGCAGTGGGAGACATTGGCCTGCTGCTGTCAATCACAGCCAGTGAGGAGGGAGCGAGGGGCAGGGCCAAGCCACGCTGTGTGTGTTTTGGACATACATAGGTGGCTGGGGAGAAAGCACGCATGAGTGTCCCCATAGCAGGCAACTTGCTATGGTGGCACTTGGCAAGGGGAAGGGGCCAGGAGAGCCAGCGGGGGGACCTAAGAAGAAGAGGATTGGGGCTGCTCTGTGCAAAAGCACTGCACAGAGCAGGTAAGTGTGACATTTTTATTATTTAAAAAAAAAAAAAAATCAAGAGCCTTAAAAGTTGTAGTAAACTGCAGCATTAAAAAAATTCCCTGCAAAGTAATGGGATAAAGTGCTAAAGTGGTTGTATGCTTCTGACATGAAAAACGTTTGTATTGTATTGTGTACTTGCCTCAATCCAAAGCGCTGAGTATGATTTATGTCTGTCTCATTCCTCTGCTATGTTAATGAGTAGGGATAAGCCAAACACCCCCCTGTTCGGTTCGCACCAGAACTTGCAAACCGGCCAAAAATTTGTTTGAACACGCGAACACCGTTAAAGTCTATGGGACACGAACATAAATAATCAAAAGTGCTAATTTTAAAGGCTTATATGCAAGTTATTGTCATAAAAAGTGTTTGGGGACCTGGGTCCTGCCCCAGGGGACATGGATCAATGCAAAAAAAAGTTTTAAAAAGGGCCGTTTTTCGGGATCAGTGATTTTAATAATGCTTAAAGTGAAACAATAAAAGTGTAATATCCCTTTAAATTTCGTACCTGGGGGTTGTCTATAGTATGCCTGTAAAGGGGCGCATGTTTCCCGTTTTTAGAACAGTCTGACAGCAAAATGACATTTCAAAGGAAAAAAAGTCATTTAAAACTACTCGCGGCAATTAATGAATTGCCGGTCTGACAATATACATAAAAGTTCATTGATAAAAACAGCATGGGAATTCCCCACAGGGGAACCCCGAACCAAAATAAAAAAAAAATTACGTAGGGGTCCCCCTAAATTCCATACCAGGCCCTTCAGGTCTGGTATGGATATTAAGGGGAACCCCAGCCAAAAAAAAATGGCGTGGGGTCCCCCTCAAAATCTATACCAAACCCTTCAGGTCTGGTATGGATTTTAAGGGGAACCCTGCGCCAAAATAAAAAAAAAACGGCGTGGGGTCCCCCCAAAAATCCATACCAGACCCTTATCTGAGCACGCAACCTGGCAGGCTGCAGAAAAAGAGGGGGGACGAGAGAGCGCCCCCCCCTCCTGAACCGTACCAGGCCACATGCCCTCAACATTGGGAGGGTGCTTTGGAATAGGCCCCCAAAACACCTTGTCCCCATGTTGATGAGAACAAGGGCCTCATCCCCACAACCCTGGCCAGTGGTTGTGGGGGTCTGCGGGCGGGGGGCTTATCGGAATCTGGAAGCCCCCTTTAACAAGGGGACCCCCAGATCCCCCCTGTGTGAAATGGGAAGGGGGTACAAAAGTACCCCTACCATTTCACTAAAAAAGTGTCAAAAATTTTAAAAATGACAAGAGAGTTTTTGACAATTCCTTTATTTAAATGCTTCTTCTTTCTTCTATCTTCCTTCAGTTTCTTCCTCCATCTTCTTCTTCTTCTGGTTTTACTGGTTCTTCTGGTTCTTCCTCCAGTGTTCGTGTCTGGCATCTTCCTCTGCGGCGTCGGCGTCTTCTTCCCTTCTTCTCCTCGGGCCTCTCCGCATCCATGATGGCATGGAGGGAGGCTCCGGTAGGCTCTGGTATGGATTTTTGGGGGGACCCCTTGCCGTTTTTTTTTTTAATTTTGGCGCGGGGTTCCCCTTAAAATCCATCCCAAACGTGAAGGGTCTGGTAATTTTGCCATTGTGCTCTTGCTGGATGTCCAGTGTGCTCCTGTCCCTTTAAGGGGGCTTGGGCGGCCTCCAGGCTCACCTGTCTCACACCTATCCATTCAATGCATGTGCTTCCACTGTGGAGACACTTATAAATTTAGTAGTGTTAGGACTGCAAGTAATACAGGGTGCCTTGACGAGGCCTTGCAGCTTTCACATGCGTTTGCAAATGTGTGCTAACTAAACCCCTGCTTTTAACAGATGGTTAGACAGGCTAATTTGGTTGGTTGGCAGACTGGTTGGTGAGTTGAGCTATGAAATTGTCTTTGTCTGGTATAGATTTTAAAGGGGGACCCCACGCCATTTTTTTTAAATTTTGGCCGGGGTTCCCCTTAATATCCATACCAGACTTGAAGGGCCTGGTATGGAATTTAGGGGGACCCCCCACATCATTTTTTAAAAAAAAATTTGGTTCGGGGTTCCCCTGTGGGGAATTCCCATGCCGTTTTCATCAATGAACTTTTATGTGTATTGTCGGACGGCAATTCATTAATAGCCGCAAGTAGTTTAAATGACTTTTTTTCCTTTGAAATGTCATTTTGCTGTCAGACTGTTCTAAACTTGGGAAACATGCGCCCCTTTACAGGCATACTATAGACACCCCCCAGGTACAAAATTTAAAGGAATATTATACTTTTATTGTTTCACTTTAAGCATTATTAAAATCACTGCTCCCGAAAAAACGGCTGGTTTTAAAACTTTTTTTTGCATTGATCCATGTCCCCTGGGGCAGGACCCAGGTCCCCAAACACTTTTTATGACAATACCATGAATATAAGCCTTTAAAATTAGCACTTTTAATTTCCCCCATAGACTTTTAAAGGGTGTTCCGCGGCATTCAAATTTGCCGCGAACACCCCAAATTGTTCGCTGTTCGGCGAACTGGCGAACAGCCGATGTTTGAGTCGAACATGAGTTCGACTCGAACTCGAAGCTCATCCCTATTCATGAGTAGGGATGAGCCGAACACCCCAAGTTTCGGTTCGCAGTAGAACATGCGAACAGGCAAAAAATTTGTTCGAACACACGAACACTGTTAAAGTCTATGGGATACGAGCGTGAAAAATCAAAAATGCTAATTTTAAGGGTTAATATGCAAGTTATTTTCATAAAAAGTGTTTGGGGACCTGGGTTCTGCTCCAGGGGACAAGTATCAATGCAAGAAAAAGTTTTAAAAATGGCCGTTTTTCGGGAGCAATGATTTTAATAATGCTTGAAGTGAAACAATAAAAGTGAAATATTCCTTTAAATTTCGTACCTGGGGGGTGTCTATTGTATGCCTGTAAAGTGGTGCATTTTCCCTGTGTTTGGAACAGTCCCTGCACAAAATGACATTTCTAAAGGAAAAAAGTCATTTAAAACTACTCGCAGCTATAAAAAATTGTCTATGGGAGAAATCAAAAGTGCTAATTTTAAAGGCTTATATGCATGGTATTGTCAAAAAAAGTGTTTGGGGACCTGGGTCCTGCCCCAGGGGACATGTATCAATGCAAAAAAAGATTTAAAAACTGCTTTTTTATTGGGAGCAGTGGTTTTAATAATGCTTAAAGTTAAACAATAAAAGTGAAATATTCCTTTAAATTTTGTATCTAGGGGGTGTCTATAGTATGCCTGTAAAATGGTGCATTTTTCCCGTGTTTAGAACAGTCCCTGCACAAAATGATATTTCTAAAGGAAAAAAGTAATTTAAAACTACTTGCGGCTATAATGAATTGTCGGGTCTCGGCAATACAGATAAAAGTCATTGAAAGAAACGGCATGAGGGTCCCCCCAAAAATCCATACCAGGCCCTTTGGGTCTGGTATGAATATTAAGGGGAACCCTGAACCAAAATTTAAAAAAAAAATGCGTGGGGGTCCCCTCAAATTCCACACCAGGCCCTTCAGGTCTGGTATGACTATTAAGGGGAACCCTGCACCAATTTTTTTTAAAAAATGGCGTAGGGGTCCCCTTCAAAATCCATACCAGACCCTTCAGGTCTGGTATGGATTTTAGGGGAACCTCGCACCAAAATTAAAAAAAAAATGGCATTGGGGTCCCCCCAAAAATCCATACCAGACCCTTATCCGAGCATGCAAGCTGACAGGCCACAGAAAAAGAGGGGGACAAGAGAGTGCCCCCCCTGAACCGTACCAGGCCACATGCCCTCAACATGGGGAGGGTGCTTTGGGGTAGCCCCCCAAAGCACCTTGTCCCCATGTTGATGGGGACAAGGGCCTCATCCCCACAACCCCTGCCCAGTGATTGTGGGGGTCTGCAGGCAGGAGGCTTATCGGAATCTGGACGACCCCTTTAACAAGGGGACCCCCAGATCCTGGCTCCCCCTGTTTGAAATGGTAATGGGTACATTGTACCCCTACCATTTCACAAAAAATGTGTCAAAATGTTAAAAAACCACAAGACACATCTTGGGGCAAGTCCTTTATTAAAAAAATAAAAAAATAAAAATGTCCCATGAAGTCCATTCATCTTCTTCTCCGCTCCACCAAAAAAAAAACGTCGCCACTGGTCCGCCTCCATGGGAGTCACCCTCAATAATGACCATCCTCTCAGGTGACAGTTCTTTTATAACTGAGGGCAGGGCCACACAGTGACGTATCCGGTGACCCCACCCCCTCTGATGCACGGGGACTTCCCAATGGCTTCCCTGGAGCATCAGAGGGGGCGGGACCACTCATTTACATACCCAGATGACCCCGCCCCTTCTGATGCACGGGGACTTCCCAATGGCTTCCCCGTGCATCAGAGGGGGCGGGGTCACCCAGGTACATCACCGTGTGGCCCCACCCTCGGTTATAAAAGAACTGTCACCTGAGAGGACGGTCATTACGGTGGGTGCCTCCCATGGAGGCGGATCAGTGGTGGCGTGCGGGGTTTTTTTTTCGGTCCGTCAGCAGAGCGAGAGAAGAAGGTGAATGGACTTTGTGGGACATTTTTGTTTTTTTATTTTTTAATAAAGGACTTGTCCCAAGATGTGTCTTGTGGTTTTTTAACATTTTGACACTTTTTTTGTGAAATGGTAGGGGTACAATGCACCTGTTACCATTTTAAACAGGGGTGGGCTGGGATCTGCGGGCTCCCTTTGTTAAAGGGGGCTTCCAGATTCCGATAAGCCCCCCGCCCGCAGACCCCCACAACTACCGGGCAAGGGTTGTGGGGATGAGGCCCATGTCCACATCAACATGGGGACAAGGTGCTTTGGGGGCCTACCCCAAAGCACCCTCCCCATGTTGAGGGCAGGTGGCCTTGTACGGTTCAGGAGGGGGGCGCTCTCTCATTCCCCCCTCTTTTCCTGCGGCCTGCCAGGTTGCGTGCTCAGACAAGGTTTTGGTATGAATTTTTGGGGGACCCCCACGTAATTTTTTTTAAAATTTTGGCGCAGGGTTCCCCTTAAAATCCATACCGGAAATGAAGGGTCTGGTATGGATTTTGAGGGGAACCCCTATACCATTTTTTTTTTAAAAATTGGTGCAGGGTTCCCCTTAATATGCATACCAGACTTTAAGAGCCTGGTATGGAATTTGGGAGGACCCCCACACAATTTTATTTAAAAAATTTTGGTTTGGGGTTCCCCTTAATATTCATACCAGACCCAAAGGGCCGGGTATAGATTTTTGGGGGGACCCCATGCCGTTTTTTTTCTTTCAAAATCTTTTATTGGTTTTGTACAAAAATAAGAAATTATAAAACATACAATAAAATACAATACAGGATTACAAATCACATATCTTGTAACATCCTCTGGTGCATAAGATACGCCTACTGGGGCTAGAGCGTTATCATTTATAAGGCACCTTGAGTATGGATAACTCTGGTGTATAGTAATCAAAACTTGAAACCTAGCAACTGATGCGAACTTAGAACGTTTTCCCTAGGGGGATTGTCTGGCGTCTAGTGAGGCGCAAGGGGGTCGCACCGGCACCCCTGACGGGATCTTTCTGTGCACAGTGCGAGCCCCCCTCCCCTCCTGACCCGGTATTGACCAAGGGTCCTAGGTTCTCCATGAACAATATAATAATGCAGTGGAGATTACCACCTATCTAAGAGGAATAATCTACGAGATGAGTAATGATTGTCTTGAAATGAAGAAAAACTGGTCAGAAAGCACAATACAGTCATTACCCATTGAATTATCCTAGTTTCCCCCAGCAGAGGGACTGGATCAAACAAAATACATTTGGAAGGACAGAAAGGAAGAAGAGGAGAAAGGAAGAGAGTGAGAGAAATGTTAGCCGTCCGTCTGGAGGGGTCCCCGCCTCATAGGATGATCCCTGTTAGTTTTGGGGTGGGACTCCTGGTATGAGAGAGATGCCGACGAATTTTGCCCAGGGCTCCCATATAGCTTCAAATTGCTTAGTTTTGTCATCTAAAATGCTAGCCAGTTTCTCTTGGGACATGATCCATGATATTTTGTGGATAGCTGCTTTCACCGAGACTTTGTGCTGTTTCCAGGCCTTGGCGATGGTGAGTTTTGCACCTAAGAGTATGAAATTTGTCAGTTTGCGTGAGTTCTTCGGCAACCCGGGCAGGTTGTCATTAAGAAGAGCTATGGTAGGGGATTTCGGGATTTGGATCTGCGTCGTTTTCCTTATCAGGGAGAAAATCTTGTTCCAGAAGGGCCTTAGTCTGGGGCATTCCCACCATACATGGGCCATTGTGCCCACTAGCTGACACCCCCGAAAGCACCTGGGGTCAGCTGATGGGTACATTTTGGAGAGCTTGACAGGTGTGAGGTACCACCTAGTCAAGACCTTAACCCCTCCTTCAATTAAGGAGATGTTTTTGATGCCTTTAAAGGCCCTGTCGAAGGAGCGTCTCCATTTAGAGGTCTCCCATTCAAAGGCCAGATCTCTCTCCCAATCCAGCATATAGGGGGTTTTTTGGGGGTGCAAGGCTAGTGACTGGTAGATGACGGAGATCCCCCCTCTCTGTTCACAGGAGCGACCACACCATGATTCGTATGGCGTAAGGGCGTTGTGTGAGGGGATTCCCCTTTTCCAACGTTGACATAGGAAATGTCTAATTTGGTGGAATCTGAAGTGCTCAGACTGTGGAATTTCCAGTTGCCTTATTCCTTGCTCCAAGGAGATAGGGCCCTCATTCGTGAAGAAGTGTCCGATTCGATACAGTCCCTTGTCCAGCCACCAACGAAAAGCCTTAATGTCCAACCCAGGGGGAAAGTCAGGGTTGTTGAATATGTGTGCTAAAGGAAGACATCTAGAGATTAATGCCGGATTTTTCCTTAAATTATCCCATAAATGGAATGATTGAGATAAGGATGGGGAGAGAATTGGGGGTCTCTGTTTGGGGGGGGTCCAGAGGAGATAGTCCAGGGTGTATGTGGGGACAGCCTGTCGCTCTATTTGGATCCAGTCTGGTTTCTCTGTCCTGGAGTAAACCGTGGACAGTTGGGCCAGCCTGGCCGCTTGATAGTACCAGTGAAGCTGCGGGGCCCCCATGCCACCCTGGTCTCTTGGAAGGAATAGGGTTTTTTGTTTAAATCTATGTCCTCTTCCCCCCCAGATAAATTTGGTGATCTTCTTTTGGAAATTGGAAAGGTGTTCTTTTGTTATATTTATCGGGATGGCTCTGAAGAGATATAGCAGTCTGGGAAGAAGAGTCATCTTCACAGCATGTACTCTGCCCAGCCAGGAAATTTCGCCCTTGGACCAAGTTCCCAGATCAGCTGATAATTTCCGGTACATAGGTGGGAAGTTTAGGGGGTATAGTTGCTCTATCCTAGCTGGAAGTTTGATTCCTAAGTAATCTATCCATTGGTCGTTCCATTTGAAATCAAAGGAGCTTTTAAGAGCGGCAAACGTACCCGGCTGCAGGGAGATGTTTAAGGCAGAAGATTTAGAGTAGTTCACTTTGAGGCCAGAGGTGTTAGAGAAATCTTTCAGTAATTTGCATAAATTAGGGAGTGAGGTGATGGGGGACGTTATGAATAGGAGCATGTCATCGGCGAAGAGCCCACACTTGTGAACTTGTTCCCCACAGGATACGCCGTGAATGTTAGGGTTTGATCTAATCGCTATTGCCAGTGTTTCGATGGCCATAGCAAAAATGAGAGGGGAGAGAGGGCAGCCCTGTCTCGTCCCTCTCGTTATTTGAAGGGGTTTGGAGTATTGTCCCTGCAGTCGGATTATTGCCGCCGGATTGGAGTAAAGGGATCTTAGTACCCCTAGAAAGCTAGCCCCGAAACCCCATCTTTCCAGGATGGAGAAAAGGTAAGGCCATTCGATCGAGTAAGGCCTTATGTAAATCTAGTGACAACAACATACCTGCTTGTTTAGTGCCTCCATCCCAATTTGATTGGAGAATGGAGACAATGTCCACCGCTCTCCTAATTTGATCTGGACCCTGCCTTCCTGGAATGAAGCCTACCTGATCTTTGTGAACGTACTGTTTGATGAAGGAGGCTAGACGGTTGGCTAAGATTTTGGTGAGTATCTTGAGATCGTTGTTGATAAGGGAAATGGGCCTATAGTTCTCTACTTCTTCGTGGTTCTTATTTGGTTTGGGAATTACTGTTATGAATGCTGTATTTAAGTGGGGGTCTAATGGGGATCCCAATCTCTTAGAGTTGAAAAATTTGGCCATGTGTGGGGCCAGTATATCCCCGAACTTTTTGTAATAAGGGACTGACAAGCCGTCCGGCCCAGGGGCCGAGCCTGTCTTGAGGTTTTTGATGACTTCCTTAATTTCGTCTGAGGAGAAGGGCTCCTCCATCAGGTCTCTATGGTCTTTGGAAAGAGATGGCAGTTTGACACTCTCGAGGAAGGAGACGGTCGAACTGTCGCTCTGTGTTTGTGTGGCTTTGTATAAGCCTGAGTAGAAGTCATGGAAGGCTGTCATGATTTTGGATGGATTGGCCGTGGGGGGTTGACCCGCTATGCGTACTTTGGGGAAAGTGCGAGATTGGAATTTGGGGGAGAGCTTCGTGGCTAGCATTGTACCTACTCTGTCTTTGTGGCAGTAGAATTTAGCACCGCTCCATCTAATGTGTTTTTCAGCTTTTGCCGTTAAGGCTAGGTTGAGTTCCAATCTAATTGTGTCTAATTTGTCATTGAGGTTTTTAGATGGGGATTTTTTATGTTCGGTTTTTAAAGCTATATATTTTTGTTCCAGCCTGAGAATGTCTATCATCCTTTCCTTTTTAACTTTAGTGGCTAATCTGATAAGCTCACCACGGACCGAGGCCTTGTGGGCTGCCCATAGTGTTTCGGGGGAGATATTACCCACATCATTCAACCGAAAATATTCCCTGATCGCATCTGCTACTAATTTGGCTTGAACTGGATCCCCCAGGAGAGACTCGTTCAGTCTCCAGTAAGAGCCTCCACTACGTGATAGCACATTTTTCATAGTCAGGAGGACCAATGAGTGGTCCGACCAGACTATGTCTAGGATTTTGGCTTTGGTGGCCATAGGAATGAGATTAGTTTGGATAAGAATGTGATCTATCCTTGCGTAGGTCTGGTGGGGTGAGGAGAAGTGTGTAAAGTCCCTGGAGGAGGGATTCAGCTCCCTCCAAATATCTGCTAACCCCTGGGAGTGGATCATTTTAGCTATTCTAGTGCTTAGTTTGGTGGGGCGTGTTAGTTTTCCTTTGAGAGGGTTGGTTTTGTCTAGACCCTGGTCAAACGCTACATTTGAGTCCCCTCCCCAAATGACTTTCCCCTCCAGGAGGGGGCCAAGAGTTGCAAAGAGGTTCTGGAAGAAGGATGCTTGGCCCTTATTAGGGGCATAGTAAGAGATTATGGAGTATAGTACTCCCTCCAGAGTGCCCTTCACAAGGATGAACCTACCCTCTGGGTCTTTAAAGTCAGAGATATGGTTAAATTTGCTATTTTTAGAGAAAAGTACTGCTACCCCTTTGGTTTTGTTTGGAGCGTTGGCTATGAAGAATGATGGGTAGAAGGCGTGTAAGAACTTGGGACTGTATCGAATCGGAAAGTGGGTCTCCTGAAGGAGCACTACGTCCAGTTTGAGGGATTTATAATGGTCTAAGGCGACCCTTCTTTTCCTAGGAGAGTTGAGTCCCTGTACATTGTGAGAGGCGACCCTAAGGTCCAGGCCTCTAGACATTTGATCAGTCATGGGAACAGAGAGAGGAGTGATCACCGGCCCAGCAGCCGCTTACCTTGTGATGGGGAGAGCTCCTTGAAAACGAATAGGTGGGCGGGTCCGTGCTATAGTAGCTTGTGGGAGGGATCGGGGGGTCTCCAGACGGCCAGCTAGGAGGAAAAGAAAAGGTGAGAGGAAGAGGAGGGAAGAAGAAGGAGAGACTAGTAAATAAAAAAAACAACAACAATAAAGACAAAAACTGTAGCGACAAGGGTCTTCTAGAAGGACCCGTGGAGGAAAGCGGTGTGTCAGGCCGCTTAAACTCCAATTTAAGTCTTCCCTCGTCCATATTGGACAAGAGAAGTCTCACTCTTCGGAGGCTCATTGGTTGCCCTCGAGGTGAGAGGAGGCGCATGGGTACCACCCCGGACCCATACTTCTAAGGAACCGTAAATATATACTATTTGCATAACGTAGTGTAAGATCTACAACTCAATAAGTGCAATTTGATACTGCTGTTTCCGTACAAAAAAAAAAAAAAAAACACAAACATGAACAACGGGGAGAAGGTAATTCAATGTCGTGGGAGGAGCATGACCTTCTACCGTAGATGACCTGCGACCTGGATCCTGGATCTGAAAAGGAAATTGGTTATTGAGGGCTATTAGGAACTGAGGTCTCGTTGGTAAAAGTCTCAGATTGGGATGGGGAGCGAACTCTCCTGGAAAAAGGCCAAGTGATCGCGAGGACTGTTCACCATATGATGGATACTGTATAGGATTTCATCCATAGACTTAGTCCCGTCTGTAGAAAAAAAGAAAATTTTAGGATCGAGGACCTGTGCCAGAGGTCTAGTTGGGGTCCTGGGATTGAAAAAGAGGAGCGTTAGCTCATTCAAAGAAGGGGGAACGTCCCCCACAGGGGAGACCGTGAAAGGCCTGGGTGTGAAAGAAGAGGGTCTTCTTGCTCCGTTAAGGGGGCTTGCCATCTTTGCTCCTCTTAGTGTGGCCCTTGTTCCAGAGAGGAGAGACTGGGCTGCTTGGGGGGGGTCGTTTGGATGATCCCGAGGCAGATGAAGAGAGCTCCATGGGGGCTTCCTGGGAGATCAGCTTGAGGGAGAGGAAAAGTTTTTCACCTTCCGGGAGATTGGAGAAAGTGTGGGTCTTGCCTTGTATGGTGAACTTTACCGCGAAGGGGAATGTCCAGCGGTATTTGATGTCTCGTTCCATCAACACTGACAGGAGGGGTTTGAGGGTGCGTCTTCTTTGGATGGTGGATTGGGCGAGGTCCGCAAAAACCTGAATTTGGTGGCCCTGGTGTTGAAGCTTGGGCTTCAGGCGGGATTGTCTCATTACCTCCTCTTTTACCGCGTAGAAGTGCGGTTTAACTATTATGTCCCTCGGGGTCCCGTCTTTCCTCGGGGGACCCAGGGCTCTGTGCGCCCTGTCCAGCTCCAGCCTATGGGGCGGGATGTTGGGGATGAGGTCCGAGATAAAGTCCTGCACCGTGAGGGGGATATCCGTGAAGGATTCAGGAAGGCCTCTAATTCGGAAATTGTACCTCCTGGACCTGTTCTCAAGTTCGTCAATTCTTGATAGGGCCGTTTCTAGCTGTTCTTGGACTGACTGGAGGTGTGCGGCGTTCTGGTTGGTTCTGGCGACAGTATGATCAATTTTGTCTTCCATCGCCTCCATCCTAGAGCCCAGGTTAGAGAGGTCTGATTTGATAGCATTTGTGATCTGGGAGGCAGTATTGGCTAGGCCCCTTTCCAAGAGGGTAGAAAACTTGGAGAAGAGTTCCTCTTGCATGACAGATATGTCCTGAAATGAGTATCCAGGTGGGAAGCCTGTATAGGAGGAGAGGTGAGGGGGAATGCCTGAGGGAGAAGCGCCATCCTCCCCCTGCTCTCTGCTGTGAGAGGGTCTGGGAGCAGCCTGTGGAGTTTGGTGCTGGTGCTCGGTCTGGAGCGTGTTGTGGCCTCCCTGTGTTGCCTGGGCATAGGTCAGGGTCGGAGGGGTGAGGATGGGACGCTGTTCTGATCCCTTGTGAAGAGAGGCTGTGTGAGGCCTAGCAGTGTCCCCGTCGGCGGCCATCTTGGAGGACCCGTCCGCCGCTACCGCTGCAAATTGCGGGCCCAGATCACGGCGGGCCTGTGCGCCGGCCATCTCACCGTGTTCCCCCGCTGTTCCGCGAGCGGGGGGAGTGCTTGAAATAGTCCTCCTTCTGCTGGGGCCGGGGATATGCCGCTCGTCGGTCCGGGGTGGTGCGGAGCTCCGGGCTTAGGCGGCCATTACGGAGCACTCGCGCATGCGCACCCCATGCCGTTTTTTTTCAATGACTTTTATCTGTATTGCCGAGACCCAACAATTCATTATAGCCACAAGTAGTTTTAAATGACTTTTTTTCCTTTAGAAATGTCATTTTGTGCAGCGACTGTTCTAAACACGGGAAAAATGTGCCACTTTACACGATACTATAGACACCCCCCATGTATGAAATTTAAAGGAATATTTCACTTTTATTGTTTCACTTTAAGCATTATTAAAATCACTGCTCCCAAAAAACGGCCGTTTTAAAACTTTTTTTTTGGATTGATACATGTCCCCTGGGGCAGGACCCAGGTCCCCAAACACTTTTTATACAATACCAAGCATATAAGCCTTTAAAATTAGCACTTTTGATTTCTCCCATAGACTTTAAATGGGTGTTCCGTGGCTTTTGAATTTGCCACGAACACCCCAATTTATTCGCTATTCGGACAACAGGCGAACACCCGATGTTCGAGTCGAACTTATGTTTGACTCGAACATCGGGCTCATCCCTATTCATGAGTAATTTCTGACTGGTTATGTCAACTCCAAGAAATCTAAGGGAGTGGGGAAAGGCTATGGCAGCACAGAGCCTGTTATTGAGAGCCTCAACCTTGTATGTTTCCAATGAGACTGGAATGGTGTGTGTCTATTCCCTCCACTCAGGTCTCAGATTACAGTGCCTTGAAAAAGTATTCATGCCTCTTGAAATTTACCACATTTTGTCATGTTAAAACTGAAAATGTAAATATATTTTATTGGAATTTTATGTGATAGATCAACACAAAGTGGCACATAATTGTGAAGTGGAAAGAAAATGATAAATGGTTTTCAATTTTTTTTACAAATACATTTCATTAAAAAATGTGGTGTGCATTTGTATTTAGCCCCCTTTACTCTGATACCTCTAACTAAAATCTAGTGGAACCAACTTCCTTCAGAGGTTACCTAATTAGTCAATAGAGTCCACCTGTGTGTAATTTATTCTCAGTATAAATACAGCTGTTCTGTGAAGCCCTCTGAGGTTTGTTAGCGAACCTTAGTGAACAAACAGCATCAGGTAGGGCAAGGAACACACCAGACAGGTCAGGGATAAAGTTGTGGAGAAGTTTAAAGCAGGGTTAAGTTATAAAAATATATCCCAAGCTTTGAACATCTCACGAAGCACTGTTCAATCCTGAAAATGGAAAGTGTATAGCACAACTGCAAACCTACCAAGACATGGCCGTCCACCTATACTGACAGGCTGGCCAAGGAGAGCATTAATCAGAGAAGTAGCCAAGAGGCTCATGGTAGCTCCGGAGGAGCTGCAGAGATACACAGCTCAGGTGGGAGAATCTATCCATGAGACAGCTATTAGTTGTACACTTCACAAATCTGAGCTTTATGGAAGAGTGGCAAGAAGAAAGCCATTGTTGAAAGAAAACAAGTCTGTTTGCAGTTTGCGAGAAGCCATGTGGTGGACACAGCAAACATGTGGAAGAAGGTGCTCTGTTAAGATGAGACCAAGATTGAACTTTTTGCCCTAAAAGCAAAACGCTATGTGTGGCAGAAAACTAACACAGCACATCACCCTGAACACATCATCCCCACCGTGAAACATGGTGCTGGCATCATCATGTTGTGGGGATGCTTTCCTTCATCAAGGACAGGGAAGCTGGTCAGAGTTGATGGGAAGATGGATGGAGCCAAAAACAGGGCAATCTTAATAGAAAACCTGTTAGAGTCTGCGAAAGACTTGAGACTAGGGCGGAGGTTCAACTTCCAGCAGGACAATGACCCTAAACATACAGCTAGAGTATATGAAATGAAATGAAATGAAATGGTTTAGATCAAAGCATATTAATGTGTTAGAATGGCCCAGTCAAAGTCCAGAGTGCTGTTCACAGATGTTCTCCATCCAATCTGACAGAGCTTGAGCTATTCTGCAAAGAAGAATGGACAACATTTTCACTTTCTAGATGTGTACAACAAAACAAACGGACCAGTGCTCAATGGGTTGAGGAGTAAACACAGTCTCACAGCAGACAGTTGAACTTGATTAGTCCTAGTTTATTCAGTAATACATGTAAAAGAACAATCCTGTTGTCAGACAGGAAGGGATATGATGTAGGTAAAAAAGAAATCAACAGCTTACAGTTTCACAGAAGATCCATGGAGCAACAAGGAGCTGACGGCATTGGGGTTTACAAAAACCTCCTGCAGCATGGGGGGGCACCAATACCCCTTCTGCACTGCAGCCGAATGTGGAACACACTCACCAGCGTGTGGGGAAGGGCTGGACGTGTTGGAGGAGAAAGCGAAGATGATTGATAGCGGGAAGGTGGAGACCCGAACTGTAAGTTGCACATGGCTGGGACACCAAGTCTGCTAGCGTACTGACAGGTGGAAGAGAGAGAGTTGCATTGCTGCAGTGTGGATGACGCTATACTTTCACAGCATCTAAAGCCCAATGGATGTGAATCCCAGCTGCGTGGGAGTGTCCTAAAATGATGTAGACCTCAGGGAGATGGAAAACCAGGGCTGGATAGGCCGATGTGGATGTCAGTCAGCGTTGTTGGAGTTCTAGGGGTGCTGGCCGTTGGAGCACCTCATGGACCTGGGTGACCTGTTGGCTGTGGTGGTTGCCTTTACAACGTGTTTCGCACATCTGTGCTTTTTTTAAAGTCAAGGAAATGGGCAACACACACGTTTAAATAGGGAATGGGGGTGGGAATTTGGTGGAACAAGGGGGCAGAACAATTTCATACTCAGCGTTAACCCCTTGTTGCTTAGGGAATAAACTTTGTAAAATACAAGAAATTAAAAAATTAACTAATTCATGTAGTCCATTTTTTGGAACATATATTCCATTTTTTGATACTGTATATAATCACAAAATGAACTCATCATTCACAAATAAATATTACATATTGATACCTCTGTTAAAAATCCATAGCAAATTTATAAGAAATTGATTGATTCATAAAACACCAAATGATTAAATAAAAAATATTTATTATTATTTATTATTATTGTTTAGTTATTGTTTTAGGGTTGTTCCAAGGGTGTTTTTAATATACAGTTTTTAACATAGTTTTTTAACATAGGTTGTGTTACCGACGCACACGTGCAGACATATTTTGCATGTTTGCACATTGATTTCATGTGGGAGACTTTTTTTTCTATTAATCAATCGTTTTATTTTTAATTTTTATAAATCGATCAATTTTTTTTATTAATCAGTCAGTTCTTTAAAAATCAATCGATTAAAAAAACAAAACAAATGTATTTCTTTAACCGGTTCAATACAGGGCATTTTCACCCCCTCCCTTCCCAGGCCAATTTTTAGTTTTCAGCGCTGTCACACTTTAAAGGACAATTGTGCGGTCGTGCGACGTTGTACCCAAAAAAAATTGTCATCCTTTTTTGCTCACAAATAGAGCTTTCTTTTGGTGGTATTTGTTCACCTCTGCGGTTTTTATTTTTTGCGCTATAAACAAAAGAAAAGCGACAATTTTGAAAAGAGCACAATATTTTTTACTTTTTGCTATAATAAATATCCCAATATTTTTTTTAAAAAACAAATTCTTTCCTCAGTTTCGGCCGATACGTATTCTTCTACATATTTTTGGTAAAAAAAATCGCAATAAGCGTATATTGATTGGTTTGTGCAAAAGTTATAGCGTCTGCAAAATACGGGATAGATTTATGGCATTTAAAAAAAAAATTATTTATTTTTTTTTTTTAGCGGTGATCGCAGTTTTTTTTCATGACTGCGACATTATGGCGGACACATCGGACACTTTTGACACATTTTTGGGACCATTCACATTTATACAGCGATCAATGCTATAAAATTGCATTGATTACTGTGTAAATGTGACAGGCAGTGAAGGGGTTAACCACTAGGGGGACACAAGGGGTTAATATGTTTCCTAAGGGAGTGTTTCTAACTGTAGGGGGTGGGGACGTACAAGGGGAGGAGACCAATCAGTGTTCCGCTGTACTAGGAACACAGATCGCTCTCCTCACAACTGACAGGACATGGATCTGTGTGTTTACACACACAGATCCACGGTCCGGCCCGGTTAACGGGCAATCGCGGGTGCCCAGCGGACATCGCGGCCGCCGGGCACATGCCCTGGGTCCCGAGCAATGCGGCGCGAATCCCAGGCCGTCATATGACGTCCACCCAGGATGGGAGATCCCATCTGTGGATGTCATATGTCTATGGCTGGGTAGGGAAGTGGTTAATAATCAAAATTAATTAAATTAATTAAATTAGTTAAAAAATTAAAAATAGAAATGTATTAAATTGATTAGATTGATTTGGCTGCAGCAGGAACTGGTTGAATCTTGGTTCCTGTTCATGAGAAGTCAATCTATTGATTGACGCTTCATGAATGGGTTTGCTCAATTAGTGCATGCAACCAATGGGCTGCATTGCTGATCAGTGTGTTTTCACAGCAAAAGAGTCCGAATACAAAGACACAATGTGGACAATTTCCCCATCCACCCCGAATGTGTGGATAGGAAAATCGGCTCAGTCTTTTTTGTACAGCCGGCTGGCTAAATTAAAATGTATGGCAAGCTAAAGAGGCAATCTTTTTTTACAATGCATAACATTTGGCTTTCACATACTAATGAAGGATTAACAACAAAGCTTTGCTCTCTGATAGACAGGAGACAATCTTGACAATCTTGTAAATATATACTTTGTCCCATATCTCATAACAAAACAAAATTATATCATTGCATACATTTCCTACAAACATATAGTCTGTTGGGTAATGTAATTTCTTACACCAAGACTAATGTCGCTGGTAGCAACTTCAAATGCAGCAGACAGTTGTACTTCTCTTGAATGCCCTTCTTGCAAAAGTGCCTTTCATGCAGAGTATTACCCCAGCCAATTCCAGAGTGCCCTTCTTCATACCATTCCTGCAAGGTTAGACATTGCCATATCCTAATTTGGTTAAACATTTTGAGGGAAATATGCAAGCTGCTGGAGTGCATCACAATTGTCCACTGAACTGTGTACTGTGGTCATCTTTGCTCTTGTCCATTATTTACTTATGTAAAAATACAGAAAATCTATTCAGGGTTTCATTGCTAAATTCCGATTACTTATTGTGGGCTGTAAAATGACACTGATTGCTTCCTGAGGAAAGAAGCATTATAGAGGTAATGGACGGAGTAAACATATCTTCTTCCTGTTCTTTTATTTTTTTAAATAACAATTTTTTTACCTAGAAGGATATTAAACCAATATGAACAGACACATTGATGAGTGTATTCAATGCTTAACTGGGAAATGACTGTTGTGTAGCTGCTTGCATATTTCCAGACTCACAAGCATACCAAATACTAAACTTAGAGAAGATTACTGTTTGGAAAATATTTTTGGAGCTTTTCATAAGACCAATATGATGAAACTTTTGCAGGCTAGTAAATGGAAAGTAAACTCTTCATCCAGCTTGTGGCAGCTGTTGCCTGAGGATGCCTGATGATGATGAGGATGATATATGAGGATGATGCCTCTTTTGTGCAAAGCTTTTTAGACTTGGGCATTAAGCCAGGTACACATTTATCAAAATAAGGTGGGTTCAGCAGGAACCGGACAAATCTCATTCTATGTGTAGCCCCGTTCTGTTCAACAGAAGCTAAAAATTAGACTGGCTTCTGTCGAATGGCCCTGCTACAAAACCAGCATTCAATCAGCTGCTGCAGGCAATGGCTGATCAGTGTTTTTTGATGGTGTGGAGGAATCACCACTGTCAGAATACAATAGCGTGAGTGGAGATCCCTGCTTTTGAATTGCTTGTGTGGATGAGGGAATCTGTAACCTTTTTTTCATTCGACTCAAGTTTAAAGTTCTTGTCAAATTCAGCTATATGACACCAGTGAGTATGCACCAACTCCCTCCCTGTTTATGTCTGATAAGACATGAAGGAACAAAAAAAAGATAGACAGTCAGCAGTGTGAAAAAATAGCTCTAGAAGTAATGTTGAAATCAAAATGAACTAATTAGTTAGCCAAGGACAAAGACATAGATGGGGAACAGAACGAGTCCAAGGACAAAGACTTGATAATAAACTATGGTGTACATTTATTAACTACTTGCCGACCAGTCTGCCGCAGTTCTACTGCAGCAGGTTGGCATGGCTGCGTGAATCACTGTCATACGTCAGCCGCTTTGAGAAGCTATAGGGGGCACGGGTTCACTGGCAGCGCAACCTTGGAGCTGATGCGCATGGCCGGTGCCCGAAATGTCAGCTGGCCACCCGCGATCGCTCCTCAGAGAGCCAGAACAGGGATCTGTAAACAGACAGATCCCCATTCTGACAGGGGAGTAGAGAGAGATCTGCTGTTCCTAGTGATCAGGAACAGTGATCTCTCTCCTCCTCTAGTCAGTACACTCCCCCACAGTTAGAAACACCTCCCTAGTGAACACTTAAACCCTTGATTGCCCCCTAGTTTTAACCCCTTCCCTGCCAGTGACATTTATACAGTAATCAGTGGCTATTTTTAGCTCTGATTGCTGTATAAATGTCAATGGTCCCAAAAAAGTGTCAAACGTCTCTGATCGTCTATTTGGATACTTATTAAAGCCAAAAGTAAAAAAAAATGTTTTTTTTTATTGTCAGCCTTTTTTTGTTTTATAGCAGAAAACATTTGAGTGATCAAATACCACCAAAAGAAAGCTCTATTTGTGGGGAAAAAAATGACATAAATTTTGTTTGGATACAAAATCGTACGACCACTGAATTGTCAGTTAAAGCAACGCAGTGCCGTATCCCAAAAAAATGGCCTGGTCATTAAGGAAGCAAATCCTTCCGGTCCTTAAGTGGTTAAACTGAGACATTTCATCTCAGTTCTAGGCAGTCCTCAGAGGAAAATTATCTCCTATGCAGCCTGTTTATGAAGCAGAGAACTTCTGTTCTCAGAGGTAGAACAGAGGAGAAGTTTTTCCTCTGAAAACGGCTGAGATCTGTGTAAAAGGGGAGGGCTGCCTGTAACTTCGGGAGATATTGTGAGATTACAGTGCAGCCGAGTTTAAAAAGTGAAACCGATGTTTAAAAGAACGTGTAATTACATGTCTAGACACAAGATAACTAACTAACTAAATATCTATATACTATATATATCTATATATCTATATATCTCTCTCTATATATATATATATATATCTATATATATATCTATATATATATATAGATATATATATACACACACACAGTGGCGTAGCGTGGGTTGTCAGCACCCGGGGCAAGGCAAGTAATTTGCGCCCCCCCCCCAACCTGCGGACTTTTAGCTATCTCTGAGTCCCTTCAAATACAATAGTACTGACCTACCTGATTCCTATACTGACCACTACACTGAGAACTACACTGTCCACTACACTACATTGTCCACTACACTGACCACTATACTATACTCACCACCATACTACACTGACCACTATACTACACTGACCACCATACTACACTGTCCACTATACTGACCACTATACTACACTACACTGTCCACTATACTACACTGTCCACTATACTACATTACACTGTCCACTATACTACACTACACTTGACCACCATACTACACTGTCCACTATACTACACTATACTGACCACCATACTGACCACCATACTACACTGACCACCATACTACACTGACCACCATACTACACTGACCACCATACTACACTGTCCACCATACTAGGTGGGCACTGCACAGCAATTTATATGATGGGCACTGCACATGACATGGTGGGCACTGTATGACACAGCACATTACATGGTGGGTACAGCGCATTAGATGGTGGGCACTGCATGGCACAGCACATGACGTGGTGGGCACAGAACATTACATGGTGGGCACTGAATGGCACATAACATTACATGGTGGGCACAACACATTACATGGTGGGCACTGCATGGCATAGCACGTTTCATGGTGGGAAATGCAACTGCACATTACATGTTAGGAACTGCACATGACATGGTGGGCACTGTTGAACAGCACAGCACATTACACAGTGGGCACAACACACTACATGCTGGGCACAGCACATGGCAGGGTGGGCACAGCATAGCACATGACATGGTGGGAAGTGCACATGACATGGTGGGCGCTGCACATTACACGGTGGGCACTGCACATTACACGGTGGGCACTGCACATTACATGGTGGGATCACTGTATGGCACAGCACATGACATGGTGGACACTGCAAATTACATAGCGGGCATTGCAAGGCACAGCCATGACATGGTGGGCATTGCACATGACATGGTTGGCACTGGATGGCACATCACATGACATGGTGGGCACTACACATTACATGGTGGGCAATGCAAGGCACAGCACATGACATGGTGGGCACTGCACATTACATGGTGGGCACTGCAAGGCACAGCATGACATAGTGGGCACTGCACATCACATGAAGGGCAATGTAATGCACAGCACATGACATGGTCAGCACAGCGCATTACATGGTGGGCACTGCAATGTACAGCAAATGACATACTGGACACAGCACATTACATGGGGGGCACTGCAAGGCACATGACATGACATGGTGGGCACAGCGCATTACATGGTGGGCACTGAATGGCACATAACATTACATGGTGGGCACAACACATTACATGGTGGGCACTGCATGGCATAGCACGTTTCATGGTGGGAAATGCAACTGCACATTACATGTTAGGAACTGCACATGACATGGTGGGCACTGCAAGGCACAGCATGACATAGTGGGCACTGCACATCACATGAAGGGCAATGCAATGCACAGCACATGACATTGTTCAGCACAGCGCATTACATGGTGGGCACTGCAACGTACAGCAAATGACATACTGGACACAGCACATTACATGGTGGGCACTGCAAGGCACATGACATGGTGGGCACAGCACATTACATGGGGGGCACTGCAAGGCACATGACATGACATGGTGGGCACAGCACATTACATGGGGGCACTGCAAGGCACATGACATGACATTGTGGGCACAGCACATTACATGGGGACACTGCAAGGCACATGACATGACATTGTGGGCACAGCACATTACATGGGGACACTGCAAGGCACATGACATGGTGGGCACAGCACATTACATGGGGGGGCACTGCAAGGCACATGACATGACATGGTGGGCACAGAACATTACATGGGGACACTGCAAGGCACATGACATGACATGGTGGGCACAGCACATTACATGGGGGGCACTGCAATGCACATGACATGGTGTGCACAGAACTTTACATAGTGGGCACCGCAATGCACATGACATGGTGGGCACAGCACATTACATAGGGGCACTGCAATGCACATGACAGGACATGGTGGGCACAGCACATTACATGGGGGGCACTGCAAGGCAGATGACATGACATGGTGGGCACAGCACATTACATGGGGGGCACTGCAAGGCACATGACATGACATAGTGGGCACAGCACATTACATGGGGGGCACTGCAAGGCACATGACATGACATGCGGGGCACTGCAATGCACATGACATGGTGGGCACAGCACTTTACATAGTGGGCACTGCAATGCACATGACATGGTGGGCACAGCACATTACATAGGGGCACTGCAATGCACATGACAGGACATGGTGGGCACAGCACATTACATGGGGGGCACTGCAAGGCACATGACATGACATGGTGGGCACAGCACATTACATGGGGGGCACTGCAAGGCACATGACATGACATAGTGGGCACAGCACATTACATGGGGGGCACTGCAAGGCACATGACATGACATGCGGGGCACTGCAATGCACATGACATGGTGGGCACAGCACTTTACATAGTGGGCACTGCAATGCACATGACATGGTGGGCACAGCACATTACATAGGGGCACTGCAATGCACATGACAGGACATGGTGGGCACAGCACATTACATGGGGGCACTGCAAGGCACATGACATGACATAGTGGGCACAGCACATTACATGAGGGGCACTGCAAGGCACATGACATGACATGCGGGGCACTGTAATGCACATGACATGGTGGGCACAGCACTTTACATAGTGGGCACTGCAATGCACATGACATGGTGGGCACAGCACATTACATAGGGGCACTGCAATGCACATGACAGGACATGGTGGGCACAGCATATTACATGGGGGGCACTGCAAGGCACATGACATGGTGGGCACTGGGCACAAGAGAGCACATTACATGGGGGAAGCAGCAGTCTGTCCCCTAGCACAATAATTACACAACATCCCCCTAACAAATGTACTGACCTTATCATAACAGCATGGGAGATGTCCTTCCTCCCGGGCTCCTGCTGGTTAGGACATCAGCGCCCCTCCCCCAGACACAGAGGATCTGTGTGTGTGTGTAACAGATCTTGTGATAGGGGTCAGGCATCGGCAGAGACAGGACTTGGCTGCACTGACTTGTCTCCTCCAATACTGTCCACTACACTGCCCCCCATAGTGACACTACACTGCCCCCCATAGTGACACTACACTGACCTCCATACTATACTACACTACATTGTCCTGCCTACAGTCTCTCTCTCTTGCCCCCCTCCCTCCCCCTCCCAGTAACAAGACTCTCACTTACCTTCTTCTCCTGGCTGCATCGATCCGGATGAGGAGGAGAACACAGCGGCGGCTCACTTTCTTCTCTCCCCTGCGCTCTGCTTGCTGCCATGTTCAGTATCCAGCGCCCTGTGATTGGGTGTATGGGGGTCATGTGCGGAGGCGGGGCGCCTCACATGACCCCCATACACCCAATCACAGGGCGCCGGACACTTAACATGGCGGCCGGAGCCCGGGGACACAAAATTAGAAATTAGGAGGAGGCAGCCAGTGACACATACTGGCGCCCCCCTAAATATCGCGCCCGGGGCCACGGCACCCCCTGCACCCCCCACGCTACGCCACTGCACACACATATCTATAGATATATATTAATTTTTAACTCACTGGTGCTGATATATAGGAAGAAAGAAGTCTTCTTCCTCTGGTCGCAGCAGCTTCTCTCCTAGATTCTCCACCTATGAGCTGGAGAATCTGGGAAGGAGATATTTCAGAATAATGGCCAGTGATATCTTCAGATCTCACTTTCATAAACTGAACGTTTGTGACAGAATGGTCGTTCACTGTAATGAGAAGCTGAGAACATGTTCTCTGCTCCTCATCTCAGCTACTTAAACCGGTACACACGAGAGATCAGCCGTGATCCCGAGGATCACAGCTTTTCTCTGTTTCATAAATGGACACCTCTAGGAGACTAAAAAGAGGAGATAGTGAGAGAATGAGAAGCATTAAAAGGCTTCATAGAAAGGATGGAGAAAATCTAATGTAATTGTTGACTCCAATAAAGGGATGAATCTGGAGAATTGTTAACAGTGTAAAAAACAGATAACAGGTCTAGAAGAATATGTACAGAGCAATGTCCAATAAAAACTGAAGTTAGAAGTTGATTTTGTGAGGTCGACTCAAGTAGAATAATTAGCAAAAAATCCAAATAAATGATTATGTAACAAGAAGATAGCAGACATGTAATTAACTAGCTTGAGTAAATGTGTTGCTATTAGGCCGACTATCCACGGTTCAAATCTTGGCCGGTTCAAACTGTTAATGGGGAGACTGAATGTACCAAGTTGATCAATCAACTTGGGTACAACCAGCCTGCCGGATTCTCTTGCAATTATCACTAGCAGCTGCTATAGCTGATAGCGATAATCACCAACTTATCCCCCCGCCCGCCTGCCCCTGCCCCCCTCCAGGAGAATACAATTGCTGATTGCCCTGTCAACACTATCTGTGGTTGCAGGAAAGAAATTTGCACCATGTATGGCCTGCCTTACTGTCTTTCTGAATGGGGAAGAGCAAATACAACTAGAATTTCCAAATGGGAGATGGGTAGAAATTGGATTGAGAGAATAAGTATCAGGATGATATTTAAAAATAGAGAAACATGTCTTTGTTCATTTAATGGCATAAAGCATCACACATAGAAAAGGAAATGGAGATTATACAAACATTATAGGTTGCTTCACTAAAGTAGTAGAGGCTGTTCACTTAGCAGGGTGAATGTTTAGCCAAGCCTGAAATTTACACACACACATGTGAATGTGTTGGGGCAGAAGCTCCCCCCACTCTTTATAAAGTTCTAAATGAGGTACTATTTAGAAACAAAGCATGACCTGAATGATCACACTGAAAATAATTTTTTTCTTAGGAAACAAGGTGAAGTTGTGCTCATTTTAAATACCCAATAATGTACAAGGGAAGCCAAGAAAATAGGATTTTCTATTGTAAATGATTGAAGTGAAAACAACTTCACCTCAATAACTAAGATCAATGAACATTCAAGAACATACACTCACAAGCAAACGTATTTTAGAGATTGAACACACCTTATTTGTTTAGTCAATTAACACCAATGAGTATAATTCTTTTCAAATGTTGTCAATTTCATGTTCATTATTTGCAACTGTACTCCTACTCCTAAATCCTCTCCCTATTGACCTATGGATGTGAAAGAAATCGCCTAAAAAACAACTAGTATTTTATGCCTATTGACCTTTGAATTATGTACATAGATTGTGAACCACATCACAAGTCATAAATGCGTCAATACCTGGTCAGAAAAGACTGATATATTTTGAGGATTCAACATTGTACTCAACCCTAGATCTAAAAACAGAATGGATCAATATATCTTAAAGCAGAAGTTTAGCTTGAAGTGTAACTAAAGGTAAGACTTTTTTTATATAGTTTTAGAGTGGAGGGTGATTACAACCCCCAAGAGGGGACTGTTTTTATCTGGTTTGGAATATATAAATTTAAAACGTATTGCGCTATATGGTTCTTTCTTCTCATCCATTAACTGTTCCCATGCTGGAGCCTGTGATCCTGTAATCTGCACAGAGCCTGGGGTGGCTCAAAAGCATTTTCTGACTGTGTCTAGCGACTTAGTCACAGACACTGAGGTGAGCGCATTACCTTGGGGGGTCACCTGAATTGCACCATCGCATGATCGTGGCACATGGAGATTTAAGCACGTTTTGGATAGACCACCTTTGAAGATCTTATACAAGCACTTTATTATCTATGTGCAGGACTGTTTACATGCTCAATATATTCATGTAGCTCCTTAACCACTTGCCAACCACCTCACGCCGATATACGTCGGCAGAATGGCACGGGCAGGCAGAATCACGTACCCATACGTGATCTGCCTCCCGCGGGCAGGGGGGTCCGGTCGGACCCCCCCCGTTGCCAGCGGCGGTCGGCTTGTGACTGGGAGCGTTTAGAGATGAGGGGGAGGCCATCCGATCGTGGCCCCCCCCTCGCGATCGCTCCCAGCCAATGGGAATCCTCCCCTGCCTGTGTGTAGTACACACAGGCAGAGGATGTGATGTCATCTCTCCTCGGCTCGGCAGTTTCCGTTCCGGCGCCGAGGAGAGAAGACATGTGAGTGCACAACACACACACACAGTAGAACATGCCAGGCACACATTACACCCCCGATCCCCCCCCCATCGCCCCCCGATCACCCGCCAATCACCCCCCCCATGTCACACTGACACCAAGCAGTATATATTTTTTTCTGATTACTGAATGGTGTCAGTTTGTGACAGTTAGAAGTGGTAGGGCAGTGAGTGTTAGCCCCCTGTAGGTCTAGGGTACCCCCCTAATCCCCCTTATAAAGATTTAACCCCTTAATCACCCCCCGTCACCAGTGTCACTAAGCGATCATTTTTCTGATCGCTGTATTAGTGTCGCTGGTGACGCTAGTTAGGGAGGTAAATATTTAGGTTCGCCGTCAGCGTTTTATAGCGTCAGGGACCCCCATATACTATCTAATAATCTAATTAACCCCTTGATTGCCCCCTAGTTAACCCTTTCACCACTGATCACTGTATAACCGTTACGGTTGACACTGGTTAGTTCGTTTATTTTTTATAGTGTCAGGGCAGCCGCTGTTTATTACCGAATAAAGGTTTAGCCCCCTGATCGCCCCACACCCACGCACGCAGCATACGCCTCCCTTAGTGGTATAGTATCTGAACGCATCAATATCTGATCCGATCAGATCTATACTGGCGTCCCCAGCAGTTTAGGGTTCTCAAAAACGCAGTGTTAGCGGGATCAGCCCAGATACCTGCTAGCACCTGCGTTTTTCCCCTCCGCCCGGCCCAGCCCAGCCCACCCAAGTGCAGTATCGATCGATCACTGTCACTTACAAAACACTAAACGCATAACTGCAGCATTCGCAGAGTCAGGCCTGATCCCTGCGATCGCTAACAGTTTTCTTGGTAGCGTTTTGGTGAACTGGCAAGCACCAGCCCCAGGCAGCATCAGATTAGCGCCAGTACCGCTAACACCCACGCACACAGCGTACACCTCCCTTAGTGGTATAGTATATGAACGCATCAATATCTGATCTGATCAGATCTATACTGGCGTCCCCAGCAGTTTAGGGTTCCCAAAAACGCAGTGTTAGCGGGATCAGCCCAGATACCTGCTAGCACCTGCGTTTTGCCCCTCCGCCCAGCCCAGCCCAGCCCACCCAAGTGCAGTATCGATCGATCACTGTCACTTACAGAACACTAAACGCATAACTGCAGCGTTCGCAGAGTCAGGCCTGATCCCTGCGATCGCTAACAGTTTTTTTGGTAGCGTTTTGGTGAACTGGCAAGCACCTGCCCCAGGCAGCGTCAGGTTAGCACCAGTACCGCTAACACCCACGCACGCAGCGTACACCTCCCTTAGTGGTATAGTATCTGAATGGATCAATATCTGATCCGATCAGATCTATACTAGCGTCCCCAGCAGTTTAGGGTTCCCAAAAACGCAGTGTTAGCGGGATCAGCCCAGATACCTGCTAGCACCTGCGTTTTGCCCCTCCGCCTGGCCCGGCCCAGCCCACCCAAGTGCAGTATCGATCAATCAAAACACTAAACGCATAACTGCAGCGTTCGCAGAGTCAGGCCTGATCCCTGCGATCGCTAACAGTTTTTTTGGTAGCGTTTTGGTGAACTGGCAAGCACCAGCGACCTAGTACACCACGGTCATAGTCAAACCAGCACTGCAGTAACACTTGGTGATGTGGCGAGTCCCATAAGTGCAGTTCAAGCTGGTGAGGTGGCAAGCACAAGTAGTGTCCCGCTGCCACCAAAAAGACAAACACAGGCCCGTCGTGCCCATAGTGCCCTTCCTGCTGCATTCGCCAATCCTAATTGGGAATCCACCACTTCTGCAGCGCCCGTACTTCCCCCATTCACATCCCCAACCAAATGCAGTCAGCTGCATGAGAGGCATTTTCTTTATGTCCTCCCGAGTACCCCTACCCAACGAACCCCCCCAAAAAAGATGTTGTGTCTGCAGCAAGCGCGGATATAGACGTGACACCCGCTATTATTGTCCCTCCTGTCCTGACAATCCTGGTCTTTGCATTGGTGAATGTTTTGAACGCTACCATACACTAGTTGAGTATTAGCATAGGGTACAGCATTCCACAGACTAGGTGCACTTTTACAGGGTCTCCCAAGATGCCATCGCATTTTGAGAGACCCGAACCTGGAACCGGTTACAGTTATAAAAGTTACAGTTACAAAAAAAGTGTAAAAAAATAAAATAAAAACACAAACAAAAATATAAAATAAAAAAAAAATGTTGTCGTTTTATTGTTCTCTCTCTCTATTCTGCAATGTTTTATTGTTATTATGTTTTATCATGTTTGCTTTTCAGGTATGCAATTTTTTATACTTTACCGTTTACTGTGCTTTTTTGTTAACCATTTTTTTGTCTTCAGGTACGCCATTCACGACTTTGAGTGGTTATACCAGAATGATGCCTGCAGGTTTAGGTATCATCTTGGTATCATTCTTTTCAGCCAGCGGTCGGCTTTCATGTAAAAGCAATCCTAGCGGCTAATTAGCCTCTAGACTGCTTTTACAAGCAGTGGGAGGGAATGTCCCCCCCCCACCGTCTTCCGTGTTTTTCTCTGGCTCTCCTGTCTCAACAGGGAACCTGAGAATGCAGCCGGTGATTCAGCCAGTTGACCATAGAGCTGATCAGAGACCAGAGTGGCTCCAAACATCTCTATGGCCTAAGAAACCGGAAGCTACGAGCATTTTATGACTTAGATTTCGCCAGATGTAAACAGCACCATTGGGAAATTGGGAAAGCATTTTATCACACCGATCTTGGTGTGGTCAGATGCTTTGAGGGCAGAGGAGAAATCTAGGGTCTAATAGACCCCAATTTTTTCAAAAAAGAGTACCTGTCACTACCTATTGCTATCATAGCGGATATTTACATTCCCTGAGATAGCAATAAAAATGATTTAAAAAAAAATGAAAGGAACAGTTTAAAAATAAGATAAAAAAGCAAAAAAAAAAATAAAGAAAAAAAAAAAAAGCACCCCTGTCCCCCCTGCTCTCGTGCTAAGGCGAACGCAAGCGTCGGTCTGGCGTCAAATGTAAACAGCAATTGCACCATGCATGTGAGGTATCACCGTGAAGGTCAGATCGAGGGCAGTAATTTTAGCAGTAGACCTCCTCTGTAAATCTAAAGTGGTAACCTGTAAAGGCTTTTAAAGGCTTTTAAAAATGTATTTAGTTTGTCGCCACTGCACGTTTGTGCGCAATTTTAAAGCATGTCATGTTTGGTATCCATGTACTCGACCTAAGATCATCTTTTTTATTTCATCAAACATTTGGGCAATATAGTGTGTTTTAGTGCATTAAAATTTAAAAAAGTGTGTTTTTTCCCCAAAAAATGCGTTTGAAAAATCGCTGCGCAAATACTGTGTGAAAAAAAAATTGAAACACCCACCATTTTAATCTGTAGGGCATTTGCTTTAAAAAATATATATAATGTGTGGGGGTTCAAAGTAATTTTCTTGCAAACAAAAATAATTTTTTCATGTAATCAAAAAGTGTCAGAAAGGGCTTTGTCTTCAAGTGTTTAGAAGAGTGGGTGATGTGTGACATAAGCTTCTAAATGTTGTGCATAAAATGCCAGGACAGTTCAAAACCCCCCCAAATGACCCCATTTTGGAAAGTAGACACCCCAAGCTATTTGCTGAGAGGCATGTCGAGTCCATGGAATATTTTATATTGTGACACAAGTTGCGGGAAAGAGACAATTTTTTTTTTTTGCACAAAGTTGTCACTAAATGATATATTGCTCAAACAAGCCATGGGAATATGTGAAATTACACCCCAAAATACATTCTGTTGCTTCTCCTGAGTACGGGGATACCACATGTGTGGGACTTTTTGGGAGCCTAGCCGCGCACGGGACCCCGAAAACCAAGCACCGCCTTCAGGCTTTCTAAGGGCGTAAATTTTTGATTTCACTCTTCACTGCCTATCACAGTTTCGGAGGCCATGGAATGCTCAGGTGGCAACCCCCCCCCCCCAAATGACCCCATTTTGGAAAGTAGATACCCCAAGCTATTTGCTGAGAGGTATAGTGAGTATTTTGCAGACCTCACTTTTTATCACAAAGTTTTGAAAATTGAAAAAAGAAAAAAAAACATTTTTTTCTTGTCTTTCTTTATTTTCAAAAACAAATGAGAGCTGCAAAATACTCACCATGCCTCTCAGCAAATAGCTTGGGGTGTCTACTTTCCAAAATGGGGTCATTTGGGGGGGGGGGTTTGTGCCACCTGGGCATTCCATGGCCTCCGAAACTGTGATAGGCAGTGAAGAGTGAAATCAAAAATTTACACCCTTAGAAATCCTGAAGGCAGTGATTGGTTTTCGGGGCCCCGTATGCGGCTAGGCTCCTAAAAAGTCCCACACATGTGGTATCCCCATACTCAGGAGAAGCAGCTAAATGTATTTTGGGGTGCAATTCCACATATGCCCATGGCCTGTGTGAGCAATATATCATTTAGTGACAACTTTGTGCAAAAAAAAAAAATTGTCACTTTCCCGCAACTTGTGTCAAAATATAAAACATTCCATGGACCCAACATGCCTCAAAGCAAATAGCTTGGGGTGTCTACTTTCCAAAATGGGGTCATTTGGGGGGTTTATGCCATCTGGGCATTTTATGGCCTTCAAAACTGTGATAGGTAGTGAGGAGTAAAATCAAAAATGTACGCCCTTAGAAATCCTGAAGGCAGTGATTGGTTTTCGGGGCCCCGTTCGCGGCTAGGCTCCCAAAAAGTCCCACACATGTGGTATCCCCATACTCAGGAGAAGCAGCTAAATGTATTTTGGGGTGCAATTCCACATATTCCCATGGCCTGTGTGAGCAATATATCATTTAGTGACAACTTTTTGTATTTTTTTTTTTTTTTGTCATTATTCAATCACTTGGGACAAAAAAAATGAATATTCAATGGGCTCAACATGCCTCTCAGTAATTTCCTTGGGGTGTCTACTTTCCAAAATGGGGTCATTTGTGGGGGTTTTGTACTGCCCTGCCATTTTAGCACCTCAAGAATCGTCATAGGCAGTCATAAATTAAAGGCTGTGTAAATTCCAGAAAATGTACCCTAGTTTATAGGCACTATAACTTTTGCGCAAACCAATAAATATACACTTTTTGACATTTTTTTTGCCAAAGACATGTGGCCGAATACATTTTGGCCTAAATGTATGACTAAAATTGAGTTTATTGGATTTTTTTTAGAACAAAAAGTAGAAAATATCATTTTTTTTCAAAATTTTCGGTCTTTTTCCATGTATAGCGCAAAAAATAAAAACGGCAGAGGTGATCAAATACCATCAAAAGAAAGCTCTATTTGTGGGAAGAAAAGGACGCAGATTTCATTTGGGTACAGCATTGCATGACCGCGCAATTAGCAGTTAAAGCGCCGCAGTGCCAAATTGTAAAAAGTGCTCTGGTCAGGAAGGGGGTAAATCCTTCCGGGACTGAAGTGGTTAAGATATATTGTGTAAATGCATTGTGTGGCACTCAGCACTTTACAGTTTGTTTGGCACTTGGCACTTTTTGGTATTTGTTTTTACTTATGATGTATGTTTAAAACAAATGTGGTTTATGTTTGCCGTATTTGCTTATGCACTTTATATCTATTAATACTTATTGATTTTGTGATTGTTTAACTGATTAGTGTTGGATACACTTTCACATATTTGATACACAATTTGTTGTGTCATCACATGGGCACACCCAGCACACTCTATCGCATCACTTTATTTATCGATTGGACATACTTCATAACAGGTAAATGATGGGACTAAAGCTGTAGGGATTTTTTTATGCTAAATTTCAGCTTTGAGTTTTTACCATATTAATCTGTACACACCTTTATTGCAATATTCAATATGTATTATTGCAGTAAGGATGGAGCTGTCTTATAGGAAGAGCTGCATTTTCTGATTCTTTGACTAATATGCACCATTATAAAATACCTTCTTGAGAACACAAAAAGCATAAGGTTTCTGCAGTTAAATTTAATGCCTTAGAATTGAAATGTATCTGTATTTGTCACTATAAATCAGATTCCATTACAGAATGAGGCAGAGTAATAGTCATATATTCATCATAAGCAGCAGCTGATAAATCTTTCATTTTGTGTACTCTTTAGAGCATTTGCAAAGATGGCAGTAAATGTCAAATATGAAATCAAACCTCCTAAAATGCAATATACATCAATCACATTTTAACAGGAGAAGTCAATCTTGAAAAGTCTTTGAACATGTGCCAAAAAGAGAAAACTGCCATAGCCCTTGCTCAGCAAATTGTCAGAAACTCTGTACTATTCCCACCTGAATATTTTTTACATGCCAAATGAGTACTTTCCACAGACGGCAGACAACTGTTATCAGGGGAAATATAGAAGATACTATTAATTGTTCACAAGACGGTCCAAATAAGACTAAAAGGAGTTAGAGATTAGAATTTTCTGAAGCATATTTTCTCATTGCATTTATCTGAAAGGGAAGTCAAAATGCTCAATTAAATAGAGGTTTGCATGTAATGTGCTGTAATGAAAATTGCATTTTTATTGGCACAGTTTAAGAAAACAGCTAAAAAAGGTCTTGGGCAAAAAACATAATTAGGTAATATATACAGTAGTATGTCTGTTGAAAAACTATTTATTTATTTATTCCTAATTTTCTTATTGCTGTTTTAAAGGTTTTGGCTTTTAGGTGGAAAAAAAGGCCTACCTCAAATAATGTCATGCTTCTGTTTGTTTAGAGCACTTTGAACACAGAATCCTCTCTCAACCAAGCCCTTTAAGTGCTGCAAGTTGCTCTTACTTGCATTATTCAATATATAGGTAGTGTTGCCTTTCATACTAATGGCCCGTACACACGGTCGGACATTGATCGGACATTCCGACAAAAAAATCCTAGGATTTTTTTAGACGGATGTTGGCTCAAACTTGTTTTGCGTACACACGGTCGCACAAAGTTGTCGGAATTTCCGATCCCCAAGAACGTGGTGACGTAAACCACGTATGACGAGACTAGAAAAGGCCAGTTCAGAACCAAGCGCGGCACCCTTTGGGCTCCTTTTGCTAATCTCGTGTTAGTAAAAGTTTGGTGAGAGACGATTCGCGTTTTTTCAGACTCGTGGTTTTCAGATCGTTTTCTGCTGTTCAGTTTGTGCTTGTGGGTTTGTATCTGCTCTTCAGTGCGTGCAAGCAAGCTACACGTGACTTGTCATTGTGTTCTTGTTTGTTCGTTACTGTTTTTCAGGTTGCTCTTCACAGACCTTGCTGTTCTTCAGTGCGTTCTGTTACTTCGTTCTGAGCAGCCGACCGTTTTCTAGCCATGTTGCGTATACGTACTCCTCGTAGAGTTTGTGCTGTGCGGGGGGCTTGGTGTTGGGGTCCTGACCTTGACACAAGTCCAGTCCATGAACAGGATGGGGAGGAGTTCATGGACCAAGAATTGGTTGCTTCAGCATGACCAGTTCTGTCATATGCCTTTGCTCCGTGAGATCCGTGAGAATAATCCTGATGATTTCAGGAACTTTCTCCGGATGACGGACCCCATATTTCACCGTTTGTTGGCTTTGCTGACCCCCTATATCAGCAGGCAGGATACCTGCATGAGGCAAGCCATCACTCCGGAGCAGAGGCTCGTCCCCACCCTGCGGTACTTGGCGACGGGGAGAAGCCTGCAGGACTCGACAGGCATCTCCCCCCAGGCTCTGGGGATCATTATCCCAGAGACCTGTTCTGCCATCATCCAGGTCCTGCAGAAGGTGTATATTAAGGTAAGATTTATCCTTTAACATCACATTTTATTGTATTTAATGTTTGGTAATATATTGTATTTCTTTCCTCATTCCCTAATTACCATGATTGTAATATGCTATTGTAATATGCACATTATCACACACATAGGTTGGACTTGATGGACTTGTGTCTTTTTTCAACCTCACCTACTATGTAACTATGTAACTATGATTGTCCCCTTTGTTCTCATGCATGCTGGATTTTTATGTAATTATTTTTTTTGTCCTTAATACATATTTGCCTTCACTTACCTCCCCAGCATGGTCTCCTGCCCCTATATTCACCTCATGTAGTCACTTAACAATGTATTTTATCAGCTCCATAGTAGTGCTTTACCCCAAACACCCCCTAAAATGTTTTGAAATGTGATTTGTGCTTTAAACTCATGCAGAGTTCCAGAGGCTTTTTCTGGGGGGTCCCCAAATCATTGGGAAACCCTCCCTCCCCCCAACTGCCCCAAGTCAGCTGATACCAATTCTCTATCTATCCTCAATCATCTATCTGCTGACTTGGCCAAACCCATACACACTATACCCATCTCTTTAGTGGTCAGATTTATGGATGAATTCCCCAAAGCATGTAGTGCAAGGGCCTGCCTGTATACTTTCAAATGGTACTGTTTAAATTTTTTGTATCCTATTATTATCACGATAGGTAATAGCAGAATGTCCAAATGTGCTAAAATGTGTACACTGTGTATTTATATCTTTGTATTATGACACTTCTTACCTGTCCAGTGGGCTGCCAATAGTGTAACTAAGGAGGGGCTGTTCAAAGTAATACCCATTGTTTAGGCATTCATCTCTCAATGAAGTGGAGAGGGTTACTTGGCCAAGAGCTCCCCCCCCCTATAATGTTAGAAATGAGAGGGGGGGGAGGGGGGATATGATAGTTGTACCTTATACTTTGGTCTTTAAAAATTCCCATAAATAAATGTTATTTTGATGTTGGCCAAGAATGTTTATGTCTAATCAGCTTTCCATGTTTATGTGCAAAAATAATTTTTTTTCGTTTTCCTCAACAGTTTCCTTCCACGCCACAGGAATGGCAGACTGTGGCCTCCCACTTTGCCCAGTGGTAGGACTTTCCTAACTGCAGAGGAGCAATTGATGGGAAACACGTCCACATCATCCCACCACCCAACTCGGGGTCGTACTATTATAATTATAAGAGGTTCAATAGTATTGTGATGTTGGCGGTGGTGTTGGCTACTTATGAGTTCCTGTATGTGGACGTGGGGAAGAATGGCCGGATGTCCGATGGTGGAGTCATCGCCCAGACCAAGTTCTACAGGCATCTCCAGAATGGCAGCTTGGACTTGCCACCTCCAGAAGACAATGTGGAAGGACTCCCATTCGTCTTCATTGCGGCTGAAGCCTTTGCGCTGGGGGACCATCTTATGCGGCCATTCCCGGTCAAACCAGAGGGTTTTTAATTACTGGCTGGCCAGAGCCAGAAGAGTGGTGGAGAACACGTTTGGAATCATGGCCAGCCGGTTCCGCCTATTTCTTACACCCATACATGTGGCGGAGTATAAACTTAATTATATTATCCTGGCATGCTGTGTTCTACACAACTTTTTATGGCAAGATTCTGCCAACTATGCTGGCTCAGTTGGACCTGAGGCCGGAAATCAAAATGAACCAACCCTGACGGTGCTTGAAAGTGGCCGTCCTGGCTTGCCCTCCCTGAGTGCCCGTGATGTCCAGCTAAGATACCTTGAATTCTTTACGGGTAGGGGGGCTATCAATATGCCAGACAATGTGTGAAACCTTTATCAAATAATAAAAAAAAAACATTAAGCAAATCTTTGGTGACATTTCCTGCTTGTGTTTGTTTTAGCTGACCCTGACAGAAATGTGGTGAGTCCTGAAAATGGCGTGATTGTGTAACCTTATACAAAGCACTGTTGGGTGTTATTTACTAAAGGCAAAGACACTTTGCACTACAAGTACAGTTGAAACTGCACTTGTAGTGCAAAGCAGATTTTCCCTTAGGAAATAACACCCATTGTCACAGAAAACACCAATTAGAGCACCCCAAAAGTGTTGTAGTGTTGAGACAATAATCCACACATTCTTGATTAACAATCTTTTTAATACCTGCACAATCACATGTGCATTTAGAAAAGGTTTTTAAAACAAACCAACATGTTTGTTGTATAACAATTTTTGGGGCGGCATTAGAAAAAGTAGAAATGTCCATTTAAGGTAAAACAGGCATGTTTAAAAACACACAAGAAAGACACAAATCTTGAACTTACAAAGTTCACATTTGGTAGAACTTGAAGGCAATATCAGACATGAGTATTTAGGAACTGTGTTTGATATTGCATTCAGATGGGGTGAAGTCACCCCCGGAAAAGCCAAATTTCAACATATGCTACCTGCCATCACGGGGGATCAAGGGACGTGTTTTGGGGGAGCCACCCCTTCCTCACATCTACTTTATTATTGAGGAAGGGGTTGCACCCCCAAAACGTGTCCATTGATCTCCCGTGATGGCAGATAGCACATGTTGACACACTGTGTGCATCCTCAAAATTTGGCTTTTCTACAATTAGACCAAAAATTAAATAATTGTAGTACACCATAAAACAAAGGGATTTGGAGGGGTTTTAAATTCTCCCCAAAACATCAATGATGTTCTTATTTTTTTGAATAACATCATTTATGTTTTTCTTGATGTTATCCAATGCAACATTACACCCCATGATCTCCCCGATCAGGATCTGTGCACTTTCCGAGGTGAAATGCCCTGGATCCACAACATCACGATCACCTAAAAAGATAGAAACCAAAAAAAAAACATGTATTATAAATATGCAGGCATCCATCTCTTACCTGAGCCTGTGGTCGCAGACACTCACCTGTTGTGGTGACTAGTTCCACCACGTCTTCCTCCTCCTGCTCTTCTTGTCTTGGGTGGATTTCCCCTTCTTCCATAGGTGGGGGGTCTCTGGTCTCCTCGGATGAGGGGTGTCCTCCGAGTCTTTTCTCCCCTATGTTAAAAAAATGGCATACTTAGCACACAGATATTTGATGGCAGAACTATAAATATGAAACATTGCTTGAAAGTGGGGTACAATTGTCTGTTTTGGCAGAGTTCCAAGATGTAGAATTTTTAGTGTCCTTTGTCAACCTTCAATACTTTACCTGTTTTGTACAAGCTTCACAGATGGAGACCCCCCTATAGTATACACTGGAGCACCTGTGTGGGCCCCCTAATAAAAAGGGTGTTCTGCAGTGTCCAGATGTGAAAACTGCTGCTGAGTGTCCTCTCCTTACACAGAATCGAGTTTGCATTTCATTCTAGTAACAAACCCATCTACACAACAAAATTATTTTCATACAAGTAGGCCCTAAAAAATGTGGTCAAATGCATATGGCCAAAACAATGGTGTTTTATAGGCCGAAAGAAAAATGTTTGATACGAACGAATAATGTGCCCATGAACATGAAACTTTTAAACTGGATAACAGTTAAGAAAAGCACATGGAGCAGCATGAACGTAATAAACATAAAAAGAATAGGAACACAGCACAACTACTTACTTATTTGCAGCACTCTCCGGATCTTTCTGTACTGCTCGTGCTCTCTTAATTTGAGGTCCGACCACCGCTTCCTCAACTGATCTTTCGATCGTCATACCCCGAAATTCCGGTGCAGACTCTTGACCACTTTCGCCATCATCTTGGCCTTTCTGACATTGGGGTTGGGGGAAGGTCCATACTTTCCATCATAGTCGGCCCTCTTCAGGATGTCGACCATCTCCAACATCTCCCCAAAGGACATATTTTTTTTTTTTAATTCCATATTTTTATTAGATATTTAAAGAGTACATTGTACAATTAAACATTGTACGTCGTGCAACGACGTCTGTATAACAATCATAGATATGAACTTCTATCCACAAACAGGGATCTAGTAGAAACATGTATATACGAATGTAAGTAATATTCGTGTCATTTTGTATAATGCTAACAGGAATAAACTCTGATAGGTCGTATTCGGTCTACTTCACAAGTGTGTCACCCCATGTGGGACCTTTAGTGGCACAGGAGTGAAGCAGACCCTTTTGTGTTGGACACGAAAGTTCCAAACAGTGGAAAAAAAGAAAAGAAAAGAAAAGAAAAAAGAAAGAAAAGAAAAGAAATTTTTCAGTTACAATGGTAGCATAAGATTCCTAGGGAGTGATGGGTATTGCTCGGTCAAGAAGGAGGGTCAGAACAACCGTTCGTTTGTACGCTGGGTGCGCAGTTTCTAGTCCAGTCGGTCCAAGGTTGCCATGCTGTGCATATTTTAGTGGCTTGCCCAGATAGTGTGGCTGTGGTGGTCTCGTAGCTATAGTGTAGTGATACCAAGTCTGTGACTTGCGTAAGCGTCAGATGTGTGTCAGATTTCCAATGTCTAGCTATATTGAGTCTGGCTGCCATGAGGATGTGGGTGATTGTGGATTGGAGGGAGTGAGGAAAGTCCTCAATAGAGAGGTTGAGGATCGCTAGGGCCGGTGTTGGAGGGGTCGTGATTTGAATGATGGTCGAGATTAAGTGGAAGATGTCTTCCCAGTATTTGCGGAGTTTGGTGCACGACCAGAAAACATGTATTAGGTCGCCTGTGGAAGATTTACATCTCCAGCAAGTATTAGGGATTAGAGGGTTAAAAGATGTCATGCGGGCAGGAGTCAAATACCATCTTAGTGTAATCTTCTGTGTAAGTTCCCATAGGGCTGCGCATTTGGTGGATTTGTAAATAGTCTTGAGGGCTTGTTGCCATTGTGTGTCTGTAAACTTTATGGCAAGGTCTTTTTCCCAGGTGTGGTGGGGTGGCATTTTGGTAAAGGTACGTTTTTGGTGTAGATTATTATAAAAATATGAGATGCCTTTGATTTTTGTGTCGGGGTCGGTGAGGTATTCCCAAGTCTTGGGGTGTATATTATATATGGGGAATGGTATAGTTTGCAGGCAGTGACGTATACGGAGGTAGGTGAAGTATTCGGATGCGGGTATGTCGTATGTGGTTTGAAGTTGGGGAAATGATTTGATGTGGTTTTCTTGTAGTATGTCTTGAATGTAATTTATACCTTTAAGGATCCAAGATGAAAGTGAGATTTCTGGCATTAGATGGAGTAAGGATTTTATGGGGATGTGGGATTGTGGTGTGGTGGGAGAGTATTGCATTTGGGATGACGCTTTTTTCCATGCCTGTGCTGAAGCTTTCACGGTGGGAGATAGGGATTTTGGGATTGGGGCGCCTAGGGGAATGCTTAGCAGCCATGTTTGTAGGTTTGGTTGTATGAGTGAAGATTGTTCAATGTGGCCCCATAGAGTGGATGGGGATGGTTGAAACCAGCAGGGTAGTTGGGCCAGAATAGCTGCCAGGTGGTAGTCTTCAAAGTCTATTGAGCTCGAGCCTCCTACCAGTCTGTGTTTGATCAGTTTTGTGTGGGCACATCTGGGTCTTTTTTCTTTCCAGAGGAATTTATTGAACAGCGTCTGAAGGGACCTGAAGAATGTGGTGGGCAGGGGAATGGGTATGGTTCGAAAGTAGTAGAGTATCTGGGGAAGGCAGATCATTTTAAAGGCCGCAAGGCGACCTGTCCAGGAGAGTTCGTGTTTCGCTATGTTTTGCGTGGTCGCTTGAATGTTTTGGAGGAGTGGCAGAAAGTTACATGTATAGAGTTTTTTAGTCGTCCTCGGTAATTGTATGCCTAGATATGTTATGTCGGAGTCTGCCCAGGCGAATGAATATTGGGCTTGTAGGAGGTTTCTTATAGTAGCGTCCACCTTGATGTCTAGTATGAAGGATTTAGTCGTATTGATTTTGTAATATGATATCGAGCTAAACCAATTTAGCATCTTTTGTACTTCTGCCAGGGAAACAGTCGGGTTGGTGAAGATGAGGATAACATCATCCGCAAACAGGCTAATTTTGTGGTGATGAGGGCCAATCTTTATGCCCGAGATGGCGGCATTAGAGCGGATATGTTCTGCTAGGGGTTCCATGACCATGTTGAATATAAGGGGGGATAGGGGGCAACCTTGGCGGGTGCCGTTTGTAATTGGGAATGGGCGGGATAGCATGCCTTCCGTGTAAACCTGTGCTTCGGGGTTGGAATATAAAGCCATGATGGCTCCGAAAATCTGGCCTTGAAATCCAAACTTCCGGAGGACCGACGCTAGGTAGGACCAGTGAACCCTATCGAACGCCTTCTCTGCATCCAGGGAGAGGAGCAGAGAAGGCGTTCCGGTGGACTCAGCGTGGTGAATAAGGTTAATCATCCTCCTGGTGGCATCTGAGGCTTGTCTGCCTTTTGTGAATCCTGTTTGGTCTTGGTTTATAATTGTGGGCATAATTTTGAGTAATCTTGTCGCTATAGATTTGGCGTATAGTTTGAGATCGAGGTTGAGTAAGGAGATGGGATGAAAGTTTTGGGGGACATTCGACTGTTTCCCTGGTTTCGGTATCGTGATAACTAACGCTTTTAAATATTCTGGCGAAAAGGTGGAAGAGGAGGCAGCATGATTGAATAGGTCACTAAGATGTGGGATCAGCTGTGACTGAAATTGTTTGTAATATTCCCCGGTTATTCCGTCGGGGCCTGGTGCCTTCCCGCTGGGGAGGGAATCTATGTTTTTTTTAATTTCTTGGTCAGTGAATGGGGCGTTTAAGGAGGTCAGTTGTTTCTCAGTCAGTTTGGGTAGATTTAGTTTGCATAGGAAGTGATCTATTTCGTCCTGGGAGGGTTGTGGGGTATGGGGGTCCTGTTTCAGGTTGTAGAGGTCTTCATAGTATGCGCTGAAGGCATCAGCTATGTCTTGGGGGTTGCTTAAGGGGGTGTGGGTATGGGGGTGAATGAGTTGGGTTATTTTAGTTTTGGTACGTCTATCTTTTAATCGTTGGGAGAGTTTCTTGCCAGCTTTGTTGGAGGTGGAGTAAGAAGACGCTTTGATTTTCTTGTGAAGGAATTCGTAGGAGTGGAGAAGTAGAGTTCTAAGTTCCTGTCTGAGGTTTAGTAGTTGGTTGGCCTGTGGGTCTCGGGGGTCTTTTTTTAGCCTGTCCTCTAGGGTCGCTATCTGGGATGTCAGTTTGTCTATCTGCTGCGTCCTCTTCCTCTTATGCTGAGAACCAAGTTTAATTAACATCCCCCGCATAAATGCTTTGTGAGCGCTCCACACCACGGCAGGGTCGGGCACCGAGCCTTTGTTCAAGGAAAAGAATTCATTGATGTGTTTTGAAATTTCTGGGGCATATGTGTCATTTTGTATAATATAGTTGTTAGCACGCCAGAGAAACGTATTTTTTTGAAAATTGGTGTCCTGTAATGTGATAGATATGGGGGCATGGTCCGACCATGTCGTGGTGTGGATCTGAGAAGCAGAAATTTTTTGTAAAATGCATTTGTCAGAAAGGAACAGGTCTATTCTTGAATACGAGCGGTGTCTGGGTGAAAAAAAAGTAAAGTCACGTTCAGAGCCGTGGTGACATCTCCAGACATCATACAGGTCCTGGGAGGCGATGAATTTCTTTAAAGGAGAGTCACGGCGTTTAGTCGGTGAGGTGGAGTCCATCAAGACGTCTGGGACTAGATTGAAGTCGCCACAGATGATCTGGTGGCCTTTTCGGATGGTGTTGGCAGAGCGAAGAACTCTGTGGAGGAATCTCATTTGGTAGGAGTTCGGGGCGTATATATTGATTAGGGTATAAGTTGCTTTGTTGATTGTGCAGATTAGGATGATGAACCGACCTTCTGGGTCTGATAGTGAATCAAGGAGTTGGAAGTCTAAAGTGTCCCGAAATGCTATCATGACCCCTCTCGATTTAGTGGGGTGTGTGGCATGGAATATGTGTGGATATTGGTGGTTGTTGCATAAGGGTGTATTGGAATGCAGCAGGTGGGTTTCCTGGATACAAAGCACGTCGCTGTGGAGAGCCGAGGCGGTTTTCCACAGTGAGTGACGTTTGGCGGGATGGTTAAGCCCGTTGACGTTCAAGGAAAGAATGGTGACTGGCATCTTGCGGTGTGAGTTGTGCACAACACTTACAGTTAGTTGAAGATGGGTAGTTCCGGAGGTACCTGGCGTTGGGATTCAGCAGGTGGGTAGCAGAAGTACGAGACTTGACGGTAGATTGCAGCGGAAGTAGGCTGGTAGTGGAGGCAGGTGCAGGAGGGTCCTGGGTCAAGGGATTGGTGGTAGCTTCGTGGCAGATTGGACGGCTGAAAAAAGATAGGGCTAGAATACTGCAAATAGAGCAATGTGTTAGAATGCAGCAATGATGATTAAAGAAAAAAGGAGATAAGGAAAAAGAAAAAAATCAAAAAAATCAGTGGTAGAACAGTAACTTGTATAATATATGGTGAGGCTTGTCAATATGATCCAATAGTGGAAAGTTCGGTTTAGTTGTTGGAGGTGGTGCTTCTAGTGGTAGAAGGATCTCTAGAGGGGGTGAAGAACACCGTGTAATCCTCTATTAGGGGGTACAGAGAGTCAGTGATACCGGGAGAAGAAGGCAGGAGAATCAGTTTGCCAGCGCTCAGGAGAGCCATAATGGGTGTTAGCGGCCAAGTGTGGTAGTGGTGTAAACATCCTCAGTTGGAATTGCGGTTTTGTGATTTGCAGGACGTATTGGGTCCTCTGTCTGAGGGAGGTGGTTTGGATAACTCGGGGATTATCCGCCAGGAGTGGAGAAGCTTTAGGCCCTTTTCTAGATCTCCAATGGCGTGCGTTTGGCCATTGTGTACGATAAGGATGGTTGCGGGGTAGCGCCATTTATATTGTATCTTATGGTTTTGCAGGCTTTTGGTTATCGGGTTAAGATGTCTTCTCGATTGGAGGGTGTACTTGGACAGGTCGGGAAAGAGTTGAATGCCAGTATAGGGAGCAGGCAAAGGTGATTTAGCTCTGAGCCCCATGAGGAGTTTCTCTTTAATGTGGTAGAAGTGGACCCTCATTAGGATGTCTCTGGGGACCGAGGTTGCTAGGTGGGCAGGCTTGGCAATTCTGTGGATCCTATCTATGATTACATCACGCGGGGATGCTTCAGGAATCACAATATGCATCAGTTCTTTTGCGTATCTCGGCAGGTCCGCGGGGAGTATGGCTTCGGGGACACCCCTCAACTTTATGTTGTTTCTGCGGGACATGTCTTCTAAGTCGGCCAGCTTGGCCCGCATCCATGCCTGTTCTTCTTTAACTGTGTCATAGGCATCAATGATTTCATTGACTGTGGATGTGCATGCCTGTATCCCTCTCTCAGTGTTAGTCACCCTGTCAACTAGCAAGTGCATATCAGAGGTGATTCTGTGGAACATGGATGAGAGGTCCGTCATGAGGGAGGTCTGGAGGGAGATCAGCATGTCCTTCAGTGTGGTATCCATGACTGGCTGCCCTGATGTAGGGAAGGATGCCATTGAGGAGTTCAGGGCCTGGTCTAGGGAGAAGGGAGTAGGAGCCTGGGCCTCAATTTGTTGGTGTTGTGGCCGGTGCGGCGGCGTGTCTAGCCGCATTTTTGCTTTGGCTGGGCTGCTGGGGAGGGGGTCCCCCTCCGGAGTCTGGGATGGGTCAGGTACAGTACCTTGATCCGTGTGATCAGCCGTGGGGGCGTCCGGGAGGTCCGTGTAAGGTCCGCGCGGCGCGGCCTGGTCGGCGCCATCTTGGATATCCCAGCCCGCCGGCTTATAGGCAAATTCGGTCAGTTTCTGGGGCCTGTGGTCGGTAAATCTCTTTCTGGATGCCTGCATCATTGTCTCCTGAAGGTGAGGAGTGAGGATGGGTGCGGATGGCATCGTTGTTGCGGCCGATTGCGCTGGATTGTGTCCCCTGGCTGGCGAGCTGTGAGCTTAGGCGTCCATCTTCCTCTCCGGCTGGCCACGCCCCCCAAAGGACATATTTGATGCCTTAAATCTTCTCCTTCTGGATCGTGATGTTTCCAGCTCAGGGCTTTCCTCCCCCTCCTCCTCGTTCCTATAATTAGCACGCACCTGCTGTGTCTCCGCCATGTGCTCTTCCCCCACTGCGCCGAACGAAAAGGGCGGGGAATAGACTAGAAAGAACGTCAGGGGCGGGCAGAGTTACATGCATGTGCAGTGTGTATAAAGTGTAACACGCGTGCGTAGTACGTACGATCTGTGAGCGGAGGAAGGAGTATCGGAGGCGCCGATCGTGAAACGAAGGTAAGAGCAAAACTTGGGCCTATACTGCTCCGAGATTGAGGCCTATATTGTAACAAGATTAGGTGAGTTTTGCCTGACATTAGGGTTTGTCTCGTGTTGTGTTTTGCAGAAAAAATGGATGGCTTCAATGACCACAACTTCCTCCCCCTGTTCATAGACAAGTACAGGGAGCTGCCCTGTCTGTGGCAGGTAAAACATCCGCATTATAATAATAAACAAAAGAGACAGGCAGCGCTGGAGAAACTGCTGGAGTTGGTGAAGCCGGTGGTCCCCACGGCAACCATACCCTATTTAAAAACCAAAATTGGTGGCCTGAGGAGCACTTATCTTAGGGAGCGCAAGAAGGTCGGTCACAGATTCCCAGAGATCCGGAGCTGGAGCAGATGACATTTATGTCCCCAGGCTGTGGTACTATGAGAGACTGCGATTTCTGTCAGACCACACTGAAGTCAGGGAATCCCCTCTCAACCCTTCCTTCCACTCTTCCTTCCACCCCAGCTGAGGCTTCTGATGTCCAACCTGGGACTTCCAGCCCGGAAGAAGTGGAGGAGCCCAGATGGAGTCAGGTATAGCATTCTTATACAGATTTCTTTGCAAAACATAAATGATGTTTACTAGATGTTATTATTGATCACTAATTGCAGATTTATTAAAGTGTTTTACATATCAATAGACAGTAGTGGGCAAAAATATGTGGGACAAGAATGAAAAATGCTGGGCTCAGAATGATCATCAGTTATATTTCTTAACATTCAATTTGCAACAGTCATGAGGTGACAATTGTGTGTGATTGATGAAGAAAAAACCCAAACTATGTCCATTTTTCATACACAGGAAGATCTCAGCCAGGAGGAGGCTGTGGAATGTGGCACACAGGAGGAGGCTGTGGAATGTGGCAGCCAGGAGGAGGCGGGGCTAAGTGGCAGCCAGGAGAAGCCTGGGAACAGTCGGAGCCTGACCGAATCGCAGGTTCCTCCCCTCCGCCTTCCATACAAAAGACCGAGGAAGGGGAATTAACGTGCAGGATTCAGCGCTCAGGCTCATTCAGGAGGCTTTTGCGTCCCTCAGAGCCTTACCCACTCCTGAAGAGGCCTTTGCCTGCATGGCTGCCACCAAACTGAAGGGCATGCAGGAGGGCCAACGCCTCATGTGTGAGAAACTTATTTATAAAGTCCTAACTAAAGGGGTGAGTGGCGAAATCACACCCAAGACCGACTTGATTGAGTTGGACCATCCTCCTCCTCCTCCTGCTGCCACAACTCCACCACCAGAGCCACAGCGTGGAAGGAAGCGTGGAAGGAAGACCAGAGAGTGATGGCCCTGGGTTCAGTCTGGTCTGGCAAAAGATGCAGGCTCTTGTACAACCACAGCCTGGGGACACAGATGTCATCTGCTGCTTTTCGGATCTCTGGGACTTCTGGACCAGACTGCACTCCCTTAGATATGTACTAAGTATAAAATTGATGCGCTTTAAATAAATAGTGCACAATATGCTGCTGCGACTAAGCTTACACCCAGGAATAAAAAATGCATACATGTGAATAAAAATAAATAAATAATTATGGTGCTAATACATGTGTTAAAATTGCCAAAATAAATCTTCAAATTGGTGATGTGACGGTGAATATAAATAAAATAATAATGACACTCTGAGTACAATGTCCAGGCAGAGATAAATAGTGGGAGAAAGTAAAAATAATTAAACAGTTCCTTCCCTTAATCCAGATTGATTGACTCACTGGGTTAGATCGTTTGTATCAGGATATTTAGTTTTTCTTGCATCCCACTTCAGCAATTACACTGCTGGTGATTCGGCTCTCAGGATAAAGGTTTTATGCAAAGCAAGCAAAGAAAAAATAGATCATTGTGCAGTGAACTTACTAGATAGTACATAAGCAAAACAGGGACAAGAGATACACTCACAAACTCCCGGTCTATTAGAAGCATTCAAATAAGCAGATTGCAGTCAGCCGCTGTGGACGAGGTTTCCCATAGAGAAACAGCTGCTGTTAACCTTCAGGTGTATTGCAGCACTGAACGTCCTAAGCTCCTCCCACGCGTTACATCACTGACACGTGATCCTTGAAAAAGTCACGTGTCAGTGATGTAACGCGTGGGAGGAGCTTAGGACGTTCAGTGCTGCAATACACCTGAAGGTTAACAGCAGCTGTTTCTCTATGGGAAACCTCGTCCACAGCGGCTGACTGCAATCTGCTTATTTGAATGCTTCTAATAGACCGGGAGTTTGTGAGTGTATCTCTTGTCCCTGTTTTGCTTATGTACTATCTAGTAAGTTCACTGCACAATGATCTATTTTTTCTTTGCTTGCTTTGCATAAAACCTTTATCCTGAGAGCCGAATCACCAGCAGTGTAATTGCTGAAGTGGGATGCAAGAAAAACTAAATATCCTGATACAAACGATCTAACCCAGTGAGTCAATCAATCTGGATTAAGGGAAGGAACTGTTTAATTATTTTTACTTTCTCCCACTATTTATCTCTGCCTGGACATTGTACTCAGAGTGTCATTATTATTTTATTTATATTCACCGTCACATCACCAATTTGAAGATTTATTTTGGCAATTTTAACACATGTATTAGCACCATAATTATTTATTTATTTTTATTCATATGTATGCATTTTTTATTCCTGGATTTAAGCTTAGTCGCAGCAGCATATTGTGCACTATTTATTTAAAGCGCATCAATTTTATACTTAGTACTATTTGTTTGGTTATCTGATCACCCTATATTGATAGCAGCTTTAATTTATTGATTGTTTCATAGCACTAACTATATTGGTATATATATATATTTTTAAGCACAATTTATTTATATCACACATATCTATCCACATCAGCGCTTGGTTTTTATTCATTTTTTTAGCACTCCCTTAGATATGGACTCCTCATGCCACCAATTTTGCAGTAAAATAATTGATTTCTGCCCTGGGGGCCAAAGGCTTCACCAATTTCTGCTGTTTCTCCAGCTTTTCCTCCCTCTTTGTTTGGTTGTGAGCCCTTAATAAAGACATTTTTGGTTCAATCATACTTGCCTATGTGTGTTTTCCTTCAAAAATGACAGTTTGTTGGTGAGGAAGCAGGTACATTTCAAAAATACGATGTGAAATTAACAAGAGACACCAACACCAAACAATCTCCTTGAGATTAAATAATACAAGATATCAATGGTGTTGTGGTAACTTGACACACAAAACACACACAAAAATATTCTGGAATAAAAAGCCAAAAAAATTACCAAAAAAAACAAGCCTTGAAACAAACATTTTTACAATTAAAAACAAACAAAAAAAAATTGGTCAGATGTGACAAATCAAAATATATTGAGGGAATCCCGATAAATAATAAAGAAAGAAGTTTGTGAGAAGTCTGTGTGAATATGAGCAGCAAAACGACTTCATTCTTCTCACATTATAAAGAAGAAGAGAGTGCGCTGTATTAAACCATTTTTTACATTGCAGTGTGACGAAAGTGCTGTATCCATTGCGAACGCTAATTTTACCAGACCGAGCTGTTCCGTCTCGGAATTTCTTCTGAGCGTGCGTGGCACTTTGTGTGTCGGAACTGGCCACACACGGTCGGAATTGACGCGATGGGATTTTGTTGTCGGAAAATTTTATAGCCTGCTCTCAAACTTTGTGTGTCGGAAAATTTGATGGAAAATGTCCGATAGAGCCCACACACGGTCAGAATGTCCGACAACACACTCCGATCGGACATTTTCCATCGGAAAATCCGACCGTGTGTACGGGCAATAAAAGTTCTCCTTTAATTTAGACAGCTCTGAAAAAGTATAGTGATTTTATAAATAAAAGCTTGTAAACTAATTCTCTAAAAGGCTACTTAGATTACAGTTACTTTAAAACCTATTCCTTGCCCCTACATGTGTAATCTACAACACAAAGGGTACCAATACCATTTGACAATTTTGGTTTTACATTGAAGTGCAAAAGGGCAGTACAAAAAATGTATATTGCAGGTTAACTTACTGTACTGTAGTGTTTACTGAAAAATTACCTACAGCATATTAAAATGGTCTAAATGTAGCAATGCACCTGGTGGCGGTTGTAAGTAGACATGTGCACACTGAAATATTTCGTTTCGGAATTTCGTTTTCGCCTGAAAAATAAATTTATTTAGTTACTCCCGAAATTCGTTTTTATTTATTTCGTTAAAAATTGCATTCGTCCGAAAATCCAAATTAAGGTCGAATCTGTCATTGAAGGCTTATGGTGTCTGTCGAATGTTCAAAGAAGATTCGACGGAGCAGCTAAACTGTACACAATGCCATATAGTTTACCTGCTCCGTCGAATCTTCTTAGAACTTTCAACAGACACCATAAGCCAAAGTACGTGTGTACTTAGTTCTAGCTATTTTACTGCTCCACCTCTTTGGTTACAATCAGCCAATAACATTCATCATCATCATTATTTTTATTTATCTTTTTTCCCCTACGTCGAATCTTTCCTCCCCTACGTCGAATCTTTCCTCCCCTACGTCGAATCTTTCCTCCCCTACGTCGAATCTTTCCTCCCCTACGTCGAATCTTTCCTCTCTACGTCGAATCTTTTCTCTCTATGTAGAATAATCTTGGACTAATAGAGTTAAGGTTAGGCACATTCGACCACAGGTTTGATGGACACAGATTGTTATTGTCATCATCATGTCGAATCTCCTATCTATATCGAACCATTGTAGCAACGAAAATGAAAATAAAGCATTTGTTTATGTCGGATCTTTCGTTTTTCGGACTCTGCACTTTCGTTATCGTTTGTTAAAACGATAACGAAAATACCTAAAATTCGGACGAAAATGCATTCGGACGAAAACGAATGCACATGTCTAGTTGTAAGTTAGTTCCCTTGCCAGGAGACCTACTGTAGAACATGAGTACAAGTTGCTGGGCTTCCTCATCCTTACAGCTGGCGTACTGCCATCTTGTGGATAGTCACTGTCAGGAGTGTCTAGCGCTCCTACTCCTTATTCCAGCATCCTGGTTTTGGCTATGACATGCACCCTATCTCTTTGTCCACCTGCAAGGTGATTAATCTGGCCAGTCTCTGGGTGGAAACCAAACCTGTTATAAGCCAGCCAAACCTTCAGTTTTATGCTTGCAATGGAGAGTGATAACTTGTGTAAATCCTGATCAAGCTGCCTGTTTGTCTGCTAGATTGGATTTCCCTGTGTATGACCTCAGATTGAATATCACACTATTTTCTGAACTCTGCCTGCCTTTTACCTGGACTGTCATTGAACCATTCTGCCTGTCTACCAACTGCAAATACCTGTTTGTTTTGCTCAGGTCACGTCTGCCCTGGTTTGGTAGCCAGGCACTATAGCATTGTATATAAGACTTGGGGGCAACCAAGTACCGGTAGGCCAGCTTGCCTTATGGGAAAGGGGGCTGATATAGGTGAAGAACACAGTAGTTAGCTATAGTGTCTGACCACCTGTGTTTGGGGTAAGCGTGACAGTCACTTGGCCCAGAAACACATGCAGCTTCCCAGTCCATGAGTGATTTATCTAAACATGTACAGAGACTTTAATGATTATTATTACAGTTACTTATATAGCACTGTCAATTTATGCAGCGCTTTGCACATGCAGTATATTGAACATTCACATCAAGCCCTGCCCTTAAGAGGCTTACAATCTAAGATCCCTAACACACATTCATACATAAACATACTAGGGCGAATTTACACAGGAGCCAATTAACCTACCAGCATGTCTTTGGAGTGTGGGAGGAAACCGAAGTACCCAGGGGAAACCATGCAGTTACAGGGAGAACATGAAAATTGCATACAGGTCATGGTAGATCAGCTCTCACTGTATACAGGACCCCAGTAGGGTATATAGACATTTCACGCCATACATGACACCACAAACTCAGCTTGCTCAGTAATGGAATTGGGAACAGAGGGGTGCCAGACTGAGTGCAGTATTTTCCAAGAATTTTTAATTAAAACAAGTAGTAACTCACAATTAAGATGAAAGGAGGTAAGCATGTAATTCAATCGTCAGTCCTGGAAGCTCTAGAAAGTGTCTAGAGAATGTCATGTTGTCCTCTGCAGCCTGGGGCATGGATGGTATGTTTGTAAATGTACAGGAAGAGCTGGGAACCAGGAAGTAGGAAGCCTGGAACAGCTGATCATGGCATGAACCGCAAGATGGCACCAGACATGACGTCACAGGAACAGTAAATACGACTTTTCACAGATGCAAGGGGTGGTAATGCATTTTGAAGCTACAAGCTTCTGCATCAGAACGGGATTGGCCAACATATCTGACATTCTTAAATACAGGAAGACTAGAGGAAGAAAGATTTGATACTCTGGCAGATACATCAATCAAATGAACGAGTTAAAGGAATAGATAATAGAAAAACAAATGGATGTGGATATACATAAGTAAAAGCTTGCTTGTTAATAATAGTCATTGATAATATTGTGGTGTTTAAAAAGAAAAACAAATGAATGAATGAATTAAATCGTTTAAAATAAATAGACAATTATTAATAAATAATCAGTATTATTGATTAATTGATTGAGACATAATAAATTAAAAACAATAATAATTCTCAAACATCACCACAAAAGGTTGGCGGATGGGGGGGAGGGGCGAGGGAGAAAAAAAAGGGGGTTAGGAAGACTACGTAGTAAATTTAATACTAAGGATATACCTATCCATTGTGTTTTAACAAGACGTACCTCCTAAAGGGATACAGCGGGGATGGAAAGTATTCAGACCCCCTTAAATTTTTCACTCTTTATTATATTGCAGCCATTTGCTAAAATCATTTAAGTTCATTTTTTTCCTCATTAATATACACACACAGCACCCCATATTGACAGAAAAACACAGAATTGTTGACATTTTTGCAGATTTATTAAAAAAGATAAACTTAAATATCACATGATCCTAAGTATTCAGACCCTTGCTCAGTATTTAGTAGAAGCACCCTTTTGATCTAATACAGCCATGAGTCTTTTTGGGAAAGATGCAACAAGTTTTTCACACCTGGATTTGGGGATCCTCTGCCATTCCTCCTTGCAAATCTACTTCCATTTAAGGATTATGGAGGCCACTGTGCTCTTAGGAATCTTAAGTGCAGCAGAATTTTTTTTGTAACCTTGGCCAGATCTGTGCCTTGCCACAATTCTGTCTCTGAGCTCTTCAGGCAGTTCCTTTGACCTCATGATTCTCATTTGCTCTGACATGCACTGTGAGCTGTAAGGTCTTATATAGACAGGTGTGTGGCTTTCCTAATCAAGTCCAATCAGTGTAATCAAACACAGCTGGACTCAAATGAAGGAGTAGAACCATCTCAAGGATGATCAGAAGAAATGGACAGCACCTGAGTTAAATATATGAGTGTCACAGCAAAGGGTCTGAATACTTAGGACCATGTGATATTTCAGTTTTTCTTTTTTAATGAATCTGCAAAAATGTCAACAATTCTGTGTTTTTCTGTCAATATGGGGTGCTGTGTGTACATTAATGAGGAAAAAATGAACTTAAATGATTTTAGCAAATGGCTGCAATATAACAAAGAGTAAAAAATTTAAGATGGTCTGAATACTTTCCGTCCCCACTGTACATGCATAATTTTTAAAAATGATGAATTAATTATGGATGATACTGGCAAGAACATAATTCATATTAAAGATGTTAAAAAGGGTTAAAATCCTGCACTTATCCTAATCTCCTGGTGAAGGGCAGTGTGACTATTGAAATGGAGAAATCAAACACATAAATAAATAAATAAATGAAAATATATAGATAAAGAAAAGCTGCAACCTAAAAGGTCCAAACCCCTACCATAAGCATAAATAATTAAAAGAAGCAGGTGTGATAATCTATAAGAATATTCACAGTGCAAAAATACACATGACAAAAATTTAAGGGCATAAAGTCCACTCCTACAAAAACAAACGTATACAAATAAATAAAAAAATTGGATGAAATGACTCATAAAGTGAAAAATATATGATTCAGTTCATAAAAATCATGCAAGTTCAGCTGAGCTCACGCAGCTTCATTCCCGCAGCTTGGTGTGAACCTGGGCTAATGCACGCCTAATACCAAGTATTGATTACACTTTGGTGGCATAGCTTATTTTTATTCTTATTTAGAATCTCTTACCTGTCGCATCCAGGTGACACCAAAAGGATGCATAGATCAATTCAACTTCTGATGTCACCCACATCTACTTGTCTCATATGCTATTAGCAGACGTCTTGGGTGAGTCTCCTTTCCCAGCTGAAGCCTATTATGGAGAAACTAGTTGGGTGGAGCCCATTGTGAGACGTCTAACTGTTTGAGCTGTTGGTGAAAACCACAGCTCTGTTTTTATGTGCATTTATTTTTGCTGATGTTTGGTTGCATTGATGTAAGTTTTTAGTGCGCTGTTTTATTAAACCCTTTTATTGAAACATATTTTACTACAAGGCTATTCTCTTCTTCCTTTATGCTCTGGGATTTATCCTTGAGCTGCCAGATTGGATATCAGCTTTTCCAAAGATACCATGATTCCTGCATCCATTGAAAAATTGGGTCCACTTTTACAGCTTAAGGTGTTGGAGCCTGATGGGATCATTGTCCAGTGTCTGATACCGCTGTTATCTGGAATTTTGTTCGTTTTTACAGCCCAGTCTATTGGAGCATGGTGGGATTATTATCCAATGCTTGAAACTACTGCTATCTGGTAAGAAGTGAATCTATGTGGTGATGTGATTCTAAAGTCTTTGTGTTTTGAAGAGCCCGGAAGTCCCTTATATTTGCCTCACCCAATTCCCTTGAAGAGCACAGAATTTTTCACATAAAGTAAAACCTTGGTTTGCAAGCATAATTCATTCCAGAAACATGCTTGTAATCCAAAGCACTTGTATATCAAAGCATTTTTTTTACATGGTATAAAAGAGAAGAGAGGCACCTCTAAGTGTAGCAATAAGTTGCTAAATGTTGTACCTTCATTAAATGTAACCATATTGCTACACTTAGAGGCTCCTCTCTTCTTTTTTATTTTCAGTTGTGACATGACACTACTCTTATATCAAGACATTGCTTGTATGTCAAGGCAAAATTTATTAAAACATTTTGCTTGTCTTGCAAAACGCTCTCAAACCAAGTTACTCTCAAACCAAGGTTTTACTGTATTTGGTTCACTTTTGTATAAGGATTTGTCAGTTGGACATTTTTCATGCACATCTTTTTATGCACATTTTTTTGCACCCTTTATAAGTCATTTCATCAAATTTTTTAATTTATTTTTGTACACTTGTTTTTGTAAGAGTGGACTTTATGCCTTTAAAGTTTTGTCATGTGTATTTTTGCACCGTGAATATTCTTACAGATTAGCGCAGCTGTTTCTTTTAATTAAAATATGTAATTTGTACACATATATACACTCATGTAGCTATGCACACACGTCGATCCATGTGTGCACAAACATATACACCCACGCACACATGTATGCACAACCGCACATGTGTACACACATGGAAAACACATGCGTACTCACATGTACACATGTGTCTCACTGACCCACCACTCTCCAAAAGGAGGTATATGTAGATGTAATTGAAACATATTGAGAGAAATATAAATGACTTAATGAGAACTATTTGATAACCACATAGCCCACCAGAGTATGATCAGGGGATGATCAGGGGGATTCCACCAGCACTATTAGATAACAGTGCTGATTTCGATCTCCTCGTTCATTTCTCTGGGCGACAGTGTATCCAAGGTGAAAATCTAATATGTTTCCTGGCGACACAACCTTTTAAAATGTTCTGCTGGTGAAAATTTGTCTGGGATGGATTTCAGAACCCAAACTTTTAAATCTTTTGATGATTGTTTGTAATATTCCAAGAAGTGGCGAGGGACACTATGTTTGAGGAAACTGGCATCAACGAATCTGTGGTGTTCCCCAAATCTGGTTTGGAGGGCTCTAATTGTTACGTGCACATATAACATGCCACAGGGGCAAGATAGACAATAAACCACAAACATGGAGGAACAGTTGTGAAAGGTGTTAAATGTATATGTCCTTCCCTTATGAACAAAGGATTTTTGACCATGTTGAATATGGGCAGAAGTCAGGCATAATGATTTTTTGCACTGAAATATGCCCATGGAATGAGTGTTAATTGAATATTGTCAGATATGGATTGGATGGGTTTGATTTTGCTAGGGGCGACTTTCCCTTTTACATTCAGAGCCTTCCCATAAGCAAATTGTGGCACAGTAGAAATGGTGATTTTTAAATGTGGATCCTGCTGTAATATGGACCAGTGTCTTTTCAATACACTCTCCATTTTCCAATTTTTATTATGGTATTGGGTTATGAATCTTGCTCCTACATTTTCTTGTGATCACTGTTTGGTTTTGGGGATGACGTTAGTTTTATTGCCCATATGGGCCTGATCAATAAGGTCTGAGGGGTAGCCATTCTCTAAAAATGTTTGTTTGAGGGGGACACTTTGTATGTTATAGTCCTCTAGTCTGGTGCAATTGTGCCGTAAACGGCAAAATTGGCTTTTGGGGACATTTTTTACCCATCTAGGGTAGTGACAACTGGTGAAATGTAGAAAAGAGTTGCCTGATGTAAGCTTGGTATAACTTTTAGCTGTGATAATGGACTCCAGGTGACTGAGTTCCAAATCCAAGAAACAGAGAGAGGTGGTGTTAACCTCTGAAGTGAAAGAGAGGCCAAAGGTGTTCGAGTTGCAATGAGATATGAATTCCTGAACGGTATGTAGAGGACCATCCCAAATGATGATAATATCATCGATGTAGCACCCATAAAAGACCGGGTGAGCTGCCAATGGATTGTGTTCCCAGATACACCTGGTTTCCCATAGGCCTATCGTGGGGTTTTGCCCCCAAAAATTTGGCCCCATCGCCATGCCCGTCTTCTGTAGGTAATAATCGTCTTAAAAATAGAAGTAATTATGTTCCAGACAGAATCTGGTCGCTGCCAAAATGAATTGGGACTGTCTGGAATTGATATCACTGTGCTGATAAAACAGCCTGTATTCCAACCTCATGTGGGATTGAAGTGTACAATGAACACACATCCAAAGATACCCACAAATAAGTTGGTTCTCAGGTGTAATGATTTAGCAGCTCCAAAAGGTGGGTGCCATTCCAGATGTAAGAAGGGAGGGCCTGGGCCAAAGGTTGGAGGAAATGATCGATGTAGAGGAAATACCTGGTGGTGATACTCTGCATGGACACCACAATTGGATGTCCAGGAGGGTTATCAAGGTTCTTGTGTACTTTGGGGAGGTGGCAAAAATAGGGTACATTGTAAAAATCTCTATAATAGAATGTCCAGCCCAGAAGGGTTTTGGGGTATACCCCTTATGCTCAAAGTTCCAAAGTGGTGATAGGTTTCAGGTTTTGTTGCTATGTCCTTATTGGGGAGGTTTTCCCTCATCTGTCTTTGTGTCAGGGTGTCAGTGGTATAAGGAGTGAGTGAAAGGCTATCTACTGGGGAAAGAAGCAGCAAAAACAATAAGAACCTGAAAAGGATCTAACCCCAGTACTGTAAAATATACACTAAAGAAATTCCTAAAGACTTAAAAAAAAGAATACTCCACATATATAGTGTATTTACTATTAAAATGTATCATACACACTAACAGCATCTGTAAATTAATATTCTGACACAGGGTAATATATAGTACACATACAGTATATGGTAAATAAAGGCAATAAAAGTGTCATACTACTGTATCTACAGTATGTGTGCACAACATAAACAGCAACAAAAAATGAGACCATAAAAGCATATACTGTGTGTGTGTGTGTGTGTGTGTGTGTGTGTATATATATATATATATATATATATATATATATATATATATATATATATACACACACACATCAGCACATAAGTTATCAATAATATTGTAGGAATTTTAAATGAGAGAATTGTACATCTGACAAATCTATGAATAATTTAGTTAATAAATATTTTACAGAAAACCACAACTTTGTTGTAAAAGTACTTGGTCAGCACAATGACAATTTGTTTAACACACTGACCTTTCAGGTCCTGGGCTATGTTTCTATCACTAACACTGTATGGTTTGAGTTTGTTTTACCTATGTTTATGTGTGATTCCTCAAAAATCCCAAACCGTGCTATTACAGTATATTCCACCAAAACAGGTCCTGTGTGAATGTGCGTTATGGGACTATGTTAGGGATAGTAAACTTCATTAATGATCTGAATGCTTCCAGGCACTTTGGAACTAGACAGAATTAAATGGGAGTTAAAAAATAAATACAGTTTAGACCAGGGTTCAAAATGTAAAGTCCTGAGCTACTAGCCAGGCCTTAAGGGTTACTCGCCACCAGTTGTCCCACCCAACCATTACCATGCACAGCCCCCTAATCCCATCCCTAAACACACCCTCATAAATCATCTCATGAAATGACACTTAAATGTTTTATGCAGAATTAAGTTACAAAAATAAATAATAACAACAACTTCATCAGTGCCCATCAGTGCAGCCTTTCAGTGCCCATCAGTGCAGCCTCACCAGTGCCCATCAGTGCAGCCTCATCAGTGCTCATCAGTGCAACCTATCAGTGCCCATCAGTACAGCCTCACCAGTGCCCATCAATGCAGCCTCACCAGTGCCCATCAATGCAGCCTGACCTGTGCCCATCAATGCAGCGTGACCAGTGGCCATCAATGCAGCCTCACCTGTGCCCATCAATGCAGTGTAAACCAGTGGCCATCAATGCAGCCTGACCTGTGCCCATTAATGCAGCGTAACCAGTGCTCATCAATGCAGCATGACATGTGCCCATCAATGCAGAATGCCCATGCCCATCAATGCAGTGTAACCAGTGCCCATCAATGCAGCCTGACCTGTGCCCATCAATGCAGCCTGACCTGTGCCCATCAATGCAGCGTAACCAGTGCCCATCAATGCAGCATGACCTGTGCCCATCAATGCAGAATGCCCATGCCCATCAATGCAGTGTAACCAGTGCCCATCAATGCAGCATGACCTGTGCCCATCAATGCAGCATGACCTGTGCCCATCAATGCAGCATAACCAGTGTCCATCAATGCAGCATGACATGTGCCCATAAATGCAGCGTAACCAGTCCCCATCAATGCAGCACAACCAGTGCCCATCAATGCAGCGTGACTTGTGCCAATCAATACAGCCTTACCTGTGCAGAGGAAGATGCGAGCCATCCGGATCATCAGAGAGCGGGGATTGCCTGCTGTAACTGCTTTCATTTGAATGCCTGGTGTTCTCAGAGCTCACCACCACACAGTCCCGCCTCCTGCCCCAGTGCCTTTGATGACGCCACACAGAAAAAGAAAGAGTGAATGGCAGATCTAAGCTTAAAAGTGCCACATCCAGTATTCAAGACAGAGAAGGGAGTTCCCCTTCAATACAAGAGTAATATAATAACAATTAATATTATTTTATTAATAATTAAACATGATTAAAATTGAATTGAAACATTGATTTATCTGAACCATAACAAAAGGGTTATATGAGTAGACCTTCTTACAACCAACGCATTTCGGGATACAGTTTGGTCCTTCTTCAGGGGTGCAAAGGAAGAAGGAAGGTGATTACCAGACCGTTGTTCCTAATTTTTACAGACAGTCTATTGACTGGAATGGTACCAGCTGATTGGAGAAAAGCCAATGTAGCACCAATATTTAAAAAAGGGCCCAAAAAACATCCCTGGGAATTACAGACCAGTTAGCCTAACATCAATAGTATGTAAACTCTTGGAGGGGATGATAAGGGACTATATACAAGATTTTAGTAATAAGAATGATATCATTAGCAGTAATCAGCATGGATTCATGAAGAATCGTTCTTGCCAAACCAATCTATTAACCTTCTATGAGGAGGTGAGTTGCCATCTAGATAAAGGAAGGCCCGTAAGACGTGGTGTATCTGGATTTTGCAAAAGCATTTGACACAGTTCCCCATAAACGTTTACTGTACAAAATAAGGTGCGTTGGCATGGACCATAGGGTGAGTACATGGATTGAAAACTGGCTACAAGGGCGTGTTCAGAGGGTGGTGATAAATGGGGAGTACTCAGAATGGTCAGGGCTGGGTAGTGGGGTTCCCCAAGGTTCTGTGCTGGGACCAATCCTATTTAATTTGTTCATAAACGACCTGGAGGATGGGATAAACAGTTCAATCTCTGTATTTGAAAACGATACTAAGCTAAGCAGGGCAATAACTTCTCCGCAGGATGTGGAAATCTTGCAAAAAGACCTGAACAAATTAATGGGGTGGGCGACTACATGGCAAATGAGGTTCAATGTAGAAAAATGTAAAATAATGCATTTGGGTGGCAAAAATATGAATGCAATCTATACACTGGGGGGAGAACCTCTGGGGGAATCTAGGATGGAAAAGGACCTGGGGGTCCTAGTGGATGATAGGCTCAGCAATGGCATGCAATGCGAAGCTGCTGCTAATAAAGCAAACAGAATATTGGCATGCATTAAAAGGGGGATCAACTGCAAAGATAAAACGATAATTCTCCCGCTCTACAAGACTCTGGTCCGCCCGCACCTGGAGTATGCTGTCCAGTTCTGGGCACCAGTCCTCAGGATGGATGTACTGGAAATGGAGCGAGTACAAAGAAGGGCAACAAAGCTAATAAAGGGTCTGGAGGATCTTAGTTATGAGGAAAGGTTGCGAGCACTGAACTTATTCTCTCTGGAGAAGAGACACTTGAGAGGGGATATGATTTCAATTTACAAATACTGTACTGGTGACCCCACTATAGGGATAAAACTTTTTCACAGAAGAGAGTTTAATAAGACTCGTGGCCACTCATTACAATTAGAAGAAAAGAGGTTTAACCTTAAACTACGTAGAGGGTTCTTTACTGTAAGAGCGGCAAGGATGTGGAATTCCCTTCCACAGGCGGTGGTCTCAGCGGGGAGCATTGTTAGCTTCAAGAAACTATTAGATAATCACCTGAATGACCGCAGTATTACATTACATATAGGGATATGTAATGTAATACTGACACATAATCACACACATAGGTTGGACTTGATGGACTTGTGTCTTTTTTCAACCTCACCTACTATGTAACTATATGTAACTATGTAACTATCTAAAGCATAATTAAAATATAGAATCAGTATCTTTGAGTGGAACATTCACCAACATGAAATACATAATTAAATGCTAGACTGTTATAGTAATACAATTACATAGAGTTGAATGGTGAGATAATTCTCAATATTTCATTATGTAGCATTAAAAAGTGTAAACAAACAGCACAAGGTAATTGTGCCGGTGGGGTTGCTATCTCAAGGCAAGAGGGCATCAGAGGGGTCTAGAAAGCAGACTAGATGTTGCTACCCTCCAAGGGGTAAGAGTCTCCTTACATTCCAAGGCAACAGGACGGCCAGAAGTATATACTGGGGCCAGAAAATCGAAATCCCTAAAAGTGAAAAAGGTGTATTGGATTTTGACTGAAGGTAAAAGGTGGGGTTGGGTGTAAGGAGGTCTCCTCATATAACCCTTTTGTTATGGTGACAGTAACTGACTGTGTTCAGATAAATCAATGTTTCAATTCAATGTTAATCATGTTTAATTATTAATAAAATAAAATGAATTGTTATTATATTACTCTTGTATACCTCACACAGCCCGCATTGGACTGGTGTTCTGTCTATCAAAGATGCCGGGCCAGGAAGTGGGACTGTGTGACGGTGAGCTTCGAGAACACCCAGCAATTCAAATAAAAGCTGTTACAGCGGGCAATCCCCGCTCTCTGATGATCCAGCCAGGCGGCTGGCTTGCCTCTTCCTCCCCTCTCTCTTCCTCTCCACGATTGCAGGGAAAACAGCTCCCAATCATCCCCACCTACGGCGGTGCTTGCCCCCCCCTCCGAGGCAGCCCCACACTCGCCAGCAATCATTTTCCACTTGCAAAATGCGAGTAGGTGAGGGGAAAATTTGAGGGCTCGTTTAGACACTGTTTAGCAGATTTACTAAAGGAGTAGAGTATGTTAACGTTGCATGGTAAATTTTCACTTTGCAAGGGAACTTTCACTTATCTTAGTGAAGGTGGTGAAAATTTAAATAACGCTAAATGAAAATTCCTTTGCAAAGTAAACTTTCTCTACCCCTCTAGTAAATTAACCACTGTGGTTAGTGGCCTGGCCAATTCTGGCATTCCTCTCCTACATGTAAAAATCAGCATTTATTTTGCTAGAAAACTGATAATCCCCAAACATATTTTTTAAAGAAAAAGCCCTAAAGAATAAAATGGTGGATGTTGCATATTTTTAAGTCACATGCTATTTGAGCAGCATTTTTATTTTAACACACATTTAAAGATACACCTTAAAGATTTTTAATCCACAAAAACGCAATATAATACCCAATTGTTTGCTAAAATGTAAAATATTATGTTACGTTGTGTATATAGATACCAAACATTTTATGCTTTACAATTGCATACGCCCATGAAACGGCACTTTCAAGCTACCAGTTTATAGTTTTCCAGATCTAGTACTAGAATTATTGCTCTCTCCTTGCAGTGATACCTCACATGTATGGTGCAATTTACATATGCATGTGGGACCGGCGCATGCGGGACCAAAGCATGCGTTTGCATTTGTGCGTGAGCATGGGGGACCGGGGCACTTTAAAAAATGTTTTTTATTGTGATTATTATTTTTTTTTTTAACAATGTACCTTCATATTTTTTTTTACCAACTTTATTGCTATCACAAGGGATGAACAACATCCCTTGTAATAGTATAGACCACAACAGGTCCCCTTTATGGTGAGATGTGGAGTCTTTTAGCCCCATATCTCTTCTCTGGCTTCCAAAGCATCAGATCAAATGGAGATTGGTTTAAGCTGTTGCTTTTTACAGGTCACTAATAGCTTGTTTACATGAGACCAAAATGGGAAGTGACAAAATCCTTGTTGCTTCTGGTTTCTGACATCACACAGTGTTAGCAACTAATATAATTATCAATCAGCTGTGCACCTGCAGGGCGCTAATGAGAAAAGCTGCTGGACCGGCATCCCGTTAGATGTGATTTCCTATTGGAAGCATGTTATCAAAAATTACATTTTTGTTTCAAAGGATGCTTGAAATATGACTTGTATCTTAGTGCAGACTTCTGTGAAAATTGGTGAGCCAATCACACAAACAGGAAACATTATTTTTGGGAGGCGTTCTGTACACATTCTGTGTACAGAACACCACCAGGTAGCCATATTACATTGCATTTTCAAAAAATTACAGAGCTGAAGGTTGAAACGAAAGGTAAATTTTAATAACATTTAATATGCTGATATTTAATATCATTCAATATGATATACTTGTGTCACAATGGTATACGCTATATTATTTTTTCTTTATTTGCTATTTTTTTCCCCATGAAAGTGGAGTTATCCTTTAAATGTTTTTTTAGCCTTAACTAATTTTTCTTGTGAAAAAAAATATATCCAGGACCACTATATAATCCATTTAATTAAGCATAGAGTGAAACCAATCATCTCTTACTGGCCTGACTATCTAAACTGATGAAAAGTAAAATCTTACAATTGCTTTTAGTAGCTGCATCTTATTACTCTTTGATAACCCAGGATATTGACTCCTGTAAAGTTGTAGTAGTATAAACTACAATCATTTAAGTTTCATTATGTTATTTTGCTGCCAAGAACACCATAAACTGTACATTCGGAACGAGTGAGTGCAGATGTTATTCACTTTAAGATGACAGTTCAAGGACTACAATGAATTTTGTTATCAATGTACAATAACTGTGAGGTATGTTCTCTTCCCTAGCATGAGGATTTAATAATATCTAACATTCTCATAAAATTGCTGCTGCTCACAACTAAAAGGCTTTGAGGGATATTTTCTAATCTGACAGCTAATCTCTCCAAAGACATCATGACAAATGAGTAAGTATGACATTACCAGTGTTCCGTCTTTCTTAACACCGGCTTGGTTTAACAGTCTCCTAATAAATGTGGATATGTAGGCAGATGCTGACATTCCCCCTGGGCCCACTTGTGAAAAATGTAGATGGGAGTGATGAATCAAACTGCTTTTCACACTCTTTACCTTTACTTATTAGGGACTGATGAGGAAAAGAATATGCATTTACAGAGTATACTTCAGCAAAACATGTCAGCTAGGGTATGACATATTCTATATGAGCTTGTGATGTACAATTTTTAGACGATGTAAAGACCTCCTCTACACTACACCATTTCATTATTTTAACATGTAATATAAAAAATAATGTTGTCTAGCAAAACCAGCAAGAATTTAATATTTTGGACACTGCTCATATTAGGATGATTATATATAATAAGCAAACAGAAAAAAAGGCATGATTCTTTAAATGGTGTACAGTATTATCACTGATCACTGTATTAGTGTCACTAGGGCATCAGTGTAAGTCAGTTAGTGTCCCTCCCAGCCAGAGTCATTTAGCACCCGATCGTCCGCCACACTACCACAGTCACATTATAACCACCATTACTAATATAGTGTCTGTACTGATAAGTATCTTGATCACAATAAGAACTTTACTAGTGCCTCCAATAGTATAGTGTCCTCAAAAATGCAGTTTTTAATTAGGATAAGCCTTGATCACTGCCAGCACTTGCAACATGTAGCAGAATACATTTTGGCTTAAATGTATGAAGACATTAGATTTTAGAACTGAAATCAGAAAATATTGAGAGATTTTTTCAAAAATTTTGGTCATTTTTCACTATTATAGAATTATTATTATTTTTTTTTAAACATGATCAAATACCACCAAAAGAAAGCTCTATTTGTGTGAAAAAAATTATATAAATTTCATTTGTGTATAATGTTGCCAGAACGAGCAATTGCCCGTTCTAGTAGCACATTGCTAATAAACAAAAATTTGCCTGGTCATAAAGGGGGTAAAACCTTCTGAAGGTCAAGTGGTTAAAGGGATAAGCACCTGAGACCCTCCTGAGGTTGAGGTCATCCTTAGAAGGTGAGCGTGTGCCCTTGGGGGTGGTGGTGGATTTCACATGAGCAAGAGATTTGATCACCAAAGGATTTAAAGTAGCATGAGCCTTTATGTAGGACACAGCAATTTGGTGGTTTGGTGGTTTCTAGACTTTATGAGCACAGATTACAAAGAAGGATTGTGATATACTTGCCTGGTTTTCATTGTGTTTGGGACTATTGCTTCTAGGCCCTACTACAAGTACAAACAACAAATAATATACACATATGTGGTATTGCTGTGATCGTCAGTAGAAGGAGAAGTTATTTTGTGTTGTCCTTGGCAGTAGGGTATGGCAATAGCTAGAAATATACAGCTATATATATATATATATATATATATATATATATATATATATTTTTTTTTTTTTTTTACTATTTTGTTGATAAAATTGATAAATTAATGTTTATCAATTGAGAAAAACCTAAAGATATCCATTACAATTTACCTCCATTTGAAAGCCCACTTTTTCCTGAAAAAAACAAGGTATAATTCAGCTGGATACACTAAATAGTTGCATATTGATATGTACAATTTTATTAACACAACAGGCATTAAGATTTGTTTTACCCACCACCATGAAGGGGTTATATGACTCCTTTGAAATTTTTATTAAGTGATGCTAACACATATATGTTAACCTTGGAGGAAAACCAGCAGCTACAGCTACCGCAGCTGTGTGGCAGCACAGTGGTGTAGTGGGTAGCACTCTCGCCTAGCAGTAAAAAGGGCTGCTGGTTTGAATCCCAACCATGACACTACCTGCCTGGAGTTTGCATGTTCTCCCTGTGTCTGTGTGCGACCTTGGATTGTGGGCTCCTTGAGAGTAGGGACTGATGTGAGTGTGTAATGTATGTGTTGAGCACTTAGTAAATTGATGGCACTATATGGGTACCTTAAATAAATAGGGACACGCACCCGCACTCACTCAGGTTGGACTAGTGTCTTTATTCAACCTTACTTACTATGTAAATACCCTTTATGAATTATGTGTCAATAAGGTCTTCTATATTTCAACCTATACATCTACCATGCAACCTCAGCAGCAAATTAGATAATTGACATTAATTGTGATTTGTTTATCATTTATAATATAATTTAGTTTATTTATTTGACACTATCTAAAACCAAGTGTAAATATAACATTAATTATCTTTGAAAGCCAAGCATTGTTTACAAATTATTTATTCAATTAATTATATATTGTAATTTTAGTCATACAACTATCATAAAATGATGAATTTAATTATATTTTAATGTGGCCAATTTATAAAAACTAGAGAAAAGAAAAAAGATAACAAAGTATGGAGTAGTTACCCATACTGATAAATAAGAGTCCTTACTTTATATTCCTAGAGAATATAAAGGAAGATAAAACCTGGAAATAAACTTAAAAGGCCTGTCTTAATAGAATAGCATCATTTTTTTCACAGTTTTTATTAATTATGCCCTTAATTTTCTATGGGTCCTAGGAGAACAGACAGCCTGGGTTGCTCATAAACAAGTGCAAATTTTTTAATTAACCTTTTAACCACTGACGTGCTGGCACATCCCTGGACGTGGTTATACTGGGATGATGGCTGCATTATCCCGATATTGTTTTTGAGAGCAATCCTAGCGGCTAACTAGGCGTTGGATCACTTTTACACTGTGTGCACAATTATTAGGCAAGTTTATTTTTGAGGGTTAATTTCATTATTGAACAACTACAGTGCTCTCTGTAAATCCAAAATGTTAAAAAACCTTAAACCTGATTATTTAAGAAAGTAAAAGTGAGATTTTGGCTTTCTTAGGAGATTATCTATGTCTGCACAATTATTGGACAACTATTATGCCCCGTACAAACAGTCAGATTTTCCGATGGAAAATGTTCGATGGGAGCTTGTTGTCAGAAATTCCGACTGTGTGTAGGCTCCATCGGACGTTTTCCATCGGAATTTCCGAAACACACAATTTGAGATCTGGATTCCATTCTCGTAAATTCCGAACGTGTGTACACAATTCCAATGCACAAAGTTCCATGCATGCTCTCAATCAATTACGAGACGCAAGCGCTCGGTCTGGTAAAACTAGCGTTTGTAATAGAGATAGCACATTCGTCACGCTGCAAATTTTTCAATCTTTTAATGCAGCGCATTCTCTTCTTCTTTATAATGCTAGAATAATGAAGTTGCTTTGCTGCTAACATTCACACAGAGTTCTGAAAAAATGATTTATTTATTATTTCTCATGATCTCCTGAATAATATTAGTTATTTTTTCCGTCAGATCTCCATAATAATGTTTTGTATTTTTTTTATAGTGGTTTTTTTTTTATAATTTTTTTATCAAGATCTCCTGTTTTATGTATTTTTTTTATTTCTAGTAATCTCCATATTTTTTTTTTCATTTTGTGTGTCAATTTACCACAACACCATTACTATCTAGTATTTTTTAACCTCAAGGAGGTTGGTTGGTGTCCCTTGTTAATTTGACATTGTATTTTTGAAATGTACCCGCCTACTCACAAACAAACTGTCCTTTTTGAAGTAAAACACATAGTCAAGTATTTTAACAAAAAAAAAATAGCCATTTATTATGGGTCATAACAAAATAAAGAGGAAGGCAACACTGGATAAACTGGTTAAATGTGCGAACCCTTTGTACCCCAGGGCACACATCAAAACTATTTTACAGGCAAAATTGGTGTCCTGAGGAGTCCATATAATAGTGAGCACAATCTGGTCCAGGAGTCCAAGAGATCATGAACAGCAGCAGATGACATATATGTCCTCAGGCTGTGGTCATACCACAGCCTGCATCTTTTGCCAGACCAGACAGAACCCAGGCCATTACACTCTTGTCTTCCTTAGATGCTTCCTTCCAGGCTGTGGCTCTGGTGTTGGAGTTGTGGCAGGAGGTGGAGGAGGAGGACGATGGTCAACCACCTGGCTGCCACTTACCCCCACCACCTCTTGGCTGAGGCTTTCCTGTGTATGAAAAAGACACATTGTTTTAGTTTTTTGGTTATCAATCACACACAATTTAGAGCTCATGACTGTTGCAAATTGAATGTTAACAAATAGAACAGATTGTCATTCTGAGCCCAGCATTTTTCATTCTTGCCCCAATCCTTTTTGGCCAATACTGTCTATTGATATGTAAACCACTTTGTTAAATCAGAAATTAGTGATCAATAATAACTTCTAGTTAACATCATTCATTTTATGACAAGAAATATGTTGAACAATGCTCTACCTGACTCAAGCTGGGCTCCTCCACATCTTCCTGCCTGGAAGGCTCAGGTTGGACATCGGAAGCCTCAGCTGAGGTGGAAGGAAGCCTTAAAGGAAGAGTGGAGAGTGCTGGCCTGGGTTCAGTCTGGTCTGACAGAAAATGCACTTTGTCATTGTACCACAGCCTGGGTACATAAACGTCATCTGAAGCTCCTGATCTCTGGGAATTCTGGACCTTCTTTCACTCCCTAAGATAAGTACTCCTCATGCCACCAATTTTGGTCTTCAAATAGGTGATGTCTGCCGTGGGGATCATCAGCTTCACAAATTCAAGCAGTTTCTCCAACGCTGCCTTCCTCTTTCTTAGCTTAATAAAAAATGGGTGGTTCACCTGCCACATATAGGGCAGCTCCCTGAACATGTCAATGAATATTGCTAGAAATTCCCTATCATTGAAAGGATCCATTTTCTCTACAAGACACAACACAAAAGAGTTTAGCCTGACAAACCCTAATGTCAGGCTAAACTCTTTTAATCTTGTCCCAATATAGGCCAAAATCTATAAGCAGTATAGACCACTGTTGCCCCAAGTTCAAATTGTACCTTCGTTCTAATCGAAGGAGATACTCCTTCCTCCTCTCACAGATCGTACATACAACGCACGTATGTTACACTTTATATACACTGCCATGCGTGAAACTCCGCCCGCCCCTGATGTTCTTTCTAGTCTATTCCAAACCCCTTATCTTTAGGCGCAGTGAGGAGAGCACATGGCGTAGACAGAGCAAGTGCATGCAGACAGCACCAGCAATGACTAAAGCCCAGAGCCACGAACGTCCCGATCCCGGAGGAGATTTAAGGCCTCAAATATGTCCTTTGTAGAGATGGTGGAGATGGTGGACATCTTGAAGAGGGCCGACTATGATGGGAAGTATGGACCTTACCTAAATCCTAATCTGAGAAAGGCCAAGATCATGGCTAAAGTTGTGAAAAGTCTGTGCCGGAATTTTGGGGTACAACAATCCAAGGAGCAATTGAGGAAATGCTGGTCAGACCTGAAATTGAGTGAGCAGGATCAGTACAGAAGGATCAAGAGAGTTCTTCAAAAAAGTAAGTTGTTGTTGTGTGTTCTTATTATTATTACTTGCATGCTGTTCCATGTGCTTTTCTTTACTGCTGTACATTTTAAAATGGCAACTTTCGGGTTCGTGAGCACAGTAATTGTAAACATTGTTCGTTTGCCCACTAATACAGTGTTTGGGGCAGATACAGTTTAATTACATTTGTTCAGGCCTATTTGTATTAAAAGAAGTTTAGTACGTTGTTGTCTAGATTGGTTTGTAACTAGAATGAAATGCAAACTTGATTCAGTGTAAGGAGAGGACACTCAGCAGCTGTTTACACATCTGGATGCAGGAGCACTACTGTGGGACACCAGAACAAATTTTTTAGTCCCACACAGGTGCTCCAGTGGATACTAGGGGTGTCTCCATGTGTGAAAATTGTACAAAAAAAGTAAGTATTCCAGCTTTAGAAAGGGAAAAAAAATGTCTTCAGCTTGGAACTCAAAAAAAGCCCAAAAATACAATTGTATGACACTTCCAAGCAAGGTTTCAGATTCATATTCCTGCCCTCAAATATCTGTGTGCTAAGTATACCTTTTTTATTTAGATGGGGAGAAAAGACTTGGGACATATGAGGACACCAGGGACCCAAAACCTTCTAAAGAAGGGGAAATACCACCAACAAGACCAGAGGATGTGGAGGGAGACGTTTATGAAGTTGGTGAAATAGTGACCACGGGGGGGGCGTGGCCTGACCGGGATCCGAATAGGACGTGTTGCACAGAGCTCCTGTAATCCCCCTGCAGAATCCTTGCCATCCTACCTCTGGTAATACAAATCCTGGTCCCCAAAAGACATCCAGGGCTAAACAGACAGCCAGAGAGTCGCACGGGCCTGTATTGCGGCTGTCTTCTGTGTTGGGGGCTGCCTGGAGGACAGGCCGCGGCTCCGGCCTACTCCCGGGAGCGGTGGCCATCTTGGTACACCCGGCCGTGGTCCCGGCGCCGAATCCTGACCCCCCAGACCTCCCTTTAAGTGGCATAGTCTCTATATAGATTCCCCTGCTCCGCGCCAACGGAATGGCAAACCTCGGCTAGCATAGCACAATCTGCACCCGGCACACACTGTAAGCCTCCAGCAGCTCACATAAACACATAAAGCATCAGGCGGTTATGTACCGCTCAACGAAGAACCGTCACAAGTGTAACACACAACCCAAATCAGCTCTGGCCACAGGGAAGGGGAAAAGGGCAATGGCTCCAAACCCACTGGAGCCGGACGACTCCTCACAACACTCGGCAGCGGACCCTGCCTCCCCAGCCGATAGCCTGCACCAGTTCCCTACGGACCTGGTAAGTCCCCTGCATGCAGACTCAGATGCCTTGCTGAACAAATTTCGCTCCATTGTTAGAGATGAAATCACACAGGCCTCACGCAAGCTCTCCTCTGACCTTGTAAAAGGACTTAAAGAGATAGGCCACCGCACTAACCAGTTAGAGCAAAGAATGGACTTAGCAACCACTGTGCTTGAAGGTCATGAAGAAGAGGTGGATAAATTGTCTGCAGAGCTGGAGTCCCTGCGAGACAAACTAGAGGATGCTGAAAATAGGGCCTGCAGGGATAATCTCCGCATCTGCAGAGTCCCGGAACAAATCACTGATTTGCAGGGTATGGCAACAGCCTTTTTTCAGGAGCTGGCACCTGGGATACCCCTGGAGAGACTGGAATTTGACCGTATACACAGATCCCTAGCACCCAAACCGTCAGAGGGCCCCCCAAGAGATGTCATCATCAAGTTCCATTTTTATCGCACCAAGGAGCGGCTCCTCCAAGCGGCACGGGAACAGCAAGACCTCTCTTTTCAGGGTAACCCCCTCCAGCTTTTTGCGGATCTCTCTCCAGTAACTATTGCAAGGAGAAGAGACCTGAAACCCTACCTCCAGGTCCTGCAGACCCAAGGGATCAAATATAGATGGGGGTTCCCTTTTAAGCTCTCATTTTCGCATCTCGGCCGCCAGTTCCATGCATCCTCCCCCTCTGACCTGAAACGTCATTTTCAGGAACTGCAGCTGGAAATACCACCTTCCCAGGGAGATGCACCCTCTTCTTCCTCCAGGCCCAGATCCTTCCAGCCTCCTCGCCGGACCTCTCAGCCCCTTCAAAGGTCTCAACTCCGATCACAGGCCTTGCGGGACCTGCAGGCCCAAAGGTTCATAGCAGGCCCTAAAGGCTGATGGCATATAACCTCCCAAGTTGACGGTTCTTCACAGAAAAGTTCCAAATTACTCCATGAAACCCTAAGCCTGCCTCCGGTTGCAATCGGACTTACATTATATCTGGCACCCGCTGATACCCAGCATGTTGTTACTGAACTGGTAATAGGCAGAACTGACCTCACAGATGCTAGTTTTTTCCGTTCAATTGAACCTGATCTGACACTCAATTTCTTGCAAGAACTTCCCGGGACTGGGCCCCCCTGGGGCGCCCCAACTGCGAGATGGTGCCTCCGGGACAAGTCGGCCACACCCGGGCGAGACATTGAGCACTTATTAAGGCATGTCACTTTGACCCCCCTTACAGGGGTCGTACATGGCGGCCGCGGAGTGTCCAGCTGACTGTATACTGCCGCCTCTGTGGCGGGGTGCACTCACACCCTGCTGCACAGCGGGATAATAGAATTTTGACAGGTTCTACTTTGTTTTTTCCTGCTCTGTCGAGGTTTTTTTTTTTTTTTTCTGACGCAAACATGCTGGTTCCCTCAGCTCTCAGGCAGTCGTCAATATGCTGCAGACAGCAGTTTCCCGTCTTTGCGGGGAGGCGGGTGGGTTTCAAAATATGATGTTATATTCTTTCACCCTGTTAGTGTTGTGAGTTACACTTTATTTTATTAGTTATTTATTTTTATTTTTTTCAGATTGATTGCCTCTCCCTCTCTATCTATTGGGTAGCCATGAGGGACTACCCAATGACATTTTGGTCTCTCACTCGCCACAGGCCCCCTCGACAATGGAGGGGAGTCCAGGGCGACGGGGAGACCTAAAATAAAAGGCAACCACATATTTCAGGATGTTTGTGTTCTCCTTTAGTGCCTTAAGCGGTGCACCAAGTCTTGTGCTTAAAGTTTTAAAGTTAATTTTACTATATAACAATGCCGAGCGGTTCCGTTGGATCACTGCTCCCCCCATGAGTTGGCTCTTGGTTCGGACGTTAGTCCCGACCAACATTCAACCCCCCTGTGGGCCTTTAGACCCACAACCAGTTGCACTCATACTTTTTCAGTACTATATGCTACAATTTTTTACTGGCTATTATATGTACTACAGTATGCCTTTCTACCTTGTTCTTTTCTTTGTTTCACCTCCTCTCTACCTCCCTTTTCCCCTTTGCAGGTCCTCACGGTGGGTGAGTAAAGTAGTTTTATGGCTAACTTCCCATGTACCATGACACTTAATTGGTTATCCCTGAATGTGCAGGGAATGAACTCCCCCCAGAAAAGGGTTAAAGTTTTTAAATATCTTAAACAGCAGAAAGTGAACATAGCATGCCTACAGGAGACCCACTTCTCATCTTCTTCTTGTCCTAAATACTTTGATGCCATGTACCCTCAAGTTTTTCTAGCTAATGGCCCGACTAAACAGAAGGGCGTTTTGATTGCCATACACAAGTCGGTTCCCTTCAGTTGCAGTAGAGAGATTGCTAACCCAGACGGTAGATACCTTTTACTACAAGGCACTATTCAGGACACGGAGGTCACCATCCTAACATATTATGCTCCAAATAATAAGCCAGGACCCTTCCTCTCCCATATCTGCTCCCTGTTGCAGTCCCACCAGAGAGGCACTCTCCTCTTAGCGGGAGACTCCAAGTACCCCTCGGAACACAAAGCCCCATCATCCGATGCAAAACAATTCATGCATTCTTTACAAAGTCGTGACCTGGTAGATATCTGGAGGGAGCTACATTCTATTGGCAAGGATTACAACTACTACTCCCATCCTCACCATTCCCACTCCAGAATTGACCATATGTTTGTTCTGAGGAAACATCTCCCCCTGGTTGTGTCTGCTTCCATTTTAGCAGCTCCTTGGACAGACCACGACCCTGTTTTGGTTATATGCCACTCGCTGCTCAGCAAACCCCAATATTCCGCTTGGACTATGAATGACTCTCTCTTATCTTTTAAGGAAGTCCTCACCGATATCACTCAAGCCTCAGTGGAATATTTCAGGCTTAACGCTGGGTCAGTTTCCTCTGAGGTGACTCTTTGGGAAGCATACAAAGCGGTACTCAGGGGGCATATAATTCAGCTGGCAGCAAAACGCAAACGAGAGCGTATAGCAATGCGTAAATCTTTAGAAGCGCGCCTAGAATCCCTATCCAGAATTTTTAAACAGTCCCCTACCCCGGCTAACCGTAAACTATTAGATGGGGCGCGTACAGAACTCGACCTATGCCTCACTGAAGAGGCAGAACGTACATTACGCTGGGCCCGCCAGAAATGGTACACCAAGGCCAACAGACCCAACTCAATGCTGGCCAATAGGCTGCGCACCTTTACCCCGAAGCACAACCCTATCACTCTCCGCACGAGACATAATGTCCTCACAAGTAACCCGTTGAAAGTGCTGGAAGAATTTAGGTACCGCCTCACCTCCCTCTACAAGGCCCCCACTCAGCCTCCTACTCAAGACCTGACATCCTTCCTGACAGGACTGACATTGCCTAAGCTGTCTGACACACACGCATCGTTAATGGATCGAGATATTCAGTTAACGGAAGTATTACAGGGTATAAAAGAACTGAAAGTAGGCAAACGTCCAGGCCCGGATGGCTTCACGGCCCTTTACTATAGGAAGTTAGCAGACGTCTTAGCCCCCCATTTAACAACTATGTTCAATGCAGTAAAAGATGGCCATGCACTCACACCTAACCTTTTAACCGCCAATATTGTTATGATTCCAAAACCCGACCGTGACCACACGTCTTGGACCAATTTTAGGCCCATCTCACTTATTAATGTAGACATTAAAATACTGACCAAGATCCTGGCCAATCGTTTAAACTCCTTCCTACCACGCCTGGTCAAAAAAGACCAGGTGGGGTTTGTTCCGGGGAGACAAGCAGGAGACGCTATTAGACGTATAATACAACTTCAGCACACAGCCCATAGCCGGTCTATAGCAACTATGTTACTGTCTCTTGACATGAACAAGGCCTTTGATACTTTGTCCTGGCCTTACCTGACAAAGGTACTCAGTCACTATGGCTTCGGATCGTCATTCTTGCAATGGGTAATTGCACTATATGATTCCCCCCAGGCTAGGGTCAAATACTATGGTTTCAAATCAGTTCCATTTTCCATCAGGAGGGGGACTCGGCAGGGATGCCCACTCTCCCCACTCCTATTTATTTTGGCCATGGAACCTTTGGCAGAGGCGATCCGATCCCACCCGGACATAACTGGTGTTGAGATAGCAGGGACACCCCATAAGATATCACTGTTCGCAGATGATATTCTCCTAACCCTAACAAACCCTAGAATCACCCTACCTAACTTGTTCTCTTTACTAGACTCTTTTGCCTCCCTTTCCGGCTTGTCCGTTAACCCCACCAAATCAAAAGCCATGTCAATTAATCTTCGGTCCTCAGACTTTTAACCTTAAAAAATACCTTCACGTTCCAATGGCTGACTTCATTACCCTACCTGGGGATCCGGCTCACCCCAACCTACGCGGGACTCTATAAGGCAAATTTTCCTCCTATATTTAAGAAGCTGACGGACATGTTGTCCTCTTGGACTCATCTCCCATTATCCTGGTTCGGTAGGATCGTGGCAATTCGTATGACATACCTGCCGAAATTACTCTACTTCTTTAGAGTCCTACCGGTCCCGATTCCGCCGCATATCCTACGAATACATCAGCGCAAAATCCTGAAATTTGTCTGGGGTCCTACCCATCCCAGAATCAATAAGCAAATACTATATGCCCGCAGAATCAATGGTGGACTGTCAGTCCCTAACCTACAAGCCTACTATATAGCTACAAACATAGCCCCGTTATCCCAACTCCATGCACAACACCAAATGCCGCTATGGGCCACTATGGAGCTAGTGGACTCACACCCAACACCAATCTCCTCATTGCCCTGGCTCCCTCCCACACATCGTCCTCTCGTGACGGGGCCATGTCTGGCCCATTCCCTTCGCATGTGGGACTCGGTAAAGTATTCGGCCGGCCTGATTTCTCTTCATCTACCCCTACTTCAATTTCCCCAGTGCCCATTGTTCCCACCAGGCTGGGAAAATCCCCAGCAATTCTCCTGGTGGAAGACAAACGGATTCACAGACATTCACTCCTTTTTCACCCCCACCAGGATAATATCATTTGAGGCTCTACGCTCCTCTCACGATATTCCGTTACGTGAACACTATAGCTACCTGCAGATTCGTCACTTTCTCCAGGGGCTTATAAAATCTCAACCGACCCCTTATATTTTGACCCCCTTCAAGAACTTCTGCAGAGCAAGACCCCAAACCTCGGGTTTAATATCACTGGTCTATTCTTCTATTATTACCTCTAAAAAACCACCGACACGACTCTGTCACCTTCAATGGGAAAGGGAACTAGGAAAACAGCTCGATCCGGAGGATTGGCAGGTCATGACTTTAGCAATATCCAAATGCTCAAAGAATGTCATCTTTTTAGAAAATGCCTATAAGATACTTTACAGGTGGTACTACACGCCTGCTAGACTGGCCCGGTTCATTCCAGCCTACTCTCCCTTGTGCTTCCGAGGGTGTTCCCAGGAGGGCACAATGTCGCACATCTGGTGGACCTGTCCGAGGGTACGCAGGTTATGGATTAGAGTTTACTCCCTCCTCCGAAGCATACTCCATGCTGACCTCAAAAAGGATCCGTTCGAGGCACTTCTCTGCAAACCAATTGCGGAGCTGCTTCGCCCGGAGCGCCAGCTGGCTCTGCATCTCTTTACTGCAACCAAACTAATGATAGCTAGGGCATGGAAGACACAGACACTAAGTTATGAGGCAGTTAAGAATCGCATGGATGATATAATGGTTAACGAAAAGCTGACCGCTGTCCTTTCGGACACTCATGATAAGTTCCTGAAGGTATGGAGGCCATGGGTCGAATATACTAAACCCACTAGATTTGATACCACCCTTCTTCGGATTTAATGCACTCTTGCTCCCCACCGCGGGGACCCACCCTCCCCCTTTCTTCCTCTTTTCTCCTTTCCCCCTATTCTTTACTCCTCCCTTCTCAACTAATCTCTGCCCCTAGCTCTTCTTTGACCTCCCTTTCAAAAATGTTTTCAGCCTCTGTTATATTCTTATTGTTTTGTTTTTCTCTGATTTACTAGCATACTTATTTTATTTATAAGATGCTAAACTTTTTGTTATGTTTATTCATGATGCATTATCTACACTGTTAAACTGTGAAATTGCTATAATTATCAAGAAAATCCTTTGTAAAAGAAATAGTGACCACAACAGGTGAGTGTCTGAGACCACAGCTTCAGGTAATAGATGTATGACTGCATATTTTTAAAACATGGCGTGTTTTTGAATTTTAGGTGATGTGGATGTTGTGGAAGAAGAAACTCATTTCACAAGTGCAAGTGCACACGTCCTTATTGGGGAGATCATGGTGTGCAATCGTGATTTACAAAATATCAAGAAAGACATCAATGATATTGAAAAAAGACTAAAAAACAATATTTTAGGCTGAATCTAAAAAGCACATAACGTCTTAATTTTTTTGCTATTTTTCACCAATTTTTTAAGTATCTTGTGTGGTTTTGGCCAATTATGTTAACTTTTGTAGGTAGGATTTCACGCAAACACATAAAAAATAATAATTAGTAAGTGTAAACTGATGAGGCAAGTGAATCGTGTACACCCAATAAAAACAATAAAAAAGTGTCCAATAGTGATAAAGTAGTAGGTGATGGCTTCTAGCTTCCAGTTAAACAATGGAGTATTCAATCAACTGTGTGATAGACTTCCAAAAATACATAATGGTCAAATAAACTCCTTCCCTCTGTGAAAATGATCTTGTGGGCTCCCCGTGCCCATCTTCTACTGACCCAGCCTGTATTGTGTACCAAATTACCTATGCCCTAATACCCCGATCCCCCCCCCCCCCCACCTGCTCCCTATATGTTTATCCTATGCCCTACTAAACTATATATTTAACTAAAAATGTTCATATCCAGAAACACTTTATTATAGCATCCTTTGCCTGCAAGGATACCAGTTGCCTATATACCTATATTAAGCCCATCCCTCAGTCTATTCCGTGTCTATGCAGATCCCACTATAAATGACTCTTCACTTTCTCTATCCACATCTTCCACATGCTTTCAAATTCCTGAAGATTGCCCCTTTTTATGTACTCCATTCTTTCCCTACCCAAGGTTTCATTCATTGTAGAGATCCAGTCTTTCACAGTGGGGGGCTCCTTTACCTGCCATCTAAGTGCTATCAACTTTCTAGCCTGAAACAGGGCCCGCGTGACAGCTAAGGTAGTACTCAACCTTTCTCCCATCACTCTTCTATGCCCCAGAATACAAACCAAGGCCTCGTTTGCCACTGTCATGCCGAAAATATTTCCCAAGTTCCCAGTCACCTCCTCCCAGTATCTAAACAGCTTGGGACACCTCCACACCATGTGAATGAGATCTCCCGTCCTTCGACACCTGGGGCAGTTGTCATTGGGCCTTCTCCCAAATTTAAAAAGTCTTTTAGGAGTATAATAGGCTCTGTTTAGCAGCATTATGTGTGAGAGTCTCTGTGAAGGGGTCACAGAAACCTGCGCTCCCAACTCCAAGATTCTCGCCCATTGTTCCTGGGTCATTCCTCCCACCTCCTCTTCCCATTTAGCCTTTACCCCAAGGAGTATTTCCCTGCTATTAACCGATTTGCTTAATTGGTCATAAATTCTTGAAATTACCCCTCTAGTGGGGGTTATTTGAGTTATGCACTGAAATAGAGGCATCTCTTCCCATCTCGGAGTCTGGGCTTTAAATTGTGCTTTAAGGGCATGTTCCAACCGGACATATAGGAAGAAAGACCCCCGGGGAAGCTTAAACTCCCCAACCAGTTCTGAAAATTTCTTTAACCCAGAGTCGTTATATAATTGACTTAGCTTACTGAGACCAAGCTTCTCCCACTCTCTAAATATGCCTATCTTAAGAACTTCCTGCAAATTACGGTTGTTCCAAATAGGAGAGTAGACTGTTAAGGCTCCATACCCCATCTTTTTCTTAACTGTTTTCCAAAGTTTGATTATCAATTTAATTGTTGGAAATTTATCATGGAACGCGTCCGCCTCTAGGGCTTCAATAATTGTATTATGTGTGGAGCTCAACAACAGTAACTTGCCATTAGGGGTGCCTCCTTTCGGTATCCCACAGCCCAATAATTGCTGCAACTGAGTTGAGTAAAAATAACTCTCGGGATGTGGGAGGGCAAAGCCCCCCTCCTGGGTAGGGAGCTGGAGCACTCCAAGACGGATCCTGGCTTGTTTCCCCTTCCAAATCAATTCCCTAAAGAGACTGTCAATTTTTTTAAACCACTTCTTACCTATCCAGACAGGGGAATTATGCAAGACGTATAGCAGTTGTGGCATCCATATCATTTTTATTAAGCTACATCTTCCTGCAACTGATAGAGGTAGGCGTCTCCAAATTCCTATTTTTCGTTTAAATTTTGTTAATAGAGGGACAAGGTTTTTACTGATATATAGAGCAGGGTCCTTCGTCAGGACAATCCCTAGGTACTTCAGAGCTTCCACTGTTACCACTTGAGGCATACCAGGTGCTATTGTCTTATTTATGGGGTCTATCGGCAGAAACTCTGATTTCTCCCAGTTTATCTCTAAGCCAGAAAAACTGCCGAAGTCCTCCACTATCCTCATTGCTCCCGGTAGCGATTTCCTCGAGTCTCCCAAAAATAACAGAATGTCATCCGCATACAATGCGATTCTTTCCTCGCCTGTTTTTCTCTGGAAGCCGGTTATCGTTCGACTTCCCCTTATGGAAATGGCCAGGGGTTCCATCGCTAGTGCAAACAACAGAGGGGAGAGTGGGCACCCCTGCCTCGTCCCCCTCTCCAGCTCAAACCAGTCCGACAATTCGTTGTTAATTTTTAATCTTGCCTTGGGTCGAGTATATAGCATTCTAATCCACCCTATAAAGGCAGAGCCAAATCCAAAGATCTCCAGCACGCGCCACATATAGCCCCACTCCACGCTATCAAAAGCCTTGGATACATCAAGGGTCATCAACGCTCTCGAACCCTCGTTCACCATTGGGGTCTGTACATTCAAAAACGCCCTTCTAATATTCAGGCTCGTGGATCTATTGGCTATGAAGCCCGCCTGGTCCTCGTGGATCAGCTTGTGGATAACCCCATTCAATCTTGCTGCCAGCACTTTGGCCAGAATTTTTATGTCCGTGCATAAGAGAGAAATTGGTCTATAGGCGGCCATATCCAAGGGATCTTTCCCTTCTTTCTGTAATAAAATAATAGTTGCTTCTAGCATTGAGGCAGGTAATTGGCCCCCCTCAAGCGCCCCCCCCAAAACTTTTAGCAGTTCGGGGATCAACACTTCACCATAGTGTTTGTAGGTCTCAATTGGAAGACCATCTGGTCCGGGCGACTTATGGGTTGCCATGCCTGCTACTGCTTGGTGTAATTCTGCTATAGATATTGGGGCATCTAATATATCTCTTTCTTCCTGTGATATGGTGGGGATGTCTAACCCCCTTAGGAAGTCCTCCATCTTAGCCTCCTTACCCCTCTTCTGGGAGGAGTACAGTTTTTTATAGTAATCCCTGAAGGCTTGTACTATTTTTAAGGTGCTTGATACTACCTCACCGCTCTGGGATCTAACCGCGAGAACCGTGGATGGAGCTGCATTGGATTTTGCTAGCATAGCCAGTGTCCTTCCCATTCTCTCGCCCTCCACCATAGATTCCTGTCTTTGGAGTAACCGCCTGGTTTCTGCTTTCTGTATAACCACTGATTTATATACTTGTTGTTTCTCTTGCCAGACACTCTCCGTCTCCGGGGTTGGGTTGCAAGTATAGTTGTTTTCTGCTTCAAGAGCGTCTCTCAACAAGCTCTCCTCCTCCCTTCTAGCCTCTTTGTTGAATGTAGCTATCTGCTGTATCAGGACCCCCCTAAAAAAAGCCTTAAGGGTGTCCCATAGCGTAGAAGGGGACACTGTTCCCTGATTGATCTCAACAAACTCCCTTAAGGAGGAAAGTATCCCATCTGTCTTTTTAATAATTTCAAACCAGTACGGGCTTATACTCCAGTTCTTCCGGGGCCTAGGCTCCCCAAGATTTAAAATGACTACCATAGGTGAGTGGTCTGAGATACCTCTTGGCCAGTATGTTATTTTTTCTACCATCTGGAGAGCCCTATCATTTCCTAGGGCTAGGTCTATCCTTGAAAGCACGGAGTAAGATGCAGAACAGCAAGTATATTGCAGCACGCCTGGGTTCCGTGCCCTCCACAAATCCATTAATCCCACTTCTTCCAGAAAGAAGCTTAACCGACTCCTTACTGAGACCTCTGAGCTTTTTCGTAGTGGGAATCTATCCAGCCCTTTATCTAGAACCTCGTTGAAGTCCCCCATTGCTACAATCGGCACCTCTTTTTTATCTAGCAAAAATTCATGCAGTTTAAGCAAGACATCCAGATTAAAGGGCGGAGGGATATATATATTTGCCACCACATACCTGGCGTTTTCAATAGAACATAATAATAAGATGTATCTACCCAACTCGTCTATCCTGACCTGGCTGCAGGAAAACTTCACCCCAGACTTTACCAAAACACTCACTCCCCTACTGTAGGAGGAGTGAACCGCATGAAATTGGGTTTGAAATTTTTTCATCTGTAGGTGATGAATAGTTTCCTTGGTTAGGTGGGTTTCCTGCAGACAGACCAGATCAGCCCCACAACTCTCCATCATAGAGAACACTGCTAATCTTTTAAGTGGTGTACCTAGGCCCCTGACATTCCAGGATCCTATTTTCAGAGTCTTAGCTAACATCTAAAGACTGAGGAATATCCTTTACCCCGACACATACAAACGTATATAACAGAAAGATATAAGATAAATTTAGTATATATAACCCTAACCCAAAACAAATTTTTCTCCTCCCAGTGGCTGTGATAACAGTTCCGTGTGTGTGCATTCTTGGCCACTAGACCACGTATTCATTTTGGCTATATTAGCCTTACTTTGGGCATAAATTTGCCATAGACAGTGCTTGCATGTGCGTGTAGAACAACCAAAAACCTATTTACTATAAAAAGTGCCTGTATGTGCAAAAATAATCTTAAGGAATCTCTTCTTGTATATTTTGTTGGTGTTTTTGTCCTTTTTCTTCCTTCTTACGGGTCCCCTCTTTCTCTAAACTGAGTTGGAAAAGGATGGGTCCCTTCGGTTATCGAGTCCTAGTTAGTGGGGCTTACGAGATGGAAGGGACAGAGGACTAGTTGGTAAAGAGGCGTAATGGAATCCGTTGGTCATTATGGCGATATAAAAAGCAATGAGAAAAAGTATAATCCACTATGATGTGAATACGAGAAGGCGACAGTTAATGAACATCAAACTGATTTAGCCCTCCAAACACTGTTTACTGATGTGGAAAAAAACAAAAAAACAAAACTCCTTCCCTCTATATCAGGTCTCCCATTGCCCTTACCTTAAAGGGCTTAAGATAAAGCCTTAATATGGATGCAGGGTGATGGTCTAGAAGTAATTTGGTGGTGTCCACTGGTTGCTGGTTCCTGGTGAATCGATGCTTTAGCCACTTCAGTAAGTGAAGAATAACGATGGATTAATGACACAAACCACAATACAGCACAGCACTTTACGCAACAAGTCTCTTTTTAACCCCCAGATACAAGATAAACAACATATTGACGTTTTTAAAGACCTAGTTTTGAAAGAACTGGACCAACTAAAAATAAAAAATATTAAAGACCCAGTACATATCAAGAAGGGCATACAGGCATTAACCAAGAGAAAAGACCTTGTGATAAGACCAGCCGATAAAGGAGTAGGAGTAGTGTTACAAAATAAAGACAACTATTTAAAAGAGATTGAACGCCAACTTTCTGATGAGTCTACTTATATCAAATTACAGAGAAATCCTACTTCACAAATTAAACGAGGATTGGAACAACTAGTCCAAAAGGGAGTTAAAAAATCAATATTAAATAACAAAGAAGCCAAGTACCTAGTACCAGAATTGTGCAGAATACCAGTAATTTATACAGTCCCTAAGATACACAAAAACTGTGAGAATCCACCAGGAAGACCTATTGAGAATGGCATAAATTCAGCAACAGCCAGACTGGGCGAATATATAGATAACTTCATCCAACCAGCCGTTCAATGCACAAAAGCCTATCTACAGGATACAAAACACATCTTACAATTACTGGACTCGCCAACTGTCCTAGAGGGAAGAACCCTGCTGGCCACAGCCGATGTGTGTTCTTTATACACCAGTATCAAACACCACCAAGCATGTGAAGCCACCAAATGGGTGCTAAAACATTTTTCCAACTTACATCGCACACAACGAAAGTATTTGATCAAATGTATTGATTTCTCCCTCCAAAATAATTATTTCTGGCACCACCAAGAATTTTACAAACAAGTAACAGGAATTGCCATGGGGGCTAAATATGCCCCTAGTGTGGCAAACGCGTTTATGGCTCAATGGGAAGATGAAGCAGTTTTCAACAACACCCCATGCCAATTAGAACTTTACAAAAGATTTATAGATGACATTGTAATTGTATGGAACGGAGATAAAGAGTCACTTGAACAATACCTCACTAGATTAAACCAGAATGATAGAAATATCTCTCTCACCTGGAAGATTGATGACAAACAAATCCAATTCTTGGATTTAGACATCATCATTGACAATAATCGACTCATCACCAAAACTCATTTTAAAGAGGTATCAAGAAACAGTTACTTGCCCATCACGAGTTGCCATCATAAACCTTGGCTTTTCAACATACCAAAGGGGCAACTAATTAGAATTAAACGTAACTGTACAAAAGAATCAGACTACGAGATACAAGCAGATGTAGTCGGAAAAAGATTCATGGAAAAAGGATACGACTCAAAATTTATTAATAAACAAATCTCATTGGTCCAATCCCTGGACAGGACAACTATGTTACACTCTCAAAAGAAAAAATCCACAATGTCATCGGAGGTTCCGGCATTAATCTTGAGTTTCAATGTCTAACATAAGGACATAGAAAGAATAATAAAAAAACACTGGCATATTTTAAGAGAAGATAAACATCTGAAAAATATACTACCAGACAAACCACTCATCATCTATAAGAGAGCTACCACACTATGAGATCTAATTGTCAAAAACGTAGTGGATCCTCCTTCCACTAATTCATTCTCTTTTTTTAATGGAAAAGGTTTTTTTTACATGTAAATACTGCTTTGCATGCCAACGGTCCAGAAAATTCCAGAGTAAAAAAACAGAATTTGTAGCAACCAATACTGGGCAAACATACCCTATCAAGGATTTTATTATCTGCCACACAGAAGGGGTTATATATGTCCTCCAATGTTCTTGTAACTTGCAATATGTTGGACGGACGAAAAGAGCCTTAAAAGTCAGAGTAAAAGAACATGTGCAAAATATAATAAACTAATTCCCGAAACACAATGTATCGAGGCATTTTGCCAAGGTCCACAATAGCAAAGCAGCGGAAATGACCTTTTGGGGCATAGAGCGCTATCATAAGGCATGGAGAGGTAGTCATAAAATTCGAAATCTCAGCCAAAAGGAATCTCAGTGGATACACAAAATGAATACTTTAGCGCCGAATGGGTTGAATATAGACTTCGACCTTAATTGTTTTATTAGTGACTATTGATATATTGCTTTACTATGGTATGATTTTATTAGTGTGAACCTGGTGCCAATTTTCCGGGACACAGATTTTATTCCTTATAACACATTTTTTAGTATTTTATCTTTAATCATCTTTTAAATTAATCAATCAATGACCGTCCGAATTTTCCAGATTATTTAATATTTAGAACTCATTATACAGCTATCGTCTGATTCAGCCATTAAGGAGGTAATGTTGACTGCATTTTAAATTTTAACCACATGATGGCAGCACCTATAATGAATTATTATCAGGCCTGTATATATTAAATAAATTTGATTCGCCATGGAGTTTTAGACTTTTATATTAATATATTATCATCCTTTTTCCAGTATTTTATAATTCTCCAATATGAAATGATTCACAGCAATCGGTTTTGTGCTGTGAAATATTTATTTCATTGGACCGCCTGTGGGTCTATGTATAATCACATAGGGTCATCTCTCTCAATCACCTCAAGATGGCAGCACACTCACCCATCAGAACATTGCACGGATTTTAAGCTTATCTTCTTTAAAATAACAGTAACATATTTGCACACCTTAAGTATCTACTAATTAATAACTATCAACTATTTTTAGCCCGCACAGCATGCCAATATTTTAGTATTGTATAGGGCAGTATTTCCTGCGCTATGACAACTACCTAGACTACACAAACATGGCGTCTGTACTATTTCCGGTTACAGACTATAAACACACGGAGGTTTCGACCAATCAGAATCTCTGATGAAGTCACGAGGTCACGTGACGCAACGCGTAGGATCCCGCTAGCCATCACACACAACACTAGACGCTGTCTTGACCCAGAAGTGTTGTGAGTGTGAACCGGAACTTTTGTACCAGGTGACGGCGTTCCACCGCCATCTTTTCTTGTCACCGCCCCACACTGTACCCACAGTGTGGATGTTTTTATATACTGCTTGGAAAGTCTTTTTTGATGAAATAAATTTTTAAAAAACAAACTACACCATTGGGAGCCCCCCTGTTCTTTTGTCTTACTTGGTCCACCTAGAGCCCAGGATCCAGAATCGCCCCAACAAGAAGTGGCTAAAGCATCGATTCACCAGGAACCAGCAACCAGTGGACACCACCAAATTACTTCTAGACCATCACCCTGCATCCATATTAAAGCTTTATCTTAAGCCCTTTAAGGTAAGGGCAATGGGAGACATGATATAGAGGGAAGGAGTTTATTTGACCATTATGTAATTTTTGGAAGTCTATCACACAGTTGATTGAATACTCCATTATTTAAATGGAAGCTAGAAGCCATCACCTACTACTTTATCACTATTGGACACTTTTTTATTGTTTTTAATGGGTGTACACGATTCACTTGCCTCATCAGTTTACACTTACTAATTATTATTTTTTATGTGTTTGCGCGAAATCCTACCTACAAAAGTTACTTTATGGTGATACAGTGAGCACTATTGATTTTGCAGCATCACTTGCTTGATTTTGCACACATTTGATTTTTTATCACATTTATTTAGTAGCGCAGAGGTCCTATCACCGATTATTTTGGCCAATTATTGCCCAGGGGGTTTAGTACACACCCCAGACTATTTAAGGCCGCCTGCACGGCGGCCCTGTGTAGTGTGTTCTGGCGTTGAGAGAGAGAGACAGAGAGACAGTGTCATTTGATTTAAGTTAGATAGAGTAGGCAGGCGAGTCCGTTAGCTGCATTTACAGTGTATTGTGCATATATACATCCTAAGTGTTGTATATATATATATATAGCTAGATCCGTTCCTGTTATTCTCTTCCTACTGACAGGCAGGCAGGTGTTTTTACAGTATTTACAGATACCTGAAGAAAATTGCTGGTGTTCTTCTGATCCTATTAGTCCTATTAGCTAAAGTATTTACAGTTAGTGTAGTGCATCCTCTGCACAGTGTGCACCTAAAGCTACCTGAAGAAAATTAGTGGTGTTCTTCTGATCCTATTAGTACAGTACCACAGGCAGCTGCAGTATTTACAAGTTAGTGTAGTGCGTCCTCTGCACAGTGTGCACCTAAAGTTACCTGAAGAAAATTAGTGGTGTTCTTCTGATCCTATTAGTAAAATTTTGCAGGCAGCTGCAGTATTTACAAGTTAGTGTAGTGCGTCCTCTGCACGGTGTGCACCTAAAGCTACCTGAAGAAAATTGGTGGTGTTCTTCTGATCCTATATTAAAAACACAGGCAGGCAGCTACAGTAATTACAGTTAGTGTACTGCTTCCTCTGCACAGTGTGCACCTAAAGCTACCTGAAGAAAATTGGTTGTGTTCTTCTGATCCTATTAGTACCGATGGCAGCTGTAGTATTTACAAGTTAGTGTAGTGCGTCCTCTGCGCAGTGTGCACTTAAAGCTACCTGAAGAAAATTGGTGGTGTTCTTCTGATCCTATTAGTATCGCAGGCAGCTGCAGTATTTACAAGTTAGTGTAGTGCGTCCTCTGCACGGTGTGCACCTAAAGCTACCTTAAGAAAATTGGTGGTGTTCTTCTGATCCTATATTAATACCACAGGCAGGCAGCTACAGTATTTACAGTTAGTGTACTGCTTCCTCTGCACAGTGTGCACCTAAAGCTACCTGAAGAAAATTGGTTGTGTTCTTCTGATCCTATTAGTACCGATGGCAGCTGTAGTATTTACAAGTTAGTGTAGTGCGTCCTCTGCACAGTGTGCACCTAAAGCTACCTGAATTAAATTGGTGGTGTTCTTCTGATCCTATATTAATACCACAGGCAGGCAGCTACAGTATTTACAGTTAATGTACTGTGTCCTCTGCACAGTGTGCACCTAAAGTTACCTGAAGGAAATTGCTGTTGTTCTGCTCCTATTAATACCACAGGCAGGCAGCTACAGTATTTACAGTTAGTGTACTGTGTCCTCTGACAGTGTGCACCGAAAGCTACCTGAAGAAAATTAGTGGTGTTCTTCTGATCCTATTAATACAGTACCGCAGGCAGATGCAGTATTTACAAGTTAGTGTAGTGCGTCCTCGGCAGAGTGTGCACCTAAAGCTACCTGAAGAAAATTGGTTGTGTTCTTCTGATCCTATTAGTACCGCAGGCAGCTGTAGTATTTACAAGTTAGTGTAGTGCGCCCTCTGCACAGTGTGCACCTAAAGCTACCTGAAGAAAATTGGTGGTGTTCTTCTGATCCTATTAGTATCGCAGGCAGCTGCAGTATTTACAAGTTAGTGTAGTGCTTCCTCTGCACAGTGTGCACCTAAAGCTACCTGAAGAAAATTAGTGGTCTTCTTCTGATCCTATTAATACCACAGGCAGGCAGCTACAGTATTTACAGTTAGTGTAGTGCGTCCTCAGCACAGTGTGCACCTAAAGCTACCTGAATTAAAATGGTGGTGTTCTTCTGATCCTATATTAATACCACAGGCAGGCAGCTACAGTATTTACAGTTAGTGTACTACATCCTCTGCACAGTGTGCACCTAAAGCTACCTGAAGAGAATTGCTGTTGTTCTGCTCCTATTAATACCACATGCAGGCAGCTACAGTATTTACAGTTAGTGTACTGTGTCCTCTGCACAGTGTGCACAGAAAGCTACCTGAAGAAAATTAGTGGTGTTCTTCTGATCCTATTAGTACAGTACCACAGGCAGCTGCAGTATTTACAAATAAGTGTAATGCGTCCTCTGCACAGTGTGCACCTAAAACTACCTGAAGAAAATTGGTTGTGTTCTTCTCATCCTATTAGTATCGCAGGCAGCTGTAGTATTTACAAGTTAGTGTAGTGCATCCTCTGCACAGTGTGCACCTAAAGCTACCTGAAGAAAATTAGTGGTGTTCTTTTGATCCTCATAGTACAGTACCACTGGCAGCTGCAGTATTTACAATTTAGTGTAGTGCGTTCTCTGCACAGTGTGCACCTAAAGCTACCTGAAGAAAATTAGTGGTGTTCTTCTGATCCTATTAGTACAGTACCGCAGGCAGCTGCAGTATTTACAAGTTAGTGTACTGCGTCCTCTGCACAGTGTGCACCTAAAGCTACCTGAATAAAATTGGTGGTGTTCTTCTGATCCTATCAGTATCGCAGGCAGCTGCAGTATTTACAAATTAGGGTAGTGTGTCCTCTGCACAGTGTGCACCCAAAGCTACCTGAAGAAAATTGGTGGTGTTCTTGTGATCCTATTAGTACAGTACCGCAGGCAGCTGCAGTATTTACAAGTTAGTGTAGTGTGTCCACTGCACAGTGTGCACCTAAAGCTACCTGAAGAAAATTGGTGGTGTTCTTCTGATTCTATTAGTACAGTACCGCAGGCAGCTGCAGTATTTACAAATTAGTGTAGTGCGTCCTCTGCACAGTGGGCACCTAAAGCTACCTGAAGAAAATGAGTGGTGTTCTTCTGATCCTATTAATAGCACAGGCAGGCAGCTACAGAATTTACAGTTAGTGTAGTGCTTTCTCTGCACAGTGTGCACCTAAAGCTACCTGAATTAAATTGCTGTTGTTCTGCTCCTAATAATACCACAGGCAGGCAGCTACAGTATTTACAGTTAGTGTACTGTGTCCTCTGCACAGTGTGCACCTAAAGCTACCTGAAGAAAATTGGTGGTGTTCTTCTGATCCTATATTAATACCACAGGCAGGCAGCTACAGTATTTACAGTTATTGTGCTGTGTCCTCTGCACAGTGTGCACCTAAAGCTACCTGAAGAAAATTGCTGTTGTTCTTCTCCTATTAATACCACAGGCAGGCAGGTACAGTATTTACAGTTAGTGTACTGTGCCCTCTGCACAGTGTGCACCTAAAGCTACCTGAAGAAAATTAGTGCTGTTTTTCTGATCCTATTAATACCACAGGCAGGCAGCTACAGTATTTACAGTTAGTGTAGTGCGTCCTCTGCACAGTGTGCACCTAAAGCTACCTGGAGACAATTGCTGTTGTTCTTTCCCTATTAATACCACAGGCAGGCAGGTACAGTATTTACAGTTAGTGTACTGTGTCCTCTGCACAGTGCGCACCTAAAGCTGCCTGAAGAAAATTAGTGCTGTTTTTCTGATCCTATTAATACCACAGGCAGGCAGCTACAGTATTTACAGTTAGTGTAGTGCGTCCTCTGCACAGTGTGCACCTAAAGCTACCTGGAGCCAATTGCTGTTGTTCTTCTCCTATTAATACCACAGACAGGCAGCTACATTATTTACAGTGATGCCGCGTACACACGATCGGACTTTCCGGCATACTTGGTCCGGCGTACCGGAGTCCGTCGGATAATTCGATTGTGTGTGGGCTCCAGCGGACTTTGTTTTCTCAAAAGTTTGACGGACTTAGATTTGAAACATGTTTCAAATCTGTCCGACGGACTCTGCTTTCTAGCGGACAAACCGTTCGTCTGTGTGCTAGTCCGATGGACTCAAACTAACGCATGCTCTGAAGCAAGTACAAGACGGAAGCGCTTGGTCTGGTAAAACTAGCCTTCGTATTGAAGCTAGCACATTCCTTTTCTGTGATCTTTTAATACAGCGCATTCTTTTTTTCTTTATAATGCTAGAAGAAGGAAGTTGTTTTGCTGCTTATATTCACACAGAGTTCTCACAAACTACTTTCTTCCTGATTTATCCTCATGCCATGACTAATATTATATTTGTGAAAAGCCAGATCTCCAGAAATAAAGTAGCACATTTTTTTTTGGACTCATCTTTATTTTTTACAGATTTCAACAATATAGATTTTACAATGTGTGCTAAATTATCCAAAATGTTATTTTTTTTTTTTTTTTGGATTTTGAGTTTCAAGTTACCACAATAACCTTAATATTTTTTAGTGTTTTAATGAACCTTAATGAGGTTGGTGTCCCTTGTTAATTAGACATAGGGGGGGTTATTTTAAAAAGGCCAAATAATTTTTCACCACACGTGCAAATTGTACTTGGAATTGCCGTGAAAGAGCATTTGGAAATCCATTCACTGTGGATCCAAGGGGCACATGCAAGGAACCCCCCAAAAAAAAAAATTACTCTTGCACATGATTGTATGATAAAATCAGCAGAGCTTCCCCTCATTTCAGATCTTCCCCTCAGATTTACAGCGACTGCACTTCCAACAAGTGCATTTACAGTGCAATTTATCAAGTGCACTTTGCAATAGTACTTTGCACTTGAATTGCAAAATGATTTAGCTTTTTGTAAATAACCCACATATAGTCTTTTTGACCTGTACCTGCCTACTCACAAACCAAATGTCCTTTTTGAATCAAAACACATAGTCAATAATGTAGGGTAGCGAAAATATACATTTATTTGGGTCAAAACAGAAATGAAGAAGGCAACACTGGAGACACTTTTGGAATGTGTGAAGCCTTTTGTCCCCCAGGATACACATCAAGTTAGAGGACAATAAAATTGGTATCTTGCGCCTAGAGAGCACAGGGAGCACAGTCAGAAGTCATACCAGACAGAAGCCAGCCAATCACTTTTGAGTCTTCCGTGGAGCCTTCCCTGCACGCTGCCCTGCAGCCTTCCCTCCACGCTTCGCTGCAGCCTTCCTTGGAGCCTGTGCCTCTGGTGGTGTACTTGGGGCAGGAGGAGGAGGAGTAGCAGGAGGAGTGGCTTTATCTGCTATATATGTTTTTGCAGTAAGCTCCCCTCTCAAGCCCTTCTGATAGGCTTGAAAAATCAGACCCTCACAGAGGAGGCGTTGCCCTTTTTCTAGTGCCAGCAATCTGGTGGCCATATAGGTTCCATATTGGGTGGTGTGCTGAGGATTTGGCTGGCTTCGCGAATGAGGGCTAGTGATTCCTCCTCTGTTCGGGTCATCTTTCTGGGCCTTTTGGTGGTAATGCGGAGGGGAGGCACCTGACACTCCGTGAGGCTTCTACTGGGCCCAGCCATGGCCTCCTCCTCTATACCTCTGGGCACAGACTCCTCCTGGATGAGCTAATCCTGGGTAAAAAAAAGGGACATACCGGTAGTTGTAATTTTTGCTTACGCAATCACACACAATTTTCATGACTTGCAAATATAATTCTAAACAAATAGTAAAGGCTATCTTTTTGACCCCACCATTATTCTAGCTGCTCACCGATATTTGAAGTATATTTTTGGCCACTACTGTCTAGTGATATGTCTACATATTAATAAATGTGATGAAGTCATTTTTGTTGAAGCACTTCCAGAATTTTGAGGTTTACATCATTAATATTTACACAACCCCAAATTCACCAAAAAAGTATACCTGGCTGAATCTGGGCGCATCCACCTCATCAAGGATGAAAGGGCCCAGTTCTTCTTGGGACTCCTCAGCTGGTGTGGAGGGAAGGGTGGAGGTGGAGGGAAGGCTGGAGGGAAGGGTGGAGAGAAGGCTGGAGGGAAGGGTGGAGGGAAGGCTGGAGGGAAGGCTCGAAAGTGATTGCCTTGCTTCTGTCTGGTCATCCAGAAATCAAATTTTTTGGTAGTACCACAGCTTGGGGACATAAACCTGGTCTGCTGCTGCTCCGGATCTGTGCAACTCCTTGATCTTCCTGTGTTCCCGCCTGTACATGTTGCGCAAGATACCAATTTTAGTGTCCAGAAACTTAAGGTCTGCCTGGGGGACTCGAGTCTTCACAAATTCCAAAAGTGTGCCCAGTGTTGCCTTCCTTGCCTCTCTATTCGAATATAATGGGTGCTTGACCTCCCACAGGTTTCTGTTTTCTTCATACAAATCAATAAAATGCGTCAAAAATTCTTGCTCCTTAAAAGGATTCATTTTTGCTGAAAGACAAGACACAAGATAAAAACTGTAATGTCAGTCCAAACTCCCAGTATTATATTTGGCTCAATCTAGGGTACACACACACACACTGCGCATGTGTCATGCTACGCCTACATCGCACGCCCCTGACGTTCTTTAGTACAGATTGTCCCTGCCCCTTCACTCTTCGTTGCGCAGTGGCAGGATATACAGAAAGATGGGGGAGAGATTATCTGCAAGTAGCGCGGAGGAAAGCCCGGAGCCTCAACCATCCAGATCCAGGAGGAGATATAAGGCCACCAACATGGCCTTTGAACAGATGGTGGAGATGGCGTCCATATTGAGAAGCGAGGACTACGATGGCAAAAAAGGACCGTACACCCGACCCAATATGCGGAAGGACAAAATAATGTCCTCAGTTGTCATCGCTCTTGAACATAAATTTGGCACTAAACAGGTTAAAGAACAATTGAGGAAGAGGTGGTCTGACCTCAAACCTAGGGAGCTTGAACAATATTGGCGAATAAAGAAGCTGCTTAAAAAAAGTAAGTACTTGTTGTGTGTTCCGAATGAGATACTTAACTTGCATGCTGATCCATATGCTTTTCGTTTATACAGCATCATTCGTAAAGACCGTACTTTGATAAAACATGATACTAAGAAAATGACAGGGTTTTTTTGCCAAATACGATGGTACAGGGTTTGGACATACATTTAGGTCTTGATAATTTGTCGTATTCCAAAAATGTGGTGATGTTATATATATGTGTTGTAAAATATAATGCATCTTCAAAAATGATTCAGTGTAATGTAAGGACAGGACACAGCAGCTGTTTCCACATCTGGACTCACGAGCACTAGTGTACTATGTGACACCAGAGAAAATTTTTGTGGGTAATACACATAGGGGCTCCAAGGGATACTTGAGGTCTCTGCATCTGTGAAACTTGCATGAAAATGTGTATTGTTTGGCATTTTTGGGCAGAGTGAATGTAAATCCTGTCTTCAAAAGTTTTGGGGCCAAAAAATGACAATTGTCCACAACTTCTAACGAACGTTTCATATTCCTTTTTCAAGACTGAAATATCACTGTGTTTTAACTATACCTTTTGTTTAATTCTCATAGGGGAGAAAAGACTCAGACAGCAGTCCAAGGATCCCAGGACCCCCCAAGTCACCAGCCTGAAGCTGAAATTACCCCAAGCCCCAGCCCAAGACCACACCCACCCGACGAGCTGGAGGAAGGAGAGGTGGACGAAGTGTGCGATATTTACACCCCACCAAGTGAGTGACTGACACCCCAGCTTAAGTTCATCTATTTAGGTGTGCATATTTTACAATAATTTTTTATCCACAAATTTTAGGTGATGTTCTGGTTGTGGAAGGCCAAGCGGCGGAGCCATTTAGCACAGACAGTGCACAAAGATTCATTGGCCAGATAATGGTGTGGAATGGCCAAATTGATCGAATGCGTGACCAAATTGACAGCATGAGAAATCGGCTGGACAGCATGCAACAGGAAATGAAGAACATGATTGATGTTTTGGGCAGAATCTAATAACTTTTTGACTAAAAACATCAATCATGTTCTTCATTTCATTGTCAAGTTTTATTTTTCGGAAATGTTTTAACTTGCTAAATACTAATGTCAAAATTTTGCAGATGCACACGGTGTGTCATCATGTGCTATCTTCCATCGGGGACATCAATGTACTTGTTTTGTGTTTGCAACCCCTTCATCAGAATAATGTTAGTTTGTGAGAGGAACAAAGGGATTGCACACACAAAACACGTCCATTGCTCCCCCATGATGGGAGATAGCACATGTTGACTTGAACCTTTTTTCACCTGGAATTGTGAGCATCTGCAATTTCTTTCGTTTTACATGGGTCACCAGCACCGTTATTAACATGTTGAACTTTGTAAGTTCCTGCTATTTTTTGTTCTTTAGGTTTTTAAAACCCTGTTGTGAAGCCCAATTTTGTAAACAATGTATATTTTCGACAAATATGCCTAAACTAAAAAAAATATATATATTTTTACAAAAAAAAAAACAGGTTCAAACAAAATGCAACTTTCAATGTGCACACAGTAAAATGTTTTTACTACTACAATGTGTGTGGCTTATTATTTATCAATAACAGTTTGTTATTTTTTTGTGTGGTTACACTGACAAAGGGCCTTATTAACTAAAGGGAAATGCACTTGCCACTACAAGTGCACTAGGAGACAGACAAAACAAAATGCAAACAGGAATCAAAACCAGAGATTGTTGCCAAAATTTTTTTATTTTTTAGAGTAAAAAAATTAAAGATCTTATTGCATTGCAATGGCCCCCCGGCCATTAAAATAATTGACATATCTGTCACGCACTTCACGGGCGGTTTGGGGGGCCAAGCCAATACGGCCACTTTCCAGGCCTGTGAGTGGTACATCAACACCAAGTCCGGCCTCAGGCCCAACAGAAGATAGATATGTTAAAGAATGATGCAACGGCATCACGCTCTGTCAGTCTGCTCTAGGGCATACGAGAGAGGAGGACGCTGTTTAGCAGCTGGTGCTTACACACCTCCATCGTACTGTTTATGCCAGATTGGAGGGACTGCTCTATCTGTCTACTCAGCCTGGTATTAATGCTGTGCTACCTAACTTGGACAGAATCACACAATAGTGCCTGGACTTTTTAGTTTCATTTTTTATTTTGCCATTTTTTATATTTTTTATTTTTTATATTTTCTTCATTTTTTTGCTACTTTTATTAATTTAATATCAATTTTTTCCTTTTGGATTTTAAAATTTTGTTTTCCTTTTTGCTAATTAATTTTGCTCTATTCATACCCATTATGTTTAAATATCCCCGGATTGCGGGCGTATGAAGTTTAAATAAAGTGGTCAAACTTTATTACGCTATGGAAGCTCTCTTTTTTTACAATATATGAGGGGAAGCAACACCTCCAAGGATTGGAAAGCATAGGAGACATCCAACATAAAACACAGCAGCAAGGCGATCCATCTCCCAATTCAGGTGGACTACCCCGGTGCGGATTCTGGTAGCTGATTATCTGTCATACGGAACAACAAGTGAAGTGACCCAGCGAACTACACCACAAGCATCATACCCCTGGTGGGGTTCTGGGAGTTGGTGAGTAAGTAACCAAAGGGGGAGCACGAGAGTCACCTGACAAATTGTTGGAGCACCTAAGTCACCTGTGGGAACCTGAATAAATCATATAACAGCAATATATGGGACTGTTGCAATACATGTTGAAGATTTAACTGTTGGATTTCCTGGGCTGTTATATCTGTTTTGCTCTATGCGATTATAATATATGTCGATCACGCATATGGTATCAGACCAGGACAACACAATATATATATATCACCGCATTGTTATATGGTTATTAATAAATGCATAGTATGGAATGCAGCCTCTGGCTTCCCTTCCAGACGCTGTAGGACCCAGCAAGCTGTGCGACACGTGTTATTTACCAGAGACTCCATAGTATATGATCAGTGGGTTCACACTTACTGTAGGACCACCCATACTGTAAAGGGGGTTCATACATGTTGCACACCTCATAAGATTTATGAATACGATTAGGGGGTGTTATACTTCAGGCTATCCCAGTGAACAACTATTTTAGGTAGCGCCAACATACCCAATTTTTCATTTTAATGTTAAAGAATGTTGTCTCAAAAAATTATGCAGAATGCAGCAAGCAAAGATCACATAATTGATTTTGTATTCAGCTAGGTTTATTGCGGAGAGGAACAAACGGAACCAGCTGGCCAGAATCCCAAAGGCATTCTCCACAACTCTTCTTGCTCTGGCCAGCCGGTAATTAAATATCCTCCTCTCAGGGGTGAGTGTCCTTTGGGGGAACGGCCTCATCAAGTGCTCGCCGAGAGCAAACGCTTCATCAGCGATAAAAACTGAGGGGAGACCATCCACATTCTGGTCATCAGGTGGCAATCCCAGGCCACCAGTCTGGAAACGCTGGTGCAGCTCGGTCTGTGCAAAGACTCCTCTGTCAGACATCCTTCCGTTCTTCCTCACGTCCACGAACATAAATTCCAATTGTGCCAAGACCACTGCCATCAAAACTACACTATGGAACCCCTTATAGTTGTAGAAATAAGACCCCGAATGGGGTGGTGGTACAATGCGGACACGCTTCCCATTGATCGCCCCGACACAGTTGGGAAAGTCCCAATGATCAGCGAACTGGGAGGCCACAGTCTGCCATTCCTGTGTGTTGGAAGGAAACTGTAGAGTCAAACAAGAAAAAAAATATATAGGTACTTTTAAACATAACTTGGATATCAGATTACACAAAAACATTCTTGAACAACAGCAGTTGAACATTATTAATATGTGTTATTTTTCAAATTAAAAAAAAAAAAAAGGGCCACTTATAAGATTACTCACCCCTTCTGATGGACCATTGATCAATTTGTATGTGGGGGGAGGGGTACTAATTGGGGCCAAGAACACACCTGACAGTTGCAAACATTTGAGGTGGTGGGGGAGGGGTACTAATTGGGGCCAAGAACACACCTGACAGTTGCAAACATTTGAGGGGGTGGGGGAGGGGTACTAATTGGGGTCAAGAACACACCTGACAGTTGCAAACATTTGAGGGGGTGGGGGAGGGTAAAACAGTACAATGGAGCTGACAATATACATTGTTCAAAGGACTATAGGCTAGAGGTATAAATGGACCCAGGATTGCATGGTGGGAAGGTTATAGAAGGGAAATATGCATGTAGGCCAAAAAATGATTAAGGTAAAAAAACAGCCATGCCTGAAGATAAAGGGGACATTCCCAGCATATTCAAAGCATGGCAATTAGGTAACGAGGACATTTAGACAATACATTAGCAAACACTAAATACATATCATGTAATGTTAAAGGATAAAACTTACCTTCATATAGTCCTTCTGCAGGACCTGAAAGATGGCAGAACAGGTCTCTGGGATTATGATCCCCAGAGCCTGGGGGAGATGCCTGTCGAGAACTTCAAGTCCTGAAGACTTCTCCCAGTCGCCAAGTAACGTAAAGTGGTAACTAGCCTCTGCTCCGCAGTGATGGCTTGCCTCATGCAGGTATCCTGCCTGCTGATATAGGGGGTCAGGATAGCCAGCAGACGTTCAAAAACTGAGTCTGTCATCCTGAGATAATTCCTGAAATCATCAGGATTATTCTCACGGATCTCACGGAGCAAAGGCATGTGCGAGAATTCGTCACGCTGGCGCAACCAATTCTTCATCCATAAACTCCTCCTCGCCCTGTTCATGGACTGGACTCGGGTCAAAGTATTAACCCCAACACCAAGTCCCCACGCAGCACGAACTCGAGAATGAGTACGTCCACGCAACATGGCTTCAAAACGGTCTGCTGGTCAAACAAACTAATTTAGAACAAACGCACTGAAGAATAGCAAGGCCTATGAACAGCGACCTGAAAATCAGGAACGAGCGGACCAGAACGGCCTGCTAGGCAGGTTACGATCTGACCAACACACACTGAAAAGCACATACAAACCTCACAAGCACAAACTGAACTGCAGAAAACGATCAAAATAAGCTGAAGTGTGAAAAGCGCGAATCGTCTCTAACCAAACTTCTACTAACACAAGATAAACACGAGATTAGCAGAAGGAGCCCAAAGGGTGGCATAGTGGGGCTTGAACTTCCTTTTTCTAGTCCCGTCGTACGTGCTGTACGTCATCGCGTTCAAAACCATCGGACTTTTGGAGTGATCGTGTGTGTCCAAGTCCATCCGTTTTTAAGTCCGGCGCACCTAGCGTACAAAGTCAGTCGAAAAGATCACCGGACCAAGTATGCCGGAAAGTCCGATCGTGTGTACGCAGCATTAGTGTACTTTGTCCTCTGCACATTGTGCACCTAAAGCTACATGAATAAAATTGGTGGTGTTCTTCTGATTCTATATTAATACCACAGGCAGGCAGCTACAGTATTTACAGTTAGTGTACTGCATCCTCTGCACAGTGTGCACCTAAAGCTACCTGAATAAGATTGGTGGTGTTCTTCTGATCCTATATTAATACCACAGGCGGCAGCTACAGTATTTACAAGCTAGTGTAGTGCATCCTCTGCACAGTGTGCACCTAAAGCTGCCTGAAGACAATTGCTGCTGTTCTGCTCCTATTAATACCACAGGCAGGCAGCTACAGTATTTACAGTTAGTGTACTGTGTCCTCTGCACAGTGTGCACCTAAATCTACCTGAATAAAATTGGTGGTGTTCTTCTGATCCTATATGAATACCACAGGCAGGCACCTACAATATTTACAGTTAGTGTACTGCGTCCTCTGCACAGTGTGCACTTAAAGCTACCTGTAGAAAATTGCTGTTGTTCTGCTCCTATTAATACCACAGGCAGGCAGCTACAGTATTTACAGTTAGTGTACTGTGTCCTCTGCAGTGTGCACCTAAAGCTACCTGAAGAAAATTAGTGGTGTTCTTCTGATCCTATTAGTACAGTACCACAGGCAGCTGAAGTATTTACAAGTTAGTGTAGTGCGTCCTCTGCACAGTGTGCACCTAAAGCTACCTGAAGAAAATTGGTGGTGTTCTTCTCATCCTATTAGTAAGCAGGCAGCTGTAGTATTTACAAGTTAGTGTAGTGCATCCTCTGCACAGTGTGCACCTAAAGCTACCTGAGGAAACTTAGGGGTGTTCTTCTGATCCTATTAGTACAGTTACGCAGGCAGCTGCAGTATTTACAATTTAGTGTAGTGCATCCTCTGCACAGTGTGCACCTAAAGCTACCTGAAGAAAATTGGTGGTGTTCTTCTGATCCTATTAGTATCACAGGCAGCTGTAGTATTTACAAGGTAGTGTAGTGCATCCTCTGCACAGTGTGCACGTAAAGCTACCTGAAGAAAATTAGTGGTGTTCTTTGATCCTATTAGTACAGTACCGCAGGCAGCTGCAGTATTTACAAATTAGTGTAGTGCATCCTCTGCACAGTGTGCACTTAAAGCTACCTGAAGAAAATTGGTGGTGTTCTTCTGATCCTATTAGTACCACAGGCAGCTGTAGTATTTACAAGTTAGTGTAGTGTGTCCTCTGCACAGTGTGCACCTAAAGCTAGCTGAAGAAAATTGGTGGTGTTCTTCTGATCCTATTAGTATAGTACCGCAGGCAGCTGCAGTATTTACAAGCTAGTGTAGTGCATCCTCTGCACAGTGTGCACCTAAAGCTACCTGAAGAAAATTGGTGGTGTTATTTTGATTCTATTAGTATCGCAGGCAGCTGCAGTATTTACAAGTTAGTGTAGTGCGTCCTCTGCAGAGTGTGCACCTAAAGCTATCTGAAGAAAATTGGTGGTGTTCTTCTGATCCTATTAGTACAGTACCACAGGCAGCTGCAGTATTTACAAATTAGTGTAGTGAATCCTCTGCACAGTGTGCATCTAAAGCTACCTGAAAAAAATTAGCGGTGTTCTTCTGATCCTATTAGTACAGTTACGCAGGCAGCTGCAGTATTTACAATTTAGTGTAGTGCATCCTCTGCACAGTGTGCACCTAAAGCTACCTGAAGAAAATTGGTGGTGTTCTTCTGATCCTATTAGTATCACAGGCAGCTGTAGTATTTACAAGCTAGTGTAGTGCATCCTCTGCACAGTGTGCACGTAAAGCTACCTGAAGAAAATTAGTGGTGTTCTTCTGATCCTATTAGTACAGTACCGCAGGCAGCTGCAGTATTTACTATTTTGTGTAGTGCATCCTCTGCACAGTGTGCACCTAAAGCTACCTGAAGAAAATTGGTGGTGTTCTGATCCTATTAGTATCACAGGCAGCTGTAGTATTTACAAGCTAGTGTAGTGCATCCTCTGCACAGTGTGGACGTAAAGCTACCTGAAGAAAATTAGTGGTGTTCTTCTGATCCTATTAGTACAGTATCGCAGGCAGCTGCAGTATTTACAAATTAGTGTAGTGCATCCTCTGCACAGTGTGCACTTAAAGCTACCTGAAGAAAATTGGTGGTGTTCTTCTGATCCTATTAGTCCCACAGGCAGCTGTAGTATTTACAAGTTAGTGTAGTGTGTCCTCTGCACAGTGTGCACCTAAAGCTAGCTGAAGAAAATTGGTGGTGTTCTTCTGATCCTATTAGTACAGTACCACAGGCAGCTGCAGTATTTACAAGCTAGTGTAGTGCATCCTCTGCACAGTGTGCACCTAAAGCTACCTGAAGAAAATTGGTGGTGTTCTTCTGATTCTATTAGTATCGCAGGCAGCTGCAGTATTTACAAGTTAGTGTAGTGCGTCCTCTGCAGAGTGTGCACCTAAAGCTACCTGAAGAAAATTGGTGGTGTTCTTCTGATCCTATTAGTACAGTACCACAGGCAGCTGCAGTATTTACAAATTAGTGTAGTGAATCCTCTGCACAGTGTGCATCTAAAGCTACCTGAAAAAAATTAGTGGTGTTCTTCTGATCCTATTAATAGCACAGGCAGGCAGCTAAAGTATTTATAGTTATGCCCCGTACACACGGTCGGATTTTCCGATGGACAATGTCCGATCGGAGCGTGTTGTCGGAAATTCCGACCGTGTGTGGGCTCCATCGGACATTTTCCATCGGATTTTCCGACACACAAAGTTGGACAGCAGGAGATAAAATTTTCCGACAACAAAATCCGATTGCGTCAATTCCGACCATGTGTGGCCTGTTCCGACGCACAAAGTGCCACGCATGCTCAGAAGAAATTCCGACACGGGACAGCTCGTTCTGGTAAACTTAGCGTTCGTAATGGATAAAGCACTTTCGTCACGCTGCAATGTTCAAAATGGTTTAATACAGCGCACTCTCTTCTTCTTTATAATGTGACAAGAATTAAGTCGTTTTGATGCTCATATTCACACACACTTCTCACAAACTTTTTTCGTTTCTATTTATCGGGATTCCCTCAATATATTTTGATTTCTCACATCTGACAACATTTTTTTTTTTTTTTTTTTACTTTAATGTAGAATCTTTTTTTGTGTTTCTCTTTTTATTTTTATTTTTTTTGGTGATTTTGATTTGTACTCCCGAAAATGTTTGTGTGTTTTTTGTGACAAGTTCCCACAACACCATTGATATGTTGTTCTATTTAATCTGTAGGAGGAGATTGTTTGGTGTTGTTGTCCCTTGTTAATTTCACATTGTACTTTAGAAATGTACCTGAATCCTCACCAACAAACTGTCCTTTTTGGATGAAAACACACACAGGAGAGTAGAATTTACCTAAAAATATTTTATTAGGGGTCACAACTATAAACAAAGAGGGAGGCAACGCTGGAGAAACTGCAGAAGTGGGCGAAGCCTTGGACCCCCAGGGCACACATCAATTATTTAAAAGCAAAATTGGTGGCCTGAGGAGTCCATATCTTAGGGAGGGCAGTCTGGTCCAGAAGTCCCAGAGATCCGGAAAGCAGCAGATGACATCTGTGTCCCCAGGCTGTGGTCATACGAGAGACTGCATCTTCTGTCAGACCAGACTGAACCCAGGGCAATCACTCTTTGGTCTTCTTTCCACGCTTCCTTCCAGGCTTTGGCTGTGGTGGTGGAGTTGTGGCAGCAGGAGGAGGAGGAGGAGGATGGTCCCTCTCCATGACATCCGTCTTGGGTGTCAGTTCCCCACTCTCCCCCTTACGAAGGACTTTATAAATCAGGTCCTCAGAGAGCCTGCGTTGGCCCTTCTGCATGCCCTGCAATTTGGTGGCAGCCATGCAGGCAAAGGCCTCTTCAGGACTGGGGAAGGCTCGGAGGGACGCCGAAGCCTCCTGGATCAGCCTGTACGCTGAATCCTGCACAGGACTGGGAGTGGCCTTCCTGGCCCTTTTATATGGCAGGCGGAGGGGAGGAACCTGAGACTCAGTCAGGCTGTGACTTGTCCCAGGCTTCTCTTGGCTGCCACTTAGCCCCGCCTCCTCCTGGCTGCCACTAATCCCCGCCTCCTCCTGACTGCCACATTCCACAGCCTCCTCCTGGCTGAGGTCTTCCTGTGTATGAAAAAGAGACATAGTTTTAGTATTTTTTTCATCAATCACACACAATTTTCACCTCCTGACTGCTGCAAATTCAATGTTAACAAATATAACAGACTATCCTTCTGAGCCCAGCATTTTGCATTCTTGTCCCAATTTTGGGTGCCCACTACTGTCTATTGATATGTAAAACACTTTCAAGCAGCAATTAGTGATCAATAATAACATCTAATAAACATCATTTATTTATTTCCCAGAAATCTGTAGAAGAATGCTATACCTGACTCCAGCTGGGCTCCTCCACTTCTTCCTGGCTGGAAGGCCCAGGTTGGACATCGGAAGCCTCAGCTGGGGTGGAAGGAAGCGTGGAAGGAAGAGTAGAGAGGGATTCCCTGACCTCAGTGTGGTCTGACAGAAGTCTCTCATAGTACCACAGCCTGGGGACATAAACGTCATCTGCTGCAGCTCCGGACCTCTGGGAATCTGTGACCTTCTTGCGCTCCCTAAGATAAGTGCTCCTCAGGCCACCAATTTTAGCTTTTAAATAAGGGATGGTTGCTGTGGGGACCACCGGCTTCACCAACTCCAGCAGTTTCTCCAGCGCTGCCTGCCTCTTCTGTTTGTGGTTATAGTGGGGGTGTCTGACCTGCCACAGACAGGGCAGCTCCCTGTACTTGTCTATGAACAGGGGAAGGAAGTTGTGGTCATTGAAGCCATCCATTTTCTCTGCAAGACACAACACAAGACAAACCCTAATGTCAGGCCAAACTCCCCTAATCTTGTTACAATATAGGCTTCCATTTCGAAGCAGTATAGGCCAAAGTTTAGATCCTACCTTCGTTAGCACGATCGGCGTCTCTGATGCTCCTTCCTCCGCTCACAGATCGTACGTAAGACGCGCGCGTTACGATTTATACACACTGCGCATGCGTATAACTCCGCCCGCCCCTGACGTTCTTTCTATTCTATTCCCCGCCCCTTTTTGTTCGGCGCAGTGGAGGAAGAGCACATGGCGGATAGACAGCAGGATCGTGCTAATTACAGCAACGAGGAGGAGGAGGAAAGGCCGGAGCCTGAAACTTCCCGATCCAGAAGGAGATTAAAGGACTCAAATATGTCCTTTGGGGAGATGTTGGAAATGGTGGACATCCTGAAGAAGGCCGATTATGATGGAATGTATGGGCCTTACCCCAACCCCAATGTCAGAAAGGCCAAGATCATGGCGAAAGTGGTCAGGAGTCTGCACCAGAATTTCGGGGTACGACGATCGAAAGATCAGCTCAGGAAGCGGTGGTCGGACCTGAAATTACGAGAACATGAGCAGTACAGAAAGATCCGGAGAGTGCTGCAAAAAAGTAAGTAGTTGTGCTGTGTTCCTATTGTTCTTGTGTTTATTACGTTCGTGCTGCTCCATGTGCTTTTAGGAACTGTTGTACAGTTTAAAATGGCAACTTTCATGTTCATGGGCACATTATTCGTTCGGATCACACATTTTTTTTTCGGACTCTAAAATACCATTGTTTAGCCCATATGCATTTGGCCACCATTTTGAGGCCCTATACTTGTCTTCAAAGAATTGGGTTGTGTAGATGGCTTTGTTACTAGAATGAAATGCAAACTAGATTGTGTGTAAGGAGAGGACACTGAGCAACTGTATTCACATCTGGACACTGGAGCACTAGTGTGGGACACAAGAATAGGGATGAGCTTCGAGTTCGAGTCGAACTCATGTTCTACTCGAACATTGGCTGTTCGCAAGTTCGCCGAACAGCGAACAATTTGGGGTGTTCGCGGCAAATTCGAATGCCGCGGAACACCCTTTAAAAGTCTATGGGAGAAATCAAAAGTGCTAATTTTAAAGGCTTATATGCAAGTTATTCATGTCCCCTGGGGCAGGACCCAGGTCCCCAAACACTTTTATTGACAATAACTTGCATATTAGCCTTTAAAATGAGCACTTTTGATTATTCATGTTCGTGTCCCATAGACTTTAACGGTGTTCGCGTGTTCGAACAAATTTTTTTCCTGTTCGCATGTTCTGGTGCGAACCGAACAGGGGGGTGTTCGGCTCATCCCTACACAAGAACACCATTTTTATTAGGGGGGCCACACAGGTGCTCCATTGTATACTATAGGGGGGTCTCCATCTGTGAAGCTTGTACAAAACAGGTAAAGTATTGCAGGTTGACAAAGGGCAATAAAAAAGCTACATCTTGGAACTCTGCTAAAATAGACAATTGTACCCCACTTCCAGGCAATGTTTCATCTTTAGAGTTCTGCCATCAAATATCTGTGTGCTAAGTATACCATTTTTGTTTTACATAGGGGAGAAAAGACTCGGAGGACACCCCTCATCCGAGGAGACCAGAGCCCCCCCCCCCTCCGGAAGAAGGGGAAATCCCCCCAACACAAGATGAGCAGGAGGAAGAAGACGTGGTGGAACTAGTCACCACAACAGGTGAGCGACCACAGGCTCAGATAAGAGATGGATGGCGGCATTTTTTTGAGACCTAATTTATTTTGGGTTTCCTTTCTTTTTAGGTGATCGTGAGGGTGTGGATGAAGATCCTTTCACATCCGAAAGTGCCCAGATCCTGATCGGGGAGATCATGGGGTGTAATCAAGCAAAACATCAATGATGTTATTCCAAAATATAAAAACACCATTGATGTTTTGGGGCGAGTTTAAAGCCCCTCCAAATCACTTTCTTCTTTTGTGTGCTACAATGTGCTAAATGTTTTTGTGATTTTTCCCAAAGCCAAATTTGGAGGATGCACACAGTGTGTCAACATGTGCTATCTGCCATCACGGGAGATCAATGGACGCTTTTGGGGGTGCAACCCCTTCCTCAATAATAAAGTAACGGACTTTCTCCCCCAAAACACGTCCCTTGATCCCCCGTGATGGCAGATAGCACATGTTGACATTGGGAAATTTGTGTGCATCTTCCAAATTTGGCTTTTCCAGGGGTGATTTCCCCCCATCTGAACGCAAGGGGGAACCCCACGTCAATTTTTTTTTTAATTTTGGCTGGGGTTCCCCTTAATATCCATACCAGACCTGAAGGGCCTTGTATGGAATTTAGGGGGACCCCCACATCATTTTTTTATTTTTTTTTTGGTTCGGGGTTGCCCTGTGGGGAATTCCCATGCCGTTTTTATCAATGAACTTCTATGTGTATTGTCGGCAATGCAATAGCCGCGGGTAGTTTTAAATGAGTTTTTTCCTTCCAAATGTCATTTTGCTGTCAGACTGTTCTAAACACGGGAAACATGCGCCCCTTTACAGGCATACTATAGACACCCCCCTTGATCCCCCGTGATGGCAGTGTGCACCTAAAGCTACCTGAATAAAATTGGTGTTGTTCTTCTGATCGTATATTAATACCACAGGCAGGCAGCTACAGTATTTACAGTTAGTGTACTGTGTCCTCTGCACAGTGTGCACCTAAAGCTACCTGAATAAAATTGGTGGTTTTCTTCTGGTCCTATATTAATACCATAGGCAGACAGCTACAGTATTTACAGTTAGTGTACTGCGTCCTCTGCACAGTGTGCACCTAAATCTACGTGAAGAAAATTGCTGTTGTTCTTCTCCTATTAATACCACAGGCAGGCAGCTACGGTATTTACAGTTAGTGTACTGTGTCCTCAGCACAGTGTGCACCTAAAGCTACCTGAAGAAAATTAGTGCTGTTTTTCTGATCCTATTAATACAGCAGGCAGGCAGCTACAGAATTTATAGTTAGTGTAGTGCATTCTCTGCACAGTGTGCACCTAAAGCTACCTGGAGACAATTGCTGTTGTTCTGCTCCTATTAATACCACAGGCAAGCAGCTACAGTATTTACAGTTAGTGTACTGTGTCCTCTGCACAGTGTGCACCTAAAGCTACCTGAATTAAATTGGTGGTGTTCTTCTGATCCTATATTAATACCACCGGCAGGCAGCTACAGTATTTACAGTTAGTGTACTGCGTCCTCTGCACAGTGTGCACCTAAAGCTACCTGAATAAAATTGGTGGTTTTCTTCTGATCCTATATTAATACCACAGGCAGGCAGCTACAGTGTTTACAGTTAGTGAACTGCGTTCTCTGCACAGTGTGCACCTAAAGCTACCTGAAGAAAATTGCTGTTGTTCTGCTCCTAATAATACCAACACACAGGCAGCTACAGTATTTACAGTTAGTGTACTGTGTCCTCTGCACAGTGTGCACCTAAAGCTACCTGAAGAAAATTAGTGGTTGACCAGACATATGTTGACCTGCCATGCAGTTCGTTGGCAAGCGTACTTAAAAGACCCACGCAAAGGAACAAAGAGGACCTCCCTTGCTTCTCATCAGCTGGGATCTCCAACCCCGCTATACCTTCAGTCCTAGGGGTTATTATGGCGCACAATGGAGGTAGTCGAGTACATATAACTAAAAATGGTGGGGGGAAGGGGGTGGGTTGGGGGTTCCTGAGAGGGGGAACTTGATGGTGGTAGTTAATGTTTCACAACAAGTTCGGGTATTAGTCCATGTAAGGATAAAATGATGCTGAATAAATGGAAGGCAGCCAGTCTCTAAAAGCTAGAAGAAGCTCTGGAACAAATAAAAAAGAAAGAAGGATGGCGCCCTCTAAGTGCAGCATGTATGTTAAAAAATATTTATTACAATAGATAAAAACACTCACATTTGAGTTGCTAAAAACCAGCATGTAAAGTAGTTTCATCCGCGTGCTCTCGGGGAATGTGGGTGTCACGGGCCAGTGGAGGGGTTCCTGGGATGTGAGTCCTGTGACCTGGGTCCTGGTAGCTGTTCCGGTGGTGCCGAGGGTCCTCAGAGCCTCCGGGTGGCCAGGATATCAGTCATGGATCCTCCGTGGAGCGCCGTGCTGACCTGTGTCTTGACTTCCGGGAGTGGGGTGAGGCGGGCGGTGCTTCGCGTTCGGAGCATGCGTGCTCCTTCATCAGGCTATGTGAGGACGCAGGTCAGCACGGCGCTCCACGGAGGATCCATGACCGATATCCTGGCCACCCGGAGGCTCTGAGGACCCTCGGCACCACAGCTACCAGGACCCAGGTCACAGGACTCACATCCCAGGAACCCCTCCACTGGCCCGTGACACCCACATCCCCCGAGAGCACGCGGATGAAACTACTTTACATGCTGGTTTTTAGCAACTCAAATGTGAGTGTTTTTATCTATTGTAATAAATATTTTTAACATACATGCTGCACTTAGAGGGCGGCGTCCTTCTTTTTTTTTTATACCTTCAGTCCTCTCTGAGACCTGCACTGAGAGGAATGAAGGTGTAGAATTAGGTGTGTCACAGCCAAGTACTTGGGGGCAATCTGCTATCGGTACACCAACATCAGATTGTACCAGGCAAATTTCCCTGCCCCAGCTGCTGCACCGCCAAAAGAAGTTCACTCCCAGCCTTCCACATGCCCAGCGGTTGAATGCTAGCTTGGCTAAATTGCTAGCACTTCAACTGCTGCCTTTTCAGTTGGTAGACTCTACCCCCTTCCGTGAGTTTGTGGAATGTACTGTTCCTCAGTGGCAGGTTCCCAAACGCCACTTTTTCTCACAGAAGGCGATTCCGGCTCTCTACCTGCATGTGGAAGGCAATGTTTTGGCCTCGCTGGACAGGGCGGTCAGCGGTAAGGTGCATGTTACCGCTGACTCATGGTCCAGCAGGCATGGACAGGGATGTTACCTATCTTTCACCGCACACTGGGTGACTCTTCTGGCAGCTGGGAAGGATGCAGGACAGGGTGCAGTAGTGTTGGAGGTTGTTCCGCCACCACGCCTCCAAAATACTACTAGTAGTGATTCTGTCACACCTCACTCCTCCACCCCCTCCTCTTCTTCTTCCTCCATGGCCTCTTCCTGTGCTGATTTGTCCTCGGAACCAGCGGTGCTCCGTAGACGTTCAAGGGGCTACGCAAGCACGCAGGTCAAAAGATGCCATGCGGTGCTTGAGCTGGTGTGCTTGGGGGACAGGAGCCACACTGAGGCAGAGATTCTGTCAGCTCTTCAGGGGCAGGTTCAGAGGTGGTTGATGCCACACCAGCTTAAGGCAGGTATGGTGGTTTGAGACAATGGCAGCAACCTCCTCTCCGCCCTCCGACAGGGACAACTGACCCATGTGCCCTGTTTGGCTCTTGTCCTTAACTTGGTGGTGCAGCAGTTCTTGGGCAGGTACCCGGGCCTACAGGATGTCCTGAGGCAGGCCAGGAAAGCCTGTGTGCATATTTTCGCAGGTCATATAATGTAAGTGCTCTGCTGGCTGACCTCCAAAAGGAATTTAACCTGCCCAAGAACCGCCTAATCTGTGACATGCCCACCAGGTGGAACTCAATGTTAGCCATGCTGCAAATACCGCGGGGTCTAAAAAATCAGTAGCATCTTATTTTTATTCTACTGATCATGTGTTTCGGAAAATATATGGTTTTGGGGGTCTTTCACAAACTCTGAAAGCTATAAGTGAAAAATAAAAAGCAAAGGAAAAATTGCAAAAATGGTCTGGGCTACTGAGTGCACAAAATGGAGCACACAAACATAAACAAACAACATAAAATTAACAAAAAAACATTTCTGACATTTCTTTTCAATAACAGTCATGATCCTTCTATTTCTGGAGTCTGTCAGTTTCTTATTCTGTTGACAATCAACTTTTTTACAGCAGCAACTACAGCCTCCCAGACACTGTTCAGAGAGGTGTCCTTCAAAGTAAATCTTCCATTTAAGAATGACCCACAAGTTCTCAATAGGGTTTAGGTCAGGTGATCCTTATTGCCTTTACTGGCTAGCCACGTAGTGGAGTACTTTGATGCATGCGATGGAGCATTGTCCTGCATAAATATCATGGTCTTCTTGAAAGATGTAGACTTTTTCCTGTACCACTGCTTGAAGAAAATGTCTTCTAAAAACTATCAGTAGGTTTGGGAGTTTATTTTGAGTCCATCTTGATCCTGAAAATGTTCAACTTAATGATACCAGCCCATACCAGTACCCCACCTTCACTTAACTGGTGTCTGAGTCGAAGTGGAGCTCTGTGCCCATTACTGATCCAGTCACAGGCCCATCCATCTGGTCCTTCAAGGATCTCATGTCATCAGTCCATAAAACCTGAAAAATCTGTCTTCAGATATTTCTTGGCCCAGTGTTGATGTTTCAACTTATGTGTCTTGTTCAGTAGTGGTCGGGTTTCAGTCTTCCTTACCTCGGTCATGTCTCTGAGTACTGAACACCTTCTACTTCTGGGCACTCCAGGTATGTTGCAGTTATGGAATATGACATCACTGGAGGATAATGGGTTCCTGGTAGCTTTACGTTTGATTATTCTAAAAAATATTTGGCAGTTAATGTGCATCTTTTTTTCTGAACATGTTTCTTGCTACCCTGTTGCTTATTTGCAACAAAATGTTTGATGGTTCTATGATCACACCCCAATATCTTAGCAATTTCAAGAGTGCTGCATCACTCTGAAAGACTTTTTACAATTTTTGACTTTTCAGAGTCAGTTAAATCTCTTTTTTTGGCCCATTTTGCCTGAGGAAAAGAATCTGCCTAATAATTATGCACACCTTGATATAGGGTATGGATCTCCTTAGGCCACACCCTCCCTAATTACACAAATACACATCACCTGATATGCTTAAATCCAAAAAAAAAAAATCAAGTTTATACAGCTTGGAGGTAGAAAATATGCAAAAAATGATGACTTGGTCAAAATACTCACTTGCCTAATAATTGTGCACACAGTGAACAAGCCTTCCACAGAGTCCTGTCCCACTGATTGACCAGCCGTTGCTTCTGCTGGCTGATCATAGAGTCAAACAAAGATTGGATCAGCTCAGATGTAAATAATCTTGATGTGATCAAATGCTTTTAATGGCAGAGGGAGGGATCTGGGGTCCAATAGACCAGGGACATGCAGTGAGGTCAGTGGCTAGTGAGGCCAGAGCCAGATACACACAGATTACATATGCCAGAGCCAGATACACACAGGTTACATACACCACGATCATTAGAGCGAGACCAATAATTCTAGCACTAGACCTCCACTGTAACTCTAAGCATGTAATATGTAAAAGATTTTAAAGCGTCGCCTATGGAGATTTTTAAGTTTGGCGCCATTCCACGAGTGTGCGCAATTTTAAGGTGTGACATGTTAGGTATCTATTTACATGGCGTACCATCTTTCACATTATACAAAAAAATCAGGTTATCTTTAGTGTTTTTTTTTAAATATTTTGATTGAAAGTTTTTATTTTTAAATGTGTTTGAAAAATTGCTGTGCAAATACCGTGTAACATAAAAAGTTGCAACGGCCAGCATTTTATTCCCTAGGGTGTCTGCTAAAACAATATATATAATGTTTGGGGGTTCTGAATAGTTTTCTAGCAAACAAAATTATGATTATTACATGTAGGAGAGAAGTGTCAGAACTGGCCTGGGTGGCAAGGGGTTAATTACCATAAGTAATATACAAATAAATATTATGTATTGTTTAAGGTAATTTACTATATTTTCAAAAACTGTACTTAAGCAGATGGCTTAAGGGAGAAGTTACTGAAGTTTGAAGTTATAACTCAAACCAGTAATTTCACAGTAAATAGATAAATAATAAATTATTATGTTATAACTAGGGATGAGATTGATGTTCGAGTCGAACAGCGAATATTATGGGGCGTTCACTGCAAATTCGAGCGCCACGGAATGCCCCATAATGCACTGCGAGATCGCAGTGTATTGATGTCTGATGATTGGCATAAGTATACACCTGACCAGCATGCTATGGCCAATCACAGCGCGCTCTGCTGCGAGTGCCATA